>OZ020551.1:58549490-59274854 GCA_963971465.1 Lepidochitona cinerea | reverse complement strand
TTTGTACACAGTTGTGGACTCTTTTAGGGATTGATTAACAGCTCATACCTTTTGGAGTCCTATAGCTGGGTTTTTTTCACTAACTTAAATTTAGAAACAGGAAAAACTGGAGAAAATCTGAAGCATGAAATTAGCCTGGAGCTTAAGCGGCAGCCATATTTGTCAGTCAAACAAAGAGTTTAAAGAGGCATGAGCTGCCAAAATTCATACTGTTATCATAAGTTCTGATTGTCACAACAGTAAGAGGCTTTCAAGGCCATCGAAAAACTAGATGATTGGCGTTGGAATGAGGAAAATCCATACAGTATGTGGCCTATAAGAACCGAAAATGTGTTCGAAAAGTAAACAAAATTTAAATAACGGGGACGACCATTCATCCATTCTAAGCCAAAGTTAGTTCAAAACAATACTTTTTCGTACATTCTCGAGACTAGAAGCACTAAAAAGCTTCTGAATTATACGTCTTGAGAAAAATAGTTAATAATTTCAACCTTTTTGTTTTATCGTCAAAATATCAACATTTTGACATCTCATGCCACTTCAATCCATACACAAGAGATTGCCGGTAAACAAATGCAGTTGTTTAATACAGAACATATTTCACAATCTAGTTTTGTGTTTTTCTTTCTTTTTTGTTTGTTTTAAAATATATCCATAACACTCTGCTGACGGTATGATTTATATGTTCACGCTGTTTTGAGCAACACTCCCTTGGAAATTTCCCTTACGGTAATCGCATGTTATTTTCAAGTGCCGGGTAATTAGAGACTATAAATGGTGTCATTATAAAATAAATCCGAACACATGGTGAGAGTATTCACAGCATTTTTTTCTAAACTGGGTTCTGTTGAAAACAACTCAGAATTAACTCAAAGTAATGAGCCGCTCCTTCTTAATTAAACACGATCTGTTCACCTTCATATTTTGACGTAAGTACATGAACAATTAGATTGATTGGTGTTTTACGCCGAACTCGAGATTATTTCACTTATAAGGCGGTGTTGTAAGGTTAAGTGGGGGAGGAGATCGGGCTCATCCCCCGACCCTGCTTTTCCACGGCCATCAAAAATGCCGCAAACGAGAAAAAAAATGTATTCATCTTGGGAATAGCCATTGAATCAGAATACTTTATACGAATTCTGATTTGTAGAAATATTAGATTTATCTTTACTTCAGCTGTTGTACAACATATATTTAATATTTAAAGAAACCACTCAGTTGTTTGTATTAAATCTGACAACAATATAACCTAGTCCCATAAATCTGCCTTTGTGAAGTGACAGTTATAGACAACTTGGAACAAAGTTTCAACTCTCAATTAATATTCTGACTTCCCATTGGTCTATACCCTCTACAACTCGATCCGGTTGACGCCATACAGTCTACATGACAGTTGTCAGTAAGGTCTCATTGGGTAAACAATATTTAATTTGAATAGGGGTGTACCTTCATGTACCATGTACATGTAGCCGTTGTCTTAGAAATAGTCAAACATTTTAATTTCTATTTTTTTTTTAGAAAAAAAATGTAAAACGATTTTAAGAAATTCTTACCCAATAATAACCATATATCATGTTGATCATACATGTAAATAAAAACCTCCAAAACTCTACACCCCACAGAAAGGTTAGACATGGACTCAACCAGGCTTGATCAACTGTGCATGTGTCTTTATTGGGATTTTAACCATGCACTATCACACAAACGGTGAATATACCTTTAGGTGGGGTTTTATAGATTCATTTGTGAAAAAATACTTTACAGAACGAGTGACTAATCACCAGGATTAGATTTGGGAACCAGTTATTTCCAAATGAAAGACATTTCATCTGAAAAGATCAGTGAAAACAAATTCATTTGATTACGGGGAAAATTGACTTTTCCGCGGCAACTTTTTTGCCGTAATAAAATTAAAAATGAGTGAACGCAGGTCTAAGACAGCAATATAGGCCTTCCGCGCAAACTGCAGGGGCTGGTTGTAATCGGTCATCAAGCCATGGGTTTGTCTGCCTGAGGAGTAGTCAAAGCTCTGCTGGAGTTCACTGAAGACACACAGACGGCCTGTCCCAGGGTAAAGTAACATGTTGTGTTCGTGTGTAAGCTGAGTAACAAATCTTAAATAAAGTACTGTTTTATTATGGAAGTTTGACAAATAAAAGAATAAAAAGACATCTGATGACATTTTCAAACAGAAATAAAGCTTAAATGTAGCCGTATAGTGAATTTTAAGTCAGACTATTTTCAATCGCGCATTCATCATTAGCCGCTTTACTGCGGCAGTTCAACTCTCGAGGAACCTTCCGAAGGCTGTCTACCGCATTGGTCGGCTGGGGATTTGCCGACTTACGGCGATAGGACTGTACCTACCTGTTATTTCTTTATGGACAGGGTATTAATGAGAAAGTGGCACCCTTTAGACGTTCCGTCTGATAGTGAATGGGAGGTGATCTACCAAATAGTAGTTCCTATGCCATTTCAAACAGAAGTTTTGAGACTCGCTCATGAAGTCCCACTAGGGGGTCATTTGGGGGTCAGAAAAACTTTGGGTAAGGTGTTAAGGCACTTTTTCTGGCCAAGAGTTCACAAAGATGTTACTGAATATTGCCGCACCTGTCATTCATGTCAATTGGTCCGGAAAAAAACAATACCCGTAGCTCCCCTGAGGCCCATTCTCTCTATAGGGGAGGCGTTCAGTAAAATAATTATTAACTGTATGGGACCCCTCAATCCTACAAAAACTGGTAACCGCTATCTACTGACTATAATGTGTGCCTCAACCCGCTTTCCCAAAGCCATACCACTGAAATCTATTACAGCATCGTAGTATAACTAAGGCCTTGGTTAATTTTTTTTACTCTTTTTGGCCTACCATTGGAGGTTCAGTCAGATCAGGGCAGCAATTTTATGTCAAATGTGTTTAAAATGGTTATACAGCAGCTGGGTGTTAAACATATTAAATCCTCAGCCTATCACCCCCAATCCCCAGGTGCTTTAGAACGGTTCCATTGTAGTCTCAAATCTATGATTAAAGTGTATTGCTTTGAGAACGAGAGAGAATGGGATGAGGGAATACACCTCTTGTTATTTACTGCACATGAGTCAGTGCAAGAATCTTTAGGCTCCAGCCCTTTTCAACTGGTTTTTCGGCCATGAAGTTTGTGGTCCTTTAAAATTGTTGAAAGAAAGGTGGCTTCAAAAAGAAGCCCCAGAAACCAATCTGTTGGATTATGTTTCTAAATTTAGAGAAATGTTGTATAAAGTTTGTTCTCTGGCAAAAGAAAATTTCAAGTCTGTACAGTCTAACATGAAGTCACGATACGATAAAAAAGCAAGTAAAAGAATACTGGTGACAAAGTTTTAGCATTGTTACCAATTAGGGTACACCCCCTTCAGGCTAAGTTCCACGGGCCATACAAGGTTTTAAAAACTGTTAATGATTTGAATTATGTTATCGAAACCCCAGATAGAAGAAAAGGTACACAGTTGTGTCATGTCAACATTCTTAAGAAATATGATAGAACCAATGTTAATCATGCTATCGTGCTGTACTTGGTGATATACCATCCGATAACGGTGGAACGCCTGACAATAACGCCTAAAAATGAAGGAGAAATTACACATAGGCTAGAAAGTTCAGAAATTTTGTCTAACCTCAACATTAAAACAAGTCATCTTAGCCAGGTACAAACAAAACAGCTAGTGTGATGTTAATGTCGGTGACGCAGTGCCGATAAAACAACACCCACATAGGTCAAATCCCCTAAAAGCAGAGCTTATGGACAAAGAAATAAGTTACATGCTAAACAATGACATAATCCAGGCAAGCCAGAGTGCATGGAGTTCGCCGTGCATTCTCGTTCCTAAATCAGATGGATGAATGAGGCTTTGTACTGATTTAAGGAAAGTTAAGGTTGTCACAAAACCTGATCCTTTTACAATCCTAAGAATTGATGATTGTATAGACAAAATTGGGAAAGCTCAGTTTGTTAGCAAATGTGATAAAGGTTATTGGTGTGTTCCTTTAACTGACAGAGCTTTTCAGCATTTGTAACTCCCCAAGGGTTTTATGTGTATATTTATGATCACTAAAACACACGGACACAGGGAAAATTTTCTTGTCTAAAACAACCATGTAGACAAGTTTCTAATTGTGTTAAAAAGATTAATATCATTTAGACCTTTTAACCCCATAAATTGTTGTAACAAACCAAACCTATGATATTTCATTAGGTTGACGACTGATTCTTTTGTAACACATTGACAATGGTTACACACCTTAACTATGGCAAGAATATCGGTGGACTGAGATTGAACCCCATAAATGTTGACCCCCCCCCCCCCCCCCCCTTCACTCGGCACTGACAAAACTATGTAACAAAACAAAAAAAACGGTCATAAACTCCATCTCATAACCTACAACCAACAAACAGCAAGGTTATAATCTCATAACCTTCAACCAACAAACAACAAGGTTATAAAATCCATCTTTTAAGCTACAACCAACAAACTTATAAATTCCATCTCATAACCTACAACCAACAAACAAGAAGGTTATAAACTCCATCGCATAACCTACAACCAACAAACAAGAAGGTTATAAACTCCATCTCATAACCTACAACCAACAAACAACAAGGTTATAAAATCCATCTCATAACCTACAACCAACAAACAACAAGGTTATAAACTCCATCTTATAACCTACAACCAACAAACAGCAAGGTTATAAACTCCATCTCGCAACCTATGACCAACAAACAACAAGGTAATAAACTCCATCTCATAACCTACCACCAACAAACAACAAGGTTATAACCTCCATCTAATAGCCTAGAGCCAACAAACAACAAGGTTATAAACTTCATCTCACAACCTACAGCCAACAAGCAACAAGGTTATAAATTTCATCTCATAACCTACAACCAACAAACAAGGTTATCAACTCCATCTCATAACCTACAACCAAGAAGGTTATAAACTCCATCTCACAACCAACAAGGTTATAAACTCCATCCCATAACCTACAACCAACTAACAACAAGGTTATAATCTCCATCTCATAACCTACAAACAACAAGGTTAAAAATTCCATCTCATATTTTCTGTCAATTTTCTGGAATTCTTTTGTAACACATTGACAATGGTTACACACCTTAACTATGGCAAGAATATCGGTGGACTGAGATTGAACCCCATAAATGTTGACCCCCCCCCCCTTCACTCGGCACTGACAAAACTATGTAACAAAACAAAAAAACGGTCATAAACTCCATCTCATAACTAAAACCAACAAACAGCAAGGTTATAATCTCATAACCTACAACCAACAAACAACAAGGTTATAAAATCCATCTTTTAACCTACAACCAGCAAACTTATAAATTCCATCTCATAACCTACAACCAACAAACAAGAAGGTTATAAACTCCATCGCATAACCTACAACCAACAAACAAGAAGGTTATAAACTCCATCTCATAACCTACAACCAACAAACAACACGGCTATAAACTCCATCTCATAACCTGTAACCAACAAACAACAAGGTTATAAACTCCATCTCATAACCTACAACCAACAAGGTTATAAACTCCATCTCATAAACTACAAACAACAAGGTTATAAACTCCATCTCATAACCTACAACCAACAAACAACAAGGTTATAAAATCTGTCTCATAACCTACAACCAACAAACAACAAGGTTATAAACTCCATCTTATAACCTACAACCAACAAACAGCAAGGTTATAAACTCCATCTCGCAACCTATGACCAACAAACAACAAGGTTATAAACTCCATCTCATAACCTACCACCAACAAACAACAAGGTTATAACCTCCATCTCATAACCTAGAGCCAACAAACAACAAGGTTATAAACTTCATCTCACAACCTACAGCCAACAAGCAACAAGGTTATAAATTTCATCTCATAACATACAACCAACAAACAAGGTTATCAACTCCATCTCATAACCTACAACCAAGAAGGTTATAAACTCCATCTCATAACCAACAAGGTTATAAACTCGATCCTATAACCTACAACCAACTAACAACAAGGTTATAATCTCCATCTCATAACCAAGAAGGTTATAAACTCCATCTCATAAACTACAAACAAGGTTATAAACAAGGTTATAAACTCCATCTCACAACCAACAAGGTTATAAACTCGATCCTATAACCTACAACCAACTAACAACAAGGTTATAATCTCCATCTCATAACCTACAAACAACAAGGTTATAAACTCCATATCATGACCTACAACCAACAATCAACAAGGTTATAAACCCATCTCATTACCTACACCAACAAACAACAAGGTTATAAACCCATCTCATTACCTACACCAACAAACAACAAGGTTATAAACCCCATCTCACAACCTATAACCAGCAAACAACAAGGTTATAAACTCCATCTCATAACCAACAAACAACAAGGTTATTAACTCCATCTCATAACCTATGAGCAACAAACAACAAGGGTATAAACTCCATCTCACAACCTACAGCCATCAAACAACAAGGTTATAAACTCCATCTCACAACCTACAGCCTTCCTTTACTTGAATGGTTGCTCTTTGTACCCAAGGTTTGATAGGTGTTGAGTCATACATAGATGATCTAATTATCTATAGTGATAATTGAGAGGAACACTTGTACAGAGTTGAACAATTGTTTAAGAGATTGTCAAAAGCAAATTTAACTGTTAACCTGGCTAAAAGCAAGTTTGGTAAATCAAAGGTTATATATTTGGGTTATATTGTTGGTCAGTGTCTTGTTCAACCCGTTAATGCCAAGGTGAAGGCAGTTTCAGAATTTCCTGTTCCCACTTGTAAAAAGACGTTAATGCGATTTTTGGGAATGATAGGGTATTATAGAAAGTTTTGTAAAAACTTCTCAGATGTCGCTGTACCCTTAAATGCTTTATTAAAGAAAAATGTCAAATTCCAATGGACAGATCTACAAAATGCCTTTGAAAAGTTAAAATCACTGTTGTTAAATGTCCCTGTATTAAGAGCACTAGATTTCACAAAACCGTTTAAGTTGGCTGCAGATGCCAGTGACTATGGTGCTGGTGGTGTGTTATTACAGGATGGCCGAGGACGATGGTATTGAACACCCTGTTAGTTATTTCTCTAAAAAATTTGATTGTCATCAGAAAAATTATTCAACTGTAGAAAAAGAGTTATTAGCCTTGATCCGGACGTGTGTGTGGCATCGTGTTACGGTGAGCTTATTTTTTACAGATCATAACCCATTAACATTTCTGTCAAAAATGAAAAACAATAACAGAAGATTATCGAAATGTACCTTGCTGTTACAGGAGTATGATCTGTGTATCAAGCATATTATAAAAACATATTAGAGGTAAAGATAACATTGTGGTGGATGCCTTATCCAGAATACTGTGTTTTGCATAAATGTTTTTTTTCTTTTTGAGGGGGGAGGTGTTAAGTATTTGAACACTGCTTCAGGAAAAATTATATGCAACTTGACAATCGTCATAGACTATCCGGTCCTGTCACAGTGGACTGGTGTGACAAATCTCTCCCTCTTGTGTTATGCTAGCGATACGAGTCATGTGTTTCCTCGAGCTTGGCTTGATTGTTGGGCGGATAGGTGATGAATCTGCAGAGTTGAGCAGCACCGGACCTGTGTGCTATATATCCTGCTGAAAAATGTAGTTACAAAAAAAACAAGCAAAACAAAAAAACAAAGCAAATATTCGCTACATACCAAAGTGAGCGTATAAGCCTAGGCTAGTGTTGTGATGGTGTACTTTTTGTGGAAACTGGTGTGATTTGTGAAACTGAATTTATTCCATTGGATTGTATGTACCTACGTGGGAGTTCTATTTTAACGCTGGAAATCCCGGGGCAGGGATAAGTACTTTCTGATATCTGATCGACTTTTGACTTTACACAATAGATTCTTTAGTTTAGGATTATTATTATTGTTTGTCTATTTATGTAATACATGATTTATTTGTCGGAATTGAATTCTACTTTGCTGGTTTTATTCTCCGCATTACCGTTTGTGAATATTTCATGATCTATGTATTGCTTGGTATGCAATAGTTAATTGATCTCCTCTCACTGTAGGAATACCATTGAGCTTGATTATAGGGCTGTGCAGGTGAGTTAACTGATCTCACCCTTGTAGGAATATCACTGAGCTTGATTGTAGCGCTGTACAGGTGAGTTTAATTGATCTCACCATTGTAGGAATATCACTGAGCTTGATTGTAGCGCTGTACAGGTGAGTTTAATTGATCTCACCATTGTAGGAATATCACTGAGCTTGATTATATTGCTGTACAGGTGAGTTAACTGATCTCCTCACCATTGCCTGAATATCACTAAGCTTGATATCACTGAGCTTGATAATAGTGCCGTACAGGTGATCTTCTCGGCATTAGGATCAATTTTAAATCACGACTGAGTAGACTTTATGCTGATACACATATCTTAATATATAGAAATGGATATATGCCAAAGCTGTATGCATGTAACATTCTTCTTTACAACACTTATAGTTCTGGTAAGGTGTCAATCATTCCATCGAGACTGAGAACTGCCTTCAAGTAAGAAGTGCCATGTGAACCATAGCTGAATGTTAACAATAATCTTTTTAAAAGTGTTAGGTCCAAATAATCTTTTCAAATTTAACATTATCATGAAACACAAAATCCTGAAAAGCTGATGAATTGGATTAACATTAAATTATATTACAGCTTTGTTTTCATGCCAATTTGATAAGCCTCTACATATTTATTTACACATTGTTTATTAGTTTCACTTCTTTAATGAAACATTATTAAATGATTAAAGGCACACTTGCCGCCGTAGCCTGTTTAAATTTGCTAAGAAAACCAATTTACACGAGCTTACTACGACTAATGCCACTAAACTTAAACATAGGACACATAAAACTTGTCTAGTTAGCTTTAGATTGTAAAAATGGGGTGAAAAACAAACGAAGAATCGAAGCCTGATTACAGCAACAATGATCAGTGTCGGTCAACTTTTGTGTTGGATTACCCTCCTTTCAGGCCTTTGTATCTGTGGTTTACACTCAAACAATTATCAGCAGGCTTTTCCAGTCGCTGTTAACCGATCGTCAGTCTGTATTTCTCAGATAAATAGGCCTACGTAAAATTACACTGTGCCGTTAGTTCACTCACTCGACTGAAACATAAAATCGCCAGTAGGGGGCAGATCGGTTTGTTTACGTTCCGGGTACGTAACAATTCAAATTTTCCAATTCAAATTAAAAATACAAAGTGACGTCCAAACTTTTAAATTTTGGTAAAAATAGAAAGTTCCTAACTTATATTGTCTGGGAAAAATACAAAATACGGTCTTTCGTTTTTAATGTAAACAATATTCCTGATTTTCGCGGCAAGTGTGCCTTTAAATTGATTTTTTTAGTTTTAAGCCACACTCAAGATGATATGGCAGTGAAAAGAAGTAGACCCATGTACTTCAACTTCAATGACCGTTGTGACCTATAAATATAGGTCTCACACCCTCAAAATTTTAACAAGACCTCTCTTTTATATTCTTATGCACAACAAAATGAAACGGATGAGTGTAAGAGTTCAGAAGATATCTTGTTCACAACAAAACAAAGCAGATTTTGACCTAAACACGCCTGAAAATTTAAGTTGTCTGAAGTCTTCCTAGTATATACCTATGTACAGAAAATGAAAGGCTAGGAACTGCTAAACTCAGCCCTATCATGTTCTCAGATACACCAAGACTTTTACCTCTATGACCTCCGTAACCTATAATATTGAGGTTCTTAGTTTTTTTTAAATTTATGTCTGTTATTGGCACACATGTTTGGTTCAACATCAATCTTTTAGTTTTTCGAATTACTACAAGTGGTTAACTTTTCTTGACAATTGGAGTTGATGAAAACAGTCTCATGGCAGTGCATGCCACTTAAAGGCCCAGTTACCGCCATAGCCTGTTGAACATTGTTAAGAAAACCTATTTACATGAGCTTAATACATAAAACATGTCAAGTGTGCATTTAAACAGCTCTGTAAGAATAAGATACGAACTACAGGTTTCAACTAGCTGTATTTTCTGCCTGGGTTTTCGCTCGAACGACCTAGGTGGGATGGTTGCCAGTTACCAACGGAAGGTCATGGGTTTCCTCCGGGCATAGAGCCCGGTTTCCTCCCACAATAAAACTGGCAACGCCGCCATATAAGTGAAATAATCTTGAGCACGGCGTAAAACACCAAACAATCAATCAATCAACTAGCTGTACTCTTCAACCTATTTGCTGTAACTGCTTGCAATGTGGCCATGTGTTTTTTGGGGGGATTACATGGAAGCGATAAATTGGTCATGTGATACATTGCATCACTATCATGCTTCAACTTCCTGTTTAGTATACATGTGGTACACCACCACCATCTCTACCTAAAATATTTCTACTTCTCTTTTACAGGGTTTACTACAGCTACAAGTTGACTTGGAAGCAATTGACAAAACATTAACCTTAAAAAACCTTAAGGTAAGCATCCTGATGAAAGTCATAAAAAATTCTCAAACCAGATCCTCTGTCCGTATTTCTCAGATAAAGTTCGTAAAGTTATACTGTACTATTAGATCGCTCACACCGTTCAAATTGCGAGGGTGATGTGCACATGCCCATACTCGGAGTTTGTTTACATTGTGTGTACAAAACAAATCTAGTTTCCTTTGAATGTGATTTTTTCTCACTGATAACGTCAAATTTTTTAAATTTCCTTTGAATGCGATTTGTTCAATTAGTTTAACAGCTAAATTTTAAATGACCTCCAGTTCATTTGGGAGACCTGGAGTTTAAGGATAACCATTTTCTCACAAAAAACAATGGTCAACAATTATACATGTACAGTACCGTCCACGACAAAAGAAAATTTACCAGTAAAACATTTACTAGTAAATGTCAAGCTTGGCTCAACAACGGTCTCAGCAGGTGTTGGGTGAACACGAAGGTCGACAATGCTCTATGGGGCCGTCACTAGCCAGCCGTAATTTTATTTTTGATTCTGATTTATCACTATTTGATTACATAATATACTCTTTGGAAATGTAAAGTATTGTCCGCAACATATTAGACCTTTAAATACATGACAATCTGCCTTGATGCCTATGGGTGTAAAAGGGTGCAGACCGCTGTTCTGAAGGTCTGTTAGTCCGAAGGCCCGTTAGTCCGAACACCCGATGTTCCAAAGGTCCTTTAGTCCGAAGAAATATTTCGGAAAAGGATGCAAATTCCCAATCAGTTATTTTCGGTTTTAATTTTTGTGCAATAGTCTACAATCTTCTTGATATTAACGCAGACAATTATTTCTTGAAGATAAACAATTTTTTATGGACCTTGAACGTAATTCAAACTCGCTAATTCATACTCACATAAATGACATAAAGTTGTGTTAAGTCTACACGATGCAACTTTTGTTCAACGATGT
Source organism: Lepidochitona cinerea (assembly GCA_963971465.1). NCBI lineage: Eukaryota > Metazoa > Mollusca > Polyplacophora > Chitonida > Tonicellidae > Lepidochitona > Lepidochitona cinerea. Next base: position 59,263,366 of record OZ020551.1, on the reverse strand, counting down.
TGTACTTAGTTGCATGTGAGTGTCTACACGGTAATACAACGTTAAACTTTTGTTGCATGCTGTTGTACGCTGTTGCATGACTAAAAAGAGGGAAAATAATTAAAATTGGCTCTAAACTTCATAAAAAATTGATGTGAAGAAGGTTTTATCTGTTGTGGTGACTTTAACGACTTAAACTGGTTATTTAACTTTAACGACATTTTAACGTTTAATATGGCAGAAAACCACGCAAGTGCCCTCCATCGGCTGATCGAATAAGAAAATTGCCATTTTGTTTTTGGAACTGAATGGGTTCTAACCTGCGGGGGGCCTCCGTGGCTCATTAGGTAGATCGTTGGACGCTCAATCCGAACAGCCTTCCAACAATAGGTTCCAATCCCACTCAGTCAAAAAATAGTCCAGGTTTCTGACGCCAAAATAATTATTTTTTTAAACTGACGGCCGTATTTTGGAGTATTTTGCAATCAAAAAGCCGGAGTAGACTGCCAGCATTCGAACGGACAGTTTGCGGTCAGGTTTATACAGTAAATAACAACATATCTTACTCAAATAGTGTTAAAATTACGTTTATGGATAATTTAGCCTTTTGTAAAGTGAATTGGAAACCTGAAAACAAAAACCAGCACAATAGTGTTACGTCATCAACGGCGGGGAAGTTTGAGACTGAAGGAGGAAACAGTGAATTCAAGGGACGAACTACATTTACTGAACGACCCTGCTCGACCATATCAGACACTGGTGGGTAGCTAAATTATTCATGAACGCGATTATGACCGTTTTTACACGATTTGAGTAGGTTATATTGTTATTTCACTGTCTAAATCTGACCACATACAGTCTACTCCGGCTTTTTGATTGCAATGAACCCTAACTCCAAAACACGTCCGTCAGTACAAAAAAGTCACAAAGTCATTTTGGAGTCAGAAACCCGGACTAAGTCAAAAAGAAAATGGAAAATTGTGTGACTTGGTTTCCATCCAATCGACCTATATGCGGTGTGGTTGCGAGTTACTACCGGGATTTCGTGGGTTTCCTCCGGGCAGGGAGACTGGTTTCCTCCCACCATAAAACTGGCAATGCCGCCATATTAGTGAAATACCTGTTATGGTAGATTCCGTACAGACAAATTCTATAGCTACGCAGACTGAGGCAATAGCACAAACTCAGACTGATTCTGTTGTAACCGACCAGTACTTAGTAACACTCATAACCTTTGTTACTGATGTTTTGCTGTCTTGTTTTAAACCTAAAGAACAACTTGATGTAATCCGTCGTGTAATAAAGGTGGCTAATCACCACTTTGGCGAAGATATAGTAGCTAATGTAGAAAACCTAAATAAGCTAAGATCAAAAACAGTACCCAATGTTCAGACTCATTGAATTTACATATATCATGGCTTTTACATTAATACATTTTAATTGTAGAAGTTTGATTGCACATGGGCAAGAGATTAAGCATTACATTTCCACTTTAAATACCCCCCCCCCCCCCCCCTGATGTGTTTTGTTTTCAAGAGACATTTTTACCCCTCGGGCAAATTTTGCCCGAAGGGTATTGTCGTTGCCTCCGTCGTCCGTCTGTCTGTCTGTCCGTCTGTCCATTGGTCCTTGTAAACACATTATCTAAAAAAGTCTTTAACTTACAACTTTGAAACTTCACACATTTGTTCAATACAGCAAGTACAAGAAGCCTATTTAAAATCAACGCGCTCGGATGTTTTTTTCAAGAGTTATGCCCCTTTTATTACCGCTGCTAAAAAAAGCCTCGTAAACACATTATCTAAAAAAGTCTTTAACTTACAACTTTAAAACTTCACACATTTGTTTAATACAGCAAGTACAAGAAGCCTATTGAAAATGAACGCACTCGGATGTTTTTTTCAAGAGTTATGCCCCTTTTATTACCGCTGCTAAAAAAAGCCTCGTAAACACATTATCTAAAAAAGTCTTTAACTTACAACTTTAAAACTTCACACATTTGTTTAATACAGCAAGTACAAGAAGCCTATTGAAAATCAACGCGCTCGGATGTTTTTTTCAAGAGTTATGCCCCTTTTATTACCGCTGCTATAAAAAGCCTCGTAAACACATTATCTAAAAAAGTCTTTAACTTACAACTTTAAAACTTCACACATTTGTTTAATACAGCAAGTACAAGAAGCCTATTGAAAATCAACGCGCTGGGATGTTTTTTTCAAGAGTAATGCCCCTTTTATTACCGCTGCTATAAAAAGCCTCGTAAACACATTATCTAAAAAAGTCTGTAACTTACAACTTTGAAACTTCCTACATTTGTTCAATACAGCAAGTACAAGAAGCCTATTGAAAATGAACGCGCACAGATGTTTTTTTCAAGAGTTATGCCCCTTTTATTACCGCTGCTATAAAAAGCCTTGTAAACACATTATCTAAAAAAGTCTTTAACTTACAACTTTAAAACTTCACACATTTGTTTAATACAGCAAGTACAAGAAGCCTATTTAAAATCAACGCGCTCGGATGTTTTTTTCAAGAGTTATGCCCCTTTTATTACCGCTGCTAAAAAAAGCCTCGTAAACACATTATCTAAAAAAGTCTTTAACTTACAACTTTAAAACTTCACACATTTGTTTAATACAGCAAGTACAAGAAGCCTATTGAAAATGAACGCACTCGGATGTTTTTTTCAAGAGTTATGCCCCTTTTATTACCGCTGCTAAAAAAAGCCTCGTAAACACATTATCTAAAAAAGTCTTTAACTTACAACTTTAAAACTTCACACATTTGTTTAATACAGCAAGTACAAGAAGCCTATTGAAAATCAACGCGCTCGGATGTTTTTTTCAAGAGTTATGCCCCTTTTATTACCGCTGCTATAAAAAGCCTCGTAAACACATTATCTAAAAAAGTCTTTAACTTACAACTTTAAAACTTCACACATTTGTTTAATACAGCAAGTACAAGAAGCCTATTGAAAATCAACGCGCTGGGATGTTTTTTTCAAGAGTAATGCCCCTTTTATTACCGCTGCTATAAAAAGCCTCGTAAACACATTATCTAAAAAAGTCTGTAACTTACAACTTTGAAACTTCCTACATTTGTTCAATACAGCAAGTACAAGAAGCCTATTGAAAATGAACGCGCACAGATGTTTTTTTCAAGAGTTATGCCCCTTTTATTACCGCTGCTATAAAAAGCCTTGTAAACACATTATCTAAAAAAGTCTTTAACTTACAACTTTGAAACTTCCTACATTTGTTCAATACAGCAAGTACAAGAAGCCTATTTAAAATCGATGTACTCGGACATGTTTTTCAAGAGTTATGCCCCTTACATGACTATCAGCCAAAAACCTCCTTGTAAATGTGATGCATGTATGTGGAGTAGTTTTTCACTCACAACAAATTGTCTGGAAAATAAATATATCTTCGTTTTTTTTGGCCCAGACCCGAGGGGTCCTGATGGCGACAGCCACTTATTAAAATAGCATTTAAACTTTACAATGCCCGGTTATAGTATTAAACGGTGTGATAGAGATAGAGCACCCCATGGCGGATTAGCAGTTTTCATTAAATCGCACCTTTCATACACTGAAATGGATCTACCGACTTTCGAATCACTTGAATGTCAAGCTATACAAGTTTCTTCCAGCCATAAATCATTAAACATTTTCAATATTTATAATCCTAACAAAAAGCTCCTTTTGAATGATTTTTCATTATTGGAACCCTTCTTAGATAAAGCTCAATCCATAGTTTGTGGTGATTTTAATTCACACCATATCTCATGGGGAAGTGGTCACTCTGACCATAATGGAATCCTACTATCCCAGTTTATTGATTCCAACAATTTTGTATTACTTAATGATAAATCACCCACTAGAGAAAATGATTCAAATGGCAATATGAGTTGCTTAGATATTACCTTCTGCTCATCCAGTCTTGCGTCAAATGTTTATTGGGGAATCGAATATGATTCCAATAGTGGTAGTGATCATTTTCCTGTTTTAGTCAAATTTAATGTTAAACTAGATGGTAGTTTACTTGGCACCATCCCAAAGTGGCAACTTCACAAAGCCAATTGGCAAATATTTCATGAACAATGTGAACATCTAATTACAAGTGATATTGCTAGTCACGATATTGATGAATTTCAGAATAATCTAGTTTCTGCTATAAATCAAGCTGCAGCCGCCTCAATCCCCAAATCATCTGGAAGACCACATAATAAAGTCCCTGTTCCATGGTGAACATCCGAATGTACCCAGGCTATACGTGATAGGAAAGGAGCTAAGAATAGAGCAAGAAGAACACGTCTTCCGGCTGATTTAATACTATATAAATTCTTTAAAGCAAAAGCTCAGCGAATTATAAAAGCTGCCCAAAAGGAAAGTTGGAGATCATTCTGTTCGTCTATAAATTCAAACACATCCGTCAAAAGTGTTTGGGATAAAGTAAGAGCCATTAAAGGAAAGAAAAAAACCAACTGTTCGTTGCCAACACTCAAAGTCGGCGCAAACGAATACATTTCAAACTCTGAAAAATGTTCTGTGTTGGCTGATCAGTTCTCTGCAATTAGCAGTAACTCCAACTACGATACTGACTTTTTATGCCACAAAATAGAGGTAGAGCAGCAGTTTGATGATAGCAATATCTTATTTAATGATATGCCAATTAATGAAGATTTTACCTTAGACGAACTAAAACTGGCTGTTAAAACAACTCGTAATTCTACACCAGGTGAAGATGGTATAAACAACGGTATTTTAAAACAACTTCCAGATTCATGTCTCAATGTTGTTCTTCTTTTGTTTAATTGCATTTGGACTAATATGTCTTTCCCTTCATCTTGGACATTGTCTATAATAATTCCAGTTCTAAAACCAAATAAAAACCCATCAGTTCCATCATCATATAGGCCTATTGCATTAACATCATGTTTATGTAAACTAATGGAGAGATTAGTTAATAATCGTCTTTTGTGGTTCTTAGAAAAACATCATATTCTCTCTGACTTTCAAAGTGGCTTTAGAAGGAGTAGGTCTACTACAGATCACATTGTAACCCTGGAGACTGATATTCGTCGATCTTTGTCTGATAAATCATATTTATTAGCTGTCTTCCTAGATATAGAAAACGCGTATGACATGCTATGGCGAGGGGGGTTATTAGTCAAATTAAAAGAGATTGGCATAGATGGTCGGATGTTTGCATGGATCAGAGGGTTCTTAAAAAATCGCTCCTTTAAAGTACGCATTGGCACTAATTTATCTCCAAATAAACATTTGTACAATGGAGTCCCTCAAGGAAGCGTTATTTCACCTACGCTCTTTAACATTATGATTAATGACCTGCCTTTGTCCTTAAGTAATTAAGTCAACTGTTCTCTCTTTGCTGATGACAAAGTTATCTGGTTCTCTGGACAAAATTTTAAATGTGTTGTAAAACACATTCAAAATGGGTTGAATGCTGTTGCACGCTGGGCGCAAAAATGGGGTTTTCGGTTTTCTTCTATTAAATCAGAGGCTGTTTTATTTTCTAATAAACATATACCATCTCCACTAGTGTTAACTTTGAAAGAACAGCGTGCAAAATGTTCCAATGATTTTAAATATTTGGGTATTATTTTTGACCACCGTCTGACATGGAAACCACATTTAACTTATTTAACTGAAAAGTGTCAAACTGGTCTTAACCTTCTTCGTTGTCTTTCAAGTAAATCATGGGGATCTGACAAGTTTTGTTTGTTGTTGTTGTATAAGTCTTTGATTAGATCTCGTTTAGACTATGGGAGTGAAGCTTTTAATTCAGCATCAATCACTTTATTATCAACTCTAGACTCAATCCAATACAAGGCATTGCGTTTGTGTACTGGGGCAATGAAATCAACCCCACTTGTAACCTTACAGGTAATGTGTAGGGAATTTCCCCTTGATATTAGACGGATGATGAGAACCCTGAAATTCGGCCTGAAATTAAAGTCATCACGTCATAATTCTGCCTCTATGATATTAAACCCTTCATTCTTTGATTACCATTTTAAACAGGACAATACTCACAGAACACCTTTTAGTGTTCGTTTTAAATATCTAGTTACATCTGTAGGTTTAGAAATCTGCAATATTCAACCAAATATTATCTCTCCTTTTCCACCATGGAACATTATATTTCTCTTCATATCAACCCAGTTAGAACACATGCTAAAGAAATCTGACCATGTAAACCTTCTTTACTCGCTTTCAAATGACCATATTGTCTCTAATTGGTCTAATTATTTAAAGATTTATACAGACGCTTCTTTTTCTCCTGATAGTAATCGTTCAGGAATAGGTTTCTGCATCCCAGAGTTCCACCTCTCAGTATCAAAAAGGCTCTCAGATTGTGTTTCTGTTTTTCGTGGAGAGTTGATGGCAATTTATTTGGCCTTGGATTGGATTCATGATGTCAAACCACATAAAACTGTAATCTTCTCTGATTCACTTAGCTCTCTTAAAGCTATTAAAAACTATTCATTTGCTAAATCGTCTCCATTATGTTTGTCTGCTATGTGTAACCAAGCTATCTTACCTTGGACTAGAGGTATGTTTTGATTGGATCCCGGGCCATAGTAATATACAGGGGAATGAAACCGCAGACAAACTGGCTAAAAGTGCCACTTGTTTGGATAATGTGTCTTGTCCTATTGGCCTTACAGTAGAGGAAATAATAACAAGTTGCAGAAAACATTTCTCGAATATATGGCAACACAAGTGGGACTCATCAAACAAAGGTCGTTTCTTTTATCAGTTCCAGCAAAGTATACAATTTAATGAGGTCCATTTTACCTCTCGAAAGGATGAAGTTTACTTCCATTGGTTATTATCAGGTCATATTCCTCTTAATTCTGTCACTCATAAATATTTTAATAAATCCGACAGACTTTGTGACAACTGTTTGGTTATGGAGACCCTTGAACATTTTATTCTTACTTGTTCAAAATACAGACGACAGCGTGCTCTTTTATTTTGTAAACTAACTGCCCTTGGAATACAAGTTCTAGACTTGCAAAATATCATGAACCCTCCAGTACAAATAAGACCTAAAGTTTTCATGGCTCTTGTAACATTTATTGGGAGAACGCATCGTTTTCATTAAATTATATGTGTATATATGGGTGTATAAATATTTATTGCTTGCCCAGGCAAATGTATGGGTGTATAGGCCTATATGTATATATCTTTTTTTTTCACCGTTCTTTAACTCAAGTCAATTTGCCTGATTAATCCTTCAACTAAACACTAACTGTACATTGTAAGGTATAACAAGACAGCTCAATGATAAGCTCTGGTGTGATTAGTTCCTTTGGAACTGTATACACCATTAAAACTAAACAACCAACCAACCAATAGAACAGTGTCCCAGTCAAAACTGTTAAAATTCAAGAATTGTAAGCTATTGTATTGATTGCTCCTTCCCAATTATGGAACATAACAGCAATGTCAAAACAGCCACATTATTTCAGTTTTTGCAATTAAAATGTGATTGAAATTACCTGAACAGATAATATATGTGTACTATAACGTACTGGTATTTAGTTCCAGCTTCATCAAATTCAGAAAAGAAAAACTTCTTATAAATGTGAACAAGAAATTCGAATTGATGAAATTAAAACAAATGTTATATTAAATGTTAAGTTGTTCATCGTAGTGGTTTGACTTTGCCACGGCGGGCGTATGTTGAGTTTACTAAAACTCTTGTTTCATTAGTTTTATCCAATTATTGTTGAATACAAATTTAAGTGCGTTATAGAGTAGTCATGTGATGCAATTTAGCCAATGGCTGGCTAAGCAATGGCGTGCGGTTGCATACTGACCTATATATTCGGAGACAATCTTCCCACTTTAAGTTTGTCGCCATGTTTTTTGGGACCTAAATCTACCATTATACATTAGAGAGCGGTAAAAATACATCATTATTGATCTAAAAATAGCTACACCAACACCTGACGTCATCCTAAAACGGAAAAATGGCTACACAGATAAGCCACTGAAAGGACATACTTCTGTCTGTTTTTATTAGCTTGAAGGTCACTGGAGGTAATTGACGTGAAATGTTTTACACACTTTGAAGGTTATTATCGATGATAATCCCTATGTAGGTTATTATCGACGATAATCCCTATGTAGGTTATTATCGACGATAATCCCTATGTATTTCTAGAGATTTCTCCCACCTTTAACTTCTTTTATTTTGTCCCATCTTCTCTGAGCACCAATATCTCCCATTTTTCTACTTTGCAGCCATCTCTATTTAGAAAGCTGGAGCAAGCAGGAATGAAGGATTTTCACCAAGAGATAATCAAAACTAATGGTAATTTTATACAATTTCTTATTGATGATACCCTCACCCTAACTTATATGTGTACTTTCAAATTATAAGAAAATGCCGGAGCAAAACTATATTTTTGTCCTTTTGCTAATTTTTAGGGGATATTGAAAAGTTGTGTTTGAATAAGACTTTTTTTGTAATATGTTTTAGACATAAAAGTTATCTCTCTTTCACACCAAAAAAAAAACGTATGTGCTTTTTACTGTGTAAGTAGAGGACAATTACATGCGGTCACCTGATTCCCAGAAGCCAGCATTTCACACAACAGACAATAAAGTGAACAAATCAAGTTTGTTTTCAAACTTAAAAGGAAATGGCTTTGAATCGGAGCCCCTACTTAAATTTGTTTATGAACAGCCTTCAGCATATTTTCTAATTTGTGTCAAGTGTGTTGTAGAAAGTATAAGTCTGACAAAAAAGAAAATTAAATTTTTTGCGCGACACATGCAAAATTTAATGCTACATTTACTGCCCTACTATGGCAACAGAAGTTAATTAACTCAGTGACAAATGAAATCAAACACGACCTCCGTTGTTTATGTGCCCTCAGAGTGGTGACGTAATAAACATGGTCTGCTCTTTTAGTGCCTCTTAAGCAGTTTGTACATCATCTCCACGCATTACCAACCTAACAACTGCTAGATCATAGACAAAGGATTACACTTAATGCTATATTAAATCATTATTGTGTTCCTTGTGTGCTAACTTAAAATTCAGCAATTTGTTTACCCTTCCAACATTAAGAATTTAGCGGGAAATAAAGATTTAAATGGGCTGTTTTTGCCAGCGCTTCAGATCTTTACTTGCTTATCTCCCTTAGTTTTTATGAGTTTGTGACGTCACAGAAGAACAGCATATCTTGAACAGAGCATTGAAAGCATTACCATAATCATATATACCGCAGTCGTAGAGCAACTGTATATATATCTATAAAGTCACTCTACACCTGTCGTATATGACAATACTTGTGATTACATCCCTTCAGCCATTTCATGTCTAAGTAACGAATTCAATACCGTAATGTGTGCTGTGTTTAGTAACAATAATTGTGCGATCAGGTGATAACGCACTCCAATGTAGACCCTACCTGTCCCAATTTGCGCGTTGTGAGTCGATAAACTAAAAAATTAACTTACCATAAGCCTGTTTCTGTGATATTTTGACAATATCTATTTGATTATACTATAATAAAAACAATTTAATTCTGCATACCGTTAAGGCTATACGAAGAATGAAGTAGCAGGATAATCAGGATACATGTATAGGCCCTATGCCTAGATTCTTCTGTTCTAAACACGTTCTTTTTCCAGATTTGTCGGAGTAAAATAGTAAAACATTTCTTATTTGCGGCGCCTTTAAAATACAAATATGAATAAAAATATAATGACCCACAAGTAGGCTAACTAATAATTTCATAGCTCTTACACATGTGGCGATCGAGAATTAAACCCACTTTTTTTTCATAGGAGTGGGGTCCGATCTCGCGGCGCATTGATGTAAAGCCTGTCTCAGACTCTGAGACTATCACTAATATATAGTCTGACGATATTCTTACTATAGCTTAAGATGCGTAAGCATTGTCAATGTAATACAAAGTGTTCCAGAAAATTCTACTGACTAAGGCCAAGCTCCTGTCAGTCGTCAACCTAATGAAATATCATAGGTTTACTTTATTACAACAATTTATGATGGGGTATAAAGGTCTAAATGATATACCTCTTTTTAACACAATTAGAAACTTGTCTCCGTGGTTATTTTAGACAAGAAGATTTTCCCTGTGCCCGTGTGTTTTAGTGTCCATAAATAACTATATAAAGGAAAATAAGAAAAGCTGTCATGTACAATGACGGATAATAACTAAGGATCTCGATAATAAACAAAAATTGTCCCAAAAGGCTGCTTCATGTTTGAAAAAAAAAACATATCTATTTTTCTTGCATAATAACTGTGTTTTACACTAGGCCTCTAATTTACCGTTCGTCTCTGTAAGAAATTTTAAAGATCTTTGAAATGAATAAATATATCTGTGTGAAAAGCTTACCGAATCAGTTTTGATTTATTTATACCTATTTTATCTACCATTTATCTGTTTATTTGCTACATGTAGTTGAAAATTTAGTTCAGACGCCAGCAACCACGAGCGAAGAAAACTGCTTAAAATATAGCCTACATTTTTAAAACTTTGTCATGATTTTTTTAGATTCTGTTAGTGTGGCTTGTGTTAAACCAAAGTCAATAAACCTAGTGGAATAGGTCAGTGACGTAGACCTAATATCTTAAATGAAATGCCTATTATGGCGATTTAAATCCTTTGCATATGATCTTTAAGCTTTTACATATCTGCATCTCCTCTACATACCTCACTTGGCAAAATAATACATATGAACAAATCAACGGACTAACTATGGGATCACCTCTTTCACCTATAATTTCTGAAATTTACATCACAGAACTTGAAAACTCAGCATTGGCATCCTCTCCCATTCAACCCTTCTTCTGGATTAGAAAAGTTGATGACACATTCATTGCTCTCAAAGACACACTCTGCTAAAACATTCTTAAGCCTGGCGCACACGGGGGAATATAGCTGCGCCCTCGGTCACTCGTGGCAGGCAGCGCAGCAGAAAATTTCAGAGCACACGGTATCCTTTTCCACTCTCATGAATGTGTGCCATGTGACTTTTAGTACCCACGTGACAGATAATGCCGCCATGATGTTATTATGTTTCCAATCACATGTCCCTGTAAATTAATTCTATTGGTCAGTTAAATGTTCCAGCTGCGCCTTTGGTGCAGGCTGTCCGCAGACGGTGTGCCATCAACCACTCGTGCCACAAAATATCAAACACGATAGATATTTTCCACAACGCCACTTGTGGCCAAAATCACACCAAAAGTTCGCCGCACACGGTGGAAAGGGCTGCGCTGCCTGCCACGAGTGACCGAGGGCGCAGCTATATTCGCTTTAGACCACTTAAACGTACAACTCCCTAGGATAAAATTCACCATGGAAGAAGAACAGATGTACTTATCCAGCAAACTGAACATGGACCACAGACTACAGTTTATCACAAACCCACTCACTCAGATCAGTACATTCACTACAAATCTAATCACCCACCACACATTAAGACCGGTACCATAGGTACACTAACAAAAAGAGCTAAAGCCATCTGCAGCACAGACCTTGACAAAGAAATCCATCACATCAAAACAGATGAAAATGGTTATCAAACCAAGTTAGTTGACTCAATCATCAAACAAACACTTAATAACACTCCAGATAAACAGCCCAGACCAAGAGAAGAAGGCCCTGATATTAGAATCAGCATACCATACATTGGACCCGCCAGTCATAAAATTGCTCGTCTGATCAAAACAAAAACAGGTATTAATACTACATTCAAATCAACCAAAACACTTAAAACCCATATGCAAGCAACAGGAAGAGGAATTTCATCAACAGGAGCTGAAGAGTAGTGTACAGAATTGATTGTAGTTGTAATGCTCATTACATTGGTGAAACATGTAGACCCCTCAACATTAGACTGAAAAAACACCAAACATCTGTTTATAAACTTGATTACAAATCTGCCATTTCTGAACATATAATTTCCTACTCACCACATCAAACGGGAAACCACTACAACACCATCTGTCAACCAGCAGCATTGGAAGAAGAGAAAACTACAGGAAACCATCCACATCAGGAAAATCAAGCCCAGCATAAACAGAGACCAAGGATTGTACATGTATATCCCCAACTGCTATGACCTTTTGATCCTTCAGCGATCTTAACTCACCATACCTAATTCTATTGTTACTTTTCTTAAAGGCCCACTTGTCGCTGTAGCCTGTTTAAATTTGCTAAGAAAACCAATTTACATGAGCTTACTACGACTAATACCACTAAACTTAAACAAAGGACACATAAAACATGTCTAGTTAGCTTTAGAATGTAAAAATGGGGTGAAAAACACGCGAAGAATCGAAGCCTTATTACAAAAACAACGATCAGTGTTGGATTACCTTCATTTCAGGCCGTTTTATCTGTGGTTTACACTCAAACAATTATCAGCAGGCTTTTTCAGTCGCTGTTAACCGATCGTCAGTCTGTATTTCTCAGATAAATAGGCCTACGTAAAATTACACTGTGCCGTTAGTTCACTCACTCGACTGAAACATAAAATCGCCCCTGCGAGCAGTTTGGTTTGTTTACGTTCCGGGCACCGAACAATTCAAATTTTTTCAAATTCAAATTAAAAATACGTCCAAACTTTTAAATTTTGGTAAAAATAGAAAGTTCCTAACTTATATTGTCTGGGAAAAATACAGAAAACGGTCTTTCTTTTTTAATGTAAACAATATTCCTGATTTTCGCGGCAAGTGTGCCTTTAATTAATTTATACTATTACGTACCTGCCCACACTTGGAATTCTCTCATCTGCTATATAAATGAATAAATTTTGCTGTTTGTCATTGACTTTGATAATGATGTAAGAACTACATCGAAATGACGTCACCCTATAAACCAAGAAGTTGTTATCCATAAGCAGGGGTCGAATTCAAATTTTTTGACTGGGTGCACGCCGTGCACCCAAAATATGACCTTTTTTGAAAACGGGTGCACCAAGTTATATTAGGGTGCACAAGCTAAAAAGGCTCAGTAATTGAAAGAGGAAGGCTTAAAACCGATCTGCATCAGACGTAACAATGCAGAATAGTTTATTTCCATTTGTAAATTAAAAACGAAAAAAAAAAAAAAAAAACAGTGTGAATTACCGTCTATACATATAAGTCTAAGAATCTTGCATGGCCGTCCGTGAGATTTGTTGATAGTTGACTGGTTCTAATGACTAAGTATACCGAAATTGTCATCAAAATATTTGATACGAAAATAAATCTTACCAAACCGTATGGATAAAGGGTGTTTTATTTGTTTTTTTACTAAATTGAGTCCTCCGTGAGGGGTCGTTTGGTTCAAGCGTCCCGCTCGTGTCTGTTGCAGTAACGCTAACGGAGGAAATCGGTAAAATGAAGAATCGTTGAAGGCGTTTTTTTCTGTCCGTTGTCTGAGTTAAATTGATTGTAACAAGTGACATGCATTCAAACTTCGTCGCCTTCCCACACCGACCCCCTAATGATAAACGAAGCGACTCGAGTGAACAGAAAAAACAACAACCACGTGCTTGCATGCTCGCCTCAAGTTTTGTCTATCCTCAATTCGGGCCGATATTACCAGGAACTAATGGCCCGGTTTATTGCCTATTGGGACCCCGTGGATATCAATTGTACAACCTGTATATATAAGTGCTAAAGCGGTAGAAAGTTTCAGTGAAAGATCGACCACGCTCAATGTTGAATATTTGAAGTTTACGTCAATTTTGTTTTTCAACAAACCAGTAATGAATAGATTTTTATGTCCACACTCTGGTTATATCCTCTGTTACGGCAATTATCAGCGAGAAACATCGATGAATCGCTGCTCGCAGCATTACGGCGTACAGACGTAAGCTGTACTTTAGTCGTTACCGTACGATCTATCGCTATACCCTAAGTTATAGTTATAGCTTGAAAAGTCGATAAATGAATATCCTCGCTGGTTCTCGCAAGTTGAAAGTAAATTAAGTCCCACAAACCAACTTTTCAATAAAAGCTACATTTACCAATTATTATCTAGCGGATTAATACGTATCCACCCAGCCTTTCGGACCGCTCAAAGTTTGTGACTTCGACGACTTGTACACGTACAGTCCTTTCCGGCCGTAGTACAGTGTTTTTTACAGGATGCCCGCTGGGTGCACTGCGTGCACCCATTTTTACTCTCTTTTATATTTTTGGGTGCACCAACAAAATATTGGGTGCATTTGTGCACCCGTCATTTCGAACCCTGATAAGTAATTCCTCTCCTTATCATGCTTTTTCCAATCCTCTTCTGAGAGTTCACCTCTAGAGCGCCAGGCTCTACAAAGGCGCTCTACAAATATCTCTGCCTTTCTGTCCAATGTTCATAAGATATTAAGCTGCTTTTTGTTCAGTTTTCCATTTCTCAGCTTCAAAGCCTGAGAATCGAGTTGCTTCAGCTCTTTCCATATCAACCAGTTGTCGGAGATATTACCGGAAATATTACCGGTGTCAAAGTCCATATGAGACATCTGTTTTGCATTGGCTGCCATCTTGGAAGTTTTTGAGCTGCTGACACGATGTAGTACATTTGTAAAGTATTTTAGTAGATGTTTTTCTACGGTACAGTTAATCAACTCAACCAAACACAGTGTCTCCAGCAACTATCCTTATATTCTATGTCATGACCTCGAGCAGTCCCCCCAGGTCAAGCTATGCTAACCAGGTCACCCTAGGATATTAATAGTCTAACGTAAACAACTACACGTGGTATTATGACAACATTATGATCTGAGCAGATGGTTAGAAGATTATTTTGACTATATTTTAAAAAATACAAACCTAAATTGGTTATTAACCAATGAATCTTAATTTTATCAGTGGTTCAACAAATCAAGAGTTTAGATTGGTCGATAGATGTTTTACACTTCACTCAAGAAGTGGGGGAGAAAATCGGGGTCTTTACCCAGAGGAAACCATGACCTCCCACATACGTTGATCGAGTGAAAACTCCACTTAGAATTTTGTTATTTTTGGTCTGTGTGGGATTTGATTCTCTGGTTGTGTTAACTTAAGTGTTTGGTGTTGTGCCTCAGTTTCAAATAGTAACACCATCTTTAAACTCTGCTAACAAAATTATAGTGTCTGGTGTAACACAAACACTGACAAAATGGCTATTGGAAAAATAAATCATTGATTTTACATTATGAAAAATAATAGAATTCATTTAATATGTTAAATGTGCTAAATGATCTGTTGTTCTTTTGCAGGTGAAGTGTCTGTCAGCGTGTCTGGATTGCCTCAAGCCACATGTGTGGAAATTGACGAAAACGAAGAGAATTCCACAAAGCTATAGTCATTATACTTGTTTTTAACCCTCTGAAGTATGCAAGAAATTCTTACAACTTGTTTACACAGACACTGATTCGTCACTAGTATTTTTCTATCTCCTGTTGTTTTGACTAAATTGTTAAGATATATTTTCAAAAATCGCAAATATTAATTTTATAAATATTTACATTGAGATTAAATAATTCCATGAAAAGTTTGTTATTAAAAGACTGTCCATGTGAAACATTGGCAAAATGGGGATGTGGTCCATGCATTCTATGCTTCCCAGGGCTCTACTCTGCTTTGGTTCTATGTGACCCAGGCTGGATGTGACCCTGTTACATCCAACACCACAGGTTGTATTCTGCACAGTTTACATATGTGTGCACCATGCTTATATCCTGGCCATCAGGCCCCATTTTGAGTACCAAGCAGACAATACATACATTCATGACAGGAAGAACCCTGGACCCCTAGAATTTGATCACCATTCCATTACCAGTCAGACAATACAAACATGTACATCCAGGACAGGAAGAACCCTGGACACATGGAATTCGAGCACCATTCCTTTACCAGTCACCAAATACATACATCCAGGACAGGAAGAACCCTGGACACATAGAATTCCAGCACCATTCCCTTACCAGTCAGACAATACAAACATGCAGGATATTCCCTTACCAGTCAGACAATACATACATCCAGGACAGGAAGAACCCTGGACACATAGAATTCCAGCACCATTCCCTTACCAGTCAGACAATACAAACATGTACATCCAGGACAGGAAGAACCATGGACTCCTAGAATTGGAGCACCATTCCTTTACCAGTCAGACAATACAAACATGTACATCCAGGACAGGAAGAACCCTGGACACATAGAATTAGAGCACCATTCCTTTACCAGTCAGACAATACATACATCCAGGACAGGAAGAACTCTGGACACATAGAATTGGAGCACCATTCCTTTACCAGTCAGACCATACATCCAGGACAGGAAGAACCATGGACTCCTAGAATTCGAGCACCATTCCCTTACCAATCAGACAATACAAACATGTACATCCAGAACGTGAAGAACCCTGGACACATGGAATTCGAGCACCATTCCCTTACCAGTCAGACAATACATACATCCAGAACATGAAGAACCTTGGACACATTGCATTAGAGCACCATTCCCTTACCAGTCAGACAATGCATACATCCAGGACAGGAAGAACCCTGGACACATAGAATTCAAGCACATGAAGAACCCTGGACACATAGAATTCCAGCACAATTCCCTTACCAGTCAGACAATACATACATCCAGAATATGAAGAACCCTGGACACATAGAATTCAACCACCATTCCCTTACCAGTCAGACAATACGTAATTCCAGAACTTCAAGAACCCTGGACCATTTTGTTTGTTTTATTTTAGTAAAGTTCTATCATCTTGGTATGGCACATGGGAAGAAATGAAATTTCTGGTTCATATTACTTTGCAAACATTTTTACGAAATTTGTGTTAATATAGTTAATATCCAGTCAGAATCAGTAGAGATCAACTATTGCATAGGAGTATTATCGATATGTTTCTTTGTGTATTTTTGTTTCATTAAGTTTCCTACTTGCTCTTACTCAGCCCTCCCCCCCCCCTCTACCTCTTTGGTAACTTTAATTACTAAAATCTAAAATAACACTCTTATGACTCATTTAGATATGTGCTTACAATGTATATCTACTCGGCAAATAACCCAACTATCCAGGAGAACCCAAACTAATTCAAGGATATATTTTCTAGACAGTATGACATAATTGTTTTAACTTTCAAGATAAGCCTATAGACATAACAAGTGCATCTATAAAACTAAATTTGGTTTAAAGTTTTGATCAAATGTAATTTTATATGTCACTTTAACTTTTAAAAAAATATGAATGGCTTATGATAATCTGCCTTTTACTTGTTTGTTGTCTGAAGTGAATTGTTGATCAATTGATAATGCTGAAATATAATGTAATTATAATTGCTGGCACAATTGGTTACTATAAAGTTAAATACACTTGCTATCAACAAAAAAAACAAACTTTATAGTCAAGTATAATTAGGAGATTAAACGAGACTTACCTGTAAGCTGAAGTTTGATCGGGATCATACGTCATCACCACAGCAGAGAGAGATTAAGTGAGACGAGTCAGGCAGACTTCAAAGTGTTGTGCGATTTTTCATAACCTCATAGCCACTCACTACACAGGGTGGGTAACCGGGAGGGCACTTAATCTCTCTCTGCTGTGGTGATGACGTATGATCCTGATCAAACTTCAACTTACAGGTAAGTCTCGTTTAATCTCCTAATTATAAATATCATCACTGCAGAGAGGATCACGTGAGATTTCAAAGACAAAAGATCGCACATGACCAGAGGCGAAATAACCTACCCCACTTAATGAAGTAAGTCACTGAATATTAAATACACATCGAGATGTCAAGGTCTATGTTACTCATGTTTTGATTTTAATCAGATTGAAATACAACGGGGGGAAAAAAAACGATCAAAGTAAAGTATTGAAAATGAATCTAGCACAGCATTAGCAAACTGATTGTCTCCATGTGAATCCTGAACATCTTTATCGTAAAAGTTAGCAAATGTCTTACAAGATTTCCACCCTGCGGTGGACAGGATTATATCAATGGGAACTGACTTACGTTTTGCCGTACTAGTACTTGCTGAACAGGTAGAATGAGGCTTAAACTGAGAGTCCACACCAGATGCTTCTAGGACACATCTTATCCATCTTCCAATTGACTCTCTGGATATCGCATGATGTGGTTTCAAAAAACTAATAAAGACAGAGTTTTCTTCACCCCGTATATCCGAAGTTCTCTGTAAATAATCTTCCAAAGTAACAACAACACATAAACTTTTGTCATTTTCATATCTGTTCAGTTTTACTTGTAAAGCCTTACTTTGAGGTTTTGATTGTTTGATTAAATCTGGGATTCGAAATACTACTGATGTGTCTTCTAAATGCATATTAGACAATTTGAAGAGATGTATGGTTTGTTGTCTCTGCACAGTAACCAATGCAATCAGCATGACAAGTTTGTGAGACAGATTTTTCAGGGATATATCTTTATGATGCCATAATGTTTTGAGATAATTGAATACAACGGACACATCCCAAGTTATCGCATATCTAAAAAAAACTGGACGATTTTCGAAAACACCTTTTAAAAGGCGTTTTACTAATGGATGACTACCCACAGGGAACGTGTCCACACATCCACAAAACGCTGTTAATGCACTTCTTGCAGTACTGTGTAAAAAGTCATGTTAGAAAATCCAGGATTAAATTCAAATTTTGATGAAAGGGATCACAACGTTGTCTACCACAGAACTCCACCCACTGTTTGATGTATCATTCATACTGTTTAGCTGTAGATGGTCGCCAGGAATCGCACAGTAGTTTGATAGTGTTTGTCGAAAACCCTTGGAGTTTGAGGGATTCCCTGATATACGACAGGCCAGAAGGACCATTGCTGATCGCAGTGGATGAAGTTTGTTGGTTCCCGGGATACTCAATAATTGATTCATTCTCGGTAGTACGAGTGGCCTCTGTACTAGCATCATCATTAGTTGAGGATATCAATATTGGGTTGTCCAGTGGGGCACGATCATCACCCCCTCCCCTTTCTCCAGAAGAAATTTCTTGAGACACTTCAATATCACACTGAAAGGTGGGAAGCAATACACAAAAATATTAGCTCAAGACATAGAAAAAGCATCAACATGCATAGCAGTGGGATCCGGCCTCCAAGAGTCCTACTATGGCAATTGATTGTTTAGTCTGCTGGCAAATAAATCAACTTCAGGATGACCAAATTTTTCTATAAATTGTAACAAAAATAGACTTATTTAACATCCATTCTTAATTGTCATTAAATTCTCTACTTGCTTTATCCGCTTCAGTATTAAATTTACCCGGAATATGACAAGCACTTGACCACAGTTGTCTGTCCTTACACCAGAGCCAAATAAGTTTAGTTATGCGGTTGCAAGCTTCAGATTTAACACCACCCATGTTATTTAGATAGGAAACAGCGGTAGTGTTGTCAATGGGAACTTGGACGTGTTTAACGACTTTCAGTAAAGTTTCGAAACTTCTAATACTGTGGTAGACCGCTAATAACTCAAGATAATTGATGTGGTTATTTTGTTCATAATTTGTCCATTTACCTCCAGTTTTTGTACCATTACAGACACCACCCCAGCCTTTTATGCTGGCATCAGTTGTAATTTCAGGGTTGTTCTGTTGTATAGTGTTCGTGCTTTCAGCTACATTGTCTATCCACCAAGTCAGTTCATTTTTAGCTAAAACTGAAAGTGACATGTTGCCATCAAAATCATTATTGTTTAGTTTTAGGGCTCTTATTTTATCCATTTCCAAATATCTGTAATACAGTTTACCATACTTCACACCAGGTAAAGAAGATACAATTAGTCTGATAATATGTGCAGTTTGACGAACAGTTATTGCAGTAGCCTGCTGAAACATTATGAATTCTCTTCTCATTTTTTTCCCATTTCTCATCAGTAAGTTTCACTGTCATATGTTTAGAGTTCAGTAAATCCTAAGAATTGAGTCTCTTGTGAAGGTTTCAGAACTGATTTAGTGTTATGAATTATAAAGCCTAGTTTCTGTAACAAGTTTATGGTATCTTTCACATTTTCTTGGAATTTATCAAAATTTTCCCCTTGAAGATAAACATCATCGATGTAATCCACACTTGCATGTACTATTGCGCGCAGGGCTGAAAAAACTGGCTTAAGTAATTTAGTGAACAATCGGGGTCCAGAGGCTAAACCATTTGGCAAAGCTGTGAATTGATAAGTGTCTCCATCCCCGACAAAACGGAGGAACTTTTGGTGTTCTGGGGCGATTGGAACTGTAAAATAAGCGTCTTTAAGGTCAACACTTGCCATGTAACAGGATGGTTGTATAAGGCTGATAGCTGCTTGAACAGTACTCATTTTGAAATGATGGTAAGTTACAAACTTATTTAAGTCTTTAAGATTGAGCATCATTCTGAAACCTCCATATTTTTTCTTGCGTAAGAATATTGGAGATAAAAACTGATCTTGGGAAGATTTGACATTGATCACAACCCCCTTATTCATGAGACATTTAATTTCGGATATCACATGCTCTTGTTCGTGATAAGACATAGCTACTTTAGGTGTACTCTGACTAGAAGGTACATGGAAAGTGGATTGGAATTCAATATGATAACCTGTAACAATATCCAAAATGTATTTATCAGATGTCATTTTGACCCATTTCAACACAAAGTGTCTTATTCGTCCAGCTACTTTAAAATTTGTGGATTGAAAAGTTTCACTCACCATGGTGTGGCTATCGTTTGCTAGTTCTTTCCTTTCCCCCCTCCCCTCCTCTGGGGTGGAGGGTAATGGCCTCAATAAGTAGCGTTGCCTAAAAAAGGCCGTCCACTTCTGTACGAGGTTCCTCGACCCCGTTGAGGGCCCGAGCTGTAGCCATAATATGGTCTGCTTCTCATACCTCTACGATAACCCCTTTGATGGATTGGTTGACTTAATCGCTTCCCAACTTTATTGACCTCAGAGATTTCATGGATTTGTTTTGATAAATCAGGTCCAAATAAGAGTTCACTGGCTTGGACAGAATTGGAACATAAGTAATTGCACTCGGGACAAATGTCTGGTTTTAAGAATTCACGTCTACACATATTAAGCTTTGAATTAGCATGCATAAGAAGACATTCCATACCAGTCGCTAGTAGAGAGTCTTCAGATTCTGCGGTTTTTGAGGTCACCAATTTATTCTTAAGTGCAATTGTGCCTTTGACTAGAGTAGTTTGGATTTTTTGGAGTTTGCTATCATGAGACCGGGTAACAGCTTTCATATTATCCCAAATGATGGAATTTAGCCATACCTTAGGAAACAATGATGTATTCTCTGGCCGGGAATATTTCGTCAACATATTCTGGAGATTTTTAGAAGATATTCCGTCATTTGCCAAACCATTGATAATTTCTGCTAGCTCTGCGTCAATGGGCTCACTTGTGGATTCTGTTACGCTTTCTGTTCAGAATACGCTTTGTACTTTTCAGTATCGCACGAGGTTGGTCAGTGATCTCGGCTTGGACAATAGGCTGCTCGCCACTTGTACTGGCCTGACAACTTTGGCCAGAACCAGTTTCAACAGTCGGGGTTACATCCGACGTACGCTGTAACAGGCGTGTGGTCAAAGCCTCACTGGTTAGCTTAGACTTTTTTGGAGGGGATTCAGATGGAACGTTCTTGTCAGAATCATAAAGTTCTTCGTTGTATTCATAGTTCATATTTTCCAATCTCTCAAAACCGCCTTCCATCTTTTCAATCATTTTTGATATTAATCTTTCAAGATTACTTTCATTCGAGATATGGCTCACCATTTCAACCTCAGAGTGATTTTTCTCTTCACTCAAACAGCCGTCCTTTGACTGTATCTCATGGGGGACTTTAGTGTCCTTAGAGTTTTGAGGGTTAGAATTATCATCCATGATGAAACGTGAAAAAGACTGTCAGTGTGATTACACACCTGAGGACAGTTATAGAAAGTACGTCTTGTCTGCCTAACAAAGTTACATGCTCTGCCTGACGCATGCGCACGCTCATCTCACGTGATCCTCTCTGCAGTGATGACGTATGATGCTGTATGGAATCTTGATGTAAGTCGTCAGCTCAGCTTTGAAAGATGCTTGGAAAGTGAGTTTTGTTCCAAAATTTTAGATTCTAAAAATCTGTTGTCAAACTAAGCTGAGCCAATGTTGGATCAAGGTTACCATGGTTAGTTAATGGTTTGATGTGCTGAATTGGGAAAGCGTTGATACTAGCATTGTCGGAAACCACGATTAAAACTTACCCTCACGCTCCCTTCGGTGAACTTGAGAATTTATCCCTGGGCATCCAAGGATGTGGTACTAGGTGGTAATTTTATATTAATTAAAGAATCCATTAAGTACACTTAGGTTATCCGGTTATCTAGACGTTCCTAACCGGGAGGCATAGTTGGCCTTTTTGTGGCCAGCAAATGGTTCACTCTTTACCCATGACCCACTATTAGTCATATTTTGGAATGATCGGCCATCATATGGTTACTCAGTTTCTTCAGAAACCAAAAACTGGTTAAATGTGCCAAGGTCAGGAATTTTCTAGTTAGCTTAACAGTATTTTACATATGGTGGTAGGGTGTTAACTGGTTTGTGATACAGCATCGTTTCTGACTTTGTATGTTCTGCCAATACCAAATTGCACCACATTTTGCCTCATATTCTTCCATATTTAATGAGATTGGAACATATTTACGTGTCCCCCAACATATGTACTGTGGTTGTGCTCTCCGTCCTCTGTCAACTAGGGCTTATCTGCAAGATATCTCCAGAACCACTTGGCGGAATGTGATAAAATTTTACTTACAGCTTATTGGTGAGGAAGTTCAGAGTTGATCTACTTTTGCCGCCTGTATGATCTAAAGTTAGCCTCTGAATCGGATATTTTCATTGGTTGTTGCTTGTCTACAAGATATCTCCAGAAGCACTTGGCGGAATTAAATTTTATAATTACAGCTTATTTGTAAGAACGTTCAGAGATCAAGTCTTGGCGCCTGTACGCCCGTCCAATCTTCTGTTAGCTTCTGAATCTGATATTTTCATTTGTTGTTACTTGTCTGAAAGATACCTCTGGAACCATTTGGTAGAATTTTGTTAAATTTTTTTTAACACTTTTAATAGGGAGGTCAGCTTTATACAGGAAAAAATCCAATTTGTGTCAGATAACCTACTGATATTGATTCAGGATAATGAGATCCTTGTAAAAAAAAAGAGAATGTTTTGAAATAGAACTAGGCTTTTCCTATGATCAGTATGAACCCACAGAAGTGCATAAGCAAATATAACGCTTAGGCCTATTACAGCCATAATATCTTGTTTTGACCTTTTTAATAATATAAAAAATTTGTAATGTCATGTACTCACAAAATTACAATATTATAAAAGATAATTGTGATTGTCGATAGGTAGTAATTTAGAATACTCCTTGAAAATCTTTCATAACTCCTTGAAAACTCCTGGAATTTTATCTTTCCTTGGCTGTACAAATTGATACGTGTTGCTTAGATTCCAGCAATCCGTCACTCGGTCAAATATGGATTTTTTACTGTTTGTATTTTCACTTACTTGGCCAGTTACTTTCTACAAGTTGAAATGATACGGAGTTGTGCTTAGAGGCTTTCATCATTAACTGCAGGGGGAGACCTATGTTTTGATCTCAAAACCTTCCAGTAACCACCTGAACTACACTTAACCATTTTTAACAAAATAACTAAATTCTAACAAATGTTACCACAGTCTAACAAATTTTACCTCCTTCTACCTTATTTAACATCTGACTACATCAGCCATATGTTAGGTGGTTAATCTGGTAAAATGCTACATGAATACAATCTGGTAAAATGCTATACAATCTGGTAAAATGCTATACAATCTGGTAAAATAATTACAGCAGCTTGGATATTTTAGGAGTATACAAAAGTAGTACACAGGGACGTCTGGAAGCGTCTACTATTTCTTTCATCCTATCTTCTTGCTGTATACGGTAGCGCCACCTAACCTCTTATGGTAGTTAACTCCCTTTACTGCAACACACTATATTTTTTTTCTATTTACATCTGCACTTAACGGTCAACGGGTCTCGAACCCCTAACTTTCCAATCTGAAGCTGCGCAGAACCACAAGCGCACTCAATTAGACCGTAGCATCTTACCACTAGACTAACTACCAACACAGCATTAGAGGTATTAAATTTCTATGTGTTACCTGAACTGCGATACACGCATGCGCACTTCATATTTAAAAAAACCTTTGACCTACATTGACGTATTTTGACGAATCCAAGAGGATCCTTCGGTTTTGTGAATAAACATGGCTAAACCTAACCTAGCCCGGATTATCGGTCTTACGGCAACTGGTATTATATAGCTGCTAATGTGTCTTGTTGCCTTAGCCCGAATCACTTGGGTAAAATAATATCGATATAACTGTGGAGAAATATAGGTCTATACATCTAGTATTTAATACTCCATGAATATTTCATATTCGGCCTAGTTCATTGGTCATGACAAAAGATTTGCCAAGATGACGGGTTACAGAGTTCTAAGATGTCCCGCCAAGTTTTTAGGTCGGTTAATGTTTTACTATGGCGGTTACGTCAGGTTGAAAGTCAGTGGACTTGGAAGCAAATATTGACTGCATAAAGGAAAGCTTGACACATTACAGCCGCATAAAGTTTACGAACTCCTTCTTCTAGGTCTATGCTATCGGAATGTAGAGGTAAAAACATTATTCTTTGCTTATTTTTTGTGAAATTTGCACCGCCGATTTTTTCGGCGGGTCTCCTTAAAAATATCACTTTTTTTACTATGGAAGTGATCTGGGCTATGACAAACACGGAGAAAAAAAAAATCGACAGAGCCCAGATTTCTCGGCTAAACCTAACCCTTTTCTGTCCATAAACCCCGTCTTTGGCGTTGTCATTAAAAGATCAAAACCAATCCCTATTCTGTCAATAAATCCCGTCCCGAATCCTAAGTTTGTCTTTGACGTTTTGTCAATAAAACATGCCTAAACATCACCAAAGTTGTTGACAATTGGGGCACACCGTAGTGACCCTCCGTCTCTGAAGAGCTGGCATAGTGTCAAAGGCCAACAGTCATCGACCACAGCCACGCCTTACACACAGCGGGGCAACTTTATCAATGAGTTGACTGACCGCAACTTTTACGTTACCTACGATTCTTTACCCAAGCCGCCTCTTTTTGAATTTCACATTTTTCCCATTCAACTTAGTATCAACTAATAGCTGGCAGATCCATCCAAGGTCTGAAGGCTGATTTTTCTGAATCTCCATGTCCTGGTGCAAGTTCGAAAGTTTTATGTAAACAAATGAGGTCATATTTTTTACATAAACTCAAAGAGTCTCTATTAGATGGTAGGACAAAGTGAATATTGGCTTGACTTTACTGATGTGGTGTGTGGTTCAAGCTAAAGCAAAAACAAAACAAAATCCCTATTAAAGATGTACCAAAATAACAAAAATTCATGAAAAGGAAAATTCAAAGTTCATCTAGCAATTTTGGTGTATGATAAATATGGCTTTTCTAAACAGAAAAGCCATCAAAGGACTACTCCAAAATAGCATATGAAGTCCACTCACAAATGCCTTGGTATACTGACTCCAAGGTTGACTTACTGATCAACCTGACCTACTAGCTGGTCTCTTTCCAGTCCCATACACTGACTGACCAAAATCAACTCACCGGTCTTGCCTGGTATTCATATGCAAAACTCTCAGCTGATTAGTTCTAAGAATGTCAAAGGTCATACATGTACCTGAGCAAGAATATCTTGAGACCATCAAAGCAACCAAGCAGAGAATATTCATAGAATATTTTATTACAGAATAATTTACTATTTTTTGGATGCACTATACTCTATTGTATTTTACATTTTTAAGGTTATTGGAAAAGTTAAATGGATTCAGTACAAGAGCTCATCAACCTTCAGTTGGTTCTTGGCGACCTTCCTACTTGGTTCTTGACAAATGTCCCACTTTAATATCATCAAAAAGTACAATTAACCTTACATACATATAAAAACGTATAAAAATATGCATTGTAAAATTCCTAAACAAGTAGATATATAGCAAATTTAGGTAGATAAATAGAAAAATGACATAAAGTTAACTTTACTGAGGGATTTTAGCGATTAAATGCTTATAACATCATAATTTAATACATAAATGAGGCTGAAACATCACATAAGGGTATTGGGTAAAAAAATAAATATATCTTGGTCTATTTGAATCACAAAAGATGACTGTGTTCACTAGAACGTTCAAATTAGTAAAATAGTAAGGAAACTCCGAAAATATTCATGGTGTAATCTCAATATTTCGACTTTAATTAAGTCATCGTCAGGAGAATTATGAGTACATCAAAAGACAGTGTGTATTTATATAGAAAAACAGAATACAATGATGGTTGACACTAAGAAGGCATGGGAGATTAAAATTTTAGTTACAATAGAGCAGGGTTCTAAAGGGCAGTCATAAGACCTAGCCAGGCTAATAAATTAAGTAAACATCTGTCACTGAAAACATTACTAGGTCATATGCATACATTCAAAATAATAATTGGTAAAGTTTGAGAAAAATAAAATACATGTTTGTAAGTATATCAAATTGAATTTTACAATCAGCCGCATTAATTAAAATCATATATTTATTATGTATAAGCAATAGAAAGGGTAATAGGTCTTGAAAAGTTAATAAAACAAAGGAATTATTAAAAAATTCCCTTCTGGCGATAGATGGCGTATTAGAAAAAAAAAAAAAAAAAAATTACATGGGTTATAACAGAGATTAACGAAATAAAGAGAGTTCTTTTGAAGCCATAATTCCGTGATTGAGGGGCGGTTTTAATCTCCTGATGGAGAGGGCTTCCTTAAATAATAATTCATTCCAGTTGTTTGATGAGTCAATTACTTTGGTATGTTGGGCTAAGAATGATTCAATTGGAATGGGTTTCAGATTGTCTATGTTAGAAGGTATATTAAGTAAACTTTCAATGAATTTGAAGTTTTCACATTGCTGAATATGGTTGAAAATTTCACTATGAGCTCGGCCATTTGAGTGTTCTTTCAGTCTTGTCGAAAGACAGCGCTCTGTTTTCCCCACGTAACTTTCATCACAACCTGGACAGTTGAACAGAGCGCTGTCTTTCGACAAGACTGAAAGAACACTCAAATGGCCGAGCTCATAGTGAAATTTTCAACCATATTCAGCAATGTGAAAACTTCAAATTCATTGAAAGTTTACTTAATATACCTTCTAACATAGACAATCTGAAACCCATTCCAATTGAATCATTCTTAGCCCAACATACCAAAGTAATTGACTCATCAAACAACTGGAATGAATTATTATTTAAGGAAGCCCTCTCCATCAGGAGATTAAAACCGCCCCTCAATCACGGAATTATGGCTTCAAAAGAACTCTCTTTATTTCGTTAATCTCTGTTATAACCCATGTAATTTTTTTTTTTTTTTTTTCTAATACGCCATCTATCGCCAGAAGGGAATTTTTTAATAATTCCTTTGTTTTATTAACTTTTCAAGACCTATTACCCTTTCTATTGCTTATACATAATAAATATATGATTTTAATTAATGCGGCTGATTGTAAAATTCAATTTGATATACTTACAAACATGTATTTTATTTTTCTCAAACTTTACCAATTATTATTTTGAATGTATGCATATGACCTAGTAATGTTTTCAGTGACAGATGTTTACTTAATTTATTAGCCTGGCTAGGTCTTATGACTGCCCTTTAGAACCCTGCTCTATTGTAACTAAAATTTTAATCTCCCATGCCTTCTTAGTGTCAACCATCATTGTATTCTGTTTTTCTATATAAATACACACTGTCTTTTGATGTACTCATAATTCTCCTGACGATGACTTAATTAAAGTCGAAATATTGAGATTACACCATGAATATTTTCGGAGTTTCCTTACTACTTTATTATGTTAAGTTGTTCAGTGGATCAAATACAAATTAGTAAACAAGTGTATGAAATTGGTTGAAGTTTGCTATTGACAACTTTGCACTTCCATTCCCTGCTGTACTGGGCGTGGATAGTTTGACTGTGTATCTTCGGCTATGGCGTACTATCCTTGGGAAGTTGCTGCTCATGAGGTGAGTCTCATCAGACAGGTTTGCCAAAGCCGATACCACTTCAATCCCGTAGAAAATGTTTTTTTGGCGACTTTTCGTTCCTTGATTGCTTAAATCACTTCGACAGAATAACATCATTAGAACTCTTACTGGTGAACATACCAGAACGAAACATTGCAGAATTTTGTCTATCACATGCCAAGAAACAGAAAGAATCCAATTAGAAAAACGTTTCTGCTGTCTGCAGCTGCTTTCCCCCATTGATGTCTAGCCTAAAATATAGATTTGGGAGGGCAGTTGATTTTAGGCTGCAATATTCTGCACAACAATGTGTAACAAAAAATTAAGATGTGATTGATTGGTGTTTTACGCCACACTCAAGTTAATTTCACTTATATGGCGGTGTTGCCAAGTTAAGTGGGGGAGGAAAGCGGGCTCATTGACCGGAGGAAAATTTTAACTTTTTTTCATGATCCTATGGGGTTCAATCTCAGTCTACCAATATTCTTGCCATAGCTGAAGATGAATCAGCTTTGTCAATGTATTACAAAGTGTTCCAGAAAATTCTACTGAGGAAGGCCAAGCTCCTGTCAATCGTCAACCCAATGAAGTATCATGGGTTTAGTCTATTGGGTATCGATGGTAATTTTAGACAAAAAGATTTTCCCTGTGCTTGTGTGTTTTAGTGTTATATAAATATATTGAAGAATTTGAGATACCCTTTAAAATGTGGAAGAGTTGCCAGGTACTCCCCAAAGGTGGGCGTTTCCTCCAGCCCATGAGCCCGGTTTCCTCCCCCACTAAACCTAACAACGGTGCCATAGAGGGAAATAATCTTGAGCGTGGCGTAAAACACCAATCAATCAATTAAAACGTCTCCTGTAAACATATATTATTATCCCTCAGATAAGTTTCTCTGCAATCTGATTGGTAAATTGCCATCCAATAAATAATTGTATTGGGTGTTGTAGCACACACGCCACCTATCGTCTTGACCATTATCAATTAAAATTACCACGCTGACCATGTAAATACTTCCAACAAAAACCATGAAAACTATTAATATCAGGTTCTGAAATTAAAGATTTAATATAAAACTTAAATTCAGTGGTATAATATTTAAAAAAACCCATAATGATAACAATCTATTGAAAATAATCTATTTAGATGACTATGGATTTCTACAGGTATTAAGATGTGCACTTGCAGCAGTTGCGACCTGTTCCCCCACGTGCAAGATCGATGCCGTGTTTATTTGTAGCAGAATACCAACAATGAAAGCCTCATGGCTTTGTCATTCAGACACCGTTGAATGAAACAAAACTTACTTGACAGGGGGTATGTTTTGTTACGAGACAAAATATTTAACGAACAAGCCCTTGGCTTTATTCCCGCCGTTCCTGCATAAACGAATACTGATATGTAGTTTTCTACCTATGGTGAATAAAGTTTCAATTCAATTCAACAAATAACCAAGACCAATAGATTTTATGTACAAATTTTAATTTCTATTTAAAAAAAAATAGAGTAATGTGTTCGCAAGTAAATATTATACAACCAGTGGAAAGAACAAATATATATCAACAGTTCCGAGATGTAGTTCAAGAACTCACAAAGGTCACCAGTAGATATAGCAGTAAGATCACATTATCTCTAAAAGAATTCACAAAATAAAATCCTGGAAACACACTTGTTAACTCTATGCACAAATAGAAGATTTCAGAGATCACACAATGACTTATACTGATAAAAGTTTTCAGGCAGAATAGATATAACACTCCAAATAAGAAAAAGTAGAAAGTTTCATGTTTATACTTACTGTAGCTAACAAACTAAATACAAATATGACACCCTTCAAACTTGACAAATTTAACCTTCTGGAAGAAACCATGACCAAACTGACAAACAGCACAGGCTCAAATCTACCGTAGGTGAACTATTTAAATTGTAGTGGGTCAGCCGGTGAAGTGAGGAAAATATGTCAAAGCTAAAAATGTGTTTCCAGAAAGTCGATCGATATGAAACAGAAGATTTACAAAAACAAAAGAATAATTATCTCACTTATATGGCAGCGAAAAGAAGTTTTCTCAAACCCATATGCATTTACATCAAATATACATTTTAACAATAAAGG
This sequence comes from Lepidochitona cinerea, assembly GCA_963971465.1. NCBI lineage: Eukaryota > Metazoa > Mollusca > Polyplacophora > Chitonida > Tonicellidae > Lepidochitona > Lepidochitona cinerea. Next base: position 59,233,121 of record OZ020551.1, on the reverse strand, counting down.
GTGGCTGGAGGACTGGAGCATTTAAAATGCTCTACAGAGGCCATGGTGATATTCAGGTCTTGAGGCTTGTGTGGAGAGGAGGAAATTTTCAGGGGCTTCGGTAGAAGTTGAGACCTCCGCACATGGCAACCAGGCCTCACTATCAGCTGACTCTCTGTTGGATGACCCAGCCATGCCGAGTCAACAGAATTAAATATATTTTATACAATGTATATACACAATATTTACAATCCTATTCTATATAAAAGTGAGATATGGGGTGGGAAGGGGGATTGATTGATGCTGTACGCCACACTCCAGATTATTTCACATACTCAGAAAGCGAGTACCTGACAACTCTTCCACATATGTCAACCGAGTGAAGATCTAAAGTGTCCTTAAACACTGTAATGGAGGAAATGTTTGGGTGTCTTCAAACATCTTCGAAAAATATGCAGAGCACTTCTCGCAGAGTCTCACTTCCTTTACAGTCTAGTTTAGCTCTATTTAGTCTGAATTGAACTGGGCAGTCAAGGGATATGCAGCTTGGTTCCTGTTCAAGTACACCCATGCAAGACGCACACATCTGCAGAAGATAAAAATAGTTACAAAATCATCTGTCATAAAAGTAAAATTCTACCCCTCCTGCATGTGCGTGTCGTGTGCAAATATACATCTGTAGTGCATCTGTAGAGTCTGTAGTCTAGAGTCTGTAGTCTAGAGTCTGTAGTGCATCATCGGCTGGTCGGTTTACCTCCCCCGGAAGAAGTGATATTTTGCTTGTTATCATACAAAATGAAGGATTTAACCTGATAATGTTGTGAGTGTGGTTATATTCTGTCCTTTTCTATTGAAAACTGGGCTGTCATGAACGTATATAGTCATCAAAGGGTTGATTTCACAACATTTCCCCCGATAGCGTCCTCAGCAACCCAGCCTGTCAAAGCGGTAGCCATAGTGACATTATGTCATTCTGCTTCAAAATATCTGGGTCAACCGTTGCACGTGACCAAAGCTTATCGTTGATTGGTTAAAAGTTCCCAGTCTGTCCCGAGGGAGGGAAAAGGAACGGCAATCAACAACAGGTCACTTTTACATTTTTCTCAATTATCGGGGTAGAATCGACTTTAATACCTTCGTCTTGGTGTTTATTGCATAACCCGATACCGCTGAACGTTGGTTCGCACCTCGTCAAACCCCTCGAATGCTGCGCATTCTCGTGGTTTGACTCGGTACGAACCAACGTTCAGCGGTATCGGGTTACGCAACAAACACCGCTACGGCGGTATTAAACCCTTAAACAAAGAACTCTTGCAACAAATAGTGTAACAATTTACCACTATCCCCCCCCCCCCCCCCCCCCCCCGGCCCTCCAATTTAGAAATAGTGCTTATATAAAGGAATATTGTCATTAGAAAAACAAACTTTTCAAGTTTCAAAGTGATGACAAAAGCATTCTCCAGTTCATAAGCGAACACATAATTATGATCACTAAAACACACAGGCACAGGGAAAATACATAAATCATAGATTGGGAATATTGCCAGGTTTATTGGGGAATGAAACACAGCTTTTTGCCCGGAGGAAAACCCCTACCTTCGACAAGTACCTGTATCTACTTATGGCAATCAAGAGAGAAATCCACTTAAAAAGATTAGAAAAATGTCAATTGGATGTGGTACCCCACTTAAAATTTATAGGATCCTAAAAGCAATCTCATCTATCCTTTCCATGAGCTCAACACACTATTCAAGTTTCAAAGTGATACGACAAAGCATTCACAAGTTATGGAGCACACACACCATATTCATGCATTGAGATTAGATGTGGTGCCCTTCTTTAAGTTCACAGAATCCTAAAAAACAGTTCAATCAGTTCTTTTCATGAACTCAACACACAAAGTGTAAAAGTTATGGAGCCAACACCAAATTCATAGATTGGGATGAAGGTAAAGGCTTTAGCTGTATAGGATGTATGGAACTATATTTTTCTTCAATATACAACTTTAAATAAATTATTGTCACGGAAATGGCATGAGCTGCCAAAATTCACATTTTTTCATAATTTCTGATCATCACGACAGTAAGGGAGCGTTCCCATAAATCGTTCGTGATTCAATCGTGATTTTTTTGTAAAAATCACGATACATCGAATTTCAGGTGTTCGTGAAATTTAAAAAATGCAATTGAAAAATGCGATTGTTTCACGATTGGTAAGTTCAAATCGTGATTTTTTTTCACGATATAGTGAAATGCGATCGGTCACGCTGTGAGTGAAAGTAGTCCGACCGGATGTCGCGTCAGTTGACAATGTCCCACTGTGAAGTCCGCTTACAAATGGTGTGAGCATTGTTTAGCTATGAACGCTAGCTCTGTGTCTTATTTTGTAGTGACGAATGTCATGGTTATTTCACTGCATGTAATAAGATATCTATTTTAAAATTGACATAACTTTCTAAACTTGTTTTTCACATATAGAGTATAGTGTTCATTATATATATCTGAAGGTGGTACAGAATCAGAGTCGGTATATTTTGCCGGTAACCGACCGTGGACACAGTTTATCTTATTTTGTGTTTGCAGACTGTAGTTTATCGTTTAAATAAATGTTATATCATTACTTTAATCAAAAATTTGAAAATAGTGAGAATGCTATAGTCATCACCTTATCTTTGTCTAATATACGTATTTTTCTGGCTTTAAAGCAGGCCCCCGAAACACATCCCCCCCCCCCTATTACAGAATATCTCTTGCCGATATAAAAATACTAATTTTACGCTCTGTCACGAATTAGTGGGAATCCTACATATGACGGCCAACTGGGTTGATAACTTTGCTGTGACATTTCTCGGCGAAAACATTGGCCATTTTGAAATAAAAATATATATTGTAAACATGTAACTTACCTGGCTGTGTCAAAAACATTGAAATATTGTTACAGGTATAGGCCTAAATGTACTTCAACCGAACATTCTATTCCAGTTCGCCAATCAAAAAATGGAGAAATAAGTCAAACTATTCAGTTTATTGCACCCTAAACTAAATAATACATGTGGAGCCGACTGTTCAGAGTTAAGACGAGATATTTTCAATCTTTAAAGTGGCATGAGTTGCCAAAATTTGCAGTTTTTTGGTAACTTCTGGTCGTCACGACAGTAAGAGGCTTTGAAGGCTATCGAAAAACTAAATGATTGGCGTTGGAATGAGAAAAATCCATACAGTTTGTGGCCTGTATGAACCGAAAACGTGTTCAAAAGTAAACAAAATTTAAATAACCGGGACGACCATTCATTCATTCTAAGCCAAAGTTAGTTCAAAACAGTAGTTTATCGTACATTTTCGAGACTAGAAGCATTAAAAAGCTTCTGAATTCTACCTTTTGAGAAAAATAGCCAATAATTTCAGCCTTCTGTTTTAACGTCAAAATATCTACATTTTGGCAGCTCATGCCCCTTTAATAAGTAGAGGAGATTACACAATAATGGGGGGAAAGACTGGTTAATTTCGAAACAGGTGGGGTGAGTTGTATGGCGGGTCCAAGCTTGCTTTGGGTAGTTTAGCTGCAGGATAGTTTTGTAAATCCTCTTTAATTCGTCCGACTGAGACTTGGTAAGTATTGTTCCCTGATAGATGAGGAAAAGTGACTCTGTGAAGAAGAAGGAAGACACCTGCAGAAGAACACCTACGATGATCATGCAGGTTTACTATACCACAAAATGTTGAAATACACACAGATTGTTGATTGATTGTTTCACGTTGCGCCGAACTATAGATATTTTACTCCCAAATTCCTGCAAAATACAGTTGATTATTTGATTTTACTACACTGTGTATTGAATAAAGATTATTTCACTTTTATGGCGATGCTATCAAGCTTATTTGGGAAGAAGATCAGGCTCCATACCCAGTGGAAATCCCAGACCTTTCGTGGCTTACTGTAACATTCATAAACATCTATTTGACGAAATACCACAAGTTGCAGAAAAGATACCTATACTTCACGTTTTATTAAAACTTGTATCATGAGAAGGGTTTACAGGACATGGAATTAAACTTTAAGAGGACACAATATAAGCAACATATGCACAATTTATTTCCACAACAAAACTTGAAAAAGTGAAAGATATTTTCAAAACGTAGGCTGGCTGTTATAAATCTGTTCTTTGGCAAGATCGTCTATACCATTGTTTTCTGAATAAAAAACACAACACAACACTAGATGTTATTTGCCAAACATACAGAATGGTAGACAAAGGTTCCTGTTTATATTAGAACGACATTTATAAAATCTCACTTTATCAAAGACACACGGGTTGCCAAAAGTTTACCTATTCAATAGATTTGATTATCGGGACAAACAGAGGAATTTTTCGGTAAACTGAATGATTAAGGTGGAAATAATTAATATCCATACAATATGTGGCCTATGATAATTCAACTAAATTTATTCATTTTAGATACAGACTTTCCAAAAAATTTATTACGGCGGATGATTTGTGAATTGTACGTTTTACAGAAATCAGACAACATTGAATTGATTATCTCAAAACAAGTATTCCATAATATATGCTCGTTTGATATTTAACCAGTTACAAGTTAAACTGGGTTTACTTTTGAACAGTCAAAATATGTTGTAAAACCTTATTTCTAGAATGATTCGTGTTTTAAAAAAATTAACCTACCACAGAGTGGGGAGAGGTATCTCAAAGGTGTCTATTGTTTTATAAATCTGACGAAAGGCAGATGTTCATTGATAACGACATCCTGAGATTAGTCTGATTGATTCTTAATCCCCCTAATAAAGGATAAACAGCGTTGAGTTGAGTTCGTAAACCACACTTTAGTCCACGAAATACCCCATGAAGCAAGCCATCGAACCAAGTCTTTGATCGACGGGGAAAAATCAGTTGGGGAGGGAGCCGGTCTGAGCTACCGTTACTTTAGGGAAGCCCAATATCGAAATAATACTCCGCAGTATGAACGTTTCAAGCAGACAATACCGACTTCAATCTGATGCGTGAGTAGAGTTTCGACCAATTTACAAAGTACAACAACAACTGTCAACATTTTTAGATCATATTTGTTTCACTGATCAAAACAAACCAAAAGGTGGATAGCGAACTATTTAGTCTTGCGCGCTGTGACAAAGTCTGGCAAGTAAACTACATATCAATGCGCGAAAGACAAGCTGATCGTGATTTCTATACATCGTGATTTTCAAGCCGCGACAGTTCAATCGTGATTTTAAAACTTTAGAAAAAAATCACGATTAAATGGAAACGTAAAAACACGATGCAATCGTAATCCAATCGTGAAATTTCAGGAAAAAATACGATCTTTCTCAACACGATTAACGGGAACGCTCCCTAAGAATGTTTGAAGGCCATCGAAAAACTAAAAGATTGGCGTTGGAATGAGGAAAATCCATACAGTATATGGCCTGTACGAACCGAAAACGTGTACGAAATGTAAACAAAATTTAAATAACCGGGACGACCATTCATTCATTCAAGTTAGTTCAAAACAATACTTTATTGTACATTTTCGAGACTAGAAGCACTAAAATATTTCTGAATTATACGTCTTGAGAAAAATAGCCAATAATTTCAACATGCTGTTTTAACGTCAAAATATGAACATTTTGGCAGCTCATGCCACTTTAAGTAAATCTCTCACTTAACAAATTTTATTTTAGAGAAAATATTGTCCTGATTTGAAGAATGCAAAAAAGAATGTTATCACACATATTTATGGGCTAGACATCTTTTTGGCCTTAAAGGCACACTTGTCGCCGTACCTGTTTGACATATGTTAAGAAAACCAATTTGCACGAGCTTACTACAGCTAAAACCACTAAAATTAAACATAGCCCACATAAAGCATGTCCAATTAGGTTTAGAATGTATAAATGAGGGTGAAAAACAATCGAAGGTCGATTATAACACCACCACCGATCAGTGTTGGTTAACTTAAGGCCCGTTCACACGATGCAATTAGTTGTATACAACTTGTTGCATGCGTCAAGTTGCATGTTTTGAGTTGCATGGAACTCGCCGTTCACACACAGCCAAGTTGTATAAAACTATCACATGACTGTAACAGTTTATTGTAAACAGGTGCTCGTTTGACAGACTACAAAGAAATACGAAACTGTCAGTGACTTGAGTTTACAATGTATCTTGTCTCCATTCAGAAATGAATTTAAACGCACACTCGCCTTTTTGGCATTTTACAGGAGTTCCCTATAACAAATAAAACCACTAAAATTAAACGTAGGGCCAGTTATATTCACATTGTTCAAATCATTAGTGCGCTTGATATTGAACGTTTGTTTACATTGTTACCTATAAAATTTTCAATTTCGTACTAAGAATACAAAAACATTTTTTTTTTTGGGGGGGGGGGGGGGGGGGGGGATGTTTCTATCTACTCCTGTCTGGGGAAAATATCCACTGTTTTTAATGTAAACAATATTCAGAATTTTTTGCGGCGAGTGTGCCTTTAAACTTACAACTTCGGTAAATTTAGACTGTCAATTTAAAGATCAAAGCCTAATGTAAATTTAAAGTCACAGCCTAATGTAAATTTACAGTCACAGCCTAATATAAATTTACACTCATAACTTACTGTAAATTTACAGTCATAGCTTACTGTAAATTTAGGCACAGCTTACTTTAAATTTATAGTCACAGCATACTGTAAATTTATAGTCATAGCTTACTGTAAATTTACAGTCACAGCTTACTGTAAATTTATAGTCACAGCTTACTGTAAATTTATAGTCACAGCTTACTGTAATTTATAGTCACAGCTCACTGTAAATTTAAACTTGCAGCTTACTGTGAATTTAAACTTGCAGCTTACTGTGAATTTAAACTTGCAGCTTACTGTGAATTTAAACTTGCAGCTTACTGTGAAATTAAACTTGCAGCTTACTGTGAATTTAAACTTGCAGCTTACTGTATTGTCTTTGGATTAATCGTTTTCAGTTGAATCATAGTATTGAATCTGGAGCTTTTCTTCTCTTGTGAAGAGCTTGACATAAGTAAATTTATTTAAACTCAAGTTAAAATGTTAAAAAGCACACAGACTCAATTACACTTTTTCATTTAACTACTTTATTTGTATGGAGACTCCATAAAATAAATACATACATGTACATTTTTTTCAGAAGAAAATTTTGGAAAAAAAAAAACGATCTTGGATGAGTTTAAATTCCTACAATTTTAGATACTATGTGAATTAATGATTATTTTATATTCATTATTTTCAACTTACATTTACCTTGAAACATGTGGTGTTCATATATTATTCAAATTGGTATTCAACTTTTGGAAAAAATGGCTCTAATATTTTCAATTATTTTCATTTCTTAGTTGAAAATCCTTGATATGTGCCTGATATTCTACTTCACAAACAATAACTTCCTGTAGTTTTCCTTCTTTGTCCTGCATCCTGCAGATTTAAAACAATATAGAATAATCTTATTACAAAGAACTGGCCCATCATTCTCAGCAACATTATATTTCAAGTATTAATCTTAACAATAAACAGATTAAATAATAAAAAAGAATATCCATCCCACCTATAAAAAAATAATACATTAAAAAAATTATTAAAGGAATAAAAATATCTAGGAAAGATGAGTTATACAACATACTGGGTTCCAAATAGTTAGTCTATCATTCTTAAAAAGGTGCTAACAACCTTGTTAATAAGAAAAAAAAGTCAACCTTAAAAACACCTACCAAGTTTGTGACAGTGTATTTCAGTGTATTTGGTAGAAATCAATCAAGAGATGGGTCAAATTTGCAAGTTAACACAAACACATCCTCTGAGGAAGTCCAGCTCTTTCATTCCAAACTCCTATTCCAGCTTCCCAGAGTCAAAATATTGTACTCTGTGTTAGTTGATCATCTGTTGATTGAAAATGGCTGGATATTAAATTGTGTCATAATCATATATCATCATGACACACACTCTGACTGAATTATTTTACTTGAAATGTTGATGTACCTTAATTAATTTCTAAATTCAATTTAGATAAACAACCAGATTGTTGAGGGTGAAAAACTCCCCAGAAAAATAAAAATCGAAAATGTCACGTGAATACATGTTGCAATTTATAAAACTTGATTTTAAAAACTACATCCACTCTCTGGAGCCCCATTGATAAAATATAGGTCAAAGATATTTTTAGGACAGTTTTCATAACTGGCGGTGAAACAAACTTCCAGTCGACTGTCGCTGTCCTCCTACTTTTAAGTTTTAAAATTAAAACGAAGGACTCTAAGAGTCGCTGTGTCTGTGAAACTAACAGTTTAAGTCTAACAAAGGCATGCCATGACAGTACGCTGTACGCCGTAGTTAAAATTAAACATTTTACGGCGAAAGACAAAAACACTACCGTACTAGAAATTAGAATATTGTAATGTGGAAAATAACTGGCTTCACTTACCTGGCTTTCCATTCTCACTAGCGTGGCTGCATGCGTTTATGCTTTTCTCTCTGGTCTCATTTTGAACACACAAGTTTCCTAGAATTTCTTGATCGGCAAAATAATTCATAAATCGCTTGATCTCATGTTTAGAAAGGCTGGTTATTTTCATCGGTACGATCGGGCGCCATGTTTATCGCGAAATGACAGAATAAAAATACCACGTGACAACAAAGTACATTTTGATTGGTCAATTACGTACAACTTGTCGGATGAAATAGAGCCGATCCTAATTCGTACAACTCGCTTGCAACAGATTTCATGCGTCAAAAGTTTGACCGATTTGACAGTTCACACGCTGAAATTTGACGCATGCAACAAGTTGTATACAACTAATTGCATCGTGTGAACGGGCCTTTAAGCGTTGGATTACCCTCATTCAAGCGTTTTTGTCTGTGGTTTGCACTTTTTAGTCCCTCTTACTCGATCGTTAGTATGTTATGATCGTTAGTGTCGTTAGATCGCCCACACGACTCAAACCATTGCGGCAAATAATGCACACGCTCAGGTTCGAGGTTCGTTTACATTGCGGGTACCTGAAAAATCTGTTTTTCAATTTCAAATTAAAAATACTAAATGATGTCAAAACTTTAAATTTCTGGTAAAAATAGAAAGTTCCTAACTTTTTCTGTCTGGGAAAAATACAGAAAACCGTCCACTGTTTTTAATGTAAACAGTCTTCTGGATTTTGCCGGCAAGTGTGCCTTTAAGTTGCTGCAAATAACATGTTCAGGTATGGAAATAAATCTACTTAATGCTGGTAAACTAAACATTTTTGCTTTCCTTTCTTCCATAAATTTACGGTTTAGGTTTTGTTTGCTTAAACTAACTATTGCCACAACTAAATAACAAAACAGGCAAATTCTGTAAAAATAAGGATATAGTTAGTATTAAATGTTTAGGGACACTCAAGTTGACGTCCTAATTCCACCTGACCGTAAACATTAAACTATTCAAAACTTGTAAATCATTCAACTAAAAGTTTGGAAAACAGATAAATGTTTTTTTTAAAATAAAGTTTTTTTTCCTCTGGGACGATTGAACAATACATAATGTCCAATTATTTTGAATAAAACAAGAGTTTAAGAAATTCCTAATACACCCGCAAGTGTAAATTAATTCTAGCACTATTTTCATATTCAATATTAAAGACATGCTTTAAACAGAATCTTTCAGTCACCTAAAAAAGACTGGGGCTAGGTGAATTTTAGTATTTGACACATCACCTACCTATAAGCTGCTACCCGTATCTGAAAACTGTACCAAAGCAACTTACATAAGTGTCTACACTACATGTAGGCATACAATAGCAATTTCATTTAATTACAGATAAAACACTAGAAAGACGGTGCTCTGCAACTCATTTGGTCACCATGATTATCAAAAAGTAGTTTGGATACAATCAAGCTATACTGTGAAACCCCAGACAGATTAACAGCCATTTCCTCAATTACTGAATGCCAAAAGGCAGGGTGACAGTTTTTTGTCGTGCAAATATCAAGTTAAATTTTTTGGTACAGGACACACTATTTACTCATAAGCTAGTTTTATCTGAAAAAAAATTGTAAATCCATCGAATAGTTCTGGAGTTTTTCACGTTTCCATTTAATCGTGATTTTTTCTTAAGTTTTAAAATCATGATTAAACTGTCGCGGCTTGAAAATCACGATGTATAGAAATCATGATCAGCTTGTCTTTCGCGCAATGATAATTGTTTACTTGCTAGACTTTGTCACAGTGCGCTAGAGACCCAATACTTCGCTATCCACTTTTTGGTTTGTTTTGATCAGTGAAAACAAATATAATCTGGAAATGTTGTTGTTGTACTTTGTAAATTTGTCGAAACTCCACTCACGCATCAGATTGAAGTCGGTGTTTTCTGCTTGAAACTTTCATACTGCGGAGTATTATGTAAACCAAGGTTAATTTGTAACTGGTTAAATATGAAACTAGCATATATTATGGAATATGTTTCTTGAGGCAATCAATTCAATTATTTCTGTAAAACTTGCATTTCACAAACCATCTGCCGTAATGAATTTTTGGGAAAGTCTGTACCTTCATAATTGAAAAAAATAATTGGTCTGACAGAAAAACTGAATTAGCGTACAAAAGAACCACAAAAAGCCTATGTTTAAAACAATGTTGTTTGCGAAAAAAAAACAAGAGTTTAAGAAATTCATAATATGCCTGCAAGGGTAAATTCATTGTATTTATAAATATTTTTTAATATATTTAATATTTTTTAAAATAATTAATATCTTTAATATTCAATATTAAAGACATGCTTTAAACAGAATTTTGGCTGGTAGAATCTTTCAGTCACCTAAAAAAGACTGCGGCTTGGTGAATTATAGTATTTGACACATCACATCACCTACTTATCAGCTGCCAAAGCTACTTGCAAAAGTGTCTACACTACATATAGGCATACAACAGTAATTTCATTTAACTACAGATAAAATCATGGTTATCAAAAAGATGTTTGGGTACAATTGGAAACCACAGACAGATTAATAGATTAATATTTCTTCAATTACTGAATGCCAAAAGGCTGGGTGACTGTTTTTGGTCGGCACATATGGCCAGACCCCAATTTACTTTTAGTATGAAATACATCGTCTATTTGTAAGCTAGTTTTAACTGAAAATATATTTAAATCCAAGCAATAGTTTCCGAGTTATTGAATGCCAAAAGGCAGCGTGACTGTCTTGGTCATGGGTACGGGACACACCATTTACTCATAAGCTAGTTATAACTGAAAAAATTGATAATCTGTGCAATAAGTACTGTTATTCAATGCCAAAAGGCTGGTGACTGTTCTGGTCGCCACAAATATTGAGACCCCAATTTTATTTTAGTACAGGACACACCATCTACTTTTAAGCCAGTTATACCTGAACATTTTTTAAAAATCCATGCAATAGTTCCGGGTTATTGAATGCTAAAAGGCTAGGTGACTGTTTTGGTCACAAATAGCAGGATCCGAATTCAATTTTGGTACATGACACACTATCTACTTATAAGCTAGTTACATCTAAAAACAAGAGTTTAAGAAACTCATAATACGCCCGCAAGGGTAAATTCATTGCAGCACACTATCTTAATATTTAATATTAAAGACATGCTTTAAACATAATGTAGGCTGGTAGAATCTTTCAGTCACCTAAATAGACTGGGGCTTGGTGAATTTTAGTATTTGACAGATCACATACCTATAAGCTGCTACCTATATCTGAAAGCTGTACCAAAGCTACTTGCAAAAGTGTCTACACTACATATAGGCATACAACAGCAATTTCATTTAATTACAGATTAAACAATAGAAAGGAGGTCGCATTTCATTTGGTCACCTTGGTTATCAAATAAGTTGTTCAGATATAACTAAGCTATTCTGTGAAACCACAGACAGAATAAAAGCCATTTCCTCAATTACTGAATGCCTAAAGGCTGAGTGACTGTTTTTTGTCAACACATATAGCGAGACTCCAATTTACTTTTGGTACAGAACACACCATCTACTAATAAGTCAGTTATAACTAACAAAATTTTAAATCCATCGAATAGTTCCAAAGTAACTCAATGCCAAAAGGCTGGTGACCGTTTTGGTCGCCGCAAATATCAACACTCCAACTTAATTTTGGTACAGAACACACCATCTACTCATAAGCCAGTTATAACTAAAAAAAATGTCAAAATCCATGCAATAGTTCTGGGTTTACTGAATGTCAAAAGGCTGGTGACCGTTTAGATCGCCGCAAATATCAAGACCCCAATTTAATTTTGGTACAGAACACACCATCTATTCATAAGCTAGTTATGTCTGAAAAAAAAATTAAATCCATCGAATAGTTCCAGAGAAACTCAATGCCAAAAGGCTGGTATGCGACACACCGTCTACCCATAAGTTACATATATCAGAAGAAAAAAAATAAATTCAGGCAATAGGTTTTAAGTTATGGAGCGGACACGAATCCGGGACGGACAACGGTATACCAATATACGCCCGCTTTAAGAGCGGGCGTATGAAATCCATTCAATAGTTTTTGAGTTATTTAAAGGGAAAGAAAATCTAAGCTTTAGACTAGTTTAGATGGAAAGAGTAGAGTTCATTTAGTCCAAAACAACTGTCCAATGTATGTTTTATCCCCTCGTAAGTGAATAATTGAAATTTGAAGGTGGCGTTGCAATAGAGAATAAGCTTTTTGGCCATTCACAAGGCCGCAACCATTTTTTCATTAGGTTTATCCAATTATTGTTGAATAAAAATTTAAGTGCGTTATAGAGTAGTCATGTGATGCAATTTAGCCAATGGCTGGCTAAGTAATGGCTGGCTAAGTAATGGCTGACCTATATATTCGGAGACAATCTTCCCACTTCAAGTTTGTCGCCATGTTTTTTTGGACCTAAATTTACCCTTATACATTAGAGAGCAGTAAAAATACGTCATTATTGATCTAAAAATAGCTACACCAACATCACATCATCCTAAAACGGAAAAATGGCTACACAGATAAGCCACTGAAATGACATACTTCTGTCTGTTTTTATTAGCTTGAGGGTCACTGGAGGTAATTGATGTGAAATGTTTTAAGTACTTGGCAGGTTGTTATCGACGATAATCCCTATGCATTTCTAGAGATTTCCCCTCCTTTAATGCCAAACGCCTTGGTGGTTGTTTTGGTCGCCAAAAATATTGAGACTCCAATTTCATTTTGGTACACCGTCTACCCATAAGCTACATATATCAGAGGGAAAAAAATAAATTCAGGAAATAGCTTAACTTATGGAGCGGACAGGAATGGACGGACTGACGAACAACGGTATACCAATATACGCCCACTTTAAGAGCGGGCGTATAACAAAAAACAGGTGGTAGGCTTATAAATTCAAAACATTTGACAGGTATAGTTTATCAGCGTGTGACGTTGTACGTTGACTGTATAAACTATTTTGATGTAAACAATGGTTTGTTCATTTATTTTCTAAACAGTCTTATGAGGTCTGAATCAAAATAACGGCAAAAACCTGTGAATACCTTTTCACAAGATTCAATGATATCATTGTCTCCTAATGATCAGTCTTTCTTCCATTATCCCATCCCTTCTAATTATTAAAGATTGAAAATATCTTGTCTTAATTATGAACAGTCAGCTCCACATCTATTACTTAGATTTAAACTGAATAGTTTGACTTATTTCTCCATCTTTTTGATTGGGGAACTGGAATATAACGTTTGGTTGAAGTACATTTAAGCCTATACCTGTAACAATATTTCAAGGTTTTTGGCACAGCCAGGTAAGTTAAATGTGTTCAATATATATTTCCTTCAAAATGGTCAGTGTATTCGCCGATCGAGATGGGAGTTCATAACCTTGTTGTTTGCTAGTTGTAGGTTCTGAGATGGAGTTTATAACCTTGTTGTTTGCTGGTTGTAGGTTTTAAGATGGAGTTTATAACCTTGTAGTTTGCTAGAAGTAGGTTATGAGATGGGGTTTATAACCTTGCTGTTTGTTGGTCATAGGTTGTGAGATGGAGTTCATAACCTTGTTGTTTGCTAGTTGTAGGTAATGAGATGGAGTTTATAACCTTGCTATTTGTTGGTTGTAGGATATGAGATGGAATGCATAACCTTGTTGCTTGCTAGTTATACGTTATGAGATGGAGTTTATAGCCTTGTTGTTTGCTAGTTATAAGTTATGAGATGGAGTTTATAACCCTGTTGTTTGCTGGTTGTAGGTTATGAGATGGAGTTTATAACCTTGTTGTTTGCTAGAAGTAGGTTATGAGATGGAGTTTATAACCTTGGTGTTTGTTGGTTGTAGGATATGAGATGAAGTTCATAAACGTGTTGTTTGCTAGAAGTAGGTTATGAGATGGAGTTTTTAACCTTGTTGTTTCCTGGTTGTAGGTTGTAAGATGGAGTTTATAACCTTGTTATTTGCTAGAAGTAGGTTATGAGACAGAGTTTATAACCTTGTTGTTTGCTGGTTGTAGGTAATGAGGTGGAGTTTATAACCTTGCCGTTTGCTAGAAGTAGGTTATGAGATGGAGTTTATAATGTTTTTGTTTGCTGGTTGTAGGTTATGATATCTAGTTCATAACCTTGTTGTTTGCTAGTTATACGTTATGAGATGGAGTTTATAGCCTTGTTGTTTGCTAGTTGTAGGTTGTAAGATGGAGTTTATAACCCTGTTGTTTGCTGGTTGTAGGATATGAGATGGAGTTCTTAGCCTTGTTGTTTGCTAGTTATACGTTATGAGATGGAGTTTATAGCCTTGTTATTTAATGAGGTAATGAGGTGGAGTTTATAACCTTATTGTTTGCTGGTTGTAGGTTGTAAGATGGAGTTTATAACCTTGCTGTTTGCTAGAAGTAGGTTATGAGACGGAGTTTATAACCTTGTTATTTGCTGATTGTAGGTTATGAGATGGAGTTCATAACCTCATTGTTTGCTAGTTGTAGGTTATGAGATGGAGTTTATAACCTTATTGTTTGCTGGTTGTAGGTTGTAAGATGGAGTTTATAACCTTGCTGTTTGCTAGAAGTAGGTTATGCGACGGAGTTTATAACCTTGTTATTTGCTGGTTGTAGGTTATGAGATGGAGTTCATAACCTCGTTGTTTGCTAGTTGTAGGTTATGAGATTGAGTTTATAACGTTTTTGTTTGCTGGTTGTAGGTTATGATATCTAGTTCATAACCTTGTTGTTTGCTGGTTGTAGGTTATGAAGTGGAGTTAATAAGCTTGTTTTTTGCTAGAAGTAGGTTATGAGATGGAGTTCATAACCTTGTTTTTGTTGGTTGTAGGATATGAGATGGAATTTATAACCTTGTTATTTGCTAGAAGTAGGTTATGAGACGGAGTTTATAACCTTGTTGTTTGCTGGTTGGTTATGAGATGGAATGTATAACCTTGTTGTTTGCTAGAAGTAGGTTATGAGATGGAGTTTATAACCTTGTTGTTTGTAGGATATGAGATGGAGTTTATAGCCTTGTTGTTTGCTAACTGTAGGTTATGAGATGGAGTTTATAACCTTGTTGTTTGCTGGTTGTAAGATGGAGTTTATAAGCTTGTTGTTTGCTAGAAGTAGGTTATGAGATGGAGTTAATAACCTTGTTGTTTGTTGGTTGTAGGATATGAGATGGAGTTCATAACGTTGCTGTTTGCTAGTTGTAGGTTATGAGATGGAGTTTATAACCTTGTTGTTTGCTAGAAGTAGGTTATGATATGGAGTTTATAGCCTTGTTGTTTGCTGGTTGTAGGTTGTGAGATGGAATTTATGACCTTGTTGTTTGCTAGAAGTAGGTTATGATATGGAGTTTATAACCTTGCTGTTTGCTGGTTGTAGGTTATGAGATGGAGTTTATAACCTTGTTTTTTGTTGGTGGTAGGTTATGGGCCAGTCACAAATCAGTTGCGATGTGTCGGCGATGGGCAAAAAGCGAGAAATTTTAACAAAATCTTGAGACAGATCTCACAATTTTGCACCCGTCGGAGGCGCTCTCCGCACCCTTGCGGCTTGTCACAGATTTTTTAGGCATCACCACAGCCGTCAACTTTGAACTTAAAATTTTAAGATTGCTCGCAAGATTTTTCACTCATTTTGGCCATCCCAGACACAATCTCTGATGACCTACGATGCCCTCCGATTAATCGGAGGCGTCCTCCGATTAATCTGAGACTAGTCGCAAGATTCTGTGTGGGATTGGAAATTCAGGTTGAGAGTAAATGTCTGCGAGTAGTCTCCGGCGCCCTCGAACTGAATCTACGACGACCCCCGGCCAAAACTAATCGCCGACATAGTGACTGGGCCATTATCAGATGGAAATTATAACCCTGTTGTTTGTTGGTTTTAAGTTATGAGATGGAGTTTATAACCTTGTTTTTTGCTGGTTGTGAGATGGAGTTTATGGTTGTTTTGTTACATAGTTTTGTATGTGTGTGGGGGTGGGGGGAGAGGGGGTGTGGAGGAAACAAAATTTATGGGGTTCAATCTCAGTCCACCGATGTTCTTGCCATAGTTAAGATACGTAACCATTGTCAATGTGTTACAAAAGGATTCCAGACAATTCTACTGACCAAGGCTAAGCTCTCGTCTCAATGGTTATTTTAGACAAGAAGATTTTCCCTGTGCCCCTGTGTTTTAGTGATTATAAATAAATATATATATATTAAACAGCAGGTACATATTTCTGATAAAAAAACTCTTGAAAACACACAAAAAATATGTGGACCCAAATCAAATTTGGTATGCGATACATCATCTACAAATGTACCTATAAGGTATATATACTCTAAAAGAATTGGAGAGATATCAACACGAAAGAAGTTCTGGAGCCGAAAGGGAATATTACATAATCCAATTTGGCTGTCATATAATGCAACAGGCGATGACAGAAATGGTACGTGAAACACCGTCTGCCCATAAGGTATATACTCTGAAAGAATCGTCAAGATTGGATCAAAACTTTAGAAGTTATGGAGCGAAGGGAACCAAGATATAGACTAAGACAGAATATTACATAATCCAATGAAGAAGCCATATTATGCTATCGACAATGTCCTAAATGGTTCATGACACAGCTTCTACCCCTACAGTATATGTTGTAAAAAAAATTGTAAAGATCGGATCAAAACTCTTCAAGTTATGGAGCGGAAGGGAACGAGATATAGACAAAGACAGAATATTACATAATCCATAGTAAAAGCCACATTATGCAATCGACGCTGTCACAAATGGTTCATGACACACCTTCTACCCACAAGGTATATGTTGTGAAGAAATTGTAAAGATTAGATCAAAACTCTTCAAGTTATGGAGCGAAAGGGAATCCGGGACGGATGGCTGTTGATACCATAATACGACCGACTTTTTCAGTCGTATAAAAAGAACAATATGCTGATAAAATAAATATCATATTACAATATGCAGTGAAATAACCATGACATGTGTCACTTTAAAATAAGACACTCTGCATTCATAGCTAAACAATGCTCACACCATTTGTAAACGGACTTCACAGCGGGCCATTATCAACTGACGCGACACCCTGACGGACTACTTTCATCCACCGCACTATGGATTTCATTCCAATATATCGTAAAAAAATCACGATTTGAACTAACCAATCGTGAAACTGCAATTTCCAATCATGAAATTCGATGTATCGTGATTTTTTTGTAAAAATCACAAATGATTTATGGGAATGCTCCCTAAATACCAAAAGGCTGGGTGGCTGTTTTGGTCGCCAAAAATATTGAGACTCCCATGTAATTTTAGTATGCATGCGACATACCATCTACCCATAAGCTACAGTCCCAATCATTTAAGCCGGCAAATTTTCAATGTGCCAATGCGCAAACTAGCATTCGCCACTTGGCCCGAGAGTTAGGTGAGTTGAGAGTACTGATCTATAAATAGGTCAGTGGTTGGGAGGAATCATATGATTGTGAGCATGGCGAGTGCGCTGCAGAATATAGTTCCTCACAATTATTCATTTTACGGACATGATTTGAATTCATTTCTGCTGAAAACTTCTTTTTATGTTTTCCGTTTTAGATTTGATAACTTATAATATCAGAATCGGATGTTTAATGTATGTGTTATTTGGAATCCGTCGGAAACACGTACGGTTTACTAATAGACAGACTTTTCAGAGTGGGTTTGTGGATTTTGACAGTGACTGTTAATTCCACATGATTGTTTGGTACCGGTTGATTACTGTTCAGCACTAAACAGACCCTGCTTCTTCCACAAATGAAGACGGTGGTTATAGAAAGGCTGCTGGTTATGTATAATTACCACAACTAATATCAGCATGCAGAGTGTTGACGATCTTTAGATTTTGCTTTACTGTTCACCAATCAACCTCCTGTAGTTTGAGCTCAGACTGTGAACATTTGTTATATTGACACAGAACAACTTGTTTTTCTTTTGCTTTATTTTTTAAATGTGTGAATATAAAATAAAAAGCATAGGATATATTTAGACAACTCAACAAGTCAATCAATGAATTTTAGCAATGTGTAAAGGACAATTTGAAAATAAAATATATATTTTCTTTCAGTTTAGTCTTTGAATGATCATTATCATTTATCTGTTTTATACAAGTGTTTTTTTTATTCTGACCTAAATACAAGTTGTAGAAACAAACTGAACAGGAATGGTTACTCAGACTTTATCCGCCTAATGAGAGGAAGAAACTCACTAAAAAGGTAGGCGTACAGACGTAAACGAAATATCTCTGCTGCTGTTTCTATAACAACTGTTTTTAGCAAATACATTTTTTCATCCTAGGCTTTTGCCCAAATTTAATTTTTTGTTTTGGCGATTGAGCAAGTATATAACACAGCATTTATTTGAAGAGTAAATTACGATAAACTTAAGTGGATGGAATCCGAGAGAAAGTTGATGTAAAAGTTCTGAATCTTTCAAATAACCCATGTGAAGTTAAACGTCAGAAAATCAAATGTTATCTTTTGTGTTTTTCTCAGCAGGTTGTGTTAATCAAGAAGCCGCTCAAGAATTAATCCAGGGTTGCGCTCACCGGACAGCAGCTAATCTAAATATCAAGTTTATGAATGCCATACAGTTGGAGAGAAGGGGGTGGGGGTATTTATGGCTTCATACCTCGTGTTAATCATGGTGTCTCAACAGCTTATACCTACCATAATTCATTCCTCTTCATATATTAATTAGCATTCTTTTCACTGAAGTTTTTGATTTTCTTCGGCTTTTCACATTAAATCAAAATACTTACTGTTCCTGGATTCTTCATTATTACAAGGTATGCATTTAATATACGCCACGCCTCGTAATGTATAAGCAGTTGATATATATTTATTTGATAAAACACTAGCATGTAAATATTCTTCAAATGGTTATTTATTTAAGTTTACATCAATAAACAACAGATACAAACATCTTGGTGTTATATTTTGTTTAAATCCAGACTCTTTTTCATAGCTGTGGCCACAACCATCGTTACAGCTTCTACAATCTGCAGGTATAGACTCCTCCAGAAGTACGTATTTCAAGAATAAGTTGCTCCTGTTTGTCTTCCACGAGGACACGGACTGGAAATACAACCAAATATTGTTAAATTGCAGAAGATTAAATGGAAAATATGGAACAAACAAACGAAAGGTCAATATGTCAGCACTCCTGCAGTAGTTGTCTGCCCAGGATATTTTGGTACACTTCCGTGTCCATCATTCCCCCAAAAAAGTGCAGGATATGCCACCTCAGACATTGACCTATGAAAAACAAAGCAAATAAAAAGAAATGAATAAATTATAACGTGTCACAAATAACTCAACCCTCTTGCGAGTTGACTTTTTAGAGTATTACTCACTGAATGCCGAAAATATGAAACCATACCAAAAGTTAGCGTCCGGATTAGTCCCTTGAATACGTTTACAGGCCCAGACCTGCCGTATTTTAGACTTAAGTCGTTAAAAAAAATATAAAAGTCCATACTATAGACTTCTTATTTATTTCAAAATGATGAATATTAATTGTCCAAATGTAAACTAAGGCTTGACAATATCTGACGTGAATCCTTTGAATCCATTTGCACGAAATGAGAAAGCCGATTTTAACGAAAAAGACACACTCTTAATCATAAAAGTACAAGGTATACATTTGTTTCAACCCTTGTGTGGTTTGATAACACCGAACGCCCTGCATAGTTGTACACAACTGATAACCAGGAAATGTTGGCCGCAACTCGACCTGAATAAATCTAAGGAGTCCTCATGGAAAGTAACACACCGTTGAACGAATATTGAAATACATTTAATATTATAAGGATCATTTTTTATATTGAAGAAATAAAAAATACCCCAAAAACCAAATCTGTCATATTCATTTCGGAATGAGAAAACACACGTGCTTACACTTGGTACTATTCAGTAGTCGTGCAGTAAATTGTTGGCTTACGGGGGAATATTTCCATACATCATAGGTCTGCAATTTTACTCAAAACAAAGTAAAACATTTCTTGTCATAAAATAATTGTATGTATAATTTACAGCGATAAGAAAAGAACGGCAATTCATTAAACGGAATAGTCTAAACAGTAGGCCTAAGCGAACAATCGGATATCACTGCAGGCGTCTCGCTGGGTGGATAAGCAGAAATAACAACTGTGCAGGACTACTTTTAGACACATATGCGGGTTAAATTTCATCTCGCTGTGAGAATTTGCGTGATTGTAGGCTACCTAACGCGCAAGTTGGCGAAATAAATTTGCCGGCTTAAATGATTGGGACTGTACATATATTAGGAGGACAAAAATAAATTCAGGCAATAGGTTTTAAGTTATGGAGCGGACACGAACCCGGGACGGACGGACAACGGTATACCAATACCGCTTTAAGAGCGGGCGTCTAGAAATTAAAGCTTTCGTTTGGAAGTCATGGAGAAGACACAAAGTCGAGTCAGACCAATGAACAGACAGACAAAGAACAGTATACCAATATATATGTATGCCAGCTTTGAGAGGGCATATAAAAGGTTATGCACTTTACCTTGGTAAGATTTTGATGTATGGTTTCTGGTTGGCATATCTGTTGTTTCAAATTGGTCATGACTATTTGAGAAGAGGTTTGACAATTGACACAAAGGTGCCGTTTGGTCAGCTCACCGCATCCTGGACAGTTGACAACACCAAAATACTCTGATATAGTTGCCTGAGAATGTAATACAATACAACATCCGTTGTTTTATTTGAGTAATATTTTAATTACTGAATAACTGAAGACTTTTGCCTGTCAAAAAATATGGAGAAGTTATGGAAATTATCTTGTTTCAGTGGCGTTGATAATACGGCTTCTTTATGGCTTCATGGCTTGCAACTTCTTCTTTATTGTAATCACGACGTTTCGGTACAGTTTCTAGCACCGTAATCAAGTATAATAATGATCATAACATACAACATTATATACTTATACCAGGTAGGAGAGATTAGGGTTAAACAATTCGAAAAACACATGGTTAATATTCTAACAATTCAAAAGAGTCCATATAAATGGCTGTATTTGGCTACAGCTGATCTTCTCAGTGGTATGGTTAAATGAGGCTATAATATGCCGGGGGGGGGGGGGGGGGGGGATGAATAAGGCTTTGTCTCTGTTAATTTCTGGGTTTGACCGTCTGATCTCTATAGCTTCATGTAGTTTCGTGGTGATTATATTTGAGAGATTTGTTTTCTTTATTTCAACATTGTCCCAGTCTATATTATGGTTAGGGTTTTTCATTATATGATCACAGATGGCTGATTTTTAGTCTTTGGAGTCTCACCAATGAAGTGGGCTCCACAGGAACAATTAATCTTATATATGCAGTCCATGGGTGCAGGTTTGATGGTTGTTGGTCGTTTACCTGTTGCATTTAATATATTTTTTTATGTTTTTTCCCGAATAAGACTTAATTTCAATGTTTGCTTGTTTCTTAATGATTCTTTTAATTTAATAACTGATCTTTCCTTGAAATGGTAGGCTTATTTGGACTGGGGACGGCTCTGGGATGGGTAAAAGTTCAGTTCTCATTTTGGTTGATTGAGATGCGCTTGTTTAATGGTTTCCTCAGTTATTTGTTTTAGGGTATTGGTTTTTTCCTGTGAACACATCCTTAATATGGTCGAGTTCTTTGTCGAGATCTTGTCGTGTAGATGATATGTTCACTGCTCTCTTAGTGAGGGTTGTAATGATGCCAGTTTTCACATGGGTGGGGTGGTTTGAGTTGAAGTTTAGGTAATGATCTGTGTGAGTTGGTTTTCAATAGACCCTGGAGATAGAGTTGCTACAAATGGACAACAGTATAACCTCGTAATACAGACTTGTTCAACATTAGGTGGGCCCATTTTTTGTAGGCTTTTCATACTTGTTGTAATAAAGTGTTTAAATTTCGAAGTTGTAAGCAAAAACGTTTAAGATAATGAGTGTAAAAGGATGTTTATGCACTGACATTGTAAAATGGCGGCATTGCCAGTTTTATTGTGGGAGGAAACCGGGCTCTATGCCTGGAGGAAACCCACGACCTTCTGTTGGCAATAAGGTCAAGAATTACTTATGGATAACTGGCAACTGGCAACCATCTCACATAGGTCATTCAAGTAAACCAAGTCAGAAAATTTTCCAATTTTTTTAACTTTGGGATTTGAACTCGCGACCCACTTACTGAGCCACGGAGGCCCGCAAAGGATTTATGAACAGGGCTTAAAGCTGCTTTGTGTTTTTACATGTTCTAAAACACACTTAAAGGCACACTTGACGAAAAAAATCAGAATACTGTTTACTTAGGAAAAAAATATTGAAGAATAAAAGAAGAACGGTGATTATAACCTTTATGAAAAATCAACCTACCAGGTACCCAGCTCTTGGACATATATTTAATCTGATTCTCCTTCAGATTATAGCATTTCACCCGTCCTTAGTAGCATAAAGGATTGAATAAGATGAGTGTCTTACTTGAGAACATACACCATAGTTTTCATGGAAAAGGCCTCAAAAGTTGAAAACCTCAAAAGGCACATCACATGATGATTGTTCCACACACCAAGTTTCATTGAGTTATGTTTAATAGTTTTCGAGTCCTGATCCGGGAACGAAATTTCTAACTTAGGTTTCCATGGAAACGGTCAAAAAAAAAACAACTTAATTTTCGATAAGTTAAAAACCTCATGGGCACATCTGCACATATGATTATCCCATACACCAAGTTTGATTGAGTCATGTCTAATAATTTTCAAGTTCAGCTCCGGAAACGGACGGACGAACGAAAAGAGCCCATTTTAATTTCAATTCGATTATTTGTTTGTTTTTCACTCCCATTTATACATTGTATACCTACTTGAACATGTTTTATGTGTCCTATGTTTAATTTAAGTAGTTTTAGTTGTAGTAAGCTTAAGTAAAATGGTTTTCAATACAAATGTCCAACAGCCTATGGGGACAAGTGGGCCATTAATGGGAATTGGAAAATATTGCCCAAGGTTGTTCATAAAATCTTAAAGAACAGCTTTTGAAGATAAAAAAAATGGTGCACCCCCTCCCCCGGTCCCAATAAGTGTGTAAACAAAATACCTTTCAGCAAGTAGTTAACCATAAGTAATTCTTCACGTTGTTCTTACAGTTTAAGTTCTAAATGTCATTGAAAGTTTCACTGATGCTGCTCAAAAATTGTAATTAAATAGACAATGTCTTACTTGGACTATTAACATTGGAAGTAAAACATGAGATCAGAGAACTAATCTTGGCGACCACCATAGAACACTATCAGAAAGTGAGACTGCTTGTAAACGGATCGCAAACTTGATTTGTGAAAGTGATTTATTCAGTTGGTGGTTTTCGGTGTGAGAAAAAAGTTCACACTTTGTGCTTTCGTTTTTAACAAATTTTGTTGAAGGCAACTAAAGATGTGCACGTCTAAACAGCGCTCACGACATGTTGGTATGCATGAGTACATGTAGATGCTACATGTACATTCCTAGTGTAGCCGTGTAGGACTATCACCGCTTCAAGCTCGGAAAGCATAGCCTAAACATTCAACCGTCTTCTGATATTTCAAAATACAACATGCAAATTATTTATTGCAGCATTCTGAAGTGCTAAATTAGAAAACAAATAGTAATCTTGTATGTTTTTTTCTCAAAACGCTGTTGAAGTGAAAAGAATTATATCTGCCAAAACGAAACAACCCCTCCAAAATCGAGACAAGCCGTTTCCTTCAGAGCAGATGTCGATGTATTGGATGGCAGCTTGAATATTCTAAATTTTATGAACAACGCATCACTAACGATCTCAAAGAAAAATAGGTTGACAGGCCTCAATTTGGTAGCAACTAATTTTGGCCAATGTGCAGCCTCAAGGTTTGAAATTGTTCCAATCTCACTGTAAAGTATGTATATAGTTATTGCAGTTAATATTCCGTTATATCGTGGCGGCCAACTAACTAAGCCAAAGTAAGTTCAAAACAATACTTAGTCTTGAGAAAAATAGCCAATAATTTAAACATTTTGTTTCAACGTTAAAATATAAACATTTTGGCAGCTCATGCCACTTAAGTAAATTAAACCTCTTTAACCGTATTCGAAGATTGAAAAAATACATGTTTCATAACTTGACCATATGGGGAAACAACACAAAAAAAAAATCATCAATAATTCTGCCATTTTGAATATGCAAATGAGCAAAAAAGTGCATAATGTGCAACGAGACCATAGGGTTAACCTGCGTACAAAATTTTACGAAAACGAAACACAAAGCAACAAACAGATGCAACATGTGATTTTATTGGTTCATTTTCAAAATTAGTTGAAGTTGTAAGAAAAAATACACCTGTATGTTTACTGAATGCATTTTGTCACCATACAGCGTCGGTGGGGTTTTAGCCGACTTTTCTGCGGTCGCCATACAACGTGATGGGTAATGAAGCAGGCTAGCACTCTGACGCCATATAGAGACAGCGGTACCGAATGGGTTAAAAGAAGAAGAAAAAAAAAGGCGAAAAAAAAAAAAAAAAAGGCGAAAAAAAAAAAAAAAAAATACATGTTTCATAACTTGACCATATGGGGAAACAACACAAAAAAAAGATCATCAATAATTCTGCCACTTTGAATATGCAAATGAGCAAAAAAGTGCATAATGTGCAACGAGACCATAGGGTTAACCTGCGTACACAATTTTACGAAGATCATTTCAATACTTTAGGAGAACAGTGAAAAAAAAAGAAAAACAAAATGGCCAGTGGCCGCCATTTTAATATGCAAATGAGCAAAAAAGTGCATAATACGCAACGAGGCCATATGGTTAACCTGCGTACAAAATTTTACAAAGATCCTCTCATTAATTTAGTTGAAAAGTGACAAAAAGAAGATAAACAAAATGGTCGCCTAGCGGCCATTTTAATATGCATATTTGAGCCCAGAAAAATAGATGTTGCACAACTAGACCATATGGGGAGCCAACACAAAAACATTTCATCACCAGGTGGTTTTCTAGATTCCGCGATCACTGACTATGAAGGCAAAAATCATAAAATGGCTGCTAGCATTTTAATATGCAAATGAGCAAACAAAAAAGATGTGCACAACTAGACCATAGGGGTAACATGTCTGTGAAATTTGATGAAGATTCGACCAGTAGTTCTCTTACAATCGCGATCACAAGAAAAGTTTACAGACACCGGACGACAGAAGACTGAGAACAGACCACAAACAAAAAGCGATTTGATAAGACCACCACCATGAGATCATGGTGGTCTAAAAAGATACATGTAGGCCTAAGTGGTTAGAGAATTGAAGTCTATCAGATATTAACTTCAATCCAATATGGCAGCTATAAATTACCTTTTTGTCGCCAGCATTTACTGAAGGAGGAATGACTTTTACAATTCTTGGCATTTCTTGGTACCTGCATGATAAAGTACATTTTTAAGCCCTATCTTGCATTTTTAATATCTAATACTTAATCCACATATAATTTACAGTAAGAATACATAAATAGCCCTTGAGAAAAAAACAAGCGTTTTAATAAACTGAACATACATGTATGCCTGACATGTATTAATAAAACCTCTTGGAATATTAATTGAAACACAACACTTCCCCGAAAACAGCTATTAAGTTTAACTCTAACTGTTGAGCGTTAAAAGTACCTTGATAACATGATATATTGACATTGAAATAAAAAATAATAAGCAGAGAAATTCATAAAGGTGCAGGATTGGTTTTCAGCATAAATATTGCTACATAGAAGCTAAATAGCAGAATGAGATTTAGTATCTAATTAAGGTTATTTTAGCAATTTAATCTAGGCAGCAATAGTTTGCTGCTAAATAACAAATTTAAAATGTTGGGATATCATTGAAGAATTTCACTTCTGAGCAAGACTATTGCTGTTTAGCGTTGCTTGAATCTGCTATTTAGAATCTATTTAGCAATAGAATAATATACAACAATTTCCCATCTGGGGAAGACAATAGATTTGCTATTTACACATCTATTGAGCAGTGCTGCTAGAAATGTGATATTTAGAAGCAATTTAGCAGTTAAAATATCATAGGACAATTCCATTTCTGTGTACATGTAAGACAATATATCTGCTATTTAGCGATGTTAGAAATGTGATATTTAGAAGGAATTTAGCAGTTAAAATATCACAGGACAATTCCATTTCTGTGCAAGACGATATATCTGCTATTTAGCGATGTTAGAAATGTGATATTTAGAAGGAATTTAGCAGTTAAAATATCACAGGACAATTCCATTTCTGTGCAAGACAATATATCTGCTATTTAACGATGATAGAAATGTGATATTTGGAAGCAATTTAGCAGTTAAATATACATGTTCTAATGGGCTTGGTTTAAGCTCTGCATGTATAACAGAATCTAACAAGCGAATCGTTCCCAACAGGGCTGGGTAGCTCAGTTGGTAGAGCGGTGGGACGGTAACGATAGGTCATGAGTACGATTCTCACCCTGGCTCGGGATTTTTTCCGGGTTAATTAGTGTCAGTTATTTACTAATTCAGTAATTTCCCTGATGATGATTGCAGCTTGCTTTCGAAATTCCAGTTCTGTTTAAGACAATATACGGTAATTCCTCACCTATATCAAGCACTCAAAAAAAATATGAGGATTTAAAAACGTTTCAAAAAGTATCCTTAAATTTCGAAGTATTTCAAGTAGGCCACTACCTGAGATCAATAATCCCATCAGACACCCGCTGTTTTGTTTTAATAGCCATTGAAGCCGTCGCTCGAAGTCTTTGAAGTCGTAAATGTCTGCTGACCTGTAGATCAGAGTCCGTGAATGCGTGGTTCTGTAGTCAGTGTAGGTGGTCTTATATAAAACTATAACTCGCAAAACTATAAACTTGTAATAAAATCGGGATTCTGAGAATGTCCATTTCCGGCAAGAAGAACAAACTGACATATTTATAGAGTATGGCTGATACTTGGAAATTTGTTTCAATTCAAGTAAATCTCACTGTTAAATTTATACATTTCTTATGGCAATGTATAAATTTATACATTTCTTGTGGCAATGTGTCTTTCAACCAGAGCAGCTGCAAAGCACCCGCATTTAAGTAGACATTGTACATTGTAGACCTAAGCTGTTATTTATTCTGAATGTTCGTCTCCCATGAACGTCTATCATACCATATATCCATCTCCGATGAGCTTGGCCCAAATACAGATATTTGAAACTTTAAAAAGTGATTGTGAATAAATACACATCCGGATCCAGGTTTTCGGTATTTACCAAGCTTCTTGCTGTTAATGGTATCGTTGGTTGCCAACCACTTCCTTCAAGTATATAATGTAGAGTCTGCTCCAGTCAAGATGGTCTTCTTCTCTTCGATTGAATACTTCTTGTAGCGTCCCCTCTTTCTACTAACACTGGTCACCTCGTAACTAACTGCTGAACCAATCATTTGTCTGAATACCTTAATCATAGTTTCGATATCATTTTTGGAGATATGTAGAGATAGATTACCAATGATGATTTCAAATTGAATGTAATGTATAGTTTTTTGACCGAGTTTTTAAACGTTTTACTTCTCAGTGGGAATTTACTCATTGTTAATCAAGCAAAGATACAGTGTTTGCATAATCACAGAACAATACTAATTAATTTGGATTACATGGCTTTAACTCTTGATCATTAGTCATACCCGGTCTGTTTGGCTTGATACAGAATAAGCCATGTTTAAGCTGTGACTACCTGTCACATATCTCAATTAGCATGGATTACAACAATGGTCTAGCATGAACAGAACGAATAAAAATGTTTTTTAAATGTTGACAACCCTCTGTATATAATCATAAAGTGAAATAGGGACTATTTATTTCCTGCCCTACATTTTCATTCATTTTCTCGGGGATATGGCACAGACCTTCCAGTTTCAATCGAGAGCTTGTGGTTGCACAATAGCTTAGTCCCCCACCCCCTTTGACATACAAATGAGCATAACAATTTCAATACATATTTTGACGGTTAATTGTGTACATGTCGATAGCTTCTTATAAATACACAGATTTTCTTGAGATAAATTATATTTACGATATTTGGTGGTGAGTATTTCATAAAGAACAGACAATTTCCGTCTTTCAATCAGGGTAAGAAAGTGGAAAGGAGCAATCCCGAATTTTTCACTTGAAAATATACTAAACGAATTATACCAGTCATGCCTTATATTTCATTTGTCACAATCGATTACAAATATTTATTTTGTATGAAGTACCTATAGTAATTGATGAGCATCTAAAATATCTGTATAATTTCAAGTCAAGAGAAAGACAATTTTATAACAAAATTTTTCGGGGGATTATATTTTCTCAAACGGACTGCATGTGAAGCTCGTCAAAGCAGACCTAGAAAATCTTATTGCTAAGAGTTCTTGCAAAAAAATAATTTTATATACGACCTATATTCCCTAACAAGAAAGAGTATTGCTAATTTGTTGGTGGTTTTCGGAAAGGGTTCAGGGTCGTCTTGGTATGCTAATCGTGGGCTTAATAGTTTCAGGAGGTAAATAATGCAACAGTATTTTAAGAATTGTGCATAGTATACAGGATGACATTAACTTGTCAATTGAATGGCTTTACAGGTCGGTCCTATTAGGTCTGCCTTTAGGTAACGGAATCGCAGGAGATGGAAAATTTCCTGTGGTGAGCGTCCATTTATTAATTTGTTCCCTGCTTTCATCAATAATAAGCATGAGTTCGTTATATAAGTCGGCGTGCCGCGTCCCTCATCCATATGTACATACTGTCATAATTTACTTTGATATTGACATGAATACGCCCACTAGATTTGAATTTCCGTCTGTTGTCCGTGGCTTTCACGTATAGGCTATAGATTCTTTCGGAAACCAGTACAGGGTGAATAACTTTTAACACGCAGAGACATAGCCATTAGGAAATCCAAAAGATCTGTGCAGTTGAATTAGAAAATGGGGCATAGGTATTGTTGGCCACTTGCCAGCTGAGATCTCCCGAATTGCTTGTTTTTTTCTTCTAAAAAGTAGAATACCGTTCGAAGCGCCCTCTGGTGTTAATTCGAAAAATAATTACAAAATTAAACGATACCTACCTGGAGGTTGAGGTTTGATTGTAATTCTCCCGATTGCCAACACGAAGGGAATAAGCTGAGATGACGCTTCATACCCACAAGTCAGATTTCAACACTGGAGCGCATGCAGAAGAATGTCAACACGAAGCACAGGGTGGGAGACCAAAGTAACCATTTTAGCTATATTTTGCCTGGGGAGGGCAGCTTATTCCCTTCGTGTTGACAATCGGGAGAATTCCAATCAAACCTCAACCTCCAGGTAGGTATCGTTTAATTTTGTAATTCTCCCTCATATCAACACTACCGGAAATCCGCTGAGACTTTGACACTGCAAAGCGACAGAAACAAGAACCAAGGTGTTCAACAAATTTGGTTATTTTATTTTTATACCATCTCGATACACCAAGGTTAAGTTTGGGCAGATCCGAGAACTGCCTGACCAAAGGAGCCAGAGTTATCAACTGGTTTGTTGTAATATTTAGCGAAAGTCGATTGTTTCGACCAGCCACCTGCCTTGAGTACCAAGTCTATGGACAGTTTATTATTTAAGGCTGCAGTTGAACTGGCCCCTCGCACACTGTGAGGCTTGTATATACTAGTGTCTATACCAGCTGCCTGCAAAGATATTTAAACCCACCTTGCGAGAGTAGCTTTCGTAACCGCCTTGTGCGGCTTGCAAAAACTTACAAACAGAGGAGAGTTTGTACCGTAAAACGGGGTGGGTTCGGACGTTTTTTCTCGGTTTTAAAAAAATCAAAGGTGAAAGACTTGAATAAAATAAGTATACAGGCATTGAATAGACGTAGTGTTAGGTATTCAATTTTTTATAATATGTTTGTCCTCCCTCGCAAGGAATTAACGTATAGGAACGCGGTTTAATGTCGTCCGAAATGACCTCAGGGTTAGGGGTCACCCCGGACACTGCAAATTAATACTTAAAATAGTAGGAACGTGATATTAAATGTCGACTCACTTAAGTTTTATTTTAATGTTTTTTTTATTTAAAAACATAGTTTAACACTAGGAAGCTATAAGTGACAAGAATGTATGTCAGAACAGCGTAATTTCTTACATGAACACTATATCAAATTGTAAAAATTTTGTCAAACAATTAAACAGAAAAATATGAACAATCTGATGTACTAGGAATCTTAAGACCCCTGTGATAACTTAAGTACATTTGTTGTAATTATTTGTTTATTTTAGTCTCTTGTTGTTGGTATCAAAGACTGGCACTAAAACTCTATATAGGCCTACAGTCACATCCACTCCGACGTGTCTACTTGGAATTTTAGCAGACCACGACGTAACACCTCTGGGTTGTTGACAGATCCGACGACTTGAGGACAGTCAACTAAGGCCTTGTCTGGTTGGTCAGGATATTGGAAAATATTCTTCTTCAGGCCTTTACGTCTGATGAAGTTAACCTCCAAGTCGTTGTCGTCATAATAAATCTTCTCTATGGAAGCTATAAAGAGCTGCTTGCGCCTTTCACCAAACTTTACAACTTCCCAGGAATTTAGATTGAGGTCATTTATCTTCATCACAGTCTTGATCCCAGTTAACTGGAATGTGGTGGGAATGGGGGGCTGGGATGGACTAGTGGGACTGCTAGGTTCATCTGTATCGCTGGACTCTGGACTGGCATGTGTTCCTGTTTGGATATTTGTTTCGGTTTCATTTCCGTCCTGTTCAGTAGCAATATCACTGTCGTTAGTGCCGTCGGTATCGAAATCTTCAAATGAGACGCTTTTACCTGGTGAAACTTGCAGACGCTTGGCTCGTTTTTTAGGGCGGACTTCATCCATTCCTCGCATTTCACTCAACAGTTCCATGAACGAGGCGTCAATATCTTCTGTGGAACTGGTTCCTGACTGACTCCCATCTGGTGTTGTAGGAAACGGTTCGGGAATGCGACTTAGCACAATTTCTGGACTAAACGGAACCATTCCACACTTGCGAAATCCAGACCTCATGTTTTCCCCTTGTGATGAACTTAGTTTTTCACCCAACTCCTTCAGAAGTCTCGGGAACACATCCTTTGGTATAGACGGACATCGTCTTCCTTCTGAAGATAGCTTCCAGTGGTCGAGGATTCGTCTCCAGTAGATTTTCATTGGGCGGAAGAAGGCAACGTCTAACGGTTGAGTTAAATGGGTAGAATTCGGCGGCAAAAATACAAAAGAAATGTTGGCTTCTTCGCATTTTTCGATAACGTAAGCAGATATATGACTGCTAAGGTTGTCTCCAATCAACACCTTCTTCCCGTCTAGACGTCTCATGTAGGGCAATATAATGTTGGTGAACCAATCATCAAAGCATACATTGTCAAACCAGCCGCTTTTGCTTCTGTTGTATCTGCATTTTTCAGGACCGGCTGTTGTCCAGGTGTCATACAGGTGTACAGACTTGTACACAACATAATAGGGCAAGATGGTGCCATCTGCAGCTCCAGCTAGCATCAGAGAGGTTGAAGATTTGGAGGAATTTTGAATTCTTTCTGGATATCTGGTCCCTCGCTTTACAATGACCCTTTTTCTACCAGGGTCATCTGTAAGGTTAGTTTCATCATAATTAATAATGTGGCTCGGTGGCACACCCTCAATTTCTTCCTTTAAGTTATCAAAAAAGGATCTGAGAGTTTCTGGTCCCACCTCGGCCCTTGCTAATTTGATGTTTTGAGACAGTCTTTCCGACAGGGAATTGCCATGACGTTTCATGAATGACTTGGCCCACTCTATTCCAGGTAAGTTATCAGAGAATTTTTGTATGACCAGTCCACGTCGGTCCAGGTAAGCTTTTACAATCACACGAAGATCATATAAGGTAAGTGGAAATCCCCATTGGGAACACAGAATTAACCTTTTTACCAGCATGCTCTCAACATCTGCCGATAAAGCAGTTTGGCCACCCCGCGTTTTGGTATGTAACCCCTTTACATGGTCAGAAAGTGTGGAACGTTTCACATGGAATCTCTCAGCAGCTTTTCGAATACTCAATCCGCCATCTTTTACAGCTTTGACGGCCTTTTTAAGCTCTTCAGGGTCTGAGGTGTTAACAGCGCGCCCTCCTATTCTCTTGGTATATTTTCGGGGCATTCTAAACTGTTTAGGCTTACCGGGGCAGTGTCCGAACTCACCCCTCTCTGCAAGGCAATATAAGTAATGGTTAACAAACTCTAAAAAATACCAGCTTCTGTGCATGCAACGTCTTAAGCGATTTTATACATGTTTTCTCTGATAATATTAACATTTAAAAAGAGGTAGCACAAAGGGATATAGTTCATACTTACTCTTGCCGAAATAAAGTTTTGAACGTGTTCGTAAAATTGGGTGTAAAACACGCCGTTTTTTCCAGCTCAACCAGGCTACAACTGATCACATGCAGAAAGCAAAACTGTCTCATCACAAGTAGAGATGCGTGATGGAAAATTTTGACATGCAATTGAATCATTGTATAACAATGTGACAAACCTGTTGCAATTTGTATCATTTCCTTTTGGTCACTGTCCGAAATCACCTCGCTGTCCGAACCCACCCCGTTTTACGGTATTACAGAACTCTTTGGTTCTGTTAAGATATTCCTTTATTACAGTACAAATACATAGGCGCCTATCTGGCGCAAAGGCTTTTATCGTTATGTCGTCTTGATGTTTGTTTGGAGCTGTCTGTTTAACAGCAGTTGTAATTTTGATTACAACTTTGGATCTGTCACACAAAATGTCTCTTCACAATAAACCATGAAGACTAGAAATTCTTTGTCCAGAAAGCAAAGCAATCATAGTAATGAGTTTGAAACTTAACAGCCTCAGGCTTAGTTTTTTCACGGGGGAACACCTCCTAAGGAAGTGAAGCAGTATGTCCGTGTTCCATATCGATTTGTATCGAGGTAAAGAGGGCCTACGGTTGAAAATGCCCTTCATAAAACGAATTGTTAAGAAATGAGAGCCTATTCGGTTTCCTGTGGCCATCTCGGCCGCTACTGAAATGGCGGACCTGGCAGTGTTTATTGCACTATATTGAAGTCCTTCCTCGAAAAGTTTTGTCAAAAATTTCAACAATGTATTTACATTGACCCCAAGGGGGTCACAGTTACTGTTTGAACAGAAAACTAACCACCGGTTTAGGTAGGAGGCATACTGTTTTTGGCTCAACCTTCGCCAGGAGTCGAAGATTATGTCGATGGTAGCTTGGTCCAATCCTCTGGACAACAAAGTTTGCCGGACACATAGAAGGCCTTTAGCTTTAACCGCCTGCCTAGGGGATGTTGGATCTCCGTGTTGTATGGAAGACGAAGTTGCTTCCCATTTGTCAGGGACAAAGGCAGTTCTTTGGACATTTGTCTTATCACTGGGTACCAGGGTTGGCCTGGCCAGTCTGATGCCACCAGGATTGCCTCCCCTTGGTCTTCTTTCAGCTTCTGTAGAATTCTGGGGATTAGATTGAAAGGAGGAAATATATAATTAAAAGTATTGCCCCAGCTTATTTTAAAAGCATCTATTCCCTCAGCATTTGGATCTGCATTCCAAGCAACATATCTTGTTAATTGATGATTTAATCTAGACGCAAATAGGTCGATATCCGGGCAACCAAAATGATCTATTATTTTTTGGAAAGATCCTTTATCTAGCATCCAT
This sequence comes from Lepidochitona cinerea, assembly GCA_963971465.1. Classification (NCBI taxonomy): domain Eukaryota; kingdom Metazoa; phylum Mollusca; class Polyplacophora; order Chitonida; family Tonicellidae; genus Lepidochitona; species Lepidochitona cinerea. The sequence goes on along the minus strand of OZ020551.1, from coordinate 59,198,927 downwards.
TCTTTGTTGTCATCAAATTGTCTAGATTTTTTGTCTGCATGCTGGTTTTCTCTTCCAGGTATGAAAGCAACACTGAGCCAGAGTTGTCTATGCCTGCACCAGAGCCAAATGTCTCTAGCTAATTCATTGCATACTAGGGAATGACAGCCACCCATTTCAGTTAAATATTTTACAGCAGTGGTATTGTCAACATATAATCGAACATGTTTCTTAGTCATGCCTTTTGTAAATGATTTTATTCCCCGGAATGCTGCCACGAGCTCTCTGTAATTAATATGGCGTTTTTGCTCATCTTTGGACCACCTGCCCCCTGGGGATTCTTTTCCACAGCAGGCTCCCCATCCCATACCGGATGCATCAGAAGTTATGGATAAATCTACCGGGACATTGCCAATGGTACACTGATCAAATGACAGCTTGCTTTTTAGCCAGTATTGGAGATCTAATTTGGATCTGTTAGACAAACTCATATTGGAGTTGTAATCAGGGTTTTTCAAAAAAGCTTGATTTTTTATCTATTTCCAGTTGCTTATAGAAAAGTTTGGCATATCTAATAGCTGGACGTGTGGCCCCAAGGACGCCAATTGTCTTAGATACCTCCCGAATAGTAGGTTTGTGTATCTTAAGCATCTTTTCCATGGTTTTATTTACCTTAAGAGCTTTGTCATTTCCCAGGGTTATTGTCATCAATTTTGAATTTAATTGAAACCCTAGGAAAGTTACACAATTCTGTGGCCGTAATTGGGACTTTTCTACATTTATGTAGAAGCCTGCTTTTTGTAGTGGTAATTGTGGATACAACATTCTCCATGCATTCTTCAAAGGAGCGACCAATCAAAAGAGAGTCGTCTATGTAAGTTGTGGATACATGTCCCCTTGCTCGAAGGTTGGCAAACAATATTTTTACGACTTGCGTGAAATCACGCGGTGCAGAGGATAGGCCATTCGAAAGAGCACAATATTGGAATAGCTCACCGTTCCATTTAAATCTCAAATATTTTCTATAATTTTTGTTTATTGGTATTGAGTAATAGGCCTTCCTGAGAGCAATGGATGCCATGTAAGAGCCTTTTGACAAAAAGTTAATTGCAATTGGCAAGGTTTCCATTTTGAAATGTTTTTTTAGTAACATACTTGTTTAAGCTTTTCAAGTTTAAAATTAAATGACATGTACCATCTTACTTCCTTTTAGGGAAGATGGGGGAAATGAATTGGATCGTTTCGGGTTTGCATGTTTGTATAACACCTTCCTCTTGCATATTTAAAATTTCTGCATTAATGAGGCATTGGTCCGAGTGGCTCATGGTGGTGTTACGAGCAAAATCAATTTGTTCTGGTTTTTGGTGGAATTCAATGCAGTAGCCATTTTGAATAATATACTGCACCCATACATCAGTAGTTACAGTTTCCCAAAAAGACATATAATTTGAGATAGTGCCGGCACTAAATTTTATGGCCGGAATGTCAATTGGTATAGCATAAGTTAGATAACTTACCTTCTCAGGGGGGACAGGTTTGAGGACTAATTTGTCTTCTCGTTTCCCCATTTCCGCCTGGGCTGTTTTCTGGTTGGTTTTCCCCAACTCCCAGTTCTTTGGCCTCTGAAGCCTGTGAACTGCCTGCCCCTTGCGTTGTTGTTGTAACGAGTTAGGAATGTCGAGTTTTTTGAACCCATACTGTTAGAAAAGGCATGCATCTTTTTAATGTCCTCAGCATAGCGAGGTAGATCATCCCCAAATAATTGATTTGTTATTGGGGCATCAGGTGAGCACAACTTTTTTGTAGCTTGGGTGGAGATCTGGTCTTATCGCCTCACGTCTCCTCACATTCAGCTGGTAGCCAGCCTGGCCGATTAATGAAATAGCATCCACAGCTAAATTGGTCATGTCCTCAACATTATTTGGTGACCGATCAGCAGGTTTCTTTAACCTTTGCTCGTGAAGTAGACTAGCTAGTTTGACCAGGGACTTCAGCCCATGTACGATAAATTGTTCGACTTTTTTCAGTTGTATGTCTCAGGTACGAGACGCCGGTGTCATTTCATTCCACACGGGTGTATTTACAATTGTTTCTTTGAGAAACTGTACATTTGAGGGTCGTTTGTGAGCTTCAAATTTAGCCTTGACTCGGTAGGTAGACAGCTCTTTTGTAAGTCTTAAATCTACAGTTCGCTGATCCGGCGGTTGATTTCCGAACCCGTCGCTTCAGTATCTTGAATTTCAAGATCAAGTTCGTTAAAACCATCATGGTCACTGTCCTCTGTACCAGAATTGAACTCGGTGGCATCATAGTCCAACTGAATGCCATCCTCGACATCGTAACTGTTGGCATTTGAGCGACAGTCAACCTCACCTTCAGGCTTGGCCTGACGTGACACTTTGGCGGGAATTTCACTCTGCGAAGCAAGGCCCCTCTTGGTAGCTCTAGTTTCGTATGAGGTTTCAAGGTTTTCTATTCTTTTGCCTAGGTTGGCCAATTGACAGTTCATCATGGCTTCCATGGTCTCTAAAGTTTTATTTTGAGACTTCTCTAACATTTTTTCCAATGCCAAGAGTTCGGTTGTGCTGTCTTTTGAGACAGACAACTCAATGGGCAAAAGCTTGGTGTTACTATTATTATTATTAACACTGGCAGTAACAATACCACTACTTGTCCCCTCACCGGGATCGAGAAACTCGCTAACGACTGGTTTCTTGCTGCGTTTAGCCCCTCTTTTAGAAGTTCTACCGGCTTTTGCGCCGTATGAAACAGCTTCCTCTGCATTTTGAGTTTCCATGTCGAGAGGAGAATTTTTTACCATAACCGGTTTAGCAGGTTTTGACCCAACTTCAACTCAGCTCAAGTGCCGTAGCACGTGGGTGGTGGGTAAATTATTATTATCTTTTTAAAACAATATTCGTTGTAGCTAATAAAGAAAGAAGGGGGAGGGTTGTTATTAGAAAGTACTTAAACTTGAAAGCTCTTTAGTAAGAAGTAATCCAAATTGAACGAGAATAGCCCGCATGCATCTGATCTCTTCAAGGGTAGAAGTCGCACTGACTTGTGGGTTTGAAGCGTCATCTCAGCGGATTTCCGGTAGTGTTGATATGAGGGAGAACTTCTGGTTTGAAGTTAACTTTTGATTTGATGAAACTGCTTCTGATTAAAAGTTTACGTTCGTTGATTTAAAGTTAGCTTTTGATTTGACGAAACTGCATCTGATTAAAGTTTACGTTCGTTGATTTAAAGTTAGCTCTTGATATAACGAAACTGCTTCTGGTTTAAAGTTTTATGTTTGTTGATTTGAAGTTAGCTTTTGATTCGAAGTTTGTATTTTTGACAAGGATTCATTTCTTTTAATTTTATAAGGGTGAATTATATCCCTGCATCAGTGCCACTTAACTTGAAAATATACATATATATATAAATATACAGAAAAACAACTTTGTTTTCTTTTCTGTAATATTTTTTGTCAAACTGAAAAGGAAGACGTAGTGTCTTGTCTGTAGCCAGTTTTTCGTCGGCATAATAAGTCCTGTGTTATTGAATTATGATTTTAGTTTGCTGTTGAGTTTTAGTCTAGAGTCTTCGCCATTCGATTAGTATGGCCCTGCATGGGAAGGAGTTGGCAGTGAAGAAACTACCCGAACATCCATATTTAAGCACTCTGGACATGTTTGCATATAAAAAGTAACAAGAAGTGGATTTTAAAACTTTTCAACTCCAAGATTCCTTTCCACTATTATCAAGAGCATTTTTGCAGGCCAATATATAGCCCCTTTCATGCTTTCGCTTTATAGTTCGGGGCATTACGTAACTTCCAAGAACTACATTCATTTCAGCGTGCATGACTGATCTGGATCAATATTGCACCATCTCCTAGTAATGGCAGTGTTGGATGCAAATCAAATACCATGTGACCTCAGTCAGTGTGTTATCTAGGGACAATCACATCAATGCTATTTAGAAAATATTCTATGCTATTATTACTTACTTCGAAAAATAGCAAAAGTATCTGGAAAAGTGATATTTAGCACCTTCAAATGGACAAGAAGAAGTTTAGCACAGAAAAGCCAATCGTGCTAATAGTCTTCTCGTTTTGTCTTCACTCCAACAGCATCTTCACTCTCAACTCTCTCACTGATAGATAGCTGCTAAATAGCGCTACATTAGCAGTTCTATTTAGCAGATATATTGTGTTCCCTGTTTTCTTCTTAATTTCTTTTCTGTTGCCTTTTCACATTATCGTTCTTGTGTTTACTAAAGTGCCCTCTATTATCTTACAGGTAGATCACAGATAAATAGCACTGCCAACGGCGTCTTCTTTCCCACAGCTAGATAGAAGCTAAATAGCATTCAACTAGCAGTGCTACATTGCACGGAATCTTGTTTTTGTTGATATTGAACAATTGTATGGGGACATTCCACTAGTAGTGCTATTTAGCAGATATATTGTCCTTTTTTGTTGATATTGAAGAATTGACTAACTTCATTCATTATTTCGTAAAACTTTCAAAGGGATAGCAAAACTCATCAAATCACAGCAGGAAAAGATCGGGATGACATAAATTAAGTGAGCTGTATTCAATTGGGACCAATCAGCCAAAGGGAGCATGACCTGATTGACATTTAGACCAATCAGCAATCTGTGAAATGACCTAATTAAGAAACAATGCGTTATCTAACTTGTATTTCTTTTTTAAAACACATACGTAAAATTTAAAAAATTGGTTTGACATATAATGCTTGTCGGATGTAGACAATTTTATTTGTTCAGCTAATTCAAGCCATTGAGAAAGAATGAACAGCATTGCACGGGTATGAGACCATCTTATAGTTAGTTATAACTTACAGTTTTACTTGTTTCAATATCACATTGACAATAACCTAGGATAGTACATGCTGTTTATAGCACTACCGAGGAAAACGATCTGCCTTTTTGTGGTGAGACAATTTACCCACACTTGGAACATTGTTCAACTTTCAATCAGTACTCTGGCACCAAAACAGTCTGGAAATGTTGTCTCGATGACAATGGTCAGTTGTGTCTCATGGAGTAAACCATGTTAATTTTGATAGAGGTGATATCTTCATAACTGGTAATGTAGAATTTTTTTTATATATATATTTTTTTAAAACAATTGCGAAACTACTGAAAGATGCCGGAGAATTGATACTTAGTCAATGACAGTACTGTATTTTGTTCTTTTTGGGTTTGTGTCTCCAAAGGCCTCTTCTCTCTCAATGCTAGTTAGAAGCTAAATATCATTCCACTAGCAGTGCTATTTAGCAGATATATTGCCCTTGATTTCTCTCCTCGTTTACCTTCTCTTCATAGTGAATTCTGACTGAATGGAGACAACCACATCAATGCTATTTAGAAAATATTCTATGCTATTATTAGCAAAAGTATCTGTTTATATCTGGAAAAGTGATATTTAGCGCTACGTTAATCAAATGGACGAGAAGAGGTTTAGCACAGAAAAGGCCAATCCTGCACCTAACCCGAGAAATTGCAGACAAGTGTGTGTCAGTGACCATATGTGACCTAGACATTGGAAATAGAGATAAAACGGTGTACTTTACCTTTGCATTGCAGTAGAGTAATTTTTACAAAGTAAATTCAAGCACTAAGAAGCTTATCTGTCTAAATTCAGAGTGGCTTTCTTTTATTCTTTATTTTTCTGTTTGTATTTGACTTTTTTGATAATTCTTATCACTTACATAATTAAGTGAAATGTCTCCAAAGAGGGAAAATGCACAAAATTTATGGAAATTAGGAGAAGCGTGAGGTGTCTTTTGACAATAAACTAATAATAGCACACAAAGAGCCAGTAAATGTAGCCTTTCGGTTGTGACATCATGCATGGTGCAAGTCAGTTAACCCGTGATGATTTTTTGTTTGACCGTTTTCCGAATAACATGTTAAAAGAGTCACAAATTTGATGAATGTCCTTTCAGATCACATTATATCCGCACGTACTCCATATCTACATGCAGGTTATCGCTGTAAATGACTTTTAAAGGGAAAGAAAATTTAAACTTAAGACTAGTTTAGATGGAAAGAGTACAGTTCGTTTAAAACAACTGGCCAATGTATGTTTTATCCCCTTGTAAGCGAATAATTGAAATTGAAATCTTACCATGAGAGGGCATCAGTTCCCAGAAGAGAAAGGAAACGCTGGAGAGGAGGAAGGATCTGTTTCGTGATGTAATATGCTGTGTTAAGATGAAGGGAGGGGTCCCTCACAACCTCCATTGGCTGTTTTATCAGTTGAATAAGAGGCAAACCAGGAGAACCATATACGATGACATAAGGAACACGTTCTCCGACTCTGGGTTCTGCTCGTCTGTCACCCCGAAGGAGCTTTCTAAGACAAAACCAGAAAAGTAGGCTAAAGTCGATTAGGCGATCATTAAGAATTAGTAGGTTGCGCGTAACAAGCCTTACTTTTAGAAGACCAGTCCGTCGGTCAGGTTTTTTTTTGTTTTGTTTTTTAATACTGACGGTTATATTGTTTTGCGTAAGTTGCGTCTCATTATACTTGATATTCAGTGAGGTCGGCAATGCATACGATTGCTAGAGAAAAAAAACTTTTAACAAACATTTGTCATGACAATTAACTACATTCAAAGCCCTCACAATTCGCCGTGGCAATCGGTGATGTCACAGAGATTGTACTTTAGACTCTTTTCAAAGGCAATCAAAAATGCTGTAAACGATAAAGTTTTTTTTATCTTGGGAATAACTGCCTGGTCAGAACAGGTACTGACATTTTTACAAGTAACAGTTTTACCTTAAGCGCACACTCCTCGGCCAGCAAAACCATGGCAAACACTAACAGATACTCGGGCCATTAAAAATAGTATTCTGAGAAGTCGGTCACGGACCTGCACGAAAGCATTACAAAATGAAAATCGACAGGTTATAATCAGTGATGTAGGTCTCGAGACTGGTCTTGGTCTCGAGACCAGTTTGGCTAGGTCTTGGTCTTGGTCTCGAACCCTCTGGTCTTGGTCTTGAGCCTTCAGGTCTCGTTTTTTTTGGCCGAGACCAGCACGAGACCGGCAATATAAGTTATAAGCGCAACGCTCGGACGCCCGTCGCGATTGGCCGTTAGCTCTGCGTTTAACGAAAAACCTGCTTGTCAGCTTTCTAATTTAAAAGGCAAGCCTAGCCCTTAGCTCTCTAGAGTCAAAATGCGTCGTTATTTTTCTTTTATAGAAAATTAACAATTTTTAAAAACTTTTCTAGAATGTGGATAACATGACATTATCAGCGTGATTAAGCGCCGATTTTTTGGCATTCTCTTGCCGAGGACTTGAGCCGCACATGTTTTAGGCTGTCTCTTGCCGAGTGACGCAGGATACACAAGCTTCAAGCCGTATAAATTTCCATCGATTTTCTTGATGGCTAAGTCATAAAAGTATGACAACCTGGTTTAAAAATGCTTTTCCTAACTGTTCATTCCGTTTGTCCAGAAAATTAAAAAAAAAAACTTTTTAGAAGACTTTGAAAACCGGATGGAAAAATTCAGTTCAGCGAGTCACCGTCCGACATACTTCCTGCATTTACACTGGCTGTGGGATAAACACCGGCTACCAGCGATCATATTTTCGGTCATTTATATTAACTCATTCGCTACCGCGAGCGACTCAGGCCGCTGCCTGTGCACTAGCCTTCCTCCCCGAGAGCGACTAAACCCGCTCTGTCAGCCTGCCTCTCATTTCCCCGCGAGCGGATATACCCGCAAATAACATAACGTACGATTGGGTATAAATAGTGAAAGATTGGGCTTTCCCAAAGTATAATCCAATGAAATTTACTTTTATTAGTGACTTAGGCTTATATTTCCGAACTTTTTATTGGCTAAAACAAATGACGTGAGTGGAAATCCCCCAATGTTTGACGAGGTATTTTACAAACAGCGCGAAGCTGTGTCAGTCACAAAATGGCGGCTACGATAGTAAGTGTAAAACATGGTGTCGGTCTCTTCATATTTTACCGCTATATAATTATTTGATTGGAAAACAAATAAGAAAATAAAACCTCAGAGTATTATTCTTTCGAACTGGATATACTGTCAACGAATTTGTGATTTACAATTTACTTGTCCGTTTGTCGAAAATGACTTGCATACGTCTTCAGTTCAGGTAAGCCGGAAATGGCGAGATCGTGTTGAACAGCGGTAAACATAGCAAAACAAAAAGGCCGATAAAGGAGTTTTCAAAACCAATTCAAACTTTTTATTTGATTGAAAAGTGGAAAAATAACGTTGAACTTCTTAAAATTTATGGTTGCAAAACAAATTTTGGCAGAAAAAAATTACTTTTGCCCGCTGTACTGTGTAGGCCTACGGCCGCAGTGTTGACGAGTAGAACTTTCTTGCAGATTTGACGCACAAATATGCGCTAATTAATCTTTTTAACGAGCTCCATATATTTATTTTTAAGCCAATTATAAAATTTTCATCGCAACCAGATTATATTCGCAAGTTATAAGAGTTTATATAGTGAAAAAAGATGATTTCAAGCCAGTTGAAAATTACGTTGTATAGCCTTCCACCGTTTACACTGACTGACTCTCTACTGGGGACAGGAAGGCTGTAGGCAGACAACAGCTACGGCAGTGACGGCCAGCTATGCCTGCAGTAGGGAATGAGTTAAAGACAAAATTTAGAAATTATAAAAATCAGACATATTAGTGCTTTTTTTTTACCTTTTCATACATTTTTTTAAATAAAAACGGTAAAACTTTCTTGTGGAAGACTTTGAAAAACGTGTAAAAATAATTTACTTTGGCGAGTCATGACTTGAGCTACATTTGATACTGCAGAAAACATAGCTAGCCTACTGCCTGTCGTAATATCAATCCATAATCTCAAAGCAAAATTTATGAAAGTGTAAAGATCGGATTAATTAGTGCTTTTCCTTTCTTTACATATTTTATTTGTGGATAAAAACAATCAAAAATCTCCTTGAAGTTTTGAAAGTGGAGAGAAAAAACAAAGCTGTTTTCGGATGCAAAATGGCGTCACGTAATCGAGTGAAGTCATTTCAAGAGAATTCACTGCAGGATAGCATTACAACATTCCACCAGATTTATTGGGGTCCATATTTTCTACTGAGACGGAAAACGGGAGCGAAAACTCATCGTTGAAAACAACAACAACTTCCAGAACTAAGATAAAGTGAGAAAAAAACTCTGCTAACTTATTTTTGCAGCATGTGAATACTGGACCTGTGAATTTATTACACCCACATGAGATTGAGGTTGTTTTCTGCATTTTTTGTTTGTTTTATATCTATGATTTTTTTTTTGTCATACAAAACTTGATCTGTCAAAATATAGGCAAATTGAAATTTGAAAATGCATTACAAAAAAAATCCACTTCTATCAGTAAAAGAATTTGAAAATTATTTAAAAAAATGTCGATATTATAGGCAACATTGTCAATACTCCAGTAAAATTAGAGAATTTATAAAATCACCAAATGAATAAGAAATAGAAGAAATGAAAACATTACATCTACTTATGACTTTTGTTATATGTCATTCTTATGTCATACTATTCATCTCAAACAAGTCATTCACAGAAATATAGCTTTTATTACTTTATTAATGTCAAGTTAAAGGCATACTTGCCGCGAAAAGCCAGAATAGTGTTTACATTACAAAACAGTGAACGGTTTTCTGTACTTTTCCCAGACAGAAGAAGTTAGGAACTTTCTTTTTTTAACAGAAATGGAAAATTTTGGCATCATTTAGTATTTTTAATTTGAAATTGAAAAACAGATTTTTCAAGTACCCGCAATGTAAACAAACATCAAACCCGAGCAAGCGCCCTAATGTTTTGAGTCGTGTGGGCAATTTAACGACACGGTGTAATTTTACGAACTTTATCTAAGAAATACAGACTAACGATCGAGTAAGAGAGACTATAAAAGCCTGCCGAGTGCAAACCACAGACAAAAACGCCTGAATGAGGGTAGTCCAACAATTAAGTAAACTGATCGTTGGTGTTTTTGTAATCAAACTTTGATTCTTCGCTTGTTTTTCACCCTCATTTATACATTCTAAACCTAATTGGACATGCTTTATGTGGGCTATGTTTAATTTTAGTGGTTTTAGCTGTAGTAAGCTCGTGTAAATTGGTTTTCTAAACAAATGTCAAGCAGGCCAAGGCGACAAGTGGGTCTTTAACAAATCCTGGTCTTGGTCTCGGACAATAGTGGTCTTGATCTCGGACGCCTGGTCTTGGTCTCGGACCCCAGGTCTTGGTCTCGACCTATCAGGTCTTGGTCTCTGGTGGCCTGGTCTTGACTACAACACTGGTTATAATCTGCTAAATTGTTTATCCATTCTCGACTTCGGACGTTAATTCTGATCGGATTTGAAGACAGTGTCATTGTAAATCTGCCTCGAGTTGAAGTTACATGGTAACCAAATCTCAGTTTATCCATGCTCTGCTCGCTGTGCGATAAGGCGTACAAACTGTTCAGTTGTCGACCACTGGTCCATGCTGCAAGAACACAGGGGTCCAACCTGACCAAATCTGACAATTTTAAAAAGTAAAAATTACATCCATGAATATCTCCCAAGTAACTTTTACGCATGCCTTGCCCGTAAAATCCATTTCCTTGAACAGTGTCTAACCACTGTCGCAAGTGTTTAAATGGGGGCATTTTATTCGATGTTGTTTTTTAATTCAATCTTTGGTCGTTATAATGACAAGTATATCGGAAATATCTTTGGGTTACCATTACTTTAGTTGACAAACAAAGAACCTTGATGAATTAACATGCATCGCTATTAATATCTGAAAGTGACGATGCCTAAGCTTTTACGCGTGTATGCCACGAGTGAATTAGCCGAAATCCATTGTGAAGTCTGTACAACAAAGTTATTTTGAAGTTTCAATCTCTGATACTTTTCATGAAAAATATATATCTAATCTTAAATGAAATGCATTTCTTTAAACCTGTTTGGGCCAAATGCATCAATGTTAAAAGCACACACAGATGAAGTAAAGTTAATATCTTTCAAGTGGCTATGCCTTGACTTTCAGGTGTACACACGCATGCATCACTCCTAAAATCCATTTCGTTGCTAACTCTCATTTTGAGATGCCAACCAGTGTGAAACCTATCTCTGTTTTGATTTAATGGGAATTACAGATTCCGTAAAACTAATCATATACATGTATAGAAGATTTCCTAATTTGGACATTATCCGGATTTCCGAGGCCATAGCAAATTTTGACTTGATTGAAAATAAACAGAAATCAATCAAACCTAAAACCCGAAGTCCGTAAAGTAAAGATCATAAAACGTTGTCAATATACAAGCAGGGGATTCCAACAATTATGCAAAATAAATAAAATAAGCAAGTTGCCTTGACAGCTCTGAGCATCTGACTGAAAGGATTCACTTCCATAGAAGTGAAGTGATGATTGAAATATGAGTGAATAAAACAATAATAATATAGAAAATAACCGATACTATATACAATTTGGTCCAAATATGATTTTATTTTCTTTCAAAACGTTCAGACGGTCAGTTGGGACTGAGAATAAAAACAAAGCTTGTCATAACATTAAATGAGCCAAGAAAAATCTGGCGGCTATAAGCCCATTTAACCACTGTCTAACAGCAAGTCGTGGTTTACATAACATTGAACAATACAAATGATACTTTGTAGCTGAGTCTTCTTTACTTCAAACGCTGTTAGTAGAAACTCACACATTGTGGGAAGCCGTCGTCGTGTCCACTCTCAAGGCTGGTATGACATCACAGGCCGTTTATGACTATTCCTGAAATAAACTTGAGGAAACTAAATTTTTTGTACCTAACAAGTTACATTTCGCACAATAGTACCTGTACTTTTCATAAAAGACTTGTAGAAACCTTTAATGAGATATGGAGAGCATTTTATCTGCGGATCTATTTAACCATGGCGTAGTGAAGCGGATTTGTTTCGGTGATCAGTCACAGCCACCTCGTGTAAACATCACTTTTCAGCCCTGAGGTTTTAATAGTTCACAAGTGAACGACAGAAGGGTATTTTCCTTTCGAAGGCGACGGTACTGTATGTGCAATTCAATTCCACATATCTTGAATTCATTTCCTGATATGTACATATCGGGAATTGAATTTCACATATGTGGAATTAAATTGTACATATGTGCAAATGAATTGCACATATGTGAAAATCATTTTAAGATATCTGGAAATAATCCTGTGCTGCACATATAAAAAATTGACATTTCAGATATGTAGAATTCATTTCCAGATATGTGGAAATGAATTCAACATATCTTGAATACACATCCATTTAAGATATCTGCAATTCTTTTTGTGATATGTGCCCTACATTCGCCGGGTTGTTTTAGTAAAGAAAATGCATGCTCCCGGAGTGTGTTACCACACGTGTCACTTCACACCAACTTTATTTGTCCTCTCTCAACATGGCGCTGCCTGTCGATGCAGTGGACGGAATCTTGTGTATAATTACCTTCTCTACTTCCAGCCAGGGAGCGGTGATTGTGATTTCTACAACGCGGCGCAATTTCAGACATGTGGAATTGAATTGCACATATGTTGAATGTAAGGGCCTTTCAAGATATGTTAAATAGAATTCCAGATATGTGGAAATGAATTCAACATATATTAAATACACGACCCACATATCAAGAATTCAGTGCTATTTCAGATATGTGGAATTGAATTGCACATATGTGCAAATGAATTGCACATATGTGGAATTCAATTCCTGATATGTACACATCGGGAATTGAATTGCACATATGTGGAAATTAATTCAAGATATGTTCAATAGGCCGAAACGGTTTGCCATAAAAGACAGTTAATAAAGTTATTAATTAATCAAAGAAATATAAATGTAAGCATAGTTCTCCTGAGGACAGCAAAATTAGGAACCATAACACTACCATATTAACAGGGTTTAAGTGAAAAGTTGAGAAAAGTAAAGAAAAACCGCCGAGTTGTTTTTTCATTTAATATAAATCTTGGTAATTTATTGACAAATGTTAAAGACAAAGAGCTCAATTTTTGTAAAAAGTACTGTGTTTAAAATGTACCATGTGAATGTGGTGAAAATTATATTGGTGAGGCAGGTAGGCCGAACATAAGAAGGTTGTTCAAACTGATGACATAAACAAATCTTGGTTAGCAGAACACAAGTTTAAATGGGATGAGGTAAAAACTTTATCTTCAGATAAACATTGGAGGAAACGAAAAAACTCAACCCTTCATTTAATAGAGATTGTGGAATACAAATAAGTAAAATATGGAATAAATTTGTAAAATACATGTAAGAGTTTTTATGTAAACCTTTTAAATGTAATATTGACATTTTTTTTATTTAGCTTGTTTATTGTGATGCCATTGTATTGTAACGTTAACTTATTAGGTCATTTTGTATTAAAACGTTAACAGATTAATGTCATTCTTGATTGATGGCGTTGTTTCCTAATTTCCAACGTTTCTCGTAAACAATTTCACTGATTGGCCAATTTACACATTTATTTTTAGTATTTATGTCTATGTTTTGAAATATTAAATTTAGTTACACTTGACAAAGACACCAGTATAGGTGTTGGAAGCTCATGTTGTTCACAAACAACTAACTACGTGGTGATTAGGGGTGACTATTGGAGCTTAAATGACTATTACGATAGTATGGCGATAGTCTAAACAACTATTGCGATAGTATTGCGATAGTATTGCGATAGTAAGGGCACTATTGCGATAGTTCAGACTTTGGTTTAACACACATAAGTGTATTCAGCTTCTGCTGTATTAAATGAATTACGAGTCTTAATAGTTGTTTTTTTTATTAAAGGGATTCGCCAACATCATTAGCTCTCAAATGCAGGGAGCTTAGATAAATCATAAGATTTCTATGAGTGAGAGTGATTGATACAGCCATATATATATGCTTTCGTTAGTAAATCTCTTTACAATTAGTTTGAAAATACCAGTTAAAAGAAAAATTTGTCAACGTGTTCTGATTCTGGTCTGCCACTGTTGAAAATACCCTCTTACGGCCGTAGCTGGGATGCACTGTCTTGAAGGCAGTGTGCAGCGTGGCTCAAGAACTTTGATAAGATTTTTGTGGCCATCATTTTAGGGAGTGTCCCCATTAATCGTTTTTCGCGAAGGCGCAAAAAACGATGAAAAAAAACGATGCCGGCCTACACCTATCGTTTTTTGTGTTCACGATCTGACTGGCTTCGTTGCGGCGGGTGTCGTTACCAGTCGCGCAGTAATATACAATCAATCAGCAAAGTAAAAGTGTGCTGTAATTGGGTTAAAAATAAAACCAAAGAAAAATAAAACGTATTGAAATATAGTTTGATTACAAAAAGAACATTTACCTGTTGTTGTTTTGTTTTTTTTAGCTGTCGTACGGTCGTTTTTTGCGCAGGTGTTTTGAATGGAATGCCCCCGTTGATAAACATGCGTAGGCTTCATGGGAAGTCAAACATTTCTCAGTAGTTGTTCATAAAACGCTAATTAACAGTGTTAATCCTCTCATTTACGTTCCAAACACCGCCTCAAAGCTCATCGGTAAACCGGATGTTTGTGCTTTGAAATCAGTTGTCTGCAGACACCCTGTCACCAAACTCGTCTGCGAGAAGTCTTTAAAGCTTTCGCTGACTTTAATTTGATTTTTTTAATTATTAGATACCCATAATAGTAAAAAAAAAGTCAAAGGTGCATATAACGAATACGGCCGAAATGATTTAAATGTCCAGTTTTATAACTGCGCCCTGTGTCGTCATCTATGTACAAACACGCATTCATGTAAGTCTAGAAATATCGACACAAAACGTATCCATATGCATGATGTTTATGAAAACGAAATGCATACTAGTATTTAAACCGTTTTTCATTATTTTTTCAGTGATACCTTCGGGCACAGTGATAGCTAATAACTAACATCAAATAAAAACAGAGAACAAATAATTCTCCATAATATTCTGTCTTGAGTGTAGGAATACTAATAGGGCCTATGCCGGTAGGTCTACGGTAATATTTTCTGGGTTTTATTATGTATACTGGAAACATTTCAATCCATCATATATTTCCTCTCAATTCGTTTCAACTTTAATATATTTTAGTTAAAACTTGAACTTCAACCACTTCGATGTGAAATGCCTAGTTACGAGCGTATATTGTATGACTGCTAGGTGAAGAACAAATGTTTGGATGTGCCAAACAATGACTACTCCACGTGTAGACTATAATCCACCTGGCATAAGGGAGCGTTCCCATTAATCGTGTTGAGTAAGATCGTATTTTTTCCAGAAATTTCACGATTGGATTACGATTGCATCGTGTTTTTTACGTTTCCATTTAATCGTGATTTTTTTCTAAAGTTTTAAAATCACGATTGAACGGTCGCGGCTTGAAAATCACGATGTATACAAATCACGATCAGCTTGTCTTTCGCGCATTGATATGTATTTTACTTGCCAGACTTTGTCACAACGCGCAAGACTAAATAGTTCGCTATCCACCTTTTGGTTCGTTTTGATCAGTGAAAACAAACATAATCTGGAAATGTTGTTGTTGTATTTTGTAAATTGATCGAAACTCTACTCACGCATCAGATTGAAGTATGTGTTGTCTTCTTGAAACGTTCATACTGCGGAGTATTATTTCGATATTGGGCTTCCCTATAGGCTATACGGTAGCTCAGACCGACTTATCGGCCCCCTCGCCAACTGACTTTTCCCCTTCGATAAAAGACATGGTTCTGTTTATGGCTTGCTTCATGGGGTATTTCGTGGACTAAAAGTGTGGTTTACGAACTCAACTCAACGCTGTTTATCCTTTATTAGGGGGATTAAGAATCAATCTAACTAATCTCAACATGTCGTTATCAATGAACATCCTGCCTTTCGTCAGATTTATAAAAAAAATCGACACCTTTGAGATACCCCTCCCCACTCCGCGTGAGGATATTTTTTTAAACACAAATCCTTCTAGAAATAAGGTTTTACGACATATTTTGACGGTCCAAATATAAACCCTTTTTAATTTGTAACTGGTTAAATATCAAACGAGCTTATATTATGGAATACTTGTTGTGAGACAATCAATTCAATATTGTCGGATTTCTGTAAAACTTGCATTTCACAAACCATCCGCCTTAATAACTCGTTTGGAAAGTCTGTACCTTCATAATTTAAAAAAATAATTCGTCTGACAGAAAAACTGCATTAGCGCGCAAAAGATTATTTTATTCAACTTTACGACAAAGAAAAAAAAAACAGGTGGTAGGCCTATAAATTCAAAACATCTGACAGGTATAGTTTATCAGCGTGTGAAGTTGTACGTTGACTGTATAAACTTTTCTGATGTAAACAATGGTTTGTTAATTTAAATTCTAAACAGTCCTTTGGGATCTTTATCATAATAACGGCAAAACCTGTGAATACCTTTTCTCAAGATTCAATGATACCATTGTCTTCTAGGGTATTGTTTTGCAGGGAAATTACTGAATTAATAAATTAACCATTGTATTGTTTTATATCATGGCAATTCAAATATTGTAACTTTTTTTTCTCCAGGAAATTTCATCCAGCAAAACAGACTTTAGGACTATGGCTCTGTGATCTTCCGTAAAACTGCTTTCAGATTCATTCATCTGTAGTTCGTTTTGGGAGGCTTCTATCTTTTTTTTGTTATTCTGTAGGTGCATTAAAAATATTTCCTTGATATTCATTTCGAGGCATAAGCCCCACTTTGTCTACCCAAATTGTGGGTATTTTATTTGCTTAGTTAATTTATGTTTAGGAAGTTGCAACCGCATGGTTCAAGGGAGTGGAAGGGGGGTAGGCCTAATTTGAAACTATACGCAAACAGTAGGGCTAATCTCTTTCATGTTTGATAACTATAACTTATAGTATCAGATAAGATAGACACAACTTATTTTAAACCAAACTTGTCCAACGACAAGCTCAACACATAAGCTGGCAAAACATTTTTTTTTAATTCTTTATTTGTATTCTCCAAAGGCAATAGACTTTATACCTGTGTCGAGAATGTACGCTTGAATAATGGTTAGAACTAATTCAGACCTAAAATAAATAAAGTTAGTTGAATTATCATAGGCCACATATTGTATGGATATTAATTATTTCCACCTCAATCATTCAGTTGACCGAAAAAAAAAACCTCTTTTTGTCCCGGTAATCAAATCTATTGAATTGGTAATCTTTTGACAACCTGTGTGCCTTTGATAATGTGAGATTTTATAAATGTCGTTCTAATATAAACAGGAACCTTTGTCTGTCATTCTGTATGTTTGACAAATAACATCTTGTGTTGCTTTGTGTTTTTTTTTTCTTCTTCAGAAAACAACGGTATAGATGATCTTGCCAAAGAACAGATTTATAGCAGCCAGCCTACGTTTTGAAAATATCTTTCACTTTTTCAAGTTTTGTTGTGGAAATAAATTGTGCATATGTTGCTTATATTGTGTCCTCTTAAAGTTTTATTCCATGTCCTGTAAACCCTTCTCATGATACGATTTTTAATAAAACGTGAAGTATAGGTATCTTTCCTGCAACTTGTGGTATTTCGTCAAATAGATGTTTATGAACGTTACAGTAAGTCACGAACCGTCTGGGATTTTCTTTGTGTATTGAGCTTGGTCTTCTTCCCAAATAAGCTTGATAACACCGCCATAAAAGTGAAATAATCTTGATTCAATACAGAGTTAGTAAAATCAAATAATCAACTGTTTTTTGCAGGAATTCGGGAGTAAAATATATATAGTACGGCGCAATGTGAAAATAATCAACAATCTGTGTGTATTTCAACATTTTGTGGTATAGTAAACCTGCAAGATCATCGTAGGTGTTCTTCTGCAGGTGTCTTCCTTCTTCTTTATAGAGTCACATTTCCTCATCTATCTGGGAACAATACTTACCAAGTCTCAGTCGGACGAATTAAAAAGATTAACAAAACTACACTGGAGCTAAATCACCCAAGACAACTTTGGCCCCGCCATACAACTCGCCCAACCTGTTTCGAAATTCACCAGTCTTTCTCCCATTATTGTGTAATCTACTCCCTTCTATTTCTTAAAGATTGAGAATATCTCGTATTAATTATGAACAGTCAGCTTCACATCTATTATTTAGATTAAGGTGCAATAAACTGAATTTTTTTGATTGGCGAAGTGGAATATATATAATGTTTGGTTGAAGTAGACCTATACCTGTAACAATATTTCAAGGTTTTTGGCACAGTCAGGTAAGTTAAATGTGTACAATATACGTTTCCTTCAAAATGGCCAGTGTTTTCCGCGAGAAATGTCCCAGCAAAGTTATCAACCCAGTTGGCCGTCATATTTATGATCCCCACTAAATCGTGACAGACCGGGAAAATACTGTTTTTTATAACGGGATTTTCTGTAATATGTGTTTGGGGGCCTGCTTTAAAGCCAGAAAATGATGTAGGCCTACATGTATATTAGACAAAGAAAATGATAATTACTAGCATATTCACACATATTCCAACACACCGTGTCCAAGGTCGGTTACGGCAAAATATACCAACTCTGATTCTGTACCAACTTCAGATAAAATAAACACAATACATTCAAACATTAGTTTTGACAACATAACATTGAGTATAGAACGAACAAATGCATCGAGCCCTTTCATCACAAAGCTTCGTTGTTGTTGTTGCACATCAAGCTATAGTAAACTTGATATTATTCAAAATCTAAAAAAGAACAATATGCTGATAAAATAAATATCGTATTACAACATGCAGTGAAATAACCATGACACCTGTCACTACAAAATGAGACACAGAGCGTTGATAGCTAAACAATGCTCACATCATCATGGCATAAAACAACAAAAATTGCATAACCAGGAAATACTAGGCAAGATTGACAAATTTGACATTGTAGGAATAACTGAGACCCATGCAAATAATGCCACTGACATATCCATACCGGGATACACTGTAAAGGGCCGCATAGATCGACCAAGACATAAACGAGCCAAAAAAGACTCGGGCGGAATTATACTGTTAGTTAAAAATGACATTGCAGAAGGAATTGCCACCCTAAAGTCAGAGTGTGCTGGCACCATCTGGGCACGTCTTGATAAGGCCTATTTTGGGTGGGTGAGTGATTTATTCTTATGTGTAGTTTACACCCCCCCCCGAAAACTCCTCGTATGGTAGGGAACACAGCAGCAAATTGTTTGATGAGCTGGAAAATGAAATAACTTGTTTCTCTGTAAAAGGCAATGTTTTAGTGTGTGGTGACGTGAATGCTAGGACAGGATGTCAGGCTGATTTTATTACATACGATTGCCATGACCAGAATTATCTCCCTTTACCCACTGATTATATCAGTGACCTTTATATGCATAGAAACTCCAGTGACCAAAGGGTTAAACCTATGGGCAAAAGGCTCCTTGAACTTTGTATAGCAAATAGCCTTAGAATACTGAACGGAAGATCCATAAGTGATTTATTTGGGAACTTTACAATGATTAACAAACAGGGTGCAAGTGTGGTTGACTACTTCCTGGCCAACCAACATTTTATCTCAAATGTGATAGATTTTGAAGTCCATCCTTTTATGGATGAATTTTCTGACCATAAAATGGTCTCGACCTCAATCAAAACGGGTCCTCTGAGATTTTTTCTAAATGATCAGCCAATTTCTCAACAAACCAATCCACTACCGGATAAATTTATCTGGAAGGAAGAGTGTAAACAGGAGTTTATTGACAACCTACTTAGTGCACTCCCATCAATTAATTCTCTGATTGAGAAGGAAATGGATTCAAATAATCCAAACCTCGAAAAATGTATTTCCTTATTTAATTCCAAAATGAACTTGGCCGCTGAGAACTCATTCTGTAAAATAGGTAATAACAAGAAACCTCAAAACAAATGTATTAATAAGCCATGGTACAATGCTGAATGCAGAACTTTACGTAAACAGGCAATTAAGTTAAATAATGCCTTTAACAAGAACCCCGGTAACCCTCATTTAAAATCGAAATACTATAGTAAACATAGAGAATATCGACATAAAGTTAAGACGGTACGTAAACAATACAGGGGTAAACTACTCCAAGAACTAAACATGATGTGCGACACGGACTCATCTGTGGCCTGGGATATAATTAAAAAATTAAAATGTGAGAGCAGTGACCGTAGTGCAGCCGAAGGGGTTAGTACTGATGAATGGCATCAGCACTTCTCCAACTTACATGGACACAATAAAAATAATGTTAGCACAGCCCGACTAGAGGAGGTAGGGCGCGAATTGCATCTTCTAGAAATACAAGCATCAGAAGGCAGTTGTCTTGATGCATCTATTAGCAGTAGAGAAATCACTCAAGTTGCTCATAAGTTAAAAAATGGCAAATCCAGTGGCTTTGACAGCATCTCCAATGAGATGATAAAGGCGTGTCTGCCACACATTCTTGATACTGTGACGCAATTATTTAACGCAATACTCCTTTCTGGTAACTTCCCTAAAATCTGGGCGCTTGGAATGATTGTCCCCATTCACAAAGGGGGCACTCCGTTAGAGGCAAACAATTACAGGGGGATAACCCTTACCAGTTGCATGGGGAAACTATTCACCCAGATTCTAAACCACAGACTGGTTGACTTTGTAGAAGAACATGGATTACTCTCACAATCCCAAATTGGATTTAAAAAAGGCAGTCGAACATCTGACCACATTTTTGTGTTAAAAACTATAATCGATAAACACACCAAATCTAAAAAAAAGGTATATTCATGCTTTATAGACTTTCATAAAGCCTTTGATATGGTCTGGCATGATGCTTTATTCTTGAAGTTGCTCCAGGCTGGCATTAAAGGCAACATGTATAAAATAATCAAAAACATATATCGGGTCAGTCGATCTTGTGTCAAAACAAAGTCTGGCCTTAGTAACTCTTTTTCTATATCACGAGGTGTCCATCAAGGCAGTGTTTTAAGTCCTTTGTTATTTAAATTATTCATTAATGATTTACTAAGGGATGTGAAAACTGACCATTCCCCAATCCTGTGGGATACACCCATACATTGTCTTGCGTATGCTGATGATATTGTATTACTGTCACTTAGTAAATATGATCTACAAGCCAAGCTTGATGTGCTCCATAATTTTGTGGAAAAATGGGGCCTCTCCGTAAACAAATCAAAATCTAAAATACTGGTCTTTGGCCAGAGTAAAAAGGGGAATCCATGCTTCAAAATTGGCAATGAAATATTGGAAAATGTAACCTCATACAAATATTTGGGGCTTGTCATTCATAGCAATGGCAAATTTAATATGGCCATCTCAAACCTGGCATGTAGAGCAAGTAAGGCCTTGTATGCTATAAGGCATGCACTTAATCTCATTACTATTAGACCAGAGCTGTCCTGTAAGTTATTTGACTCTATGGTTCAACCTATCCTCAATTATGGATCCGAAATATGGATCGGGTACCTAAATTCAAACATGGGTATAAACAAACTTATAAATCTCTCTAATGACACTGAGAATGTCCATATTAAATTTTGTAAGAGTACCCTTGGGGTCCACTCTAAGGCAGTGAATATGGCTGCTCTAGGAGAACTGGGGAGAGCACCGCTTAAAATCAAAGCCTTTCTGAACAGTGTAAATTTTTTCTACCATATCATGCAATCAGATCCAGGATCCCTTGTGTATAAGGCATTTATGGAACAAAGTGAGGACCATAGAGTTATTAACAGTAGAAACTGGGTTGGGTATATTAACCCTAGTCCTGTCGCGGACGAGTATACTCGTCCGCTGCTTGCGTCGCTTGACTGCCACGCACGAGTTAACTCGGGCAGAGCGCTTCCAGTCGCTCACTGCCACGGACGAGTATACTCGTTCTGACAACATACCGTTCGATTTTGACCAATAGAATTAAAGTAAATTCTTTTCATCCGAAATAAATTACATCAGTATAATTTCCGGTTCCTGTTCTTTAAGCGGGAAAAAAATTGAGGTCATAGAGTTCAGTTAAAGAGAAATGTTGATAGTTTGAAGTTACCGATTGAAACGCGACTTTAAACCGATCACAGCGAAGGCGTTCAAAATGGCGTCGCTGTGAGGCGACTCGTGTTTAGTGAATGTGACATCCGTAAATGGAGAGTTATTACGGGTTTTTTCTTAGAATAAATTTGGCGAATAGAAAGAATTGATTTAAGACATTTTTGATAATATCACGATTGAAATTGAAAGCGTTTCTTCACCGACATGCGAGGAATTTTTTCACGGAAGGTGACCTCGATTTCTCGCCGTCTGCGGCGTAGATATGTATCACAATTTGACAGGTCGGTGCTTCGATGAGGAAATAAATTCCTATTATCTTTGCCGAATTTCTGTCGTTATTATTCTTGTTCTACCCATAAATACAGATGAGGTTGACTATTTTTGTGGAGGGGTTGATAATGATATATGTCAGCCAGATTTTGGAAATCTCACGACCGAATGAACTCTTCAACCAAATCATTGACATTGTGAATGTGAAGAATAAATACTTTGTGACAAAGATTCAAAACTCATCAATGACTATTTTTTAAATGAAATAAATGTATTTTGCTGAGAAACAGATGCCCCAATTAGTAATATCGTACGTGTTTGTTTGTTAAACACTTTAAATTTTTCTGAAAATTGTACATGTAATCAAGTAATAAAGAAAGAGATTGAAATGAGAATCTGAAAGTGAAATTGGGAAAACTTCAGTTGAAAATTCTTAGCCGCAGATGTATGTCGAAGACCTGCAAAAAATTTATTACGAAATTGTTTTATTTACCAGAATTTTATTTTAGAACGGCCACATGTATGGATTGGAGCTTTTTTTCGTTACCTGTAAAAATATCTGTCGGTTCATATACCTGTACTGTATGTAGGCTGTAGGTAAATCCGAGTAATATTTCTCAATAATATTTCCTACTTGTTTACAGAATGATTGTTTTTTTGGAGTAAATTGTACGCTCAAGATTTATATCACTTATATGGTAACAATACCGAATTTATTGTAACAATTATATGAATATGATATAAAATTTGAGTCTGGGTTAGCCAACTTGTAGGTAAAATAACCCTGGTAAAAAAAATGAAACAGAGGGCAAAAAATTAAAACAAACAACACTCGGGAATAAGTACCGGTATTTACTGAAAGACACAGTAAGACGTGTTGAATTATTGAGAAAGTCTTATTAATTCCTTATTTATGAAACATTTCTAAACCGTGGAAAATTACCTGGACTGAAACATACAGTTGATTGGTTTCTTGAACTGAAGTTGAAGGTAAACTATTTTTTCACCTCTTGAACACTTAAAGAAATAGATTGAATTATGATTGACATGAATAATCACGTACATAGACAGGTGAAATACTTTGAGATTAACAGAATATTTATTATAAAATTTCCATGATATTTTATTTGGCAAGATAGAAAGAAAGGCATTGGAAAGTAATAAGAAAAATCTTCGCCAAAACTGTCAATGTTCATTTGTTGCAGTTCAGTCTCGGTTTCTGAAAAAATAACGAAAAACAAATTAGATGAAAGTAAAAATAGTTGTATGATAGTTGTTAGAAATGAAAACTAGTTGTTTTAGGGTTAAATTCCAATGAATTGTTGACCAAGAACGACAGGCCTATTTTACTTTTACAGTTTTAGTTTTTAGACTACTGTCGTCTGTACACTGTTCTTGGCCAGTCGGCGATATGTTGACATTGAGTTTGTAAAAAATACAAACGAACTTATAAAATGTGAACATCTAATCAAATTTAACACCTACCTTTTCCCTCAACATTTAAATATAAATAAATTACGCTTTCTACCTAAAAAAAAGAGCTTAGAACATTGTTTTCGATCGCCGATTATACGTTGTTGTTGTTCCCGTCAGGTGAACGGCGCTCATTTTCTGGTGATTAAACAAATATCGGACGATTTTTGTCACCCGTTCGTTGAATACATCGTTCCCCCGTATCATCACATTGTTTTTCAGGTTTTATTTACAGTTATTTTCTTTTAAAACGGCAAAAAAACAGATATTAGACTGGCGTGGTTTATCTGACAGACACTCAGCTGAAACACCGTGGCATACAGCACTGGCGCATAGCACTGACTGGCCAGCAGCCTTCAGCTGAGCTGACCTACATACACGGTGACAGGACTAGGGTTAAAAAACTACTGAAGGATACTGATTCTTATCATATCTGGGAAAACCTTGGTTGTAAAACCCCCCAATGTTACTAATAAATACATTAGAAAACAATTGGAGGATAAATTTGTCAGTAATTGGAAAGATCAATTAAATATGTACAGTAAAATGGATACTTACAAGCTGGTAAAAAAATCCCCTTACTTTGAACATATCTTATTATCAGTGAACAATCCTAAACATCGATCAGCACTAACAAAGCTGAGAATAAGTGCACACAACTACCAATTGAAAGTGGCAGGTATACTAAGACTCCCAGATGTGAAAGAATATGTACCACTTGCCAAGTACTAGGTGATGAAAAACACTTCTTACTGTACTGTATGTCCTTTAATGAAGAAAGAATGGCATTGATGAATAACATCGAGGCCAATTCTTTACCTAATGACATTCTTTTCTTAAAACTGTTAAGCTGCAATGACCAAGTAATAACAAAACATGTGGCAAAATTTGTATATGAGTGCTTTAATAAGCTGAAATAATTAGGGGGAAAAAAAAAACTTTAATGTTTTGAGTAATGGAAATAAGGACGGGGGCATAAACTATCACTGTGCAGGTCGTCGACACACCGAGTGATACCCTGTTGATATAATATGTTTAAAAAAAAAAAAAAACAAAAAAAAAAAAAAAAACTGTACTACATGCCTTTTGTCTCAGTCTCTTTTAATGTTAAATGTAAATTGTGTTTTTGTGTTATATGTGTATGTATTTTTATAAACCATATATCTGTATTTTGTATGTATGCATTTTTAGCCCACTGTAGGGCACAATTCTGCAATAAAATATCTATCTATTTGTAAGCGGACTTCACAGCGGGACATTGTCAACTGACGCGACACTCGGTCGGACTACTTTCACACACCGCATGACTGATCGCATTTCACTATATCGTGAAAAAAAATCACGATTTGAACTTACCAATCGTGAAACAATCGCATTTTTCAATCGTATTTTTTAAATTTCACGAACACCTGAAATTCGACGTATCGTGATTTTTACAAAAAAATCACGATTGAATCACGAACGATTTATGGGAACGCTCCCTAAGCACACTAACGGTTTTTTTTCGTAGCCTACTTCCCCCCGGAAAAAGTCCCCACCAGAAATTCAAATCCCAAATAGTTCACCCAAAATAGAAAATATTAAAGAAATGAAGGTATTAACTACTTATCATTTGCAATCGCCTTTGAAAAAAATCGCCGGTAGTTGGTTTTTAATATGAGGTGGATATTGAAGTGGATATTCTTACGATGACATTGGCTCACGTAAAGATAGATAACATATAGGACGTCTGTGTACAGGCTGAGAATTGCACTGTGCAATTCAATGAAATATGTTATCTTCTGCTGGATTGTTGAATATCAGTGCCGTTACATGTATAAAGTCTGGTCAAAAGTACTGATTTTGTACAGGTAGTAAAGTGGGCCTATGATATATTTAATTTTTAAGAAATGAATGGATGGAATGTTTTTTGTGAAGAGGCTTGATCGACGCCTCAATATTATTTTACTTACAAATTGCCATAGCAATATACCGTTGGTACATAACAATAGATCCACTGTAACTGCGATCGAATAATGATCAGTCAGAAAAATGTATTTAGAATGTGAAAGAGATGTACAGGTAAACAAATAATCATTCGACATTGTTACCGGTTTTTCTCAAAGTCATGACTACACACACTCATAGAAATGCCCGTGTGTTATAGTAAAAAATACATAGAAATGTATTTAGTTGCAATTGTTTGTTTCATTGTTTCATTGAAAGGGGCAATATTTACTATACTTGCATAGAATTTTAAATAACATGTTCGTCTCTTCTATATCTTTATAAAAACATAAGATTAATACATTTTATTTGTGGACAATTCTTATCTACACTTTTTGGGGAGAAGATTAAAACAATCGTTTTTACAGCCCGAATATAAAAAGGGTAACCAGCAATAAGTTATCATTATACAGGATTATTAAGATTTCCGGACACCCTCACAGTGTTTACTAGCTCATTACCTATTTCGTCTGAAAAAAAGGTTTTCATACGTTTTGAAACATTTACCACGAGGGAGAAATAAATTGGCAAGGGTTGATAGCTAGGCCCACTTGTACTGATTGACTTGCAGTCCTCTTCGATGCTGCTGCAAAAATAAACACGTTTGGTTGATGTTTGCTATAATGTGTGCAATTATTTTAAATGTAGCGAAAATGAAATATTCAAATGATTAATTGTAAAACATCAAGGGACGATTTAATAATCCGAATGGTCCATGCTTTTTGTTGTTTTCCGTTTTGATAGTTACATTTTGGTTTTTAGATTTCCGCATGCTGCTCTCAAGTGTTGATATTTTTACCAAATAGCTTGTTGTTTTTCATTACATATATTCCATAACTTTTCTGTATATTTAATGAATTCCGATAGACAAACCACTATCAAATCCATGACGTTTATGTCTTTATGAGTACACTCGAAACTCTTTAGGGCGTGGAGTTACAAAAGTTAACATTGCAGTTCGTTGCCGTTTTCGGAAAAAGAAATTAAACATACAAATAAATTATAAAGATCGGGAAGGCGAACTATATCACAAAAATGGAATGTACCGGCGAGACTTTCTGGCAGTGGTAGGTCTTTATTGTGAAGCATTAGTATAAACACTACAGGACAGTCAAGCTGAGTGGACCGAGTCGGTCTCTGACAGCGCGTTACAACTGAACACAAGCTATCCGTCATAGTCGCACAGCGGACTACTTTTAATCCGAGACGATCACATGCTGTGAATATCCCGTTTCAAATTATCGTCTTTTGTAAGCGTCTTTACACCTATCGTTTTTTGCTTCGTTTTTTTTCATCGTTTTTTGCGCCATCGCGAAAAACGATTAATGGGGACGCTCCCTTAGACAACACTAAACGGATCGTGACAGTTTCTGGAAAAAGTCCATCCAGTGAAGATTGACGAGTAATAGTAGCTTTTAATGGTGAATGACTGCTTTCCAGTTTCGAACACTGACGAGTGTCGGTGCTTCATGTGGGAGCTAAGATTTGTTATATTACTGCTGTACTTTAAAATCACTTTAAAATATGGACACGCTATATTCTTTTTTTTAATCGGCTAGTATTGGGTCCTTTTTAGCAAAACCAGAATGTTGCCAAAAAATTAAATTCCCGACATGATTGTCAACGATATAAAACGTGTCGTCAGCCATTATCTAAAATTTATCTTCAGTTGTCTTGGCCAATGAAGTTAATGCACAGGAAATTACAGGAAGTCATAAGACGCAAAAGAAATTACGCATATCATACATCAGTGAACACAAGTGCGGATGTTGTAGTGGCTTGATAGATCAGTCAGTGATTTTGCGAGGAAATTTACACTTATGGTTACCTTTTTAGACCCTTCATGTCGTTTATTCAAGCTAGCCTCTCATATTTGAATAAATTGTCAACTATTGAAACTATCGATCACCAATAATATTGATTGCTAAAAAAACTATCGATAAAGTACTATCGTCAGACTGAAAATCATGATGCATCGATAGTTCGATATATCGTTATACCCGTAGTGGTAATGTCTAAACGTTTTTATCATTAGTATGGAACCCACGTTTAAAGAGAGTTTCAAACATTTTTTAACATAAATCATGTTTATACTACACATTTTAAACTTCGCTTGAGCCTGATTTGGTATAGAAATGGGTAATATAGTGAGGTTATGACTGTTTCAGTTCCAAGAGTTGAACCCAGAACAAGTCGGGAGTTCCCTCTAAAATGGAACCTAGTTGGTTCAACAAACCCTTAAGAGCTGTTAGACAAATATAGTTGCATTATAAATGTTATGTACTAAAAGGAGCAAATTTGGAGTTAATATCAGTAGTATCATTTGGAGACAAAAGTTGACATATACATTTATCTGAATCAAGATCAAATCTCTTAAACTGGTCTGAGTAAATGTTACAAAGCAGGATAAAAAGTTTAGCGAATATAGGGACAATGACTGCATCACACTCTATTAGCATCCTATTACTTATACCGTCCTGCCAATGCCTTTTATTAGTGTTTGTCTTATTTCCGCCACATCACACATTGCTATTGTTTCAAAGACTCTGCTATGCAAAGGATGTAAGATTATAACAATACTGTATAATGAATCAGGACTATTTATTGAAGTAAAGTAATTGTTCAGTCCGTTAGCTTTCCTTTTAGTTGTGTATTTGTATCTGACCGTATGCAGCAGAGGTTGAATGTTACTAAAATTACTGTTGCTTTTTATAGGCTTGTCGATTGAAAAATGAGAAATCATATATGCTAGGACACAAGGGAGCCCCAATGCTTTCAAATGTTAGGCCGGGGAGCTTAGAGCTGAGCTATGCGGTTAGAAATATTATAGGATTTCAAAGTGGCCCAGCAGTAGGTGATCATCAAGTTGTGCTCTGAAGGAAAGATCACATGGGTTTTTGATTGACTCAGATTGGCCTCAACAAACTTTTCAATCTTCACATTTTGGGGCTAGATGTTTTTTTACAATAAAACAATAGAACTATGCATGAAGTTCTACAGTGCATATAACTTTTGCTTCGTAAGTACCAGACGATGTGGCTGTTCTTTGCCGAGCAGTTTTGCCGGTGTGCTCCTTGCCTAGACCCGGCAGCGCATGGAGAATACTGAACGATGTTGTTGTATTTGGAGAGTCTTACAATTTAGCGTTGATCAATATATGTATATATTGAGATCGGTATGGCCCCTGGTTTTTGAATGCCTAAACCAGCCGGGATACAGTTTATTATGGCATTACTTGGCATTAAAAACCCTAAGCCCACCTAAAACCATGGCCAGAAGGCACCACAAGAATTATTTTTATTTAAATAATACATATATATACATGTATTTATCATCCATGTGCCCTTCTATTTTAGTGTCCATAAATATATATATTTATCATCTCCATATTGTTTTTCCTTTTATTTCCCAAAATAGAATATTGAATGTATTCTTATTGTATGTCATCTATTGTACCTGGACGAAAGATTGAGTAACTGCATATATGTTGGTTTCTTACTTTGCTATTTCCAATGCAGGGACACGGGCACCAGGCTTGTATCCAGACAACCCTCTATATTCTTTTGCGAAGACACAGTCTTGTATACTAATTCTTTCATGAAGCAATTTAATGCACTGTTTGATCACATACTCCTTTACTCTAGAAATATCTTTGGTGGTAAACAGTATTTTTATACTTTTCTCCAATATCTGAAGAAAAAAAAAAACAGGCTTTATAAATGAATACCGACAGAAGTCTATGAATGGGAAAATGTGAAAGGTCCTATGCACAAATCGTTAAATTTTCATTTGGACTGAGTTGAATTCAATCCCTCAATCCATTGATTAGATTAACGATGAAATTAACCCTATGGTTTAACAAAGGGAAACAAATGATTTCCATCCAATTCTCTCAATACACCCATAGTATTCCCATAGTGTGTTATTCAATGCACTATTCATTCTTTCTTAATTCAGACAGTCATCATTGAAAATAGAGCAACGTCACATATTTCATACCAGTTAAGGTGTGTTTATAAATAAATCGAAGTATTTTTTGTGTAGTGTGAGAATAAGATTATCCTAATTGAGCCAGCGTGTTACAATGGATATCACTCTTGTTTGTTATAATGAGCCTCTGGCGAGTGACTTTGAAAAGGAATAGATACCAACAAAGATAAAATACCATTGAATGGCAGACAAGACTCACTCTCTACATAGATATTTAGGTGGCGAAGGTAGAGTGTGTGTGTGTGTGTAGGGGGATTATCAAAATGCTGTAATAGTAGCCGCACAAGTGAAATAATCTTTAATGTGAGAGTAAACATTATCATGGTTACACGCTTACATTGTGTCCTAACAAATTTCCATGTAAAATTATTCTTTGTAGATGCACTTCCCAATATCAGTGTTCTGTACTAACCTTATTAATAAATTACCTGGGCCAAACATGGTTTTACACCCAATGCAATCAACATAGAGAGCTGTCCAAATAAAGTTCTCAAACTTACAGCAACAAACTGTTTAATTAAAAATATGTTTTTGCCTCAGACATACTTATAACATCACCACAAGCAAACTTGCTTTTTATTGTTCAGACTACTGTTTTCAACCTAATGAAAAGCAGGCTGTTGACATGCATCAGGACCCCTAAGGTTTGGGCCAAAGAAGCTGAAGATATATTTCTTTTTCAGACAATCAATTTTCTATAGGCTTCCTTTGCTTGATATATTGGACAAAGTCGTGAGTGAAAAACTTTTTCAGATAATTTGATTACAAGGCACATTGGTACAATGGACAGGCCCTGGAGGCAATGTAAAAAGGGACATAACTCCAGTAAAGAACATCCGTGTGAAGTTTCATAGTTGTGAGCGAAAAACTTTGTGAGATGTGTTTACAAGGTACAATAGACAGACTGACAGTGCTCAGATATAAGAACATAGGTTTTGTCAAATTTAGCATACAGACAAACTGACAGCATGTGACTGATTGAGCTGCTTTATCGTACTAGACCCTCATAATGATGTTTTCTCCTCACAGAAAGGGTTCCCCAATAAAACCGACCCTCATGCATACCTTAGATGCAGCCTCACAGTTATCCCTGCGAACTGTCTCCACTCCCTTTGCGTCAAACACTGGTTCTTCTTGTTCTGGCTTCTCA
This sequence comes from Lepidochitona cinerea, assembly GCA_963971465.1. Classification (NCBI taxonomy): domain Eukaryota; kingdom Metazoa; phylum Mollusca; class Polyplacophora; order Chitonida; family Tonicellidae; genus Lepidochitona; species Lepidochitona cinerea. The sequence goes on along the minus strand of OZ020551.1, from coordinate 59,167,990 downwards.
TACATGAAACCGAAATATCTTTTCTTTGCTTGCAGGATACAAGGCAGATACACCTAGAAAAACAATCCATAAAACGTCTATTACATATTGTTTATAAGAAGGTTGCATAAGACAAGGTCCTCATATCCTGCAAATAGACAAGAGCCTTAGTCAATTAAACATACGTAGACGATTGCAGAGAAGAATTGCTTATTTGAAAAAATTAATCTTTTGGGGATTCTAATAATTGTATATTGCTGCAACAATTTTTGTGTTTAGGCATAGTTAAGACTGAAGCCAACCATTTAGGTATATTCCAGTCATTCAATGTTGCACAGAGTTAAAATCTCAACAATAACAAATGAAAAATACCCTTGGGCTAGGGGCGGTGTGGTTTTTGCCATAGCCAATTAAGTATGCCAAATACATTAGTCTTCATATGATCTGTGGAGGTTTTAATGTTAAAATTTAGGTGGGATGGGGGGTGGGTAAGATATTTGGGTTGAGTGCGACGTTAAGCCCCAATCAATCAATCAACCAATGAAAACGTTTTATATATAGGGACCTATTTTTCACTGAAATGTAATGCAGAAATCAAATTGATTGTACAAAAGGAATGCAATTCATCCTCGAAAACTGTTAGATGTTATTGGCACCCCCAAATCTAGTGAATAATGGTTTGGCAAAAGCTCAAGATAATGGTTTATGACCCACTTATATGGCGGCCTTGCCAAGTTTAGTCGGAAAGGAAACTTGACTCTTTGCCTGGAGGAAACCCTTGACCTTGGGCAAGTACCTCTCTCCAGATACTGTGATCAAGTGAAAAATTTAGTCATGATTTTTTTCAATTTTTATTTGGTCTGTGTGCACATTTTCATATGCAAGGACATCAATAGGCAAAGTTTCTAGCTTCAGCGATTTCAAAGATATACATTTGGAGTGAAAGCCTAATTATACAGTACCGCCAAATGCCAATGCAGTAAATTCGCATGAATTATCCTGAATTCACGTAAATTCTCACAACTGGATGAGACTTAGTAAGCGGAGGGTAATATCAAATTTTGCAAGTAGTTCGGGCCGCCCGGTGAGGAGAGTATTTATAAGCGTGTCAGCTCCTGCCGTGACAGTAAACAGATTATCGCCGGAGCCAGTCCACTCAGTCCAACTGTCAACTAAATTGATTTGTTGTACAAGATGACAAGATGTATTTAATCTCTTCAAGAAAAACATTATTTTTGTACAGATTTGTGTCAATTTACAATGTTTTTCAAAGCTTCTGTTCACTCGCTGTAATTTGTTGTTGTTGTTGGTTTGTGTCAACGATGTGTAAATGAGGTCCGCATGGAAAACAAGACAGTGAACTCCGAAACTTTACGATGCATTAGAAAAAGAAAAAGAAAAACGTGTCTGATTCAACAGTTTACCAATTATTCTCATAAAATGTAAACAAAGGAATGTCATCAAAATAATTAACAGATAAACCGTGCAAGCAGTTTTTCTTATGCCTGACATCCCACATACTTTACGGAGCAGACAGGACCAGGGACGCTTTGTTTTATCGAGCAACGTAGGCAATGTTTTAACTCAACTAAAATATCTACTAACTTTACGTTGATGTTCTGATATGTATTGGTCGATAAACATACCCAAATAATGTCAGATTATAAAATAAGTAGGTAACATATTTACCTTTAGTGAATTGGCTATTTTGCCAAGTGAGCATGGCTGGTATTTCTCTAGGCATATAGACCTACGGTAATGGAAGGTGACCTTTAGAGACCCTATTTGTTGTTGCGAAACCCCAATATTTTATTTAACGGTCAATATTTTACAAACCCTTAGCATTGCGATTAATATATTTCCTTCTCACTGCACATTTTGATGGATGGACAATTAATTTCAGTACCGACATGAATATAGTATTTTTTTATATCACCGATAGGTCTAAGACTTTCTATATTTATTATGAGATTCAAGAGTAGGCCTATTACATGTAGTTGTCTGGTTTATTCACCTCTGTCACTCATGCGAGCAGAGTTCAGTTCGTATATTTACAGTTTCTTAAGTGCAGGGTTTCAATCGTTTTCTAAAATAGGCCCTACAGACAGTGAATCAAAAGTTCATCCGAAAATGAAACCATTCAGACACTAAGAAAGAAAGCCTGGTAAATAACAAATAATCCACTGAATGTGGATAAACTAAAAATCAGTCTAAATAATTTGCTGTGCAGGAATTATTTGTTTGATTGTGTACAATGTTAGGTTTGGGTGGGTTGACTGTACCATGTGTCTAATGTCAGTCGGTCAGTGAGTAATGCTCTAAAAAGTCAACTAGCAAGAAGGTTGAGTTATTTGTGACTGTATAATTTATTCATTTCTTTTTATTTGCTTTGTTTGTCTTAGGTCAGTGTCTGAGGTGGCATATCCTGCACCTCAGAATGATGGACACGGAAGTGTACCAAAATATCATGGGCAGACAACTACTGCAGGAGTACTGACATATTGACCTTTCGTTTGTTTGTTCCATATTTTCCATTTAATCTTAGAACTGCAATTTAACAATATTTGGTTGTATTTCCAGTCCGTGTCCTCATGGAAGACAAACATGAGCAACTAATTCTTGAAATACGTACCTCTGGAGAAGTCTAAACCTGCAGATTGTAGAAGCTGTAACGATGGCTGTAGCCAGCTATGGAAAAGAGTCTGGATTTAAACAAAATATAACACCATGATTTTTGTATCTGTTGTTTATTGATATAAACTTAAATCAAATAACCATTTGAAGACTGTACATACTAGTGTTTTATCAAATAAATATATGTATACATTACAAGACGTGGCGTACATTAAATGCCGACCTTGTAATAATGAAGAAACCAGGAACAGTAAGTATTTTGATTTGATGTGAAAAGCATAGAAGAAAATCAACAACTTCAGTGAAAAGAATGCTAATATATGACGAGGAATGAATTATGGTAGGTATAAGCTGTTGAGACTCCAGGATTAACACGAGGTATAAGCCCATAAATACCCCCGCCCCCTCCCCTCCAACATCAGCTGGCACACCAAATTGAAATGGATGGCAAACACTTCATATTTATCCATTTACTCCCCAGAGTTCACTTAAAGAGTATCTGTAAGGAATTCATAAACTTGATATTCAGATTACGCTGCTGTTTGGTAAAAACTACTCTGGATTAAATAATTGAGCGGCTTCTTGATAAACACAACCTGTTGAGAAAAACACAAAAGATTATCATTTGATTTTCTGACGTTTAACTTCACATGGGTTATTTGAAAGATTCAGAACTGTTACATCAACTTTCTCCCGGACTCCTTCCACTTTAGTTTATCGTAATTTTACTTTTTAAATAAATGCTGTGTTATACACTTGCTCAATCGTCAAAACAAGAATTTAAATTCGGGTGAAGGCCTAGGATGAAAAGATGTATACGCTAAAACAGTTGTTATAGAAACACCAGAGATATTTCCTTTACGTCTGTAAGTCGCAACAGCAAGATGGCGAACGCCTACCTTTTTAGCGAGTTTCTTCCTCTTATAAGGCCGATAAAGTCTGAGTCACTATTCCTGTTCAGTTTGTTTCTACAACTTGTATTTAGGTCAGAATAAAAAAACACTTGTATAAAACAGATAAATGATAATGATCATTCAAAGAATAAACGGAAAGAAAAAATATATTTTATTTTCATATTGTCCTATACACATTGCTAAAATTCATTGATTGACTTGTTGAGTTGTCTAAACCCTATGCATTTATTTTATATTCACGCATTTAAAAAAACAAACCAAAAGAAAAACAAGTCTTTGAGTGTCAATATAACAAATGTTGACAGTCTGAGTTCAAACTACAGGAGGTTGATTGGTGAACAGTAAAGCAAAATCTAAAGATCGTCACCACTCTGCTGATATTAGTTATGGTAATTATACATAACCAGCAGCCTTTCTATAACCACCGTTGCTTGATTGACCTTCAGGAATTATTTTTGAGAAATGTGAGTACTGATTTAACAACATAAACGTAAGAGGGTATTCATACAGTTGCATGCTATGATTATTCAAGGGGTGAAGGTAACTCTAGCGCCAACCGCAGGGGTTGACTTGTGTTCAGTAATCAAGTGACACGCTCTGCTGGAATCCATTGAAGACACCGCCGTCTGCCTGTCCCAGGGTACAGTAACTGCGCATTTTACGATGGTTTGCTAAGTAACAAAAATAACATCAAGGTTAACATTTCAAATCAAAAATATTGTTCAAAGTATAACAAGAAGTAGATAATCACTATCTGGTAACTTTTACAGCGACAAAAACTTAAAATAAAGCTTACAGAACACATTTCATGCCGGACTACGTTCATTAGCGGACTCATGTTAAGACCGTGAATAGGCCCGTGTCAATTCTCGCGAAACGAATTGAGGGCCGTCCGTCGCGTCTTTTCGCATGAAATTTGCCTGCTTTCGCCGACGGTACTGTAGGAGCTGTATGTTTTAAGAAGAAAATTTTAAAGAAACAAGAGATCAGTGAACTGATCTTGGTGACCACCATAGAACACTATCAGAAAGTGAGGCTGCTTGTAAACGGAACGCAAACTTGTTATGTGAAATTGATTTCTTCAGTTGGTGGCTGACTGGACACGAACAAAGTTTCTTTGGTAGAAAGTGGCTGTAATCTGAAAACTCCAAACCAAATTTCCTAAATGATTGGTCAATGCCAAAATGGATTTGAGAAAGTAAGATCCTAGAACGACAAATAATATAACTGAAGAGGATGTTCGATTTCAATTTACTAAGATTGAAATCAAGGATGCTTCGAACTCGTGATAAAGTGTACATCTTCCTTCGAAATATATTTGTCCAACATGAAAATCGATACAACCTTGACCGCATCTATGTACATGCAGCCTCTTTCATAAAGCATTAGTTTTCATAAAGCAATGAACAATTGTATTGCGTAATATCATACGTCAAAACAAAGTATAAATTTTACACAATTACAAGAGGCATTGTAGGCTCACACTCTGCAGGTTCTACAAGATCATCTAGCAGTGATTGTATGGTGGAGGCTGCAATATTGAAGCTAGTCCTGAATTGAAAATAGCACTGCAGCATTGTCAAATCCAATATACAGAGACGCAAAACACGCCGATTGGATTCGGCAATGCGTGCAACGGTAGATTGAAACTGGAATCTGTCATGAAGATGCGTGCGAACATTGATTTATATCAAGATATTTATTATTTTACTTCCGACACCAAATTTGACGCTAATAATATATATACGGTAAATGACGTCCGAATCCGACCGATTTTATACCCAAAATGAGTAGTAGTTCAACCCCTTGTTGAGTCGCATGAATAGAGCGATCAGCGGATGTGTGAAACAATTAGTCTGGTTGGCCTTTGATCTTTCCAAGGCTGGGGATCGATTCAATGAGAATACTTTGGCTAATAAAACATGCTTTTAACGAAACGTTTTTCTAATTACATTATACTTTAAACGCAGGTTTTCATTGTCACTTTTGCTACAACAGCAACATCAATTAGTAGACCTACGAAAACTTGCAGTTAGCCGAGAAATCTGCCTATGCCTGATTTTATATTTTTTTCTCAGGTCGTCACAAACGGGGCAGGGCGCGGTATTCGATGTTCACTACGGCTGAGATTCCAACAAATTTTCAAATTTACAACAAGTGCTTATGGCACTAAATATTTCCCTTTGAGTAATATATAAACTATACGTAGTCTGCTATCCAACTTCATTTGTTTGTTGATTATATATTTATATAAACACTGATATTCTATCTGAAACCAAAGTGACCACACAGTCGTGCTGTGATGCTCACCAGTTTGCTCAATCTGGGCTTGAATATTTGTGGGATGATTGGATCACCAGAAAAAAAGTTTGATGACAAAACAATTTTTTAGTCTAGGATACAAATCATGGGTTAACTACATGCACACGTATCTGTTGTTTCTCGTTGTCATTTCAGAAGTCAAGCTACCAACTTCCTGGGAGTTTTGACGTCACCAGCATAATAGGAAATAATCCGTAATCATAGACTCAGTGGGTTGTTGCTAAATTATACTCACTGTTTAAAACCATAAAGAATTGCTTTTAAACGTTAGACCGACCAAAAGATAATTTGTAATGTTTTATTGTTATAAGCGGACGTTTAAACATATATTTGACAGTCCAGAGTGAGTTGTTCAGTTTTCTTTTGGGACTTATGGCTGCTGATTGGACTATACATGCCTGTCAATCAAAATAAGAGCCAATCAAATGGCTACCTATTTTAGCGATCGGTAAAACTGCCGCAGCTCGTGGATTTTCACTTCAAGTAATATTAAACTATTGCTACGTGATTTTCAAGAACTCAAAGTTAAAAATTAGAATATGTGTAGACTGTATATAGACTGCAGCGACAGGAATTTGTGAGTTAAAATCTCTCGATCTGAGTGCATGTTATTCGTGAATTTTGATCTTTACACCTCGTTATTTTGTAGTATCGGTATTTCGATATCTTGTCCGCTGAAGGCTTCAAAAGCCGTGATATATTGAGAAAGTAAACTGAAACCACACCAATTTATCGATTTGCGGCTTAGCCCGGGTTTATGACTACAAAATCATTTCCCTTATATATACCGACGACCGTATTTCCAAAATATGGCAGTCAGTAAAGTCATTTTGGAGACAAGCGCTACTTCCGACTTAATTTCATAGACGTTGAGAGGAAGAATGATTTGACGCTTGGCCATAAGCTGTCGGTATGAAAAACAAACAAAATTCGGGTTAATTTTTTAACACATATTTATTTTTGCGCGAATCAAACAAAAATGGTTAATGCACAACGTCTTGGGACTATATATTTCTACTACAAGTCAGAAATCTCCATTACCGAGCCACAGGCAGTAAGTTATCGGTCATGTAGGCGCTTGACTAACATTCAGCTCAGACGTCGGCAGGTCTGTGTCTGTGACCTCCGCAGCCGGTCAGATATCGTTCGGGTTCGTACGTCATTTACCGTATACATTATAAGTATTAGACAGAGGGGTAAGGGGAGAGCACTCCGTGTGCCAGTGTCTCAACCATTTACTTTTTTAAACATGGCTACGTTCCGTAGCTTTCGGCCCTTCTGTTCTCACATTAACGCTACTTACCATGTACATGTACTTGCACACAGTCCAGTCATACGATATCGCTTGTTTGAGTCCTGTACACCATTAAAATTTACAAAATCGAAGACGATTGTGCACATGTTACTAAGATGCATTTAGTGTTTGTTTACAGATCAAAAGGTAATGTATATCTGTCAAAAATAGCATGTGAAAAGTGAAGAATGGGCGACGTATCATGACACTAGTCTGATGAGTAAAAATTTAAACATGACGAAAGTCAGTTTAAAAATTAAAGGCAAAAATTTTTTTTCAGAAATTAGTGTACTCTTATAAAAAAAAAATCCATGTACGATTTGATATAAATATAGGATTGAATAAAAACAAAGTTTACTTGGTAAATAACATTTACAGTTGCAATGTCATTTGCTTTACATACAGAGTAGCTGCCTGAACGCAAATTCGATCGGCAAAATAGTGACTCTACGTTGCCATGTTTTAATTTCATTTCATTTTGAAATATTCTTTTCTTTCAAGCTCGGAAAAAGACAATATGGGTCTTCTTAATGTGGCATGAGCTGCCAAAATGCTGATATTTTGATGTCAAAACAGAACATTGAAATTATTGGCTATTTTTCTCAAGATGTATAATTCAGAAGTTTTTTAGTGCTTCTAGTCTCGAAAATGTATGATTATTTTGTTTTGAACAAACTTTGGCTTAGAATGAATGAATGGTCGTCCCGGTTATTTAAATTTTGTTTACTTTTCGAACATGTTTTCGGTTCGTACAGGCAGGCCACATATTGTATGGATTTTCGTCATTCTAACGCCAATCATTTAGTTTTTCGATGGCCTTCAAAGCCTCTTACTGTCGTGACGATCAGAAATTATTTTAAAAAGTGTGAATTTTGGCAGCTCATGGTACTTTAAGTGTCTTAGGGAACACTCTCCTTCAAAAATATTTATTATTGTTACATTTTTGGAAAGAATTTAGGTGTTTAAAAACCAAATTCGAGACCTTGAACAGGCCATGGCAGCCGGTAACACGTATAGATAAACTATTTCTTATAGTCCCCCTTGGAAACCTGAAAAGAGTCGATTTTTATACCTTTTAAAATGACCCGAGGATTGCAATTTCATACTGAGGTTCAATAAAGCTCCGATAAATGTCTTTTTTCACTACTCTGGACTCTGAAACTCCAAATAATGTCCTCAGTGCCAAAAGCCCGAGAAGCCTATTAAAATCCATTTGTAGGGGCTGTGTGATTGACAGCGAGAACTCGCTCTTGCAAATTTCACCACCCGCTTTTAGCACTTTTTAATCATAGATATTTAAATATCTCACTCACTGTCAGTATATTGAAGACAAGGAAAATATATATTAAGATTTGAAGCTGTAAATATAAGGAATTCCACAAGCTTTTATTGTCAAATTTAACATTTTCTTGTTACATACATATGCTTGAAGTATCGGTTAACTAACTTGGACAAAGTTGGAAGTTATCAGTGAATCACGAGTACTTTAAAGCAAATTAAACCTCTTTTACCTTATTTGAAGATTGAAAAAAGAAACAGATGCAACATGTGATTTTATTTGTTCATTTTCAAAATTCGTTGAAGTTGTAAGAAAAAAATAACTATATGGTGTCAGTGGGGTTTTAGCCGACTTCTCTGCTGTCGCCATACGATGTCTTCAGTAATGAAGCAGGCTAGCACTCTAAGTTCTAACGCCTTATGGCAACAGCGGTACCAAATGGGTTAAATGAAAACAACGAAGAAAAAAAAATACATGTTGCATACCTTGACCATATGGGGAACAACACAAATTCGTCAAGATCCGCCTAGTAGTTTTTTTGATTCCGTGATCACAAACTATGTAGGTGAAAATCACAGAAACAGCTACCGTCCGCCGTTTTGAATATGCAAATGAGCAACAACGAGACCATAGGGTTAACCTGCGTACAAAATTTTACAAAGATCCTTTCATTACTTTAGGAGAACAGTGATAAAAAGAAACACAAAATGGCCAGTGGCCACATTTTGAATATGCTAATGGGCAAAAAGTTCATGTTGCACACCAAGACCATACGGTTAACAGGTGAAAATATTTTGACGAAAATCATAACCTTTCATTACTTTAAGAGAAAAGTGACAAAAAGAAGAAAAACAAAATGGTCGCCAAGCGGCCATTTTAATAAGCAAATGAGCAAAAAAGTACATAGTACGCAACGAGGCCATAGGGTTAACCTGCATACAAAGTTTTATGAAGATTATTTGAGGAGAAAAGTGATAAAAAAAAAAGAAAAACAAAATGGTCACCTAGCAACCATTTTGATAAGCAAATGAGGATAGAAATAAATGTTGCACAATTAGACCATAGGAGGAACGTGTGTGTGAAATTTAAAGAAGATTCGACAAGTAGTTCTCTTGGAATCGCGATCACAAGAGAGGGAAGTGATAAAAAGAAGAAAAACAAAATGGTCGCCTAGTGGTCATTTTAATATGCAAATGAGCCCAGAAAAAAAGATGTTGCTCAACTACTCCTTATGGGGAACTAACACAAAAACATTTCATCAAGATCGGCCTGGTAGTTTTCTAGATTCCGCGATCACAAAATGGCCGCCAGCGGCGATTTAAATATGCAAATGAGCAAACAAAATAGATGTTGCACAACTAGACCATAAGGGAAACATGTCTGTAAAATTTGATGAAGATCCGACCAGTAGTTCTCTTGGAATCGCGATCACAAGAAAAGTTAACAGACACTGGGCGACGGACAAAAAATGATTTGATAAGACCACCATGAGATCATGGTGGTCTAAAAATGATTTGGGATGGTAATTTCAACATACCTTTTCAAATTTTAGCTTAACTGGTTTAGGATTCATCATTGTCACTTCTTCAGCGATCTCATGTCCAATCCTGAATGCTTCATCTTTTGTCCGTCCTTGCAGCTCAATGAACATACTGAAGACCAAGTCATACTGACACTGACATTTTTTTCAACATAAAGGTGTTATGGGCCCTGCATGTTTAAGGATTTATGAACAGGACTTATATCTTGTTTCTAAAAGTTTATTGGCTAAATATATATCTTATTTAAAGGAAAGATGATAAAATCAGTTCAGTGTACTCTCTCCTATCGTTTATGTAGACTTGGGTGCAATATGCATATTTTCCGTAACATTTGGTAAAACCCGCCAAATATGATGTCATACACGACCTCCGCTGAGTACAAGCACTGGCACAGGTCGTGTATCAGTCACTTTTGACGAGTTTTATTGAGCTTATTAATTTCCGTAACCGCTGTAAAGCGACAAAGAATGCATTCAATTTTGCATGTTTTACTCACAAAATTTGATTTTCTTTTCTGTCTGACCTGAAAAGTACACATTTACAAGCAAATTTACCGTAAAATATGATATATTAACCAAGTTGTTCATAAATCCTTTAAGTTATACATTTGAGTAAGGAATGCCCCAACAAAATATATATGGCAAGAGTTTTGTAAAATAAAGATATGAATGAAACATTTATTGGGGCAAAAGGGTATGATAAAATATATCATAAGTGACGATAACAGGTATACTGATGGACGACCCAGAATCAAAAGAAAACAAGATCTTGGCGAGCACCATAGAACACCATCAGAAAGTGAGGCTGCTTGTAAACGGATTCCAAACTTGATATGTGAAATTGATTTCTTCAGTTGGTGACTGACTGGACAAGAACAAAGTTTCTTTGGTAGAAAGTGGCTGTAATCTGAAAACTCCAAACCAACTTTCCTAAATGATTGGTCAAGAGTTTGAAAAATGACATCACTGAATGCCAAAATGGATTTGAGAAAGTAAGATCCTATAACGACAATTCTAACACATGCGTGATTTCCTCACATGTTGTGAGATAGGACACAGCTAGCGTATAAACTAGCATATACGCAGAGAACGTTTTTATTGTGACGTCGAACGCCCTAACACTGAACGACGTCATCATTTTAAAATTTTGGTGACGTGTTGGAACACGACGTCACTGGATGACGTCATCACCTAAACGCGAGTGGGGATGTCAGACTGTTGTGTATGCCAGGCATTTCGCCTTTAAAACTAACTCATAAACTCAGGATGATGCTTATATGCGATGGCAAGATTTGAGAGAAAACTTACATAAGCTAAAAGTATAAATATATCTTTAAAAAGTTATCAGGTCTGTTAGTAGACATAAAAATGGTAACGCATTAAACAGTTGTTCGAAGCTAGCACCCCTATCATTTTTTTAGATATAGATTCATCCATTGGGCGATCAGGGAAAAACTATTCAGCTATTACGTAGGGGTTGCCAATTTCTAGTTTGAAGTAGGACATAATGCGAACTGCTAAAATTAAGTTTTTCTTTACATTAAAGTTAATGTGTTAGAATAGAAATAATGGATTTATTCTCTGCGTATACGCTGTGATAACTGCAAGAAAAAAGGAAGTGTCCATTATTTTTGGACGAGGGCCGGAGCAGTTATCACAGCGTATACGCAGAGAATCAATCCATTATTTCTTAAATAATATAACTGAAGAGGATGTTCGATTTCAATTTACCAAGATTGAAATGAAGGATGCTTCTATTTAACTTCCTTCGAAATACATTTGTCAAACATTAAAATCGATACAACCGTAACCGCTTCTATGTGCATGTAGCCTCTTTCATAAAGCATTGATTTTCATAAAGCAATGAACAATTGTATTTAAGAAATAAAGGACGTCCTGGTGACCTGAGTGTTGTTGAATAAAGGGTCAGTTGCGGAATTTACCACTATTTGAAGGTGAGGGGCGAAGCTTCTATTTAACTTCATTCGAAATACATTTGTCAAACATTAAAACATTAACCCTTTACAGACGGACCGGCCAAATGTGGCCGATGAAACACATGTTTTTGTTTACCAAACTTGATAGCGCAATTGACAGCACAATTACATTGTCTCGGGGTAATGGCGCTCTCCAGTGAAAGCTAGCTATGGCCATATCAGTCACAGTTTTTGGCTGTTTTACCTGATTTTTTTTCAACAATTTTCAATATGGCTACGAGGCGAATGCTGCGGAAGAGGCTGTCAATACAGATTGGGAACACGAGGGTGATTTACTTTCAGATTTTAGTTCCGATGATTCGGAAATTGAGACCGAACCTACAACAACAAGCGCGGATATGCAGGTAAACGAGAAAGGTGACTGCCCCAATTTACAGGGCAAGAGCCCAGGTAGGACAAGTGACAATGAACCTCTGTTTTATGAAAGTTCTACTGATTCAAGTAATTTCGAGACAAACATCCTGAAAAACATAAAATGAATTGGACAGAAGTTACAACTGATGAAATGAAAACATTTTTAGGCATGTGTATTGTTATGGGCATAATACGCCTCCCAAGCCTGAACTCCTACTGGGCAACAGATCATTTATTTTCTCTGAATGGTCTTCCAGATGTCATGTCTCGGGACCGATTCAAACAAATCAAACGTTATTTACATATCAGTAATAATGCCAATGCTCCACACAGACACAATGTTGGCTATGATAAACTTTGGAAAGTTAGGGAACTTTGGAATATGGTTTGTCGGAAATTTGAAACAGTGTATAAAAGTAAAAGAGATGTTTCAATTGATGAGGCTATTATTCCATTCAAAGGTAGGCTTGGTATCAAACAGTATATAAAAAATAAACCCCATAAATGGGGAATCAAAGCCTGGGTTTTATCAGAAGCATCAACTGGGTTTGTAAGCAAATTTCAAGTGTATACTGGTAGTGAAGGGAACCAAGGGATCGGACTTGCTATGCGAGTTCTTCGTGATCTTACACAAGGATTAGACAATACTGGGCACCATATTTACACAGACCACTTTTATACCTCTGTTGCAGCTCTAGATATGTTTGGCGAAAGGGGGACTTTACATGTGTGGTACTGTAAGAAAAAATTCTGCTGGTTTTCCAAAAAAATTACATCTTACAAAACAACAGGAGCGAGCAGCGGAGAGAGGGTTGTACTGGTGGTTGGCGAAGGATGGAAAAGTTGCCCACATGTGGTTTGACTACAGGCCAGTGTATATTCTTCAACCATACACACCCCCCTCCCCCTTCCTCTGCGAGCCCCAAGATATCCACGCCAGTCAGAAAGACTACAGGATGTTGGTACACACCTTCCTGTCTATAAGGCAGCCAGACATGACTGTAGGGTTTGTAATGAAAAAATCATAAGAAGTGGTAGTACTTGTGTTCGTGGTGCTCCGCCCAAAGAAACAAATGGAAAATCTTATGAAACTGATGGACACAGAACACAATATTATTGTAGTCTTCTCCAATGAAAGTCGGTACTGCTTCTCGACTGTTGATGGGCGAATGAAAGTATGGCGTATACGAGGGGAGTGTTTTGCAGATAAGTGTGTTCTGGAAAGAGATACGTGGGGAGGTCACAGCATTATGGTATGGGGTGTTATAGCACTGAATCAAAAATTAGGCTCTGTGTTCCAGAATGTTGGTCCTGGTAGAGGAAATGGTGTAACAGCTGCCCACTACAATGATCAGGCGCTGAGATCTTCATCGTGTCCCCATTTTGCACGTCATGGAAATCATGTCTTCTAGCAGGAGAACGCACGAGCCCATACTGCCAGAGCAACAAGAGACTTAAATCAGTCCAGACTTAAATCCTATAGAACACTTGTGGGATGAGATTCAGAGGAGGCTCAATCTTGTGCATCCAAGGCCGACAACTGTGCTGAACTCACTAAGGCGTATCACAGAGTTTGGGCCCAAGTTCCTATCATCTTTATCAACCGTCTCATCCACTCAATGTTCAGACGATGCTGGCCATACACATTATTGTCTACCAGATTCCACTGTCATTTGTCTGCCAATGATGATGATTAATCATGTCAAATTTGGAATCATTCTGTTGATAAGTGTGTTGTTAAGATCTATTTGAAATACACTGATTATCACTACCGTATTTCTTCTAAAGATTCAGCCACTTTTTGCCTCATAATGATTCGACCATTAGATAAGAAATATGCTAAATGTGACCAGACAAATTTGCTCATTAGAGGTAATTTAAGACACTGTGCAGTGTGTGAAAATGATTATCCTTAAACACACCTCCATGTCTCTGTTTTTGTCTGACTCAATGAAAAATTTGGCTGAATCTTTCGAAGAAATACGGTATCCAAAAAGGAGTGACTTTTTTTTGCAGTTCAGTATATAAGAAATGAACGAACACAATAATGTATACACATAAGTCATAAAAATCAAAAAGAAAATGTCCTGTAAGAGTTACAAGTAACATACCATGAGCTGTGTTTCTCCTCCATTACATGTAGGTGTACTGCTGCTACAGACGGGTCGGAGAGACTGTTAAGGATGAGCCAGCTAATTGTTAAGAAGGTCTCAACAACGAAATATGATTGTGTCACGCCAAATAAATAATATAAAGGCAATTGTATGAATTAAATTTCATGAATTAAAGAAAAAGACTGATTCCAGGATAAATATAACAAACCTGTCTGTATCTCCATACACAACCTTGGCTCCCCACTTTGGGCTGTTTTCCACCAACTCAATGGCTCTTTCTAAAGTTTCACGGGCTTTACGCACTATACTATCTCCTACCTGTTAAGTCAAAATTTAAACATATTGAAATACTTGTATTTCTTAAGTGTGTGTCATTCTTAAAACAAGAGATCAGTAAACTGATCTTGGCGACCAACATAGAACACCATCAAAAAGTGCGGCTGCCTGTAAACGGAGCGCAAACTTCATATATGAAATTGATTTCTTCAGTTGGTGGCTGGACAAAAACCAAGTTTCTTTAGTAGAAAGTGGCTGTAATCTGAAAACTCCAAACCAAATTTCCTAAATGATCGGTCAATGCCAAAATGGATTTGAGAAAGTAAGATCCTATAATGACAAATAATATAACTGAAGAGGATGTTAGATTTCAATTTACTAAGATTGAAATGAATGATGCTTCGAACCCCTGATAAAGTGTACATCTCCTTTGAAATAAATCTGTCCAACATTAAAATCGATACAACCTTGAACGCACCTACGTACATGTAGCCTCTTTCATAAAGCATTAGTTTTCACAAACATTATGGAAACAGATCGAAAGTCAATTCAGCATATTTCTTAATTCCGTACATTTTCGCCATGTAAATATCAACATATTTATTATAAAGACCTTTTTTCCTTAACACTTTGGATATATAATCCGTCTATAGATTCTCTTTTAGGGTACATCTTCATTTTTTAGTTCAGACTTCTAAATTTCCTGCACAATTCAATTTACTATACAACCTTAATAAGAGTAAACTCAACATACGCCCGCCGTGGCAAAGTCGAACCGCTACGATTAACAACTTTACATTTAATATGTCATTTGTTTGTTATTTCATCAATTGAAATTTCTTGTTCACATTAGAAGTTTTTTTTTCTTCTGAATTTGATGAAGCTGCAACTAAATACCAGTACCTTATAGTACACGAATGATCTGTTCAGGTAAATTCACTGTTCAGGTAAATTCAATCACATTTTAAATGCAAAAACTGAAATATTGTGGCTGTTTTGACATTGCTGTTATGTTCCATAATTGGGAAGGAGCAATCAATTTTAACAATTTTGACTTAGACACTGTTCTATTGGACTATAGATTTAGTACGAAGCAAACAATCTTCAGGTTGACCACTGATATGATGGTGTGTAAATATACAAACCTTGTGTGTCCACTTCAGTGGATGTAATTTCCCCTTATCTCTATTTAAAGAGCCACTCTGATAAATGTTCTTTTTTGTTATTATAGCGCACATTAAACTATCCAAGAGAGTCTCAGAATGTATAAATTAATTGACTTCCCATATTAGTCTAAACCAAGTGTACTCAAAAAAGCATTGATATATATTAATATATATATATATATTTACGTAAATGCTACCGTTAGGTGACTTTTGCACACCCTTTGGGTGACAATTGTCACCCATAGGATATATTCGGTGTCACCCAAAAGTAAAATGGCTTGCCTTTCTTTAAAAAAAATAATAGCAAGGTCTGTGTCACAGTAAAGGTATCTTTTGACTCTTGAATGTTGTGTATGTTCTTGTTATGCAAATTCTGCTTCAGGAAATAAAAAAATCAGCTATGTCAAAATTTTCGGACATATTGTTGGTGCGACTTTTGGGTGACACATTGTTTTTTGGGACTAACATTAAGAAAACAGTGTATATTCCAATTATTATGCATTGTCTGGGTTTGTTTTCTTCGACAGTTTGATAAATACGTATTTACTTTAGTGTGTGTGAATGAAAATGCTAAATATTCCATTCGATAGTTTCGAATGTTCATTTTCCGAGAACAGATAAATGTTGACTTGACCTTTCTGATATTTGAAGTTGATCTGTGGGATTAAAGTTTTGAATTTTTCTGTGGAGTATTTGTCTATTCATTAACGTTACATCATTTTTATTGATCCGAATTCTTGCTTTTCTCACAGAATTTCGAGTGATTGATCCTTGTAAATTTTATGTCCAATACATATTGAACACCTTCAAACTCTTTTTCAGATTCTGATGATGATCCTTTCAATGTACTGGTACCTTCTGAAAGAAGTATTAGTCCTCGGGATATTATTGATATCAATGAAAATAAGAACAATATCTCATTTCCAAGTAACTGCTGATGGGTTTATTTATTTAGGTGTGATTTATCAATAAGGACTACAAGCAGATATGTCCACCATTTGTTTTCGATTCTGTGGCTAACCATTGTGATTGACTACTAGATTTGCTGGTTTTAAAGATATTGTTTTATAATCAAATGTAGAACTTGTTCTTTTGTTATTTTTTTATAAGGAAGCTATCTAAGATTTTGTTTGTATTTACTTTAGATGTTGACACTGATTGTGATCAGCCTCCTGATGGCCATGCAGATTTAAAAGATGTTCAAGGTAAGCACATTGTTTCGTTTCCAAGTTCAGACATTTCTTCCCCAAAGAAGCTGAAAGTTGACATTTGATGTTTATGATTTTCAGATTCTGAAGATCCTTGTGCGAGTGCACTCCCTGAAACTCTTGGCAGCTTTGACGAGGTGACTGATGTGCCAAAAGGTAACTACATGTGGAAGTTTCAGTTCAACAAATGCTAAACAGTAGGCTAAACAGGGGGGACAGGGTTTGTGTGTGTGTTTTTATTGGGACTGGCCAGGTTTGTGTGTGTGTGTTTTTTCCAAAACAGTTGACATTTGATGTTTATGATTTTCAGATTCTGAAGATCCTGGTGCAAGTGCACTCCCTGAAACTCTTAGCAGCTTTGGAGAGATGACTGATGTGTCAAAAGGTAACTACATGTGGAGGTTTCAGTTAAACAAATGCAAAATGCGAAACAGTAGATATTTAAATGCTTTTAATGCCTTTTTAGCCCGCCAAATCGCTTTTCCGTGGTCCGTCCGTTAACTTTTGGCTTGTTACCTTTATTCCAAGAAAACTACCAGTCCAATCTTAATCAAACTTGACATACATCATCATCCTATGGTCTAGTTGTGCACCGTACGTTTTCATCTCATTTGCATATTCAATGTGGCCACCAGGGGGCGATATTGTTTTTTTTTGTTACCTTTATTCCAAGAAAACTACTAGTCCATTTTCCACCAAACTTGGCTTACATTATCTCCATATAGTCTAGTTGTGCATCGTACATTTTCATCTCATTTGCAAATTCAATATGGCCGCCAGGGGGCGATGTTGTTTTTGTTTGTTACGTTAATTGCAAGAAAACTTTCGCTGTTACCTTTATTCCAAGCAGACTATCAGTCCAATCTTATTCAAATTCAACATACATCATCACCCTACGGTCTAGTTGTGCACCGTACATTTTCATCTGATTTGCATATTCAATATGGCCACCAGGGGGCGATGTTGTTTTTCTTTGTTACTTTTATTCCAAGATAACTACCCGTCCAATCTTAATCAAACTTAACATACATCATCACCCTATGGTTTAGTTGTACACCGTATATTTTCATCTCATTTGCATATAAAATATGGTTGCCAGGGGGCGATGTTGTTTTTCTTTGTTACGTTAATTGCAAGAAAACTTTCGCTGTTACCTTTATTCCAAGCAGCCTATCAGTCCAATCTTATTCAAACTCAACATACATCATCACCCTACGGTCTAGTTATGCACCGTACATTTTCATCTCATTTGCATATTCAATATGGCCACCAGGGGGCGATATTGTTTTTTTTTTGTTACCTTTATTCCAAGGAAACTACTTGTCCGATTTTCACCAACCGTGGCCTACATTATCTCCATATAGTCTAGTTGTGCATCATACATTTTTATCTCATTTGCATATTCAATATGGCCACCAGGGGGCGATGTTGTTTTTCTTTGTTACCTATATTCCAAGAAAACTACCTGTCCAATCTTAATCAAACTTAACATACATCATCACCCTATGCTTTAGTTGTGCACCGTACATTTTCATCTCATTTACATATTCAATATGGCCGCCAGGGGGCGATGTTGTTTTTCTTTGTTACCTTTATTCTAAGAAAACTACCCGTCCAATCTTAATCAAACTTAACATACATCATCACCCTATGGTCTAGTTGCGCACCGTACATTTTCATCTCATTTGCATATTCAATATGGCCACCAGGGGGCGATATTGTTTTTTTTTTGCTACCTTTATTCCAAGAAAACTACCAGTCCGATTTTCACCAAATTTGGCTCACATTACCTCCATATAGTCTCGTTGTGCATCGTACATTTTCATCTCATTTGCATATTCAATATGGCCACCAGGGGGCGATGTTGTTTTTCTTTGTTACGCTTATTGCAAGAAAACTACCAGTCCGATTTTCATCAAACTTGGCTAACATTATCTCCATATAGTCTAGTTGTGCGTCATACATTTTCATCTCATTTGCATATTCAATATGGCGGCCAGGGGGGCGATGTTGTTTTTCTTTGTTACCTTTATTCCAAGAAAACTACCTGTCCAATCTTAATCAAACTTAGCATACATCATCTCACCCGATGGTCTAGTTGTGCACCGTACATTTTCATCTCATTTGCATATTCAATATGGCCGCCAGGGGGGTTATGTTGTTTTTCTTTGTTACCTTTATTCCAAGAAAACTACCTGTCCAATCTTAATCAAACTTAGCATACATCATCTCACCCTATGGTCTAGTTGTGCACCGTACATTTTCATCTCATTTGCATATTCAATATGGCAGCCAGGGGGCAATGTTGTTTTTCTTTGTTACGCTTATTGCAAGAAAACTATCAGTCCAATCTTAATCAAACTCAACATACATCATCACCCTATGGTCTAGTTGTGCACCGTACATTTTCATCTCATTTGCATATTCAATATGGCCGCCAGGGGGCGATGTTGTTTTTCTTTATCTTTATTCCAAGAAAATTACCTGACATTAATCAAACTCAACATACATTATCACTCTATGGATTAGTTATGCGCTGTTCATTTTCATCTCATTTGCATATTCAATATGGCTGCAGGAGGACGATATTGTTTTTTTGTTATTTTTATTCCAAGAAAACTACTGGTCTGATTTTTACCAAACTTGGCCCACATTATCTCCCTATTATCTAGTTGTGCACCCCACATTTTCATCTCATTTGCTTATTAAATATGGCCGCCAGGAGGGAATGTTGTTTTTTAACCAAATTTGAAAATGAAACTTATTATCATTATTCCAAGAAAACTACTGACCTGATCTTAACCAAACATGACACACATCATCCCTCTAAGTTCTAGCTGTGCACCGTACATTATCATTTCATTAGCATATTGAAGATGGCTACCAGGTGGCAATATTGTTTTCAACCAAAGTTTCAAGGGGAGCTTACTTTGTAATTCACAATTTAATTTTCCTCGACAAAATTATCTACCTGGAATAAGATTTTTTATGTAGGCCCCAATTCCTATATCCAGTTGTTAACAATCTTTATGAATATGAATAGATGAACGCGGGCATTGAGATTCCTTTAAGGGATCTCTTGTTTGTTTTCCTTTTTCTAATTTACAAATATCTAGAAATTCTCGACAACCCCTTTGCTGTACTTGCCTAAAAGTCATGTTTGTTTCGTCATATTCCTGATGTAACTATCAGTGGTGTGGAGGACTCCTGTGGTTCTTCTGATTCTGTTATATTTCCAACTTTAAGTGTACAGTACTACCACATTCCGCGGACCGTCCGTGACCGATGTTGACACGATCCGCAGGGAATCTTTACTAAGCCCGCGGTCGATAAGAACGGGATAATCAGGAGATGATCGGTGCTTGAGCGAGCGATGTTCCGTGGGACCGCGGGGGATGTTGTCCGGTTAAGCTACTGCCGTAAGTCCGATATTTAACCGTGGGGGACGTGAAAGACGAACGTGGGGGTGTATGTTCCACTTTATGGTCACTAAATGATAATAGACGACACTTTATGGACTTCTGTTTGAGACAGAGGACGGGAAAACTCTCCATTTTTACTTTTAGTGAGAGACATTTAGACATACTGTAAAAGTGATTCCAGGAAACTAGAAAATAATTTATTGTAGGTAATATATTTTTGTAAAGTGCATTACTATTAACCACATTAAAAAGCTTTGACTTCAAGCTTATCAAATTTAATAAGCATGTAATTTTCAAGGCAAGGAAAACATTTTTTTTTCACAAATCGGGAATTAATAAGAAATCTGCAGAAATTTAGAGACGACCCTCATTTTCGGTGGATTTAAAAACTACCGTAAATGCTCGACCCTTTCGGCGATTTTCTGGGGAGGTGGGGGGACTGACTCTGAAAGCTCAAGTCTTCTATTTACTCCCGATCGACGAAAACTTCAATGATGCCGACTAGAGATCGAGGGGTGGGTAATTGGTTTCACGCCTGTGTCGGGTAGATAAACAAACATCGCGCCAGGTGGGATATGCGTGGCACCAGTTTGAGAGCCACGTGTAGGTATAGGCTAATATCAGTAATCGAGTGGCATGGCTCAAAGTTTAGAAAATCTCATATAAACACAAGAAACGTACGGTATAAAATATCCTTTAACGGCGTCTGCAAGTCGATATTTCTCCTTCTGTTGGCCTATTAAGTCAATAACTACCGCTACCATCAGCTTAATACTAGCTGGATAAAGATTTCAAAAGGGAAGTTCCTATGAGCATAAATAAAACTTCTTTACCATTTATACCACACCCAAATCACTATACAATTTCTAATCATCGTGTAATAAGGTTGTGGCATTCTCAAAGGTTTTCCAAGCTTACCCAAATCCAGCGTTATTATAAACATTGCGATCCTGCTAGATAGACGACAATTGAGCAGTTTTCGCAACCGCTGAAGTAGCTACTTACACTTCATTTACTAAGCGTCTCCTTGATGTCCCGTGTAGACGGCTGTTGTTCCATCATTAGCTAATTAGACAAAATAATTTAGGCAACATCTAAATGTGAAAGCAGTGCTTTGATCAACTAAAGCAACCGGATAAATATAATATATCGCTGATTAACCTAGCAAGAAAAACGAAACCACTAATAAAAGAAATTTAAACATCCTAGTTGAATACCACGCTTTAGGTTGTTTTATATATATATAAAGTAAACAGATCAAGGCTTAATATTTTCTCTATTAACTGCCGATTTTCATATAGTGAATTGTTATAAATCCGCGGACAATTTTTATGGTTTTTAAAAGGAAGCATCCTGGTTGGGAATCATGCCATTTTGTGGTATTCCTGAATTAGATATGTGACCTTTGCTTTAACACGTACACTAATCTTCTGTCGGTTTTACTAAAGAGAGCTGATGTTCAGCCGTATTGTATTGTTGTGCAGGCTCACAAAGGAAACATCCCAGTTGGAACTCGTGAAGTTATTGTTTGAAATTAAATATGTGATCATGGTTTTAAAGTCACAATATCTTCCAAAATTCAGCTGCTTTTCATCAAGAGTTGGATAATTTGTCAAAAAAAAGTATAGTGTAAATAATTAACTATAGGCTGGAAATAAAAATTCTGCCAATACATCTCAAAACTTCGTTAAATCGTGGCAATTTGAACTTTATGAACAATTTGATAACATTTTTGTCCCCACTTTTAAAACACAAGGTAGCACATAACTGTTGTATTAAAGCGGTGTGGTCGTCAAAAATTTGGATTTTCAACAAATTAAAATTGCCACTTTTTAAGTTATAAGTGTTTCGACTTTTTGCAGACTATATTCTAGAATACAGAGTTAAGCAACAGTTAAATCTAATGAATCTTAGAGATCCTGAAAAGTTTTATGAACGTGGAGAACAAGTTTTTGGCATGGCTCCCGTCCCTCCTCTCCTCCCTTCCCCGATACCCCTCTTTTATTTACCACTCGCAAAACCATACTGCACTGACATTTCTTACTCAAGCCATTTCTCTATTGAGTTTAGCTTCATGGGTGTCCATTGTAAAGCAGGTATATATAATTCAAGGTTTGTGATCTTGTTCATATCAACCATTATGGCTACAAATGACGACATTGCAAATCTTCGAGGAAACTACCGCTCCTACACCGACCACCAAAAGAAGAGAGCCGTCGAGATGGCTGAACAGCAAGGATCGGCCGCTGCCACGGCTCGACTCCTGAAGATCCCCGTGTCAACGATTAAATCCTGGAAAACGAAGTTTTCCTCTCCTGATGCGACAACGGCGAAGAATCCTGGGCAACCAGCGAAATTCCCCGACAAGGAGAAAGAGATTTGTGCCTGGGTTTTACGGAAGAGGGAGCAACACCTACCAGTCACCAGACAGGCCATCCAGGACTACGCTCGCCAGCTGATTGACCACCCTGATTTCAACGCGAGTAGTGGCTGGCTCCAACGTTTTTTTCGGAGGAACGGCCTTGTCATGCGTTGTAGGACGACGACAGCAGAGCACCTGCCACACGACCTTCAGCTCAGAAGTGACGTTTTCCACCGACGAGTCGAAGAGTTGCGAGAGGACCATGACTTCGAGGACGCATTCATTTTAAACATGGACGAGACTCCGGTCTACTTCGACCTGGTGCCAGGGAGGACCATAGCCAAGAAGGGTTGTCGGGATGTGGTTCTGAGAACTACGGGGGCTCAGAAACGCCACATTACCGTGGCCCTCACAGTGTCTGCTTCAGGGGAAGCATTGCCTCCCTTGGTGATCTTCAAAGGTATGTAACTACGTATATATACATATTTTATAAACAACATAAATATACAAATTTTGTATGGGTCTATTTCTCCATGGAAAACTGTCAGTAGCTGAATTTTGAATCTAATGTGAAGTATCTATATTTCCAGGAAAGCGATTTCCCAAGGACATCACCAAGGTTCCAGAGGGAATTCATGTGGAGATGCACCCGAACGGATGGATGACCCAGGAAATCATGTGCAGGTGGATAGCGCAGGTCGTTCGACCATACACAAAGAGGAGACCATGCATGCTAATTATGGATTCCTTCACAGGCCATACCACTGACTCTGTCAGCCAGGAGTTATGGAAGAATAACATCACCCCTGTGATTATTCCTGGTGGTTGCACATCAACGGTAAGAAATGTTTATATCGTATATAGCTTATATATATATATATTTACATACTAGAATGTATTATATGTAATCCACAATCGAAAATGAACATCTATTCTGAGAGAATGCTATGAATGAAGTATTCAATATCTACCACAGCAGACATTACTTTTATAATATTGTGAATAGTTGTGTTCTCGTATAATCGTTTTGTAATATTTTTGTTTTCGTATTATCTTTTATAGATACAACCTCTTAATGTATCCATCAACAAGCCATTCAAGCAGCTGCTGCGTAATAAGTGGATGCAACATCTAAGTCATCTAGTGGATCAACGCATCAGCGTCCGGACGGCCAGCCGGCAGATACTCCTGGAGTGGATAATGGATGCCTGGAACTCCATTAGAACCAATGTGGAGATGATCCGAAAATCCTTCGTGGTGACGGGGATTTTGCCAGCACTCGCGAGGGGCGAGGCTACCAACCAGGCAGCCATGAGACAGCTGGAGATTGCCTTGGCATCAGACGATGACAATGGTGAATTTGAGGGATTCACCCAGGAGGATTTGCCTGTTGAGCCTGAAGGCTACGACTCCGACCCCTTTGATGACGAGTAAGCCTAGGCTCCAACAGTTTAGAAAGCTAGTTTTTAAAGTGCTAATATTATTTCTTGTAACCTGTGTAAATAAAACAAGAGATCAGTTAAACTGATCTAGGCGACCACCACAGAACACTATCAGAAAGTGGGGCTGCTTGTAAACGGATCGCAAATTTTATATGTGAAATTTATTTCTTCGGTTGGTGGCTGGCTGGACAAGAACAAAGTTTCTTCGGTAGATAGTGGCTGTTATCTGAAAACTCAAAACCATTTTTCTTCAAGGAGGCCGTACATTAACGCTACTTACCGGAGCTACATAGTAGCCTACATGTACATGCACACAGGCCAGTCAGTGCTATCGCTTGTTTGAGTCCTGGACACAATTAAAATTTACAAAATCCAAAACGATTGTACACATGTTACTAAGATGCATTTAGTGTTTGTTTACAAATCAAAAGATAATGTATATCTGTCAAAATTAGCCCGTGAAAAGTGAAGAATGGGTGACGTATCACTCGTCTGATGCGTAAAAATTTACACATGACGAAAGTCAGTTTAAAAATTAATGGCAAAAAATGTCCTGATTCGTTCAGAAATTAGTAAACTCTTATAAACAAGAGATCAGATAAACTGATCTGGCGACCACCATAGAACACTATCAGAAAGTGAGGCTGCTTGTAAACGGATCGCAAATTTGATATGTGAAATTTATTTCTTCGGTTGGTGGCTGGCTGGACAAGAACAAAGTTTCTTCGGTAGATAGTGGCTGTTATCTGAAAACTCAAAACCATCTTTCTTCAAGGCGCTACAAACGCTACTTACCGGAGCTACATAGTACATGTACATTGTATGCACACAGGCCAGTCATTGATATCGCTTGTTTGAGTCCTGTACACAATTAAACGATTGTACACATGTTACCAAGATGCATTTAGTGTTTATATATCTGTCAAAAATAGACCGTGAAAAGTGAAGAATGGGCGACAAATCACTGGTCTGATGAGTAAAAATTTTAACATGACAAAAGTCAGTTTAAAGATGAATGGCAAAAGATTTCCCGATTCGTTCAGAAATTAGTGAACTCTTATAAAACTAGGCTTATAAGCCTCTGAGGAGCCGCCTACTGGTGAAACACAGTTTTACTTAATTGTTGTTTTGAACATGAAAATGAATAGAGTGTCTGACAACTGTCTGCTGATCAAATCACAATAAAAACGTCTATGTAAGTCAGGATCTGACTAACATCAGGATCTGACTAACGCCAGGATTGATTTAATCAGCGAAACGGTTTTTAAATTTATTTCCAGTTTTAGATAACATTTACCAAATGTCCAGATTTTGTGCAAATCAACCATAAAATGTTAAAGAATCCTCGTTTAGTTTTAAAAGTCATTTTAGATTTATCAACCTGAAAACAGTCAACCCATGGAGATGTTCATGTAGTTGACGCTTCGAGTGTGAAATTTGCAACTACGCCGTAGCACTATGACAATTAAAATTCACTTTTTTAGTTTGTAAAAGGCAAATACATAATCGAAGAACATCGTCAAGAAGAGAGTGCATTCGTACATTCTACCGTAATTACCATTTCGCTGGCCTCCTGCAGGATGAAAGCGGTGAAAAAAACATTGCGTCACGTAAATGTACACGGCGGAACACGACTTTGCATATTGTTAATATTCAAATACATATAGTAGTTGGTTATCAATTTGTGCAATTTGTTGTCGGTCGAACAATGGAATTTCACATCATGATGCAAGGATAACTGTTCATTTGTGCTGATTTTCACTTACGTATTCGTTGAAAGCAATGATCTAAAAATCTCACATTTTTAAATAAAATGAGCCTCCAAACGTTTGATACGTGTTTGATTTTTCTGCTAGGCCTAATAGTACATTTAACATGATCTTCGTAGGAATGATCACGTACTTTGGTTTAAAAAAGCGCACACATATTATACAGGACCTAATATTTTTAAACTAAACGTTTTTAAATTTTGTTTGGCGAAAGACGTAGGCCCACGGTACTTATTTACCGTTTTTACGAAATGTCCGCCTCAGCACAACGCGTTTCAGTTTAAAGTGGCATGAGCTGCCAAAATTCACACTTTTTCACAATGTCTGATCATCACGACAGTAGGAGGCTTAAACTTTGAAGGTCATCGAAAAACTAAATGATTTGCGTTGGAATCGGGAAAATCCATACAATATGTGGCCTGTACTAACCGAAAACGTGTTCGAAAAGTAAACAAAATTTGAATAAACTGGACGACCATTCATTCATTCTCAGCCAAAGTTAGTTCAAAACAATACTTTATCGTATATTTTCGAGACTACAAGCACTAAAAAGCTTCTGAATTATACGTCTTGATTAAATTAGCCAATAAATTCAACATTCTATTTTAAAGGATTTATGAACAGGATTTAAAGCTGGTTTGTGTTTGTTTATGGACTAAATGTATATTTGAAAAACATCAGTTGAAACGAAACAACCTTCGCGTTAGTTCCCTAGTAGTCAAAAAAAGAACGGGAGGAAATATGCATATTTTCCGTATTTTTCGCAACTACTCGGAAAAATGACGTCATACACGACCTTCGATGTGTACAAACTGCCACGAAGACTTACTGAGACAGCAGAAATCGTTTATTACGTCATCGCTGTAAGGGTACGTACACAACGGAGGTCATGTTTGACGTCATAAGTCTCTGAGATAATTAACTTTCGTAAGCATTGTAGATCGGCAAACGTAGCTTGAATTTTGCATGTGCTGCGACCGAAATTTTTTGTCAGACTTTTAAAGTACATGTCCTACAACACATTTAACGCAAATTAGAAAATATTTCCAAAGGTTGTTCATATATCCTTTAACGTCAAAATATCAACATTTCGGCAGCTCATGCCACTTTAAATCTAGCGTGTTGGTCACTTTGCGAAGTTTAATTCAGTATGGGACTTTGGGATGGGTGCAATAAAATCTAATAAATAGCTGTAAAAATTACGAACCTCTCTCGAGCGTTTTCGCCCGGCTTCCCATTTGAAAGTACGGCCCATACATGCTAACATCAAAACCGCGCCAGTCTAGCAGGCTACAACTCAGTTTATCAAAACCATTCTAGCGACATCATTGAATCCAAAACTGTATAGGCCTACGTCTTTTACTCTAAAGGAGTTGTCGCCACGTTTGACGTTAACCTATATAGTTCTAAACACATCCAACACCGTAACATATACAACCCCCAACATTTTGGCGCCGAATATTGCTACACTTTCGGTTCGTGTGATTTCAGTCTGTCTAAAAGTTTCCACGGTCTATACCACAGGAGTATGAGCCTCGCCCGGTCATAAACGAGGTTCACACTTCCGAACTCTAGTGTAAAAAGATGTTCCTATTGCCGAACTTTCCATGTGCCAAAATGTGGTTCTCACTCAAGAAAAAGAATTTAAATAAAAAAATACATCAATTGTGTACAAAATAACATGTGATTTATATTTAAACAATGCTACGGGACAAATTACAAACACTTAGATCGATATTAAACGACTTCTTCATGCCATCACGTTCACTGGCAGGTGCAGGTGGATAGCGCAGGTCGTTCGACCATACACAAAGAGGAGACCATGCATGCTAATTATGGATTCCTTCACAGGCCATACCACTGACTCTGTCAGCCAGGAGTTATGGAAGAATAACATCACCCCTGTGATTATTCCTGGTGGTTGCACATCAACGGTAAGAAATGTTTATATCGTATATAGCTTATATATATATATATTTACATACTAGAATGTATTATATGTAATCCACAATCGAAAATGAACATCTATTCTGAGAGAATGCTATGAATGAAGTATTCAATATCTACCACAGCAGACATTACTTTTATAATATTGTGAATAGTTGTGTTCTCGTATAATCGTTTTGTAATATTTTTGTTTTCGTATTATCTTTTATAGATACAACCTCTTAATGTATCCATCAACAAGCCATTCAAGCAGCTGCTGCGTAATAAGTGGATGCAACATCTAAGTCATCTAGTGGATCAACGCATCAGCGTCCGGACGGCCAGCCGGCAGATACTCCTGGAGTGGATAATGGATGCCTGGAACTCCATTAGAACCAATGTGGAGATGATCCGAAAATCCTTCGTGGTGACGGGGATTTTGCCAGCACTCGCGAGGGGCGAGGCTACCAACCAGGCAGCCATGAGACAGCTGGAGATTGCCTTGGCATCAGACGATGACAATGGTGAATTTGAGGGATTCACCCAGGAGGATTTGCCTGTTGAGCCTGAAGGCTACGACTCCGACCCCTTTGATGACGAGTAAGCCTAGGCTCCAACAGTTTAGAAAGCTAGTTTTTAAAGTGCTAATATTATTTCTTGTAACCTGTGTAAATAAAACAAGAGATCAGTTAAACTGATCTAGGCGACCACCACAGAACACTATCAGAAAGTGGGGCTGCTTGTAAACGGATCGCAAATTTTATATGTGAAATTTATTTCTTCGGTTGGTGGCTGGCTGGACAAGAACAAAGTTTCTTCGGTAGATAGTGGCTGTTATCTGAAAACTCAAAACCATTTTTCTTCAAGGAGGCCGTACATTAACGCTACTTACCGGAGCTACATAGTAGCCTACATGTACATGCACACAGGCCAGTCAGTGCTATCGCTTGTTTGAGTCCTGGACACAATTAAAATTTACAAAATCCAAAACGATTGTACACATGTTACTAAGATGCATTTAGTGTTTGTTTACAAATCAAAAGATAATGTATATCTGTCAAAATTAGCCCGTGAAAAGTGAAGAATGGGTGACGTATCACTCGTCTGATGCGTAAAAATTTACACATGACGAAAGTCAGTTTAAAAATTAATGGCAAAAAATGTCCTGATTCGTTCAGAAATTAGTAAACTCTTATAAACAAGAGATCAGATAAACTGATCTGGCGACCACCATAGAACACTATCAGAAAGTGAGGCTGCTTGTAAACGGATCGCAAATTTGATATGTGAAATTTATTTCTTCGGTTGGTGGCTGGCTGGACAAGAACAAAGTTTCTTCGGTAGATAGTGGCTGTTATCTGAAAACTCAAAACCATCTTTCTTCAAGGCGCTACAAACGCTACTTACCGGAGCTACATAGTACATGTACATTGTATGCACACAGGCCAGTCATTGATATCGCTTGTTTGAGTCCTGTACACAATTAAACGATTGTACACATGTTACCAAGATGCATTTAGTGTTTATATATCTGTCAAAAATAGACCGTGAAAAGTGAAGAATGGGCGACAAATCACTGGTCTGATGAGTAAAAATTTTAACATGACAAAAGTCAGTTTAAAGATGAATGGCAAAAGATTTCCCGATTCGTTCAGAAATTAGTGAACTCTTATAAAACTAGGCTTATAAGCCTCTGAGGAGCCGCCTACTGGTGAAACACAGTTTTACTTAATTGTTGTTTTGAACATGAAAATGAATAGAGTGTCTGACAACTGTCTGCTGATCAAATCACAATAAAAACGTCTATGTAAGTCAGGATCTGACTAACATCAGGATCTGACTAACGCCAGGATTGATTTAATCAGCGAAACGGTTTTTAAATTTATTTCCAGTTTTAGATAACATTTACCAAATGTCCAGATTTTGTGCAAATCAACCATAAAATGTTAAAGAATCCTCGTTTAGTTTTAAAAGTCATTTTAGATTTATCAACCTGAAAACAGTCAACCCATGGAGATGTTCATGTAGTTGACGCTTCGAGTGTGAAATTTGCAACTACGCCGTAGCACTATGACAATTAAAATTCACTTTTTTAGTTTGTAAAAGGCAAATACATAATCGAAGAACATCGTCAAGAAGAGAGTGCATTCGTACATTCTACCGTAATTACCATTTCGCTGGCCTCCTGCAGGATGAAAGCGGTGAAAAAAACATTGCGTCACGTAAATGTACACGGCGGAACACGACTTTGCATATTGTTAATATTCAAATACATATAGTAGTTGGTTATCAATTTGTGCAATTTGTTGTCGGTCGAACAATGGAATTTCACATCATGATGCAAGGATAACTGTTCATTTGTGCTGATTTTCACTTACGTATTCGTTGAAAGCAATGATCTAAAAATCTCACATTTTTAAATAAAATGAGCCTCCAAACGTTTGATACGTGTTTGATTTTTCTGCTAGGCCTAATAGTACATTTAACATGATCTTCGTAGGAATGATCACGTACTTTGGTTTAAAAAAGCGCACACATATTATACAGGACCTAATATTTTTAAACTAAACGTTTTTAAATTTTGTTTGGCGAAAGACGTAGGCCCACGGTACTTATTTACCGTTTTTACGAAATGTCCGCCTCAGCACAACGCGTTTCAGTTTAAAGTGGCATGAGCTGCCAAAATTCACACTTTTTCACAATGTCTGATCATCACGACAGTAGGAGGCTTAAACTTTGAAGGTCATCGAAAAACTAAATGATTTGCGTTGGAATCGGGAAAATCCATACAATATGTGGCCTGTACTAACCGAAAACGTGTTCGAAAAGTAAACAAAATTTGAATAAACTGGACGACCATTCATTCATTCTCAGCCAAAGTTAGTTCAAAACAATACTTTATCGTATATTTTCGAGACTACAAGCACTAAAAAGCTTCTGAATTATACGTCTTGATTAAATTAGCCAATAAATTCAACATTCTATTTTAAAGGATTTATGAACAGGATTTAAAGCTGGTTTGTGTTTGTTTATGGACTAAATGTATATTTGAAAAACATCAGTTGAAACGAAACAACCTTTGCGTTAGTTCCCTAGTAGTCAAAAAAAGAACGGGAGGAAATATGCATATTTTCCGTATTTTTCGCAACTACTCGGAAAAATGACGTCATACACGACCTTCGATGTGTACAAACTGCCACGAAGACTTACTGAGACAGCAGAAATCGTTTATTACGTCATCGCTGTAAGGGTACGTACACAACGGAGGTCATGTTTGACGTCATAAGTCTCTGAGATAATTAACTTTCGTAAGCATTGTAGATCGGCAAACGTAGCTTGAATTTTGCATGTGCTGCGACCGAAATTTTTTGTCAGACTTTTAAAGTACATGTCCTACAACACATTTAACGCAAATTAGAAAATATTTCCAAAGGTTGTTCATATATCCTTTAACGTCAAAATATCAACATTTCGGCAGCTCATGCCACTTTAAATCTAGCGTGTTGGTCACTTTGCGAAGTTTAATTCAGTATGGGACTTTGGGATGGGTGCAATAAAATCTAATAAATAGCTGTAAAAATTACGAACCTCTCTCGAGCGTTTTCGCCCGGCTTCCCATTTGAAAGTACGGCCCATACATGCTAACATCAAAACCGCGCCAGTCTAGCAGGCTACAACTCAGTTTATCAAAACCATTCTAGCGACATCATTGAATCCAAAACTGTATAGGCCTACGTCTTTTACTCTAAAGGAGTTGTCGCCACGTTTGACGTTAACCTATATAGTTCTAAACACATCCAACACCGTAACATATACAACCCCCAACATTTTGGCGCCGAATATTGCTACACTTTCGGTTCGTGTGATTTCAGTCTGTCTAAAAGTTTCCACGGTCTATACCACAGGAGTATGAGCCTCGCCCGGTCATAAACGAGGTTCACACTTCCGAACTCTAGTGTAAAAAGATGTTCCTATTGCCGAACTTTCCATGTGCCAAAATGTGGTTCTCACTCAAGAAAAAGACTTTAAATAAAAAAATACATCAATTGTGTACAAAATAACATGTGATTTATATTTAAACAATGCTACGGGACAAATTACAAACACTTAGATCGATATTAAACGACTTCTTCATGCCATCACGTTCACTGGCGGAGGGATAAAGAAAATTTGTACATAATAACGTTGGCAGTAAGTTGGTGACATCGTGAATTCGCTACTATTCTCATATAATTTCGAATCAGACTTTTTCTCTCTACATGCCCCTAAAGGAACCTTGTTCCGCTGCGCTTCAGGGCGGCTCCAAAAATTTTCATGCACGATTTGATATAAATATATGATTGAATAAAAACATTTAAGTTACTTTATTGGTAAATAGCATTTACAATTGCGAAGTCAGTTGCTGTACATAGCTGTCTGAATGCAAATTCGATCGGCAAAATAGCGATTGTGCGTTGCCGTGTATTTCATTTCATTTTGAAATATTCCTTCCTTTCAAACTCGGAAAAATACAATATGGATCTTCTTAAGTGTCTTAAGGAACACTCTCCTTTAAAAATATTTATTATTGTTACATTTTTGGAAAGCATTTAGGCGTTTAAAATCCAAACTCGAGAAGGCCGTTTTACCGACTTCGAACAAGCCGGCAACACTTAAACACTTTAAACTATTTCTTATAGTCGCCCTTGGAAATCTGAAAGGAGTCGAATTTTATACGTTTTAAAATGACCCGAGATTGCAATTTCACTCAGAGGTTTAAAAAAGCTCCGATAAATGTATTTTTTTCACTACTCTGGACTCGGAAATTCCAAATAATGTCCTCAGTGTCAAAAATAGCTTACCGGGTATTTGTCTTTACTGGGTCGTGCTTTTAGTATGCCTGGTAGGGGCCGCTTGATTGACAGCGGCAACTCGCACTACAGAAAACTAATTTCACCACCCGCTTTTAGCACTTTTTAATCATAGATATTTAAATAGCTCACTCACTGTCAGTATATTGAAGACAAAGACGAAGACAAAGCTTTTATTGTCAAATTTAACATTTTCTTGTTATATAAATATGCTTGAAGTGTCCGTTCTAACTTGGACAAAGTTGGAAGTTATCAGTGAATTACGCGTACGTAAATTAAACCTCTTTTACCGTATTCGAAGATTGAAAAAACAAAACACAAATCAACCAACACATGCAACATGTGATTTCATTTGTTCATTTTCAAAATTAGTTGAAGTTGTAAGAAAAAATATAGGCCTACGGCGTCAGTGGGGTTTTAGTCGATTTTTCTGCTGTCGCCAAACGATGTCTTCGGTAATGAAGCAGGCTAGCACAGCGGTACCGAATGGGTTAAATGAAAACATCAACGACGAAAAAAATACATGTTGCATAACTTGACCATATGAGGAGGAAACACAAAAAAATATTCATCAAGATCCGACTGGTAGTTTTCTTGATTCCGCGATAGCAAACTATGCAGGTAGAAATCACAGAAATAGTTACCGGCCGCCATTATGAATATGCAAATGAACAGCGAGTGCATAGTGCGCAACGAGGCCATAGGGTTAACCTGCGTATAACATTTTACGAAGATCCTTTCATTAATTTAAGAGAACAGTGATTAAAAAAAAAAAGGCCAGTGGCCGCCATTTTGAATATGCAAATGAGCAAAAAAGTGCTTAGTGCGCAACGAGACCATAGGGCTAACATGCGTAAATTTGTTTACGAAAATCCTAAACTTTGTTTACTTTAGTAGAAAAGAGACAAAAAGAAGAAAAACAAAATGGTCGCCCAGCGGCCATTTTAATATGCAAATGAGCAAAAAAGTACATAGGATGCAACGAGGCCATAGGGTTAACCTGCGTACAAAGTTTTACGAAGATCCTCTCACTACTTTAGGAGAAAAGTGATAAAAGAAAAAAATGGCCAGTGGCCGCCTAGCGGCCATTTTGATATGCAAATGAGCAAAGAAAAAATACAGTTTGCACAAGCAGACCATAGGAGGAACATGTGTGTACAATTTAAAGAAGATCCGAGTAGCAGTTCTCTTGGAATCGCGATCACAAGAGAGAAAAGTTATAAAAATTAGAAAAACAAAATGGTCGCCTAGCAGCCATTTTAGTATGCAAATGAGCCCAGAAAAATAGATGTTGCACAACTAGACCATATGAGGAACCAATACAAAAACATTTCATCTAAATCGGCCTGGTGGTATTCTAGATTCCGCGATCACAAACTATGTAGGTAAAAATCACAAAATGGCCGCCAGCGGCCATTTTAATATGCAAATGAGCAAACAAAATAGATGTTGCACAACTAGACCATAATGGGAACATGTCTATGAAATTTGATGAAGATCCGACCAGTAGGTCTCTTGAAATCGCGATCACAAGAGAGAAAAGTTATAAAAAATAGAAAAACCAAATGGTCGTCTAGCGGCCATTTTAATATGCAAATGAGCCCAGAAAAATAGATGTTGCACAACTAGACCATATGAGGAACCAACACATAAACATTTCATCTAAATCGGCCTGGTGGTTTTCTAGATTCCGCGATCACAAACTATGTAGGTAAAAATCACAAAATGGCCGCCAGCGGCCATTTTAATATGCAAATGAGCAAACAAAATAGATGTTGCACAACTAGACCATAATGGGAACATGTCTATGAAATTTGATGAAGATCTGACCAGTAGGTCTCTTGAAATCGCGATCACAAGAAAAGTTTACAGACACCGGACGACAGACGACGGACGACGGACGACAGACGACGGACGACGGACCACGGACAAAATTCGATTTGATAAGACCACCATGAGATCATGGTGGTCTAAAAAATCATCATGTACGATTTGATGTAAATATATGATTGAATAGGCCTAAAAACATTTCAGTTACTTTATTGGTAAATAGCATTTACAATTGCGAAGTCAGTTGCTGTACATAGCTGCCTGAATGCAAATTCGATCGGCAAATAGTGATTGTACGTTGCCGTGTATTTCACTTCATTTTGAAATATTCCTTCCTTTCACACTCCGAAAAATACAATATGGATCTTCTTAAGTGTCTTAGAGAACACTCCTTTAAAAATATTTATTGTTGTTACATTTTTGGAAAGAATTTAGGCGTTTGAAATCCAAATTCGAGAAGGCCATTTTACCGACTTCGAAAAAGCCGTGGAGGCCGGCAACAGGCATAGTAAACTATTTCTTATACTTATAGGCCCCTAGTCGCCCTTGGAAATCTGAAAGGAGTTGATTTTTATACGTTTTAAAATGACCCGAGGATTGCAATTTCACTCTGGGGTTTTTAAAAGCTCCGATAAATGTCTTCTACTACTTCACTACTCTGGACTCGGAAATTCCAAAATAACGTCCTTAGTGCCAAAAATAGCTTATCTGTCTTTAACTGGGTCGTGCTTTTAAAATGCCTGGTAGGGGCCCTGTGATTGACAGTGGGAACTTGCACTAGCAAACTGATTTCACCACCCGATTTTAGCACTTTTTAATCATAGATATTGAAATATATCACCCATAGTCAGTATATTGGAGACAAGGAAATATATATTAAGATCTGAAGCTGTAAATTATATAAGGAATTCCTTTTCTTGTTATATACGTATGCTTGAGGTGTCCGTTCTAACCTAGACAAAGTTGGAAGTTATCAGTGAATTACGCGTCCGTTAAAGTAAATTAAACCTCTTAACCGTATTCGAAGATTGAAAAAACAAAACACAAAGCAACCAACAGATGCAACATGTGATTTTATTTGTTCATTTTCAAAATTAGTTGAAGTTGTAAGAAAAAATAACCATACGGCGTCAGTGGGGTTTTAGCCGATGTCTGCGGTAATGAAGCAGGCTAGCACTCTAACGCCATATGGCGACAGCGGTACCAAATGTGTTAAATGAAAACATCAACGACGAAAAAAATACATGTTGCATAACTTGACCATATGAGGAAGCAACACAAAAAAATTCATCAAGATCCGCCTGGTAGTTTTCTTGATTCCGTAATCACAAACTATGTAGATAGAAATCACAGAAAAAGCTACCCGCCGCCATTTTTAATATGCAAATGAGCAGCGAGTGCATAGTGCGCAACGAGGCCGTAGGGTTAACCTGCGTATAACATTTTACGAACATCCTTTCATTACTTTAGGAGAACAGTGATAAAAAAAATTGGCCAGTGGCCGCCATTTTGAATATGCAAATGAGCAAAAAAGTGCATTGTGCGCAACGAGACCATAGGGCAAACATGCGTAAATTAGTTTACGAAAATCCTAGCCTTTCTTTACTTTAGGAGAAAAGTGACAAAAAGAAGAAAAACAAAATAGTCGCCCAGCGGCCATTTTATTATACAAATGAGCAAAAAAGTACATAGTACGCAACGAAGCCATAGGGTTAACCTGCGTACAAAGTTTTACGAAGATCCTCTCATTACTTTAGGAGAAAAGTGATAAAAAGTAGAAAAACAAAATGGTCGCCTAGCGGCCATTTTGATATACAAATGAGCAAAAGAAATAAATGTTGCACAACTAGACCATAGGAGGAAAGTGCGTGTGAAATTTAAAGAAGATCCGACAAGCACTTCTCTTGGAATCGCGATCACAAATGAGAAAAGTGATAAAAAATAGAAAATCAAAATGGTCGCCTAGCGGCCATGTTAATATGCAAATGAGCTCAGAAAAATAGATGTTGCACAACTAGACCATATGGGGAATCAACACAAAAACATTTTATCAAGATCGGTCTGGTGGTTTTCTAGATTCCGCGATCACAAACTATGTAGGTAAAAATCACATACGCAAATGAGCAAACAAAATAGATGTTGCACAACTAGACCATTAGGGGAACATGTCTATGAAATTTGATTAAGATCCGACCAGAAGGTCTCTTGAAATCGCGATCACAAAATATATTGATCATGGTGGTCTAAAAATGTCCATAATCAAGCTACATGTCTGTCCCCTTTGTAAAATAAAAAGTTAACTGTTGGTTAAATACTCGGCTTTGTATTTAGTTGTTTTTTTTTTTGTGGTGACTTGATATTTTCTTCCTCTTTTGGACCACGTGCGCTGGAGAAGTAAAATTAGAAAGAAAAAAAATTGTAAACAAAACATTTGTTGTGTTTCTTAACGATGGGGTGGGTATTCGAGGAGGCTTACATGTACTCTGCGTGTAACCTATACTGTGAGTTAATTGTGAAATCCCCTCACCAGGTGTTGGGATTTGCATCCAACAACCCAATTAATCTTAAGGTAATCTGGTTTTGAAAAAAATAATATATTATTAACCATCAAACACAAGCTAGGAGTCCTTCAAAAGTTATCCTTGAGCTTGGTTTTTAAGGAAAATTATCCTTTATTCTTCATGCTATTCTTACCTACCATATTCCAAAAGTCTTATTCAAATCCTCTTTCTATGTTCTTCAATTTTCTTTTCTCAAAATGGACAAATAGATATACTTACATATTCAAAGTGTTTAGCTTCGAATTCAGGGTGTAGTATTTGAAGGCCCTTGTAATTATCAAACTCATTAATTATGTAAAAATTTCCACAAGTTCTGATTCTCGATTCCCATGAAAACACAACGGAGTTAAAATATATTGTTGATAAAAGAAATATTTTCATTCATATAGAACCACCGGCCTGGGCTAATAAGCCTGACTTGCATAACAATCAATCAACCAAATTAACGTAGGGTTTGGAATTGTATGAAATTTAAGAAAGACTTTCTGAAAATTAAAGCTAATAAAAACACCAACAAATTTCACGAGTATGACTTTATTTGAAAACGACAAATGGTAATACGCCTACCTAGGTGAAATTGCTATCGGTCGGTAACGCCTAACGGTAACTCAGACTAAAAAAATAAAGTTATTTAATACGGTGACAAATCTCAAATTCGTTCGTCAATCAAAATCTTCATAACCTTTTGTTTTTCTAAAACCATTATCAAATGCGATTTTCCCCAGACTTTGTGAGATTAGTCCAAATTCTTTTCCGATACGGTTGTAAAATCACAGCCTAGATCGAAAAAAACAACAACAACAACAGCATCGATTAAAATGCGTCAAAATCGAAAATCGAAAACAAACTAAAAGAAAATTGCGTTAATTGGCATATCTTTACAGATTCATTTTTTACAACAAAATAGATGAACGTATTTTCACAGTTCACGCCACAAACCAGTACATTGACGAACGAATGGACTGGCTTGCAGGTTAGTCCGTTGTCACTGTGTGAGCTCAGGCGCTCTGAATATCGCATGTGGGTTGTGTATTGACATGTGTGTTTAGGCGTACAACAACAAATTAACCACCTGTGGGTAGGCCATTATACTTTTTATAGTCTGCGAAACGGATTATCCCCACATTCCCCATTTTAGTTTCTATCATATGCTCTCTAGCTTTTCGGCGATAATCCCCCCTGGCATCGCCGAAAGGGTCGAGCATTTACGGTAGGTCAATTCATATTGGCTTTGAAAGTGAACATATGTCGTTGAGTATGAAAAGGTTTGAATATTGAAAACGATTTTATAAATAGTTTCCATAAAGGGCGAATTCCATCTTCTGTGCGACACTAACTGACACTGCCCAAAGATTGAGATTGGGATGTAGCGGTCAAACTTGGCGGAATGATCTACTAGCCTCATAGTCCCCGAC
Source organism: Lepidochitona cinerea (assembly GCA_963971465.1). NCBI lineage: Eukaryota > Metazoa > Mollusca > Polyplacophora > Chitonida > Tonicellidae > Lepidochitona > Lepidochitona cinerea. The sequence goes on along the minus strand of OZ020551.1, from coordinate 59,129,336 downwards.
ACTGCACATCCATTCAGTTTTTGATGCTAAATTTAATGTTTTGTTTTTTTTAAAGATTTATTCGTGAAAAACGTAATACATTCGAAGACTGATTTCTTGAAATTAAAGTTAAGCCGTTTTTTTATTTAACGCATCAGGTTTTATTTTGGGGTTTTATCAGGGGTGATTTGTTTCAGATTCGAACGGGATCAACGGGCAATCTGAATGTTGTTCTGCGGCTGTTTTTACATCGACTGCAGGGGAAGGGAACGTTATCTGGGGTGATTTACGGGCTATTCAGACGTCAGCCGCGGGGGATTTATATGTAGAATGTGGTAGTACTGTAAGTCATACTTAAAAAACTGTCTAACTTTCATAATGGCTCCAGTCACATCCTCATGAAAACAAAGCTGCAGGTTAAGCTTATGGAGTGATTTGTAAATATTAGAAAGCAACTTAAATGTAAATTACTCATTGCTTTTTCAATTTTGTTTTCTTGATAAACTTAATAAAAGAACACTGTTTTAAATAATGTTGTAGAAATTTATTTCCACAAGTGTGGAGGCCTACATTGATGGTAAAGCTATTGATGGCAATGGAGTACACCAAAATGGTAAGTGGCATCCATCAAAGTTTTCCACTGTTTACTTCTTGTGTTAAATATCGCTTATATTCTTGAAATGCAATCTTCAAGATTCTTTCAGGGAATAAACATAATGTAGTTAGACGAAGTGTCAGGAGTCAGTCAGGAGGAAACCACCAGTTTTATGGGTGTGAGCGATGTAGGTGGTGAGCTAAAATATGAAGGTTAGTAACATTAACACATTCTACATTACGAAAATGTTGCTACTGAGTTACTGTTCTCGTTCTTATAACCATAATAAGTAAATTCCAAATTTTTCGAATGCCATTTGCCACGTTTGCTTTTCAGGCCGTCGACTGTGATTCCAACAACATGTGATCTCCCGCAGCATAGTTCACACCTCCGCTTACGGGGTCAGCCGATTACACCACATGGGGTTAAACTGTATATTGACTAAGTAATTGTTCTTCACAAACCCACCGTGTTTTGGTGAATTTCAAATGATTGTATCTACTTGAAACATATTAGCTTCTTAAAGAAATGTTCAAGAAAGATTTTTTAAATTGTTAACTTTATCTTACGTCTGACTCTGAAAGGCCATAATTCTTTCCTCATAAAATCCACATGAAATATCTTGTATTTACATGGAAATAATTTGTTGTTTATATTCACTTCACTCAGCAAAGCATTTCTTTTTCAAATCAATCTCTAAAACCTAACCTACAGGTTATAGCCACTGTTTTTGTAATACTACATAGTTAAATCCATACAGACACGTGCACAGCTGATCAACAAAGCCTGGTTGAGTCCATCTATAAAGTTTATGTGGCGTGAAAGTTTTGAATGTTTTTATTTACAAGTATTATCGACAAGAAATATATTAACTATTTTGTAAGAACCTCTTTAAATCATTTTGTATTAAATACTAATTAGAACCTCTTTAAATCGTTTTTTTTTTTTCAAATAAAAATTTAAATTCTATTTCTTGAATAACAATAAACATGTACATGAGTGTAACACCCCTATCAAACTTGAATGGGGATTACCCAATGAGAGATAACTGACACCCAGTTGGAGACATTCTGACGCCAGCCACCTGCAGAGTTGAACTTTGTTTCAATCGGCACTTCAAAGAGGCAAATGCATAGATACATATGGCCAGATTAAATACAAACCAATAAAGTAAGTTATTCTGTATTTCGCTGATTCTGACTTCTGTCTGAATGTAATTACTTTAATGTCATTACATGAAATCAAAGATGTTAAAGCTATCAATTTTGAAATCTCTCGTTTGTTTTTAAAATTTGTTTACAACCAACACGTACTGATATTTTATATCCTTTAACTTCGTAAATTACATTTTATTCTAATACCCCCCCTTCCCAACACTGATTTTGTACATCAAAATCCAATTTCAACACTGAAACAAATGCATGAATTATCACCAAGACAAACTTGCCGTCTTAACCAAAACACTTTCAAATGGGACATGCATAAAAAGTAAACGACCCTATCTCTAGCAAGGAGCAAGCCTTTTTTCTGATATAAGTACCAATTTATTTTACAGCGACATACGCACAAAATCCTGAGGTGCTCGAAAGTCAACTGGGGACCTCTGGGAGCAGTTCACATGAAGGTAACAATCACGTTTCTCTCTCTACCTCTCCTTAAAGCACTTCCATAATACAAGTGGACAGAATCAAGAGGACAACCTCACTCTGTCCAACGTTGCTAATTTAAAGCCTTGCGCTGTTGTTTAACATGTGGCGTAGAGCGAGATCGCTTCATGATCAGCGACATCCATTGGTGAAATAAGAAATAAGAGTGAATGGTTTACACTTTTTAGTACAATCGGCTAAATATACCCACGGTGAATATATTGGCATTGTCTTTTACAGCCGATAATCAACATAGGGGTAATTCAACAGCATCTAGTTCTTTTAGGCAGAGTTCCGAGGAAAACAAATGTGAACGTAAGTTTACATCTTTTCTAGTCGAAATGTTAATATTTTGACATTAAAACAGAACGTTGAAATTATTGGCTATTTTTCTCAAGACGTATAATTCAGAAGCTTTTTAGTGCTTCTAGTCTTCAGTGTGTACGATAAAGTATTGTTTTGAACTAACTCTGGCTTAGAATGAATTAACGGTCGTCCCGGTTATTTAAATTTTGTTTACATTTCGAACACTATTTCGATTCGTATAGGCTACATACTGTATGGATTTTTCCTCATTCCAACTACAGTCATTTACTTATGTACTCGATATCTTGTCTTGCAAGGTGCATTTTTTCTTATTCACAACAAAGTGTTACAATTGTAGGAATTTGATAAGAAAAACTTTAATTTAAAGCAAACACCCCAAATATTGTTTTTCATTCAATCAGATACTTAACATGTATTTCAAACTAGTACAGATGAATTAATAGTAGGACATTTTGGGTATCAGTGATGTTTTATATCATATGTTATTACCTCTTGTTTTATGACTCATTATTGTCAATTATACTTCAGCAACAGACAGTGACGATATACTAAAATATAGGAGAATAAAACACAGGAAACACATGGATGAATCTAGTCCGGGTTTCTGATTCCAAAATTACTATTTTTTTATACTGACGGTCGTATTTTGGAGTCAGGGTTCACTGCAATCAAAAAGCCGGAGTTGGTTGCCCGCTCAGGAGCGGGCAGTATGTGGTCTGATTTAGACAAAGAAATAGCTATATAACCTACTCAGATCGTGTCTAAACGATCATAATCACGTTCCTGAATAATTTCGCTACCAACCAGTGCCTGATATGGACGAGCAGGATCGGTCAGTAAACATAATTCTTCCTCTGAATTCACTTTTGCCTTCTCCAAGTCTTAAACTCTCCGCCATTGATGACGTAACACTGTTTAGCGGTTTTTCAGTTTTTAGACGTTAAATTCACTTTAAAAAAGGCTAAATTATTCATGAATGTCCTACTGACACTATTTGACTTAGCTATGTTGTTATTTACTATCTAAATCTGACCGCAAACTGTCCGTTCAAATGCGGGCGGTCAACTCCGACTTGCAATGAACCCTGACTCCAAAATACGCCGGTCAGTATAAAAAATAGTGATTTTGGAGTCAGAAGCCCGGACTAGGATGAATCAAACACTATAGAAAAGAAAGGTATTTGTTAATATAATTAATTGCCATGATACTGTTAAAGACACATTTACTGCTAAAATGTTTTTTAAAACATGTTTTCTGTTTGGGCACAGAAATTCTAAATTTAACCTTTAAATTAAAACTAAAATCTAATGTCAAAAGCTCTAATATTTTGGAAAATGTGAAAGATAGTAGCTTCTTCTTCTGAGAAAAATGCAGAAACAGTTTTTTTTTGGTTGTAAATTTAAGCATTTTTCAACAAGTTGGCGACATGTGTCTGCAAAGTGTCGTGATATGAAGTTGATAGTTAAGTTTGATTGAGGTTGTATTACATGACTTATAGCATCTCTTGAATTAATCTATTTATCCTGTCATTCTTTGTTCTGTTTTTTTTTCAGTAATCTTTAAAACACTGAGATGTACATTTAACAAGAGATCCCTTAAAGGGATCTTAACGCCCGCGTTCATCTATTCATATTAAATTGATTGATTGATTGTTTGGTGTTTCACGCTGCGCTCAAGAATATTTCACTTATATGGCGGCGTTGCCAGTTTTATTGTGGGAGGAAACCGGGCTCTATGCCCGGAGGAAACCCACAACCTTCCGTTGGTAACTGGCAACCATCCAACATAGGTCGTCTATTCATATCAAAGATTGTTACAGCAATAACTGTGGGTGATAATGTATGTTAAGTTTGATTAATGTTAGACAGCTAGTTTTCTTGGAATAAAGGTAACAAAGAAAAACAACATCGCCCCCTGGCGGCCATATTGAATATGCAAATCAGATGAAAATGTACATTACACAACAAGGCTATATTGAGATAATGTGAGTCAAGTTTGGTGAAAATCAGACGGGTAGTTTTCTTGGAAAAAAGTAAACACAAAAATCTATCACCCCCTGGCAGCCATATTGAATATGCAAATGAGATGAAAATGTACGGTGCGCAACTAGACCATAGGATGTTGATGTATGTTGAGTTTGATTAAGATTGGACTGACAGTTTTATTGGAATAAAGGTAACAAAGGAAAACAACATCGCCCCCTGGCGGCCATATTGAATATGCAAATGAGATGAAAATGTACAGTACACAACAAAGCTATAGACGAATATCACGGAAGCGCCATGTTGAAACCAAAATGAGGCTTACTGCTCTCTGGCGAATCTGTTTACATGGCGTATAGTGCGGTGCGTTCGAGTAACGACTTAACTAAAACAAGAATTTAAACGGTTCCAACCCACGTCTTTTCCAGTCAAGGAAGTTTACAAATAGACAGCAAAACATTAAGATTCGGCGAGATCCTGGAACAGAATTTAACGTAAGTTGTTTTTATTTTACTGTCAGATTGTTTACTGGCTGGCTCGTACAACAACAACAACACATTACAAAATCGAGTCATACTCAAGTTCTTCTCGTTTCGTTTCTTTTGTTCTTTTGGCCAGAGACTCTGTCTTTTTATATATGATCTCTCTTCTTTCTTTCTTTACCAGAATTATCCCCCAACCGTTTGTCTCTAAATTTTACTAGAATTGAGTCTGACGCATAACAAGTTATGCTTTCCCTTAACAATGAAACACTGAGTCTTTTCAGTTGAATAAGTTAATATTATAATAGATTTGAACTTGAAGTTAGTGTCTCCAATTTTACTACGGCCTAGTATGGTGCGGTTTTACTTAAGCCAAAACACATAGGACAACTCACACTGTATTCTACATGATGGGTATTTTTTAAACACTGCAGTGCACTCAGATTATCTCACTTTAATATATGGCAGCGTTGCTACATGTAGGTTTACCGGGAGGAAACCAGGCTCTTTGCCCGGAGGAAATCCACGACCTTCTGGGAGTTGTATATTTATGAGTCTCCAAGAGAAGCTTCTATCACCATGAGATATTACTACACATTTTATAATTTAGATTCACCTAATACTAATTTTTTCAATGCGCACTCAGATAATCTATTTACATTAACTATAAAATCTGTTTCAAAGTTTAGATGAAAGAGTTTTGGTAAAAATTCATAATATATGATGAGGGAATCTAAAGAGTGGGACGTTGTTTCTAAACTTAAAGAATTTAGACAAAAATACAAAGTCATAGAGATAGTGGCAGTGTTATTTATATATATATAGAGAGAGAGAGAATAAGTTTAATAGTTTATTACAACAATTGTGATGGGGTATAAAGGTCAAAATGATATACCTCTTTTTAACACACTTAGAAACCAAGATTTTTATTGCCTCAATTCATTATGTTATATTAAAGGTACATAAGAAAGGAAAAAAATAATTTCTCTATTTTTTAAATTTGTTTACAGAGGGTGCTGCTGCAGAGTATTGATTTGGATGAGAAGGACCACTCAATGATTAAGCCTCATTAACTCAAAACAACTTTCATAGAGAATGGGGTTTGTCCAAGACATCGAGACGAGTATGTTGTGACTTTACAAAGGGTTCGAGAACAGTGAAGAGTCTTTAAAATAGAATTAGATTGGATCTTTGTTCAAACTACATGTGTACAGACGTCTTTGGACAATCTATAATTAGTGCAACTCTATTCTGGATAAAGTGATTGTGATCTTTTGAGTGATTCCTTGATTAGACCAGCAGCTGCATAACATGATATAAACAATATGAACGCCTTTGACAGTCAACATGCAGGGCAATTTTTTCATCACTGATGTACTCTGAAATTATAATTAAAGTAATATAATTTACAAGTGTTTCTGTAGGAAAAAGTCAGTGTGCAGAATATTCTGGAAATATATATTACATATTTCAAATATAAGTGTAACTACAAATATTAATTCTCATTTTGTTATTTTTTATTAGCATGCAAAAATACTAAATGGAATAATTTGATTTACTCTAAACTGTAAAAAAAAATTTTGGGCAAATCTGTTCTGATTTTTCCTAATTGTTGTTTTTATTATTTCACTTATAATAATTAAATGATTTATCCACCCGTTTAAGTGAAATATGAAATAGAGTAAAATACATCAAACTAGATTAGCCCAAAGTAAATTTTCAGATTTCGGGAGAATGTTGGGATTTATATTAGTACCTGGTTGTCAACTTAATTTTTATTTCCAAGACAATTTGATTGGCACCAAATATAATCAGAATTCATTGATCTACAGATTAATCAATCTCATCACGTTTTACTAAATTTTTATTTGTTTTGTGATTAATGAGCCAAAATTCATCCTTTGCCCAAGTAAGAATAAGATGCAAAAGGGATCATGTTTTATAAGCTTTATTTACCTCAAAGTCTTACTTTCATAAAATGAGGACATTCAAAACAGTTCAGAATTTTACCATCATAATGTCTTTAACTGGAATTGAGCAAACCAGACAAATGTTATTTAATATCACAAATTCTAAAAATATTCATACAGGATTCACTTAATTATTTATTTATGATCACTAAAACACACGGGCACAGGGAAAACCATGTAGACAAGTTTCTAATAGTGTTAAAAAGAGGTATATCATTTAGACCTTTCACTTAATTATTTATTCATTGGTCCAACATTCCAATTCAAGGACAGTTGTACATAAAAGTGGCATGAGCTGCCAAAATGTTGATTTTTTTGACGTTATAACAGAATGTTGAAATTATTGGCTATTTTTCTCAAGACGTATCATTCAGAAGCTTTTTAGTGCTTCTAGGCTCAAAAATGTACTATAAAGTATTGTTTTGAACTAACTTCGGCTTAGAATGAATGAATGGTCATCCCGGTTATTTAAATTTTGTTTACTTTTCGAACACGTTTTCGGTTCGTACAGGCCACATACGGTCATTTCGTTTTTCGATGGTCTTCAAAGCCTCTTACTGTCGTGACGATCAGAAATTATGAAAAAAGTGTGAATTTTGGCAGCTCATGCCACTTTAATGGAGGAATTCAGGATGAAATAAGCTGTTAGCACAAACTTAAAACCATTTTTTTTTTTTTGGAACAGTGTTGAATTCAAGATGGATATGTATGTTTTGCCACAAGATTTATTTTATGCACTGTCTGTTACACACACGACACCTGATACACACACAACACCTGGTACACACACAACACCTGGTACACACGACACTCAGGAGTTTGGCAGAAACATGTTCTCAAGTGACTGTGAAACTGGGTTTTCAGAGGTAAAATGTCAGATCACAGGCTCAGCTTTGAGAATAACCAGACCTGAAGAGAAAAAGGTTCATGTTTAAGCCATGTTAAATGTTTGATACTGCTGCTGTGCTGCATATTCAAAGAACAAATTATAATGTAGTAGAGAGAGAAATAAAAAAAACAAAAAACACATGTATAAAGACAGATTCATTTTGGTTTATTTACAAACCATCTTTAGATATATTTAGTCAATATGCCTTACATGTTTTTCTTCTGATTGCTCACAGTATATTACACTAAGCTAGTTAGTGGAAAGTCTTAGTTCTTAATCATCCAAGGATACGTACTCGGTTATGTAAAGAACATGCGAAACATGAATTTGCCTGTTAATAGCACACATCTTCTGTTCATACAAGTTATTGGCTCTACGGATATTTATATTTCAACATCAATCCCTTACTTTTTCAAGGTACTTCAAATGATGAACTTTTCTTGACAATCAGAATTTTGGCAGTTTTTGTCAGAACCAAAGGTCAGAAAATCTTGACATAAACTAATCGCAAACATAGAAACCTTATAAAAATAAATTGTGACAGCAGTATAAGTTGTACCTATACTAGCTGTAGCCCGGCTTAGCCACACTCGTGTGTCTCTATCCTGGTTTACTTACTTTGTCGGTCAGGTAGAGCCACACATTAAACCACCATTATAAGGATGAGATAACTCATGTAACCTCATTAGGCCAATTTTTATGCTATGCTTTACAAAGAGCGATTTAACAGTTTAACAACGAATTTCGAAGAAATCAACTGGTTCAGTGAAAAGAGGAATGTTTCAAAGATATAATAGGTGGTAATAGCTAAAAGGTAGTTGAGATTAAGGATAGTTAAGACTTAGCTTAAATCTGAAATCCGAAGTCCTTCCAAATAATTCATTTAAAAGCCGTAACTATAGCCCAGCTATACTTTTATAATTATAGTTCAAGTTCCTAATCACGAAAGACTTTTTTTTTAAACTAACATTAACAAGTTACAGTACTTTGAGGTTAGAAACTAGAACTAAATCCATTAGGCGTACTCCTGGGACCTATAATGGCTATATAATAGATAATCTATCTGATACAGATAGTAATAAATACTATAAATATAGTATATATGAAACAAGCGCCGTTGTTGTTGTATCGTTGGCCTACATACGAATGGCTAGACTTAAAAGGTAACAACAAAAGCTCAAGACAAATCATATTACCTTGACATCAATAGTTTTGATCTCCGTGGTCCAGTGAGTAACCTTCATAAACTTTCTGGTTTAGTATTAACTTCAATATGCTAATGGTCCCCTGTAGCCGCTCTAGGTTGTGGTTTACCAGCCCACGGCGGAGTGACAGTTTCGTGACCCTGGAAACTCATTTTTTTCGGGATGTTACTATTGTCACCGAGTTTGTTCTCGATGAATCGGTACTTCAGGGATCCCTGCCATCGCAGAATATAGTTTTTCTTATACGGGTAACTGCTGTTTACGATGTAGATACCCATGAGTTCGAGTTCGTCAAAACATGCTGCACAGCTAAAGTAATGTTTACATTGACAGAGGAGAGGATAGCCTCGTTTTGAAACGCAACGATAGCAGCGCCACCGCTCCGTGATATTCGTCTATAGGGAGATAATGTGAGCCAAGTTTGGTGAGTATCCGACTGGTAGTTTTCTTGGAATTAAGGTAACAAAAAAATATATATCACCCCCTGGCAGCCATATTGAATATGCAAATGAGATGAAAATGTACGATATACAACTAAACCATAAGGTGATGATGTATGTTGAGTTTGATTAAGATTGGACTGATAGTTTTCTTGGAATAAAGGTAACAAGCAAAAGTTTTCTTGCAATAAACGTAACAAAGAAAAACAACATCGCCCCCTGGCGGCCATACTGAATATGCAAATGAGGTGAAAATGTACGATGCACAACTTGACCATCGGGTGATGATGTATGTTGAGTTTGATTAAGATTGGACTGATAGTTTTATTGGAATAAAGGTAACAAAGAAAAACAACATCGCCCCCTGGCGGCCATATTGAATATGCAAATGAGATGAAAATGTACGATGCACAACTAGACTATATGGAGATAATGTGAGCCAAGTTTGGTGAAAATCGGAAATGTAGTTTTCTTGGAATAAAGGTAACACAAAAAAACAATATCGCCCCCTGGTGGCCATATAGAATATGCAAATGAGATGAAAATGTACGGTGCACCATTAGGTATGTTAAGTTTGATTAAGATTGGACTGGTAGTTTTCTTGGAATAAAGGTAACAAGCAAAAAGTTAACGGACGGACAACTGACGACGGACCACGGAAAAGCGATTTGAATAGCCCTCCATCAGAATGATGGCGGGCTAAAAATGAGTGTGTGTCAAGGACTTATTTTTAGGGAATGGTACTGTTAGAAAATACATGGGTAGTGAAAGTCTAAATTTTATGCCTTTTATATTATTCAAACAGTAGGAAGAGTTTCTTCAGATAGACCAGTAAGGCAACAGAGGCAGTAAAGAAAGACTTTGAGAATTGGATATCACTTCCATCTGGAAACAAATTACCAAGTAAGTGAAAACATTTACTTTCACATGCATTTTTCATATTCTTTCGATCAAAGCGTTTTTGCAAACGGTAACCAAATAATTAAACAACATTTTTGAGGAATCATGTTGTACAAATGAAAAAAGGAAATGTAGCTCAAAATGTCAATCAGCAATCACCAATCATCAATTGAAGTCTGATAATCCTTATAAATTTTGAATGTGTGGCATTAAATGAGTTTTATTATCAGGTAAGAACGATTTCTTGCTTTTTACAATGTATGAACTTATGTGATCAAGAACAATTATGTGTATTGCATTGTTTTGTTTCTTTTTAATAGGTAAACAGGAACTCTTGGACTATATGGATAAATATTCCCTGGTGTGCTCTTATCCGCAGCTGAGAACAAAAATAATGAATGAACAAAACAAAAGACAAAGACGTGCCAAATCTTGTTTGAAGACCAGGAACTTGGATTGATTGATTGTACGATATTTTACACTGCACCCAAGATTATTTCACTTATATGGGAGTGTTGCCAGTTTTATTGCGCGAAGAAACCCAAGACCTTCAGGTGGCAACGTACAACTGTCCTACATAGGTCGACGGGATCATTTTTAAATACTGTAATCACTAGATAGATAAGGTCATTCCACATTTGGTGTTCACTGATTATTCTTAGATTGGATCAGCTGTTTCACTGCTATTTTTAATTATATGAAAAATCTATAACTGTTTTTATTTTTACATAACTCTTGCAAGTATCAGTAGGTAGACCCTCCCGCTTTCCTTCCACAATAAACCTGGCAATGTCGCCATCTAACTTTAGTGAAACACACTTGAATGGGGCATCAAACAATGTAGATAGCCAGAGGCATGGATAATATTCGGGAAGTAATAGCACTCGCGACCCTTGAAGTTCCTCTGTTACACCTTCAACAAGGTCTAATTTTCATTTTATCCTGTTGATGTTTGGTCTGATGTAGATGGTAACTCTGATGATGTAGGTGGCCATTACTCGTGGTACGGGGGGTGAGGTATTCTTTCACAAGATTATCTCCTTGAGACGTTGCTGAAGAGGCCCATAGTCATGTCAGAGCAGGAGAGCCGGAAATTTTGGATACAATTCTCAATGGGAAAATTCAGATATCTGTGGTCCCAAATTCATAGCAAACTTTAGTGAAAATCTTAGAGTACCTGTATGTTTAATTTTGTTCCTAATTATTTTACTTATTATAAATGTCAACCAGTTATACAGCCACACCGAGAATCACCCAGTAAAGCCATGAATATAAATAAACAACAGGCAATGTTTAATTAACAAAATTCGGGTATTGCTTTGTCCCTATACATTTACTGCGATTTTATAATGATAAAATATTTTGTTTGTATGCATAGCGTGTCTGATATGGATCTGTATTATTATTATAAGCACTGCTAGTTTTACTACCCACAAGGCATTTTAGTTGCTGATTGTTTTTACATTAAGATTACTACAATATCATGTGAGGTGAGGTGGGGCTTACTTTTCAATGACTTGGTAAAAATTTACTAGAATCCAGATAAGCTCAGAAGAAATAAAAATTAAGTGGCTAGTTATAACTAGAGCGGAATCTATTCCTTTGTGAATAAAAACACTTAATCCCAGGAGCTAGGTAACTTGCAAATTGAATAATTCAAACTGATTTAGTAATTAATGAAGAAATCCTTCTAAATGTGAGTGACCTGAATTGCTTTATAGTTATATTTAATGTACATTATAACTTCTATGTAATTCAATAAAGTTAACATAATAAATTTTTTGACAGTTTTCGTTCATACCAAGGTTTTTATTTGATTATTGATTGTTTGGTGTTTTGCACCGCACTCAATGGTTTGTCGGCTTTATTGGAAGAGGAAAGCTGACTCTCTGTCTGAAGGGCCTCCTCCCTCTATATTCTAGTGGTACCTAGCATACCAAATTAGTCCATTGGTCCCACTCAGAGAATTTAAATTTTATTTTGGCTGAATGAAATTAGAAACGGCGACCCATTTGTCAATGGCTTGGATTAAGTGTCCACAGCTCTGTAATAAGTACTGAGCACCAAGGCGAAGGTTTATGGACATTTCAGCATTGTACTGTTTGTCACCTAAAGGTTGACTTTGTATAGTGTATGTCACCCAAAGGTGGCATATATATTCAATGTCACCCAAAGGTGGCATATATATTCAATGTCACCCAAAGGTGGCATATATATTCAATGTCACCCAAAGGTGGCATATATATTCAATGTCACCCAAAGGTGGCATATATATTCAATGTCACCCAAAGGTGGCATATATATTCAATGTCACCCAAAGGTGGCATATATATTCAATGTCACCCAAAGGTAACATATATACTTAAAGGCCCACTTGCCGCCGCAGCCTGTTTAAATTTGCTAAGAAAACCAATTTACGAGAGCTTACTACGACTTATACCACTAAACTTAAATATAGGACACATAAAACATGTCTAGTTAGCTTTAGAATGTAGAAATGGGATGAAAAACAAACGAAGAATCGAAGCCTGATTACAACAACAACGATCAGTGTCGGACAACTTTCGTGTTGGCTTACCCTCATTTCAGGCCTTTTTATCTTTGGTTTACACTCAAACAATTACCAGCAGGCTTTTCCAGTCGCTGTTAACCGATCGTCAGTCTGTATTTCTCAGATAAATAGGCCTACGTAAAATTACACTGTGCCGTTAGTTCACTCACTCGACTGAAACATAAAATCGCCAATAGGGGGCAGATTGGTTTGTTTACGTTACGGACCCCTAACAATTCAAATTTTCAAATTCAAATTAAAAATACAAAGTGACGTCCAAACTTTTAAATTTTGGTAAAAATAGAAAGTTCCTAACTTATATTGTCTGGGAAAAATACAGAAAACCATCTTTCTTTTTTAATGTAAACAATATTCCTGATTTTCGCGGCAAGTGTGCCTTTAATGTCACCAAATGGTAGAGTTTCTTCGTGATCATACGTGTCTTTAAAAGGTATATTTCTAATTAATAACATTAAACATTTTCAAATGTTCATCAACTCAATTATGAAGAAGTCCATACCTAAATATGCAAAAAAAATTTTTTTATTTCTACCTTGCTTTCTAAGGCCGAGGCCACACCACGAGACGCGCTTTGGAGAAGCTTTGGCCAAGCTGTAGCCGAGCTACGAGCGACAAGCTTTGGGTGGCCACACCACGAGCTGTAACAATAAGCTGTCAGCTAGCGGCCAGCTAGCTAAAAGCTCCTAAAAGCTGGTATGACCACATTGTAAGCGGTTATTGCTTGATAGGCTGCTAGCGTACAGCTAGCTCGAACATGTATCTCATATCCTATTCATACAGATAAGTTTAAATAAGATGAAAAACTAATTACATGACGATATCATGGTTACTTGAACTGGTGCCACATTATCGTTGAAAGATTGTAAATTTTTGAGTGTTTAATGATGTTGTAAACCGACAAATACTTCTGATCAACATGTTTGCATGGAAGAATGGTCCTAGCGGTGCAATTTCTTGTCTATGTCTGTTCTACTATTTCAATTTGTAGCAACGCTAATTAAGATTGAAATTGAAATAAAAAAATAGTGGTAAAGTCAGTAGCCTGTGCGAACCGAAGACGTGTGATAACAACGTACAAAATTCAAATAGTCGGGATAATTTAAAATCGTATGAGCTGCCCAAATTCGGACTTTTTGTCATAAATTCCGATTGCCAAGAGAATTCCGTTTGTTGAAACTTGAAAATTAAAGGATTGACGTTGGTATGAACAGTATTGGTAAAGTCAGTAACACGAACGAACCGCTGAAGAGTGCAAATGACTGACAAAATTAAAACAGCCGGGGTGTATGAGTACATTTTGGTATTTGTCGTTCCTTATAACACTACCTAAACATACATCTGCAAGATTGGCATCAACGGATTGCCTCTATCTTAAACTTTTTGATAAAAATAACGAAATAACGAATAAATCTGTTTCTACGAAATTTTCTCCATAGCTCATGCCTCGATAAATATATTTTTCTTCATAGTAAAATTGTATATTTGGAATAATTGTGTCGCCTTTGACACCCAAAGGATTGTCCCTTCTTGTTATTCAATCCCAGGGCTTCATACGTTTTCTCAATGGAGACTGGTTGAATTTAAAACTGCATGAATACTATTTAGGAAGTATAATAAGGCAAGGTTAGGTGCAGGGTGGAGATCTAAAACAAAATATGGGATTCGGTCTGTTGACAAAAGACCGATACATGTAAGATGTTTTTGTCTGGGGGACAAAATTTGTCCAGTGATCAAATTCTGTTCGAGACCCCCACAACGGCAGCGGAAAGCATGAGTTTATTGATGTTTTAGGTACCCCCGTTCCTATGGCAACGAGTTCATGTTCAAGGGCTAGCAAATGAAAATCGAGTCAGAATTTATTTATTGGATTGAACGACATTTGAACCCATTTACCGATCGATGTAAGGCATCATAAAATGTCACCTCAAACAACTAACAGCAGGAAGCCACGAAATATAATTGAAGACAATAGAATAATTCAATGTCGATCCGAACTTGTACCTGTCTACATATATAACATATATACAAGCTGCAATTTGCAGGAACAAGAAAGTTATTGTATCATGAATAATTCTAGTACTTTGATTAATAAATTAATAACATTTCACTCCAAAATACGATGATTAAAACATTTCTTGAAGCCGATCGTATCAATCCAAACCCCCCACCCACCTATGGTCTTTCTGATTAAAGAAAGGCACCTTGGTTCGTTCGCAAATATTCGTGAATTATCGTTGCTTTCCGTCAGATTTCTAAAAATAACCTTTAAAAGTACGGCTCGAGCTTTGAGCGGCGATAAATGTAGAGAAGTAAAGCGCCGCTCAATGCTCGCCTGCTGCTAGCACCCACTGCTAGGCTACTGCCCACAGTATGGCCGGTTCAGTGTAAATCTATACAATGTTTTTCACGGCGCGGCTACAGCGCGGCTCAACGCTCATAGTGTGGCCTCGGCCTAAGGAGGTGTCACCCAAAGGTGGCTGTTTAAAGCATGTCACCCAAAATATATATGTATATTAAACAGCAGGTACACATTTCTAATAAAAAAGACTCTTGAAAACACACAAAAAATATGTGGACCCAAATCAAATTTGGTATGCGACACATCTACCTATAAGGTATATATACTCTAAAAGAATTGGAGAGATATCAAAACGAAAGAAGTTCTGGAGCCGAAAGGGAATATTACATAATCCAATATAGCTGCCATATTATGCAACAGGTGATGGAAGAAATGGTACATTAAACACCGTCTGCCCATAAGGTGTATACTCTCAAAGAATCGTCAAGATCGGATCAATACTCTTCAAGTTATGGAGCGGAAGGGAATCCGGGATGGCCGGACAGACGGCGCTGGTGATACCATGATGCGACCAACTTTTTTTAAGCTGGGTGTATGAAAACCAGGATTTGGCCCCATAGCAACCGTTGATATGGTAACTGAATGTCCCAAAATGTTGTACCTTGCCATATCATAGTATCCTAACAATATATAATACTCAAAGACACACCATTAAAAGTATATATCAATTAAGTATATTTTATGCCGAGAAGCCGTCCTTGACTGCGTTGAGTACAAGAACAGCTTAGTGAAAAAATAGGTCGGTAGCTTGATGCATAGCTAGGATCCCCAGATTTGTAAACTGGAGTCACATTTGCGGTTTTCCACTGAGTAGGGAAAATGCAAGATCGCCAAGAATGATTGAAATGGGGAGCCAAAATTGAGTGGGACCTCAGATAACAGCTTTGGCCTTAATTCATCAGATCCGATGGTGACGGCTTTACTGGTGTCAAGTGCCTTCAGTTCTTTCAGAGTATCTTCCTCTGAAATAACCAACTCACACAGACTATCCCCAGTATCATTTGGCAAGTCACAATTACCTGAATCATCCACAGTGCATATACCAGCAAAGTAATCGTTGAATAACTTTGCGTTTTGTTCATCATTGTGACAAAATTCAACAAGCTGAGTTTTTAAAGGTGGTATGTGATTGAAATTCAAGTTGGAGTTTTTGAATAACGTCTTACATAATTTCCACCAAAATTTTCTGTTAGTGTTGCCTTCAGAGATTTGCACCGCAAGTTTCTCGTCATGAATCGTCTTGTGTATACGCAGCAAGTTTCGTCTCTTTATGTATAATAATAAAGGCAAAGGAAGCCAGTTTCATATTCAGTTTTGCTCCCTGGCGTTGGATTCTGAATATGATGTCATAATGTGCAGAATGTTTTGGTATATATACATGTAAGCAGCAAGTTTCGTCTCTTTAAGTACAACAATAGAGGCACAGGAAGCCAGTTTCATATTCAGTTTCGTATTCGATTTTTGTCCCCTGGCGGTGGATTCTAAAAATGATGACGTCATAATATGTAGAATGTCTTGGTTGATTGATTGGTGTTTTATGCCGCGCTCAAGATTATTTCACTTATATGGCGCCGTTGCCAGTTTTAGTGTGGGAGGAAACCAGGATCTGTGCCCGGAGGAAACCCACGACCTTCCGTTGATAAATGGCAACCATCCCACATAGGTCGTTCGAGTGAAAACCCATTCAGAAAATTATCCAATTTTTTGGGGACAGAGTGGGATTCGAGCCCGCAACCCATTGGTAGAAGGCTGTTTGGATTGAACACTCTACCTACTGAGCCACGGAGGCCCCAGAATGTCTTGGAGTGCATCCTTAGTAAGCTTCGTCTCTCTAAGTAAATTAATAATTGTACAGGATTGTACAGTTTCATATTCAGTCTGGCCTAAAAAAGGGAATAATATGCCAGCTCGGAGTTCCTTGTTCATTATTCACTTCTGCTGAATGTCAAACTACAGTGTGAAGTTAGCTACGGATTCACAGTTTGTTATTCACTATCTCGTTGAATATCAAACTGGACTGTGAAGTTGGCTCACGGTTCATTTTGATCATCGAACCGTGAACTGGGAGCTAACTTCACAAACATATCCATGTATCTACATGTACTGATGCATGAACCAAAAATTTGAACTTTACCTTTTCACCATATGAATCAGTGCCGGGACACAAAAGCGGATGGATGGACAGACGAACAGATGGACGGACACAAAGTTACATGTATAACCCCTTTGATGAGGGCATATAAAAGAAGACTCACTGGATGGGAATAATGTCAGACCTCTGAGCATTATTACAACAGTATCCTAACTTTGGAAAAATTATATATAGCTTATCTATAGCTAATCGTTTGTACGACATGTGGATTTATCCCATGTGTTCCTCGCCTGAGCATCTCTTTCACCACCTCCATCCCCAGGGATTTGCCATATTATTTGTTGTAAAGTCTTACCTCTATGCAAGGCATCCTCCCTGAGAAATTAGCGCCTGTGTAACCATAAGTGACATTGGCTATAAGCTTTAAGCCAAGTTGACGAGCGTCCAACAGCTTTAATAAGCCCTGTAATAGAATATGATGCAGTATGAATCACCGGAATAATGTAAAGAAAGCAGAATAGAAGTGGGGGGGGGGGGGAAGGTGGAGTGAGGTACAATTTGACATCATGATCAAGGAAAAATAGGCCTATCGTCAGTGCAAATTATGTCTAAACAAGAGTTTAAGAAACTCATAATACGCCCACAAAGGTAAATTCATTGTAGCACGCTATCTTCATATTCAATATTAAAGATATGTTTTAACCAGAATTTCGGCTGGTAGAATCTTTCAGTCACCTAAAAAAGACTGGGGCTTGGTGAATTTTAGTATTTGACACATCACTTAACTATATATCTGAAAACTGTGTCAAAGCTACTTGCAAAAGTGTGTACACTACATATAGACATACAACAGCAATTTCACCATGGTTATCATAAAGTTGTTTGGATACAATTAAGCTCTACTGTGAAACCACAGACAGATTAACATCCATTTCCTCAATTACTGATTGCCAAAAGGCTGGGTGACTGTTTTTGGTCGAAACATATAGCGAGACCCCAATTTACTTTTAGTACACAACACATAATCTATTTGTTAGCTAGTTATGACTGAAAAGAAATTTAAATCAATGCAATACTTCCCAAGTTACTGAATGCCAAAAACGCTGGGTGACTGTTTTGGTCACCACAAATATCCAGGCCTCAATCTAATTTTGGTACGGCCAATACCGTTCACTCATAAGCTAGATACATGTATAACTGAAAAAAATTGATAATCCATGCAATAAGTACCGAGTTACTCAATGCCAAAAGGCTGGTGACTGTTCTGGTCGCCACAAATATCAACACCCCAATTTAATTTTGATACAGGACACAACATTACTCATAAGCAAGTTATAACTGAAAAAAAATAAAAAAATCCATGCAATAGTTCCGGGGTTACTAAATGCCAAAAGGCTAGGTGACTGTTTTGGTCGCCACAAATATCAACACCTCAATCTAATTTTGGCACAGGACACATAATCTACTCATAAGCAAGTTATAACTGAAAAAAATGTAAAAATCCATGCAATAGTTCCGGGGTTAATAAATGCCAAAAGGCTAGGCGACTGTTTTGGTCGCCGCAAATATCAACACCTCAATTTAATTTTGGTACAGGACACACTATCTACTCATCAGCCAGTTATAACTGAATTTATTTTTAAAATCCATGTAATAGTTCCTGGGTTACTGAATGCCAAAAGGCTAGGCGACTGTTTTGGTCGCCGCAAATAGCAAGACCCCAATTTAATTTTGGTACAGGACACACCATTTACTCATAAGCTAGTTACAACTGAAAAAAATGCTAATTCATACAATAAGTACCAAGTGACTCAATGGCAAAAGGCTGGTGACTGTTTTGTTCGCCGCAAATATCACGACCCCAATTTAATTTTGGTACAGGACACACTATCTACTCATAAACTAGTTATATCTGAAAAAAAACTTCAATCCATCGAATAGTTCTTGAGTTATTAAATGCCAAAAGGCTAGGTGGCTGTTTTGGTCGCCAAAAATATTGAGACTCCAATTTAATTTTGGTATGCGACACACCGTCTACCCATAAGATACATATATCAGGTTTTAAGTGGAACGGACACTAATCCGGGACGGACAACGGTATACCAATATACACTTGCTTTAAGAGCGGGCGTATAAAAATTTCATATGGAAAAATGTAAAATAGGCTTACTAATTGATAAACCGTCACATAGGATTTATAATGAACATACTGTAAATATATTTCTGAACACTAAAAAACACAAAATCTTCGTTTATAACAAGAGATCAGTCAATTGATCTTGGCGACCACCATAGAACACTATCAGAAAGTGAGGCTGCTTGTAAACGGATCGCAAACTTGATTTGTGAAAGTGATTTGTTCCATTGGTGGCTGGCTGG
This sequence comes from Lepidochitona cinerea, assembly GCA_963971465.1. NCBI lineage: Eukaryota > Metazoa > Mollusca > Polyplacophora > Chitonida > Tonicellidae > Lepidochitona > Lepidochitona cinerea. The sequence continues at coordinate 59,109,519 of OZ020551.1, read as the reverse complement.
GCAAGAACACAGTTTCTCTGGTAGAAAGTGGCTGTACTCCAAAGCAACTTTCCTAAAGCCTAGCGCTACACATTTCAGCGCAGACGATGAGCTCTCGGCTGAGGCCAGTTCCTTGTCACCCAAGTTCACTGACCTACACAAGTGTCACTACCCGTGTTACGTAATATTATAAGTGGTCACATGATTTAATAAGCACACGCGATTGGACTTTCCCTCCTCTCAGCTCAGCTGGCAGTTCACGTAGTGCGCACACGGTGAGATTCTTGCCACGAGAGGCAGAAAATATCAAACATGCTAGATAATTTCATCCCAGCCTCGAGAGGTGAAAATCTCACCAAAATTTATGCGCACACGGGGGAAACAGCTTAGCTCCCAGCTACGCGTGGCTGGCAGCTCAGCCGGCGCCTCTTGTGTGCGCTAGGCTTAAATGATTGGTCAAGAGTTTGAAAATGCCGACATCACTGAATGCCAAAATGTATTTGAGAAAGTAAGATCCTAAACTTAGGATGTTCAATTTCAATTTACTAAGATTGAAATGAAGGATGCTTCGATTTAACTCCTGATTTAGTGTACATCTTCCTTCAAAATACATGTCCAACATTAAAATTGATACAACCGTGACCACATCTACGTACATGTAGCCTCTTTCATAAAGCAATGAACAATTTTATTCTGTAATATCATACATCAAAACGAGGTATAAATTGTACACACTTACAAGAAGCATTGTCATGAGGACTAGATAGCTTACAAACATTAAGCATGCATTCAAAGTGTGGTAATTTATTTAGCTGTTTATTACATTATATACAAAGCCGTGAAAAGCAACGGAGAAAATAAACATGGTCACATCCACTTCAAATGTTTGCTGGCTTTCAAATAAGCATAATTATATCAAACTAAAAACCGTTTTTACCAGGCTCTGTCATTCAAAAATATCACAAGAATTTGTTTTATATCTTTTTTAGTTCTTACAATTGTTGTCAAATAGGAAGACGGCAAATAATAATAATAATTCTTTATATATAGAGGGTTACATATAAACTAGACTCCATCAGCTGAATAGCTCTTCTTCCTTGAGGCCCTCACAATTTTTACAAGATATAACCATGGTTTACACATATACATAGACATAACATTTTTTTAAAACAATTACCAGACTTATTTTGACAATAATTGTTGATTACATAAAACTAGATTGTGTTGGTATTTATTCTTAAAGCTGCCTACTGAAGAAGCAGTTTGCATAGATAAGTGAAGAGAATTCCAAATACATGCTCCAGAGTAAAAAAAGGATTTCTTAAACATTTCAATAGGTGGAAATGGCACAGACAATTTATGCATTTTTTTTTACACGAGAGGCATATGTTCACTTTGAGCATGAGTGAATACTCATCATGTAAGATGGATAGTCACCAGAAATACATTTATATACTGTGACCGCTATGTTTAACTTTACACAGTCTTCCATATGTAGCCAGTTAAGGGCTTTAAATAATTCCTGTGATGGTGTTTTCTTTGTTTTACCTAATATTAGTCTTGCTGCATTTTTTTTTTGCAATTTACCAATCCTAGTGATGTAGTTCTTTGAACAGTTACCCAAGACAGGTAGAACATATGCATTGTAAAACAAAATCCTGATATTTACTGGTAGTGCTTGTATTTACGTAGAAAGGACAACAAACATGATATCTTTCTGCAAACAGAATTAACATGGTTAGACCAGGTTAAAGTGTTATCTACATGCAATCCTAATATTTTTAAATTCTTTGCCTGCTTAATAATGACATTATTAATAGTAATCTCAAAGTTATTTGGATGACAAGCTTTCAAGGATTTGGATGTTCACTAATTCACACAGTCATCTAACATAGCTCACAAAAGTATGAAGCAAGACAACATTTTGCCATGACATCACAGCCACATCATTTCGTCATTGGCATTCTTTTCATGACGTGGCCTTTGTGACCTTTAAACTCGAAGAAACTGCCACTTACTTTAGATTTCCGTGTGCATGCTTTATATATTTTGTGAAGTTAACGCATATGCGTCATAGCCCAACAGGCGAGGGCTCAGGGGCTGCCCAGGCCCCTGAATCTCCATGCTCCTAGACGAGCGGTGTAGCTCCACATATGAAGCGGAGGCCAGATTTAACAACTAAAGTACCGAGCTGGACCGCTTCACACACTTTCGATTCTCCCCGGTCTTGTTTCTCAGATCAGTGACCTAACAAACCTTTCTGCTAACATCCACATACAGAGTATTCTATGATGCAGGCCCGGTGCCGTCAGTTTGTATGCTTCAGTAGACTATATTAGGGTAAATTTTCTGCAAAAACCTTCAATCATCTTACTCGGCAGGTTTGACAAGAGTAGGACGAAGGCTGCCATATTGTAGCTAGTCCTGAATTGAAAATAGCATTGCACGCATTCCCAAATCCAATATACAGAGACACAAAACACGTTGATTGGATTTGGCAATGCGTGCAATGGTAGATTGAAACTGGCTTCGGTCAATAAGATGTGTGTGAACAATGATTTATCTCAAGAAACCATAGTGTTCATTATTTTACTTGCAACACCAAACGCTTACATTGCTTGACTAAATTTGACGTTAATAATGGTAAATATGTTAATGTTATTAAATAATTAGATTAAAGTTATTAGATCAAACCCCTTGGGGATTTATTCCCACCTGTTTCATGTACCATTGCATTAAACATATCCTATGTACATGCATGGTGAATAAAGAAATGAAATGAATTTACTGAGAACTTCTTTCTCAGCTGCAAGTTTTACTATCAACCTATTCTTATTATGTTGCATAACTAGACCATATTGGGAACCTGTCTGCGAAATTTAATGAATATCTGACCGGAAGTGATCGCGATTATAAGAGAGAAAAGTGATAAAAAAGAAGAAAAACAAAATGGTAACCTAGCTGCCATTTTAAATGAAAAAAAAAATAGATGTTACACAACCGACCAGAAGTTGTCTTGGAACAGCGATCACAAGAAAAGTTTTAGACACTGGACCACGGACAAAAAATCAATTTGATAAGACTACCATGAGATCATGGTGGTCTAAAAACATGGAGTTTCTAATTGTGTTAAAAAGAGGTATATCATTTAGACTTTTATACCCAATCATAAGTTGTTGAAATCAACTAAAACCCATAATAGTTCATTAGGTTGACCACAGACAGGAGTTAGGGTTTAGCCAGTAGAATTTTTGGAACACTTTGTGATACATTGACAGTAAACTGATTATTACCCATGTAATCAAAGAATGTATTGTTTTCAAAATCATTCATACTATGGCAAGAATATTGGTAAACTGAAATTGAACTTAATAATATCGTGAGCAAACAAGAGTTTTAGTAAACTCAACATACGCCCGCTGTGGCAAAGTCGAACCGCAACAATTAACAACTTTACATTTAATATAACATTTGTTTTAATTTCATCAATTCAAATTTCTTGTTCACATTAGAAGTTTTTCTTTTCTGAATTTGATGAAGCTGCAACTAAATACCAGTACGTTATAGTACACATATATTATCTGTTCAGGTAACTTCAATCACATTTTAATTGCAAAAACTGAAATATTGTGACTGTTTTGACATTGCTGTTATGTTCTATAATTGGTAAGGAGCAATCAATACAATAGCTTACAATTCTTGAATTTTAACAGTTTTGACTGGGACACTGTTCTATTGGACTTGGCTGAAATAGTTTTAGTACAAAGCAAACAATCTTCAGGCTGACCACAGATATGATGGTGTGTAAATATACAAACCTTGTGTGGTATTTCAATGGATGCCATTGTCCCCTTATCTCTATTTAAACAGCCACTCTGATAAATACCAGATGGGTAATAAAGTGGGAAAATGGTCTTTTTTTGTTATTATAGTGCACATAGTCATTAAACTATCCAAGAAAACAGTCTCAGAATGTATAATTTAATTGGCTTCCAGTATTACTCTGGACCAAGTGTACTCAAAAAAGCATTGATATATATTAATATATATATATATATTAAACATCAGGTACACATTTCTGATAACAAAAAACTCTTGAAAACAAGACAAAAAATATGTGTACCCAAATCAAATTTGGTATGTGACACATCATCTACCTATAAGGTATATATACTCTAAAAGAATTGGAGAGATATCAAAACGAACGAAGTTCTGGAGCCGAAAGGGAATATTACATAATCCAATAGAGCTGCCATATTATGCAACAGGTGATGTCAAAAATGGTACGTGAAACACCGTCTGCCCATAAGGTATATACTCTGAAAGAATTGTCAAGATCGAATCAAAACTCTTCAAGTTATAGAGCGGAAGGGAACGAAGATATAGACCAAGACAGAATAATACATAATCCAATGTAGAAGTCATATTATGCAATCGACAATGTCCTAAATGGTTCATGACACACCTTCTACCCACAAGGTATATGTTGTGAAAGAATTGTAAAGATTAGATTAAAACTCTTCAAGTTATGGAGCGGAAGGGAATCCGGGCCGGACGGACAGCGCTGGTGATACCATAATACGACCGACTTTTTTTAAGTCGGGCGTATAAAAAATGAGAATTTTTGTTCACCCAGAAATACATGTACCTAGGCAGAAGATAAGCAACGGGCTTTAGTCCTCGCTAGTAGATCTTTCAAGTACTTGTTTTTTATAAGCAACGACTAGCCTTTGGGCCAGAGGTAAAGCCATTTTACTTTGAAGTACTTTGTATTCTTCCCCTATGATCTTGGTCATATTAATGCTGGCCATGTTATAGTAAAACACAAATGGTATAATAGTTTTTTCACGACACCTGTGTGGGTCCAGGTTTAAACCCAAAAGCTAAATAGTTTGTAACGTTTGAATCCAAACACTTTCCCTTTCCAAACGTTTGTGCTTGGTATCTACAGTGTGTTGTGTTTTTATTTTTACTTTACTCTCAGTTGACTCACATGATGATCACGTGATACGCTAGGCGAGAAGCTTTCTTTGTTCTTGTACTGTGTTGTATGACCTTTAGAGTAGCATTAAATAGTCATTAGTTTATTTACAATCGTTATAGTTAATAACTTCGTCGATACGACACAGTGGAAGTGAGAAAAAGGATTTTTTCAACGGGCATGATTCACTGTAAATATAAATAGCTTAGTCCACCCGAAATATATAACTTTTTAAAGTTTAAAGTTATTAAAAGTAAAATTTTGGATCTCTCCACCATAAAGTTAAACATGATTTATCACTTCTTAAAGGGAAAGTTCTAGACCGGGTCTAGAACGTAAAACCACTTCTAGCCACCATTGAAAATCAAGTAAATTTGACTGTTTATGTACTTGAAAATGATAAATTTTCTTCATTCAGATGGTCACCCAATTATGGGTCTGCAACAAGCTTAACCCTAGTCCTGTCGCGGGCGAGTATACTCGTCCGCTGCTTGCTGTCGCTTGACTGCCACACACGAGTTAACTCGGGCAGAGCGTTTCCAGTCGCTCACTGCCACGGACGATTATACTTGTTCTGACAACATACCGTTTGATTTTGACCAATAGAATTAAAGTAAATTCTTTTCATCCGAAATAAATTACATCAGTATAATTTCCGGTTCCTGTTCTTTAAGCGGGAAAAAAATTGAGTTCACAGAGTTCAGTTAAAGAGAAATGTTGATAGTTTGAAGTTACCGATTGAACTTAAACCGATCACAGCGACGGCGTTCAAAATGGCGTCGCTGTGAGGCGACTCGTGTTGTGAGAATGTGACATCCGTACACGGAGAGTTATTACGGGTTTTTTATTAGAATAATTTTGGCGAATAGAAAGAATTGATTTAAGACATTTTTGATAATATCAGGATTGAAATTGAAAGCGTTTCTTCACCGACATGCGAAGAATTTTTTCACGGAAGGTGACCTCGATTTCTCGCCGTCTGCGGCGTAGATATGTGTCACAATTTGACAGGACGGTGCTTCGATGAGGAAATAAATTCCTATTATCTTTGCCGAATTTCTGTCGTTATTATTCTTGTTCTACCCATAAATACAGATGAGGTTGACTATTTTTGTGGAATGGTTGATAATGATATATGTCAGCCAGAGTTTGGAAATCTCACGACCGAATGAACTCTTCAACCAAATCATTGAAATTGTGAATGTGAAGAATAAATACTTTGTGACAAAGATTCAAAACTCATCAATGACTATTTTTTAAATGAAATAAATGTATTTTGCTGAGAAACAGATGCCCCAATTAGAGAATATTACAGAATCCAATGTAGAAGCCATATTATGCAATGGACAATGTTCTTAATGGTTCATGACACACCTTCTACCCCTAAACTATATGTTGTCAAAAAAATTGTAAAGATCGGATCAAAACTCTTCAAGTTATGGAGCGGAAGGGAAAGAATATATAGACTAAGACAGAATACTACATAATCCAATGTAGAAGCAACATTATGCAATCGACGATGTCATAAATGGTTCATGACACACCTTCTACCCACAAGGTATATGTTGTGAAAGAATTGTAAAGATTAGATCAAAACTCTTCAAGTTATGGAGCGGAAGGGAATCCGGGACGGACGGCGCTGGTGATACCATAATACGACTGACTTTTTTTAAGTCGGGCGTATAAAAACTGAACACACCTTATTCTTACACTCTTTCAACTCTTTCTTCACCATAAGTCTGGTATTAAGTATTTCTTCAACCATACTGAAATCAAATATAGAAAACAGGTTTCGTGAAATCAAAAATACATGACGCCATATGGCAGCATATTCACTTATTTTACATTTGCTTACAATTTCATTTTAAATTTAGTGTCAATACCAATAACTGTATATTCAGACTAGAGCTCTCTTCTGTTTGGTAAGGGCTGTTTTTGTGGCAATGCACTCTGTTAAATAGGGCAAGGTGCTTTTTACGTGCCTGACTTGGAAATATTGGCCCTGTTACAGTTTACTAAATGTCTACTTGTCCTGAATCTTTTTCATCCAATCTCAAGATTTTTTATATATCATTTTTATTTATATTTTTCAATTTTGATTATTCCCTAAAAGAAAAGAGTAATTTGTATAAAAATTTCAAGGTCTGTATTTCGGTTAAAATAATTAGAGTGGAGCAAAACTTGATATGTAACTCATCATGGTAGACTCAAGTATAAAATTTTAGCACAATATATATTAGTATTTAGAAAAAAAGTAGACTACGGAAAACTTAAATTTCTATGAAAAAAGTCAGTAATGTCGAACGGCCACAACTTTCATAAAACTAAGCTGATGCAAGATAACTATACTTCAGACAGGATGTACAGATAATTATTCTATATTACAATGTGTTTTAATGGATTGATTGATTGGGGGTTTTTTTTTTCAACCTCACTAAAGATTATTCACTTATATTGCGGCGTTGCCAGGTTTAGTGTGGGAGAAAAATCCACTGAAAATTGTATAAATTTTTATTGATTTTATTGTGTTATTCGAACCTATGCCGCATCGATGGAAGGACTGTTGGGACCGAGGGACTATCACTAACTGACTGAGCCACAGAGGTCCCCATATGTGTTTTAACCTGGCCAATATATAAAGGTTACTGTAAGATTGATGTATTCTCTGCATTAACAAAAGAAAGTTGATATACTGATTTGCAGAATTCAATGATTTCGTAGATCTTACCTAGAAATTATGCCTTTTCTGACATATTGCTTTACAAATACAACACCGTTTGGAGATATTGTGACATCATCTTTCAGTTTTCTTAACAATGATGCTTGTACAGATAAGGCAGAACAGCCAAACTCAATTGCTCCATCTCTGAAGTTTTATAAGAAATCATTTAAGAGAGAGAAACACAACTTCCCATCACTGTATATGCATGGTCAATGATTAACAATGCTCCATGCATTTGAGGATGTGAAAAGCTGCAGAACAAGCCTTTTAAGCTTTTACAATGTTAATTAGCTAATTAAGATCTTTATTAGTTATATAGTTACCAAAAATGGCATGAAGTCATTGCAAAAGTCCTAACCAGTGTTGTAGTCAAGACCAGGTCACCGAGACCAAGACCTGATAGGTCAAGACCAAGACCAGGCGTCCGAGATCAAGATTGATTGTTTGGTGTTTTACGCCGCGCTCAAGACCAGGATTTGTTAAAGACCCACTTGTCGCCTTAGCCTGCTTGACATTTGTTAAGAAAACCAATTTACACGAGCTGACTACAGTTAAAACCACTAAAATTAAACATAGCACACATAAAGCAAGTCCAATTAGGTTTAGAATGTATAAATGAGGGTGAAAAACAAGCGAAGAATCGAAGTTCGATTACAACAACAACAACGATCAGTGTTAGTTAACTTTAGTGTTGGACTACCCTCATTCAGGCGTTTTTGTCTGTGGTTTGCACTCGGCAGACTTTTATAGTCTCTCTTACTCGATCGTTAGTCTGTATTTCTTAGATAAAGTTCGTAAAATTACACTGTGTCGTTAAATCGCACACACGGCTCAAAACATTAGAGCGCTTGCTCAGGTTTGATGTTTGTTTACATTGCGGGTACTTGAAAAATCTGTTTTTCAATTTCAAATTAAAAATACTAAATGATGCCAAAACCTTCCATTTCTGTTAAAAATAGAAAGTTCCTAACTTCTTCTGTCTGGGAACCCCGTTCCCTGTTTTGTAATGTCAACATTGCTCTGGATTTTCGCGGCAAGTGTGCCTTTAACTTGACATTAATAAAGTAATAAACGCTATATTTCATTGAATAACTTGTTTGAGATGAATAGTATGACATAAGCATGACATATAACAAAAGTCATAAGTAGATGTAATGTTTTCATTTCTTCTATTTTGCCTTCTTACAATGTTGCCTATAATATCTACATTTTTTAATAATTTTCAAATTCTTTTACTGATAAGAATGCATTTTCAAATTTCAATTTGCCCATATTTTGACAGATCAAGTTTGGAATGACAAAAAAAAAATTTCATAGCTACAAAACAAACAAAAAAATGCAGAAAACAACCTCAATCTCATGTGGGTGTAATAAATTCACAGGTCCAGTATTCACAAAGCTGCAAAAATAAGTTAGCCGGCAAAGTTTTTTTCTCATTTTATCGTAGTTCTGAACGTTGTTGTTGTTTTCACCGATGAGTTTTCGCTCCCGTTTTCCGTCTCAGTAGAAAATACGGACCCCAATAAATCTGGTGGAATGTTGTAATCGTTTGATCCGTATCAGAAATGGTAAACTCGGAGTTTTAATACGGACCCCAATAAATCTGGTGGAATGTTGTAATCGTTTGATCCGTATAAGAAATGGTAAACTCAGAGTTTTAATACGGACCCCAATAAATCTGGTGGAATGTTGTAATCGTTTGATACGTATCAGAAATGGTAAACTCTGAGTTTTAATCACCATTTCGACCAGAAATGCTATCCTGCAGTGAATTCTCTTGAAATGACTTCACTCGATTACGTGACGCCATTTTGCATCCGAAAACAGCTTTGTTTTTTCTCTCCACTTTCAAAACTTCAAGGAGATTTTTGATTGTTTTTATCCACAAATAAAATATGTAAAGAAAGGAAAAGCACTAATTAATCCGATTTTTACACTTTCATAATTTTTGCTTTGAGATTATGGATTGATATTACGACAGCCAGTAGCTATGTTTTCTGTAGTATCAAATGTAAGTCAAGTCATGACTCGCCAAAGTAAATTATTTTTACACATTTTTCAAAGTCTTCCACAAGAAAGTTTTACCGTTTTTATTTAAAAAATTGTATGAAAAGTTAAAGAAAGGCACTAATATGTCTGATTTTTATAATTTCTAAATTTTGTCTAAAATATAAATGACCGAAAATATGATCACTGTTAGCCGGTGTTTATCCCACAGCCAGTGTAAATGCAGGAAGTATGTCGGACGGCCACTCGCTGAAGTGAATTTTTCCATCCGGTTTTCAAAGTCTTCTAAAAAGTTTTTTTTTTTTAATTTTCGGGACAAACGGAATGAACAGTTAGGAAAAGCATTTTTAAACCAGGTTGTCATACTTTTATGACTTTGCCATCAAGAAAATCGATGGAAATTTATACGGCTGGTAGCTTGTGTATTCTGCGTCACTCGGCAAGAGACAGCCTAAAACATGTGCGGCTCAAGTCCTCGGCAAGAGGATGCCAAAAATCGGCGCTGAATCACGCTGAGAATGTCATGTTATTCACATTCCAGAAAAGTTTTTAAAAATTGTTCATTTTCTATAAAGAAAAATAACAACGCAGTACATTTTGACTCTAGGGAGCTAAGGGCTAGGCTTGCCTTTTAAATTAGAAAGCTGCCAGGCAAGTTTTTTGTTATACGCAGAGCTAACAGTTAATCACGACGGGCGTCCGGGCGTTGCGCATATAACTTATATTGCCGGAGGCTCGAGACCAAGATCAAGGCCAAGACCAGAAGGTCAGAGACAAATCTATTGGATAAAAAACTGTTCAAGTTATCCCATCCATAAGATTCGTAACAAGCATTTCAAGATTTCACGATTAAACAGTTTAAGATATAGTGTCATATGATATAGTGTCCACAAAAAGTGATATGTTCCATCTGTGTTAAACAATCTGATGCTTTGACGGAATTGGCCCCGTCTTTTTATTACATCTTTAACCTTTACCTTTAATCAGTGTATAAGGTACTTGTATATATCTCCAGATAAGAGTTTAAAGCGACTGCAGCTTCAAAATTTGCAGTTTGGAATTCATTGTAAAGCTACATTTTTGCTGTTGGAATAACCAAAAAAAATTGTATCCAAATATTATGGGGCCTGTACAAACCAAAATAGTATTCGAAAAGTAAGCAAAATTTAAATAAGCGAGATGAAAATTCATTTATTTTAGGTTCAAGATAGTTAAACACTACTTAAAGGTACATTCTTCAGACCAGTAGCACTAAAGAACTTCTGTACGCACGCTTGAAAAAAATAACTGATTATTTCAAAATTTTGTTTTAACAAAAAAATATCAACATTTTATGGCACTTTAAAGAAGCTTGGATAATAGTACAAGTAGCATTGAACCAAATAATGTGAAATGTATGACTCAATATTTCAACTCTTTCTTTAGATGACTTAATCAAGAGTCAAAAATACTGAGTTCTGAATGACACTATTTAGATTGACAATTTGGATGAATAATGCTTCTTTATTTCTAAAAAGTTAAAACATCGGAGGGAACAGAACAGAGGCATTTTTCATTCAAAAACTTAAGCCTTGATTAAATATAGGTTGGGGTATAACAAGGCAAATCCTCTGCAGACAGCCAAATAAAGACGAATTCTAACAACACCTCTTCCCTTCACAGGATCCAATATTAAGCTCTATCTTATTTGTAGTATTATAACATTACGGTCAAAGGGAAAAATTTAGTCACAGTATAAATAAACTTACTGTGTATTAGCAAGGTTCACAAGTCTTCCTAGACAAGTAGAAAAACAGTAGTTGTATGCGATCATTATGGATGGATATAAAGATTGGAAGTCAAGAACAACAACTGGGTGAGAATAAAATTTGGCCTCCGGCTCGAGAGTTAGTGGGATACATTCAGGTGCTTTCATTTTTGCCCTTTGTTGATCATTTGGTGATATAGGTATAAAGTTAAGGGGTTTGGCCAATCTCAACATCATTGATTCCACTCGGTACTGTAACCAAAAAAAGAACATGGTCAAGGTTTCATCAACAGATACTTTCATTTCCCAACGGTATAAATACTTTTCATATTGATATCCACAGCCGTTAATTATTTTTAGTATTTTATAGATTAGACTCTTTTGGGTCACAAAAAATGGGCAAAACAAAAAAAGGTAGTCTCGTTGAACTTAACATACACCCTGAAAACTCTTTTAAGGAAAGGCATTTGTAGGCAAACAAATGAAGGCTTGTAATGTATTTGAAAAGAAGGTAAAGTACCATCTTTGGCTCTTGTGATAAACGACTTTGGTAACCATAGCAAACATCACATTCAAAATTAAAACTGTACTGAGTTATAATTACAGCCCTGCCACCTAAAAGTAAATGTACATTATAATAGCTCGGTTACGATAACGGGCTATATGGTAACCATGTGTATGAGGATACATATTGTCACTCAGGAATCAAGTCAGAACATTCTAACTATATCATTCTAATATTAGCTCCTTGGTAACCATGAAACTGTTGTTGTACCACAGCTAGATTCCAGACACATCATCATCCTTGGCAATAAAATCAAAGGTGTGCCAAGATTCAAGTTAAAATTACGGCCCGGACACAAACACCTACCTAAGAACAAGCTCTAATATGGTAATGACATAAATGGTGACTATAGTAATCACACATATTATCAACCGGGGTAAAAACACATTGTCCTCAAGGTATCTGGCAGTCAATAACCAAACATTGATATTTATAACAACTGGAATAATAACCAGGACACGAACATTTTTGTTTAACAAAATGATAGCACATGAATATTGGCTTTTTGGTAACCATTGACTTTGATAAATTGGATTCGTAACACATCATCAGCCTTTAATACTGGTACGTTCTTACTAAAGTTTCTATTTGATCTAGTAATAGGTTGATTAAATTATGCTTGGCTCCATATTCAAGATTATTTTTGTAGTGGTTTTGTCTCTTTTAGCAATGTTAGGGGGTAAACCAGACTTGTCACCACTGCCTCATAGGGCAATCAAGAGAAAAAGTCACTCAGAAATTTGTCAACTTTGGTCTTTCAAAGGAGGTATTGAAGGAAGGCCTGTGTCAGATTGTGAGACCACGGCTCTGCTAATGTATAGACAGGAACAGTCATCATTGTACATCGCTTCATATCAATATGGATGGTGAATAAATAGGTTATTTATTATTAACAAACCTGAGAACCCCTTGAGAGAACATGGTAGAATTCAATTCCAAAAACCCTTGCAAATTCACTGGTTCGACCAATTAAATTTAACCGATCCATCAAATCTAAGTTACTTGTGGTGCGCTTAGTATAGTAATCTATCACCCTCCATCTGTAAAAAAAAGAAAGAAATGGAATTAATTAAATTAGCATAAACACCATAATTGAATCTTTTGCATCAAATTTTAGAATATCATTGTTTCAGCACAAAATCTCACTCTTATGCCCTTGTCATAAACTAATAATAGAAAAACAATCAACAAACAGCAATCTACCAAGCAAGCTGTTTCAGGTGTTTATTTATTTTCCACTTTGAAATGTTCCGACGCATTACTCAAGTATTTTGTACTACTAGACAGAAGTGCATCAAGTCTCTTTATAACAAGACCTATAATTGGTAACATATATGTTTTACTTTTCCAAATTTGTGTAATACATGTCATGATCAAGCAATATGTTTTTTGTCACTTTTGATCATTTAATGTCCATCTTGAACCTTCAACTTGTTGTGAATACGTGTAATAATATGTAATACTGTCTCATGTTTTGTGAATTTGCGTAATAATGTGTAATATTGTCTCCGTCATATTTGGTAAGTGTGTAAAATGACCAATACTGTCTCCGTCATGGTTTGTGAATGTGCGTATAATAATGTATAATACTGTCACGTGTTCTCTTTTGTTGTGGATCTATGCCATCCTTTATACATGTACATTATGTCAGTAGAGGGATAAATAATAATAATAATACCTTTGTTTTAAGAGGGTGTATATACATAATATATCTCGTCAGCAAATTTGCTGATTTTCATGAGGCCCTCTGGGCATAAAAAATTATACAATATATATATACTTAGCGCCATTAAAAACGCACGGTTTGAATTTTATATTTCTACCCCAGTAAGGCTATTGGCCATTTACGTTTTGTTGTTTATTGTTAGTTCGAGTTGAGTTGCAATAACTGGATAACCTGTGGTGTTCCCGACGCGCCTGTCGTGAACATTACGCAACATTTCCTAATAACGTCAATTGAGTGTTTCACCGTCACTAAACTGCCTCTTCCCAGGCTGGGGGAATACTACAGGAGATAACCGTAACGACATAAGGAAGGCACAACTATAGTTAAAAGTTCAAGGGTATATATTGATCTCTTGTTACATTGTACTCCGTTGCACGCCGTTGTACACGGTAAAAGGCTACAATAAAAGGAAAAAAGAAAGAAAGTACTAAACTACGTAAAACGATAATTCAAAAGGCGCGTTACAAAAAACACGACAAAAAGAGGACTGCATTCTGCATGTAAAAATAAAACAATCATTATTGTAGAAAAGCTCCTTCCACAAAATGATACTATGTGATACAATGGAAATCTGGAGCGAGAAAAGAAACAATGTATCAATTCGCGAGTAAACTGGGACAACGTTTAGGCTACGTTACAAAAATGAAAGCATGGAAGAGTTTGCGAAGGTTACTGATACTATTTCTATTGCGTAGATTTGTAGAATTTAAAACAGTTTAAGAATTAACATATATATTTAGAAAGTATTTATGAAAAAACTTACACGATGAGCAGCTACGGGAAACGGAAAGATCAGGAAAATGTACAGATATTAGATATGAAGGTAGCTCTGAGTGAACGTGAGAACTGATCGCTTTGACAACTAAAGAAAGACTGAGGAGTGTCTGGCGGAAAATAGGTCAATACAGTTTATGACGTAATTCACTTAAGACTGTCGGCTAATGCGACAGAACACTCCCCGTCTGGCATCCATCTTGGATGACAAAAATATAAAATGCATTTAAAAGAAAGTCATATTTCAAAAAGTTTTTAGATCACTAAATGTCTTTCAAAAGTTCACTTAAAGTCTTTCAAAAGTTCCTTTAAAGAAGTTAGTCCTCGGATTCCATCAGAACAACCAATTCGGTGACTGGGCGAGTGAAAACACGTGTTTTGCCTTCGGAGGATACTCGCAGTTCGACCTTTCGCACTAGAGAGTCTCTGCTCGGTATAATCATTGTCACTAGTCCTAATGGCCAATCATTGCGATGGGATGACTTTTCCTTGAGGATAACAATGTCCCCTTCTCTGACGTTGGGACGTATGCTTTGCCACTTTCTCCTTACTTGTAACTGCTGGAGGTACTCTGAACGCCATCTTTTCCAGAACATATCTGATGACGCCTGGACTCTTTTCCACTGGGATTTATACAGACTGGCCATGTCCAGAATAGGAGAAGTGTCTGCGACATGAGAAGATTTCAAGGTGAGTAAAGCTGAAGGAGACAAGATTTCTGGAGCTTGTGGGTCCGAAGAAACAGAAGTAATTGGCCTGGCGTTGATTATGGCTGAAACTTCCGCCATTAAGGTAACGAAGACTTCGTGGGTAAGATTGGAATGCTGAGGGTCCTTGAGAATGGATTCAAGAATACGGCGGGCGACACCTATCATCCGTTCCCAGATGCCGCCCATATGTGATGAATGGGGTGCATTAAACTTCCATATGATCCGTTTGTTAAGAAGGAATTCTTTAACCTGTTTGTCTTCGATGTTGACAGCTTGAATATTCAAAGGAACTGTGGATCCGATGAAGTTGGTTCCACGATCTGATTGTATCTCTCTTGGTGGTCCCCTGATGGCTGTGAACCGGCGAAAGGCATTTATAAAGCTTGATGAAGACATTTCCTCAATGACCTCTTTGTGTACAGCTCTGATACAGAGACACGTGAAGAGAACGACCCAGCGCTTTGAGTTGGCTTGGCCTCCTCTAGGCAATAGTCCAAGGCCCAAAAAAGTCAAGTCCAACATAGGAAAATGGTGGACTGGTTTCCAATCGATCTGGCGGCAGGTCTGCCATTTGCTGGTACTGTGTTTTACTACGTAACTTTTGGCATGGGACACATTTGTAAATAACCCAGGTTATAAGACGTTTGGCACCAATAATCCAAAGTCCTGCTGAGCGGATGGCGCCCTCAGTGAAGTGACGTCCTTGATGCTTGGATTCGTGGTGGTGTCTGATCAGAAGAATTCCGATGTGATGACTTCTGGGAATGATGATTGGGTGCTTTTCTTCCCAATTGATGACTGCATGATTTAGTCAAGGAATGGATTCAGGTTCTGTAGTAGACTGTTTGAAGGTAAGTCATTTTTTGTTTTTATGCATTCAAGCTCTTGAGAAAAGGTTTCTAGTTAGAATTCCCGGATAATAAATTGCTCGGTGTCCAACTCTATCTGAGGGGACGAAACAGCCAAGGCAGACTTTTGGTAACGTCGTGCTAGACGTTTCAACTGGACAACTCCTCTGACAAGACTTGTCCATTTCGAGAATCTAGTGAAACGATTGGTGTTAAGAGAAGGCTCGACGCCCGTTGTTGATAAAACTGTGATTGGCTGTTTCAAATCGGCGTCGTTTTTTGGTGTGATTAATGGATGTTTTGTGACGTTGGGGTCGTTAGCTGGATTTTGTTTGCACAATAAGAAGGATGGGCCGGATAGCCATTTGCTGTCTGCCAGAGCCTGACAGTTTAAGGACCTCGTTGCACAATCAGCCGGATTATCGTGTAAACGTAGTTCCATTGCTCTGGTTTGGAAGATTTAAGGATCCTGTTGACTCGGTTGGCGACATATACAACAAATCGACGTTTCTCATTACAGAGGTACCCTAATACAACTCTGCTGTCTGTGTAGAATTTCACTTGGTCTATGTCGATCTCAAGTTCGTCTTTGAGGATGTCCAAAATTTCAATGGCAAGGACAGCAGCGCAAAGCTCTAGACAAGGGATCGTGTGGCCTTGATTAGGGGAGAGTTACCTTTTGGTCTCCATTTTTGTATGTAGATCTTAGGTATGCAGAAGCCGCGATAGCTCTCTCAGATGCATCAGTGAAAATGTGTAACTCATAAGTAAGTGCTTCAGAAAGTGATGAATAGGCTTTGCAAGAGAGGGAGAGAGTCTTGCCAGTCTTCCCAGTCTTTGCCCTCTAGAATAACAGGAGCAGCAAACCCTAGGGGATCGAAAATACTGTTGATCGTGGAGAGTACGCCTCTTCTGGTGAAAGGCTTTTCTTCTGTGGAGACTTTGAAAGAAAAGGAATCAGATGACAAGGCCCAGGTGAGGCCTAGGCTGTGCTGACATGGTAGATTGTCAACAGCAAAGTCTAGATCTTTCAAATCTTCAGATATATCTTGTTTGGAGAAGGCTTTAAGTACATCAGGATCATTGGATGCAATTTTATGGAGACGGATGTTCCCGCCAGTGAGCAGTGATTCCTGTGTTCGCTTCAGCAGGTCTATTGCCTCTTGAGTTGTTGCAAGAGATGTGACGCCATCGTCAACATACAAATTTCTTTGGACGAAATCCAGAGTGTCTTGTCCGAAGGTGGGCACGCCAATGTATGCAGCCTTTTGGAGGCCATAGGTTGCGACTGCTGGTGAGGGGCAGTTGCCGAAGACGTGGACGCACATCCTGTACTCAATCATTTGTAGGTCTGGATATTTGCTGTGACTGCCACTAATTCTCGACGAAAACGCAGTAGGATGCCAAGTAAGCTGTTTGTCATATCTGGCCCAGAGATAAGGACTTTGTTGAGAGAGGTGTCGTCGTATTCAGCGGGCGAGTCAAAAACTCCTCTGATTTGATCCGGCTTTTGCGGATGATAGACTCCAAATATTGGCAAATACCAGACCTCTTCAGAAGGCCCTACTTTAGGAGCGACTTCGGCGTAATTGTTCTCAAATATTTTCGCCATAAATGTAGAATAGAAGAATATTGTTTATTTACTGTCGAATATACAACAATATAAAACATTAGCTGGCTAGCAGCTATTATTACCGACCTGAAATTAAAAGTAGATACAAAATAGGGCATTTCGTGGACAGGGTGATACCCGCAAATACAAATAACTATTTTTTGTTTTACAGTTGTTTTGGTAAAGAATGAATAAATATATAAATATATGTGTATGAGTAAATAAAAGATAGATCTATAAATATATTATATTTTTTTTTTACAATTAAAGATATATATATATATAAAAAAATATACACTCCTGTAGTGAAATGTTTTTTCTTAACAGGGTTTCTTCGGAGATTATTGTCAAGGTTGCTAGCTCGTTTTAAAGCCATTTGTTGATTATTAGGAAGTCGTCTTCGTGGCTCTCTGAAAGGAAGGGGTGCAGTCCAAACACCTTTGTCGTTTTGTTTGAACTCAGATTTCATAATTTCCAGGAACTTGATGTCCTCTCTTGACGGTCCAGGCTTTTCGTCTTCAGGTGTAGTTTGGAATATCTTAAATGTGTTCCGCTGTGGGTAGATTTTTGGTTGAACAGTTTCTGTGATACTGAAGTTATTGGGGCAAGGTTCAAAGATTGACGATCATTTATTGTCGATGAGGTAAGTTTTGCTGACCCTTACGATGTCGGGTTTGTGGACCTTGCCGAGACAACTTTCTCCGATGATGACCCAACCAAGTGGTAATTTCTGGGCAAAAGGACAGTCTCGTTGATGTTGTACATGGTGGGCAGCCGGAACATCTCGACCAATAAGTAGCATTATTTTAGCTTCATTGTCAATGTTAGGGATGAATTCAGAGATTTCATTCAAATGTGGGTAATGTTGGGCAACTTCTGGACAGGGGATTTCGTTTCTGTTGTTTGGAATATTGTCACATTCTATGAGATAAGGGTTGTCAAGAAGATTGATGCCGGGTAAGTCTTGTATTACACAATTATAAGCCCTACGCCCCTCGGTAGACACTTGTCCGTTACATGACAGGAGTGTATAAGGTTTTGAGTCAGTATTAATGCCTAGCATGTCGAAGAACTCAGACCTGGCGAGGGACACATTGCTCTGATCGTCGATGATGGCATACATTTTGAAGGAAACTTCTGGCCGTTCTTTGAGATATGCCTTGACGAGTACAATCTTGGCACAAGATTTACCACCGAACTTATCGTTACATATCTGGGTGCATAAAGTTTCTCTTTAACGTCCTCCCCGTCGGATATGCAAAGCACTTGGATGGCGATCACTTGAGCAGAATTTGCATTTTACAATTTCTTTGCAGCTACTGGAGATATGATTGGTGGATGAGCAACACCGGAAACACATGTTGTTTTCTTTTAGAAATTGTTTTCTTTCGGCCACAGACTTTTTTAGAAACCCTTTGCAGTCGTTAAGGGCGTGTGAAACGTGATGCGGTGGACATTTTTCAGACTTCGTATGCTGATGCTTGTTGAGAGGTTGTTCAAAAACCATGTCCGTTTTCTTTGTTGTGAAATTACTTCGAATGCTTTGCATTGGTTTCCTGTTAGTAGGGGATTGCATGGCTTCGAAGATAAAACTTGGGTCGTTCTTGGTCTTTGTTATGTCTCGTATAAATTCCAAAAAGATTGAAAATGGTGGAAAGGAAACAGAGAATTGTTTTTTATACTTCACTGCATGAGATGTCCACTTTTCTTGTAAGGAAGTTTCTGGAGAATTGGATTGACACCAGATGATGAATCTAAGTAGGCAAAAAGAGTAGAGTAGACTGCATTTTCTTTAAGAGACTCCATTTCTGACAGAATATCAGACAGTTCATATAGTTTACTATTGTCTCTGGAAGTGAGCTTGGGAAAGCGTTGTAGTCTGGATTTAATGGAAGATTCTATCATTTCTGGACTTCCATAGCGATCGTCTAGACGTTCCCATATTCGTTGTAAGCCTCGTTCTGGGTCGTGGATGTTAGAAGCCCTTAGGCTAGCAGCTTGGACAGATGATTAGGGTCCAAGCCATTTGACCAAAAGGTCGATTTCTTATCTCAGGTTGACATTCATTTCTTGAGGGATGGCAGAAAAGTTGGATTTCCACACAGGATATGCCTCGGGTTTGTCGGTAAAATGTGTCATTCTTGAAAAGAGAAGCTCCTTTCTCATGAAGAACTGTGTAAGGTTAGAAGCCACAAGTTGTTCATTGTTGTTGGCAATGGCTGATTGACTGCTTGGATAGAAAGCATGGGCTTGGGGGTTACACCCCTGGGGGTAATTGAAAGTCTTGTAAGCGTCCATATTGCTATCTTGAGGTGGCTGATGTGACTGGCTAGAAGTTAGCCGAGAAATCTTGGCTCTGCCGAATTTTTTTTTCCGTGTTCGTCATAGCCAAGATCACTTCCATAGTAAAAAAGGGATATTTGTTAAGGAGACCCGCCGAAAAAATCGGCGGCGCAAATTTCACAACAAATAAGCAAAGAATAAAATATTTACCACTGCATTCCGATAGCATAGACCACGAAGAAGGAGTTTGTCAAACTTATGCCGCTGTAAAGTGACTAAAGATATATGATTGAAGTATTTCTACGACGCCCCGCACAGTTTAACTGGTCGTTTAAATGTTTTACAATGGCGGTTACGTCAGGTTGAAAGCCAGTAGACTTCGAAACAAATATTGACTGCATAAGGGAAAGTTTACCACTTTACAGCGGCGTAAGTTTGACAAACTCCTTCTTCGTGGTCTATCCTATCGGAATGCAGTGGTAAATATTTTATTCTTTGCTTATTTGTTGTAAAATTTGCGCCGCCGATTTTTTAGGCGGGCCTCCTTAACATATATCCCTTTTTTACTATGGAAGTGATCTTGGCTATGACGAACACGGAAAAAAAAAATTCGGCAGAGCCAAGATTTCTCGGCTAGCTAGAAGTAGGATTTACAATATCTGTTTGGATTGGCGGGGAGTTAGTGTTGTGTTAAGGAACTCATTAATTCTTGATTGAGGATTAGAAGTTGGAAGTCTTAATTTCATTAACCGATTGCTCATGTTCAATGTCCACAAAACTTGAATGGAGTACCTGCAACTCGGCCTCGGCAGCGGCTACATCTCCTTGTAAATGTAGTAATTCAAGTTCTAAATCCAAGTCAGCTTTCTTCTTGGCTATATTGCATTTTTTGGCAGAGTATTCTGCCCTTGTGCATGCTGCTTGCAGTTCACTTTGATTTTGTATTAACATTGCCGTGCATGATTGATTGGAATTTGAGGATTTTCTTGAAGAAAATGAACGTTGGGATGCGGTTTCTAGTCCATCCTCCATACGCTGGTCTATAATATCAAATGCTCTATTAATTTCGGTTTCAAGGTTAGAGTAAATCTGAGACTGTGCTTGAAGTTCATCAATGCTCTGTTGGGAATTTGTTTGAGATAGAAAGTCTGAAAGTTTGTGATACTCACTTTTTAATTCTTCAAATTCATGCCGTAGTTGTTTCTCAGATTTACGAAGTTGGATGACGTCATTATTTTTTACTTGATTTATGACTGCAACAGTTTTATTTGCTTTATTCCATGTTTTATTGTAAGTGGAACTGAGGTTACTTAATTTGGATAAATACTGTTCATTACCTTTTTCTGTTAAAGTTCGTAGTCTTTGTGTATCTGTGTGTGTATTTTCCTTGTCTGGGGTTGGTGAAAGTTGTTGAGAAGACTCCATTTTTATGACCGTTTAGAGGTTGTAAATTGCAAATCGAGAAATTCATAAAAGTTGGCGAGGTGCTGGAAACCGTAATGCCGTGGAAATGTCCGGTATATGAAAAAACTCAGAGAAGAATTTAAACCAGAGGTTAACTTGAACACCAGAGTCAGACTTGTTCTCACCTGTGAAGCTCTTCACCGTCCTTTTACTAAACTGCCTACTCCCAGGCTGGGGGAATACTACAGGATAGTTAAAAGTTCAAGGGTATATATTGATCTCTTGTTACATTGTACTCCGTTGCACGCCGTTGTACACGGTAAAAGGCTGCAATAAAAGAAAGAAAGTACTAAACTACATAAAATGATAATTCTCAGTTTCAAAAGGCGCGTTACAAAAAACACGACAGAAATAGGACTGCATTCTGCATGTAAAAATAAAACAATCATTATTGTAGAAAAGCTCCTTCCACAAAATGATACTATGTGATAGGCCCTACAATGGAAATCTGGAGCGAGAAAAGAAACAATGTACCAATTCGAGAGTAAACTGGGACAACGTTTAGGCTACGTTACAAAAATGACAACTAAAGAAAGACTGAGGAGTGTCTGGCGGAAAATAGGTCAATACAGTTTATGACGTAATTCACTTAAGACTGTCGGCTAATGCGACAGAACAGTCACTGAGAACAGCTTTCAGGGCTCATTTGTTATGGGTTCAACACTTTACACGAAGCTCAGCATAAAGATGGAAAAAAAAATCAGAAAACGTTACCATGCCCCGACTTACGACACAACAAAGGGAACGTGCCATTGGCATGTTACAGGCGGGTCTCAGTTGTGCCGCCGTAGGATGTCACATACAGTGTCATCCCTCCACAATTAGTCGCCTCAGAATCAGGGAACATGAAACTGGCAATGTTACCGACCGACCACGCCCTGGTCAGCCAAGAGTCACTACAGCCCGCCAGGATCGGTAAATCGGGTTGTTGCACACATGTGACTGATTTCGCACCGCGACACAGACTGCTCGTGAGTCAGTGGTAATTGGAAGGCCCAGTGTAAGCCTCAGCACCATCCGACGCCGTCTCCAACAGATACAGATGCATGCATGCATCCGCTACCGAGGGCCCATATTGCCACCTGCCACACGCCAAAACCGTTTACGATGGGCTAGAAATCATCAGAGATGGCGTATCAATGATTGAAACTTTTCTCTGAGTCTCGTATCTGCCTTGATCGTCCTGACCGACGTCAACGTGTGTGGCGCAGACGTGGTGAACGTTTCGCAAATGCATGTGTGAGGGAAGGAAATCGCTGGGGTGGATGTAGTGTTACGGTGTGGGGAGGCATCACTTCTTGCAAACGAACTCCCCTTGTCATTGTTGATGGCAACCTGAATGCTCAGGGTTACGTGGATAACATCCTTCGACCTGTGCTGCTTCCATTCCTCCAAGCCAATGCTGGCATCACGACGTTTCAGCAAGACAATGCGCGCCCACACTCTGCAAGGTTGACACAAGATTTCTTTCAACAGAATAATGTGAACATCATGGAATGGCCAGCTTACTCCCCCGATCTATCGCCCATAGAGCACTTGCGGGATAAGCTTAAGAATACCGTTGCACAACATCAACCCAAGCCACGCAACCGACGTGAATTGATCCAGGTAGTGCAGGAAGAGTGGGACCGGATCCCACAGCACAGAATAGCCACACTCATCAGGTCCTTGCGTCGCAGATTGATGCCCGAGGTGGACATACCCATTATTGAACGAGGACACCTTCAATTTCTGTATCAACCATTTGTTTGCAAGGAATAAAAGTCACCAGGGTTTCAATATTGTCAATTCTTTGTCTCATTATGACCAATGCCTTGTTCTTCAATTTAACTCATTCGTCCCGAGGAGCGCATAGAAGCGCAGCCAGAGATCACCGTCTCGTCCCGAGGAGCGCATAGATGCGCAGCTTTTAGAGGGTCTCATTTCCCGGGGAGCGCATAGAAGCGCAGAATTACATGCCCGTCTATTAGTTGTAAATAGATCAATTTAACCAGGTTTTCACGCCTAAACCAATGAAAAATAGTTTCTCAAGTGTATCAGGAACGTATTCATAAAGTTTAAAAATAATTTTGATTGGTTGTTGCTAACAGCATTCCATTTTACGTCACGTATTTTTTTAAAATCTT
Source organism: Lepidochitona cinerea (assembly GCA_963971465.1). Classification (NCBI taxonomy): domain Eukaryota; kingdom Metazoa; phylum Mollusca; class Polyplacophora; order Chitonida; family Tonicellidae; genus Lepidochitona; species Lepidochitona cinerea. The sequence goes on along the minus strand of OZ020551.1, from coordinate 59,085,975 downwards.
CCTTCTCGATCTCTCCGGATTTCTGACACGTAATGGCGGACGTGTGCAGTTACGGAAAAGTTGGATTTCTAAGGATTTACCGATGATAACAGCATTGACGACTCCTACTACAGTTTCATGGATTCCTGAATTATCAAAATGGATTTAAATGAGCTTCATTTTTTGTTATTTTACCCGGAAATTCAAACACGAAAACTCTGTTGTCTATGAAGTGACATGGCTGCAACAACAACTTTGAGTTGACGGCCGATGAAATTTCGTTTTCGATAGTAAATGTTGGCGACCTCACCAAGCACACAGGCCGATTTTGGACGAGAAAGGAAGTAAACTGGACTCTTCCGGAAAGATGTATTGTCATTGATTTGTTTTATTTATTGATTCAAGTTAAAAATTAATCTCAAAACCTATCAATGTACGTATCACTGTCAACCATCAGGGCATCAGTATCCACCATGAGGAATGGTATTTTGAAATGGCTTGGCAGGACGTTCGAAGTAATGCTGCACAATTTCTGTCTTTTTCGCAAATGTTATGGTGTATTTGTCCTGATACTAGCTTTACTGGACCAGTTATTCACTACTAGCCCACAAAAATAAATTCTTAAAAGCTGAGAAGAAACTATTTTTCAGACATCAACATGAGGCCCCTCTTGACCCACACAAATATATTCATTCATGATTCATTGAGAAATAAAAGTCAACAAACGACCAAAAAAAATGAATTTTTTTATGTTTTAAAAGTGTCGCATTTATTTTGGTGTAAAGAAAAATGTTTTAGTCTTATTTATAGCGTCTCTGTCACATTTACAATTTGGTTTGATGACTTACGGTGTTATGGCAAATGTCAAGATGATTTCACTTTATTTGGTTTATATAATTATAAGCCAAGAAAAGAATTATTTTTCCCTCGCAAAGTAAAATTGTTACACTTCGTGTGGTTCTTGGCAACCATTCTTCTCCAGTATTTGTCATATCAATTGAAAAAAAAACAAACAAACAATCCATAAGATTCCCTAACTTTATTGGGATTAGTTCTTCAATTTGAAATCCATTGATTGAACTTGGTTTGAGGGAACTAAACAAATATTTCTACAGTGGAAAAAAACCTGCTTTATCATGTGGAAAAATGTCAAATGTACGTATTGCAATTGTAAATATATTCTATATATTATTTGTCCTTTCCTTGATCCTCCATTCCAGGGTAGCTATTTATTTTAGCCGAGAAATCTTGGCTCTGCCGAATTTTTTTTTTTCCGTGTTCGTCATAGCCAAGACCACTTCCATAGTAAAACGATATAAGTTAAGGAGACCCGCCTAAAATATCGGCGGCGCAAATTTCACAACAAATAAGCAAAGAATAAAATATTTACCACTGCATTCCGATAGCATAGACCACGAAGAAGGAGTTTGTCAAACTTATGCCGCTGTAAAGTGACTAAAGATGTGTGATTGAAGTATTTCTACGACGCCCCGCACAGTTTAACTGGTCGTTTAAATGTTTTACTATGGCGGTTGCGTCAGGTTGAAAGCCAGTGGACTTCGACACAAATATTGACTGCACAAGGGAAAGTTTACCACTTTACAGCGGCGTAAGTTTGACAAACTCCTTCTTCGTGGTCTATACTATCGGAATGCAGTGGTAAATATTTTATTCTTTGCTTATTTGTTGTGAAATTTGCGCCGCCGATATTTTAGGCGGGTCTCCTTAACTTATATCGTTTTTTTACTATGGAAGTGATCTTGGCTATGACGAACACGGAAAAAAAAAAATTCGGCAGAGCCAAGATTTCTCGGCTACTATTTATTTCAAAACCTATGAAAAAACATTGTTGAAAAATAAAAATTTGAAGTTTGCAGTATCCAAGCTATCAGTATCAGATTTATACTACAGAAACCTTATAAAATATTTTAAATCCAGTTCTTTTGTTCAAATGAAAAGTGAGGGCTTTCTCGTGGTTATTTTGATATTTTTTATTTGGTATAAATTATTGTTTCTTGATGAAATAAATTCAATCATAAAATACAAAATCCACATAAATTATATATGGGCGTGGTCTGTCACTGACGAAACAACCAATGGCCGGCTCGGATTCTGCCACGTGTAAACATCTGGGTCATCTTTATCCAATCGATGAGAGCGCTGTCGATCGTGCGTTCGAATGGAGCTGGATGAAGAGAAAACATACCAATTATAAAGATTAATTACGTACTAGATTTAAAAGTGATAGTTTTGATAAAATACTTTTTGAAATCATCAGATTCTCACCTTTTTAAAGATACTCTACTTGTTTAAAACACTGGTAGTTGAACGAAATCGAAGTGTTTGTTTGACGACAAGAAATCGGAATGTCCGAACAATGTTTTGCTTACCGAATCATAAAAACCGTCGCTCAACCAGTTTGTAGCTCTTTCAAATATTTGTAATTTTAACAAAAAATATACTTAATTCAGCTAATGTATTGATACGAACCATAGAAAAATACCTGGCGAATTCAGCTATACACATATTATTTACGTGCGGAATATTATTATTAAAATTCACAGCATTTACAAGTGAGTCCACATTTTGACACAGCACACGAGTCACTGCTTTTTTTCGTTTCGTTCGGAAATAAACGGTCAAAACTTGTTAATCAAAATATTTTTGTGCGCGGATTTACGATAGTTCGATAGAATTTTCACCGATTATTTCAGAAATCACAACTTTATTGTTCAAATGTAAGAATTAACGAAACTACGAACGATAATGTCAACCCATGCAGGTCAAGCTGTTCACTCGGCTGCAGTCTGCTCGGGAGCAGCCTGTGAAACGGCTTGCAGTGCCGGCGCGTGTAAACGCTCGCAGGGACGAATGAGTTAAGAGTACTTACAATATTTTACACTTTACATTTCTCAAATTATTTTACATTCTTTGGGTCGTGCGTTTTTAATGGCGCTAAGTATATATATACATTTCTAGACATAATACGAAGTACAAAAATGCAGCAGAGTTCCAAAACTATTTACACTATTTAATTAATGTATTTTAATTATATCATTTAATAATGCTTATAGAAATAAAAATCAATAAACAAATAAATAAATTAGCAAAAGAAAAAAAAATTATTAAGAATTACATGTACTTGAGTAATTACATAATTAGAAATTGTTTCATGGATTCAAATTTAAATTTTTGCAATGTTTCAGCAATTGACCTGAATAGGACAATGATTTTTTAAACTTTTCTTTGTTTGCAAATGGTACTTTAAGTTTAAAAATACTTGAAGACCTTAAATTTACATCTGATTGCATGTCATTTAAAAACAGTTTTTTCATATTGTAGCGGAATTTACTTTTCCTAATTTAATTGGTCAATGCGAAATGATGTTATACTTTGACCAACAACCTTGATGTCTTAATCTTAAAAATAATGGGCCGTTCGAAGCCTAATTAAGATAACATCTTGTATCTCAAGATGATAAATGTTCCGGAGACACCGCTACTATTTGGGATTCGTAGTGCTAAGACTGATATTTTATCTATCCAATATAAATCAAAATGTCCAATCGAATATTTCAACTTGAAATAATAACATTAAATATTTATTAAACACCAATTAAAACAATGAAATGGAGATTAAATTTTACTAATATTGTCTTTATACTAGAGTCACATATTCCCACAGTTCATTAAATAAAAATCTGTGATTGTGGATTTAAATTACTTTTAGTCTTATATTTAGTACCAGTCAGTCCCACTTGTGAAATAGGTACCGATCATTCCCACTTAGTACGAGTCAGTCCCACTTGTGGATTAGGTACCGATCATTCCCACTTGTACATGTGAACTTAGTACCGGTCAGTCCCACTGGTTAATTAGGTACCGATTATTCACACTTGTAAACTTAGTACCGATCAGTCCCACTGGTGAATTAGGTACCGATCATTCCCACTTGTGAACTTAGTACCGATCAGTCCCACTTGTGAAATTAGTACCAATCATTCCCACTGGTAAACTTGGGAATTATTCATTTGTATTTTGGTGCTTCTTTGTTTAGTTATGTTTCCTTCTACAAAAGTTAATCAGTTCGTTTCATCATTAAATCATATATGTACAAGTATTGACGAAGTGTTCGCTTCAACGTGCCGAGGTCATCTAACCTTTACTCGAAGAAATGCTGGCCTTTTATAGGCGTCCCGCATAGAACGCTGTGTCACGTGTCAAAATCTGACTCGCTGATTGGCTGATGCTCCGCTGTCTGACAGTTTGTCAACATCGATCCAAATGTTTTGTCATTTAAAATAATTCAACGAGTGACATTTGTCCATTTACACTCCCAAATAACGAAATTCTTTCCAAGGGAAGAATCTGATAACACGAACCGATTGAAGTATTATTCATAGTACTTGAAATAAGTCCGTAATCGTCGCGAACTCACTGGCGGCCATATCGAATATGCAAATGAGATGGAAATGTACGGTGCACAACTAGACCATAGGGTGCTGATGTATCTTAAGTTTGATTAAGATTGGACAGGTCATTTTCTTGGAATAAAGGTAACAAAGAAAAACAACATCCCCCCCCTGGCGGCCATATTGAATAAGCAAATGAGATGAAAATGTAGGATGCACAACTAGGCCATAGGGTGATGATGTATGTTAAGTTTGGTGAAAATTGGACAGGTAGTTTTCTTGAAATAAAAGTAACAAAGAAAAACAACATAACCCCCCCCCTGGCGGCCATATTGAATATGCAAATGAGATGAAAATGTATAGTACACAAGGCTATAGGGAGATAATGTGAGCTAGGTTTGATGAATATCGGACTGGTACTTTTCTTGGAATAAAGGTAACAAAAAATATATATATCGCCTCCTGGTGGCCATATTGAATATGGAAATGAGATGAAAATGTACGGTGCACAACTAGACCATAGGCTAATGATGTATCTTGAGTTTGATTAAGATTGGACTGTTATTCTTGGAATAAAGATCATAAAGAAAAACATCGCCCCCTGGTGGCCATATTGAATATGCAAATGAAATGAAAATGTACGGTGCACAACTAGACCATAGGGTGATGATGTAGTTGAGTTTGGTGACAATTGGACAGGTAGTTTTCTTGGAATAAAGGTAACAAGCGAAAGTTTTCTTAGAATAAACGTAACAAAGAAAAACATCGCCTCCTGGCGGCCATATTGAATATGCAAATGAGATGAAAATGTACCGTGCACAACTAAACATAGGGTGATGATGTATGTTAAGTTTGATTAAGATTGGACTGTTATTCTTGGAATAAAGATCATAAAGAAAAACATCGCCCCCTGGTGGCCATATTGAATATGCAAATGAAATGAAAATGTACGGTGCACAACTAGACCATAGGGTGATGATGTAGTTGAGTTTGGTGACAATTGGACAGGTAGTTTTCTTGGAATAAAGGTAACAAGCTAAAAGTTAACGGACGGACCACGGAAAAGCGCTTTGAATAGCTTTGAATTAAAAATACAAGAGAATGTCAAATACTGTAGGCATCTAGTTCTCATTTGTGATTTTTAAATATTGTTCCACTGAGTCCTCACAAACAGGGTTTTCTGAATCTTCAGTCAACCCTAAAAACGGATACTGTTACTTTAAAAAATAGAATTCATAGCCTCAAACATATAAATGATATATTGCATAAACATTAAATATGCTACCAAATTGTTTGGCCTCCAATTAAAATATTTCCATATGTAACTGTTTTTCCTCTCTATTTTCTTTTTTTTCCCAATTTTACTCAGAGTTTCGCGGTGGGTAGTTATTGTTAGACTTAAAACATCGGATAGTTACTACTTAGTCTAGTTATTGATAACAAGTATTTCAAAGAATGAGATTTGAAATAAATGACTATAAAATACTGGTTGACTTTGTTTTAGGAAAACCTCATGTTGAGCTAGCGCTGTGAAGTTCATCCACAAATAATCCCTATTATGTAGGCCAGGTGGCGACAGGGAGTCGAATGTATTTGATGTCGCCATGCTGACTGTCAGTTGGGTCTCATCGAGTGAAGTCTAACAGCTTTAGATAGGGGTCATACTGTTGTAATGGTGATGTAACTGTTATCGTCGAAATACTATATATTTTGGAAAATAATTGCAAAACTACTTAAGTTGATTCTTACTCAATAATGAATATATTTCTTATTGATCATACATGTAAATAGATCCCAAATAAAAACTTTCAAAACTCTTCGCCCTGCAGAATGGTTAGAGATGGACTCAACCAGACCTATTGATCACGTTGGCTAGTCTCCGTAGAATTGAGCCTCGGAAGGTTTAAACCATACGGTATCACATAAACGGTGAATTAGGCCCGTTAGATTACCTTTTAAAGATCTGTATAAAAATGCTTTACTGAAAAAATGGACTGATCATCCGAAAAAATATTTAACAGCTTGTTATATCCAAACACAAGGCAGTTAATGTGGATTCTATAAAGAAAGAACTGGGAAGACGAATTCACTGGTTTTACGGCAAGTCAAATTCCCGCGTCAGACGGTAGACAAATATAATTTCCTCATTGTTCTAGGTTGGATTCTCGTGTAGCTATCAGAAAAGATATTCGAAATGTTTCTTGGATAGTGTTTGACAATTTTCCTCTTATGCAATGCACATTTAACACATCAGTTTTCCCTATTTATCACATCTACCGCTGAAAGAGCAGTGAGAATATGAATGAAACAAATATTGTTTAGATAAAAAAACACAGAGGAAAATCAATTTTGTCAGGGAAGATGGACTTTTTGGTGGGAAAAATCTAAATTGGGAGGGAAGTTTTGTTTTTAAATAAAAGCACGCAAACAATTAACGAAAAGCCAATTACTGTTTAAAATTGTATTTGTCCAACAATTTATAAGATAAATAGCAAAAACTTCTGGTAATAACAGCTGGTTTCATCACATTCGATATATACTAGGTAATAAAAAAAATAGTCTGTCTGCAGTTAAGAATTTGTGGGAACTGCCCTGGAACAAAATATAATACTTTAACAGTTCTTGAATTGAGTAAACGTAAGGATGACAGGTAAGTATGTGGAACTCGAAGCAGCGTGAAAAAAGTTGAGTATGTTGATCAGAATACTTTCAACAAATTTGACTTGATATTGACAAAGGAACTTTGAGTGAGTGAGTGAGTGATTGGGGTTTTACGTCCTGCTCAACAGTATTTCGGTTATATGAAGACGTTGTCTCCTTGTGACAGGGCGGATTTCCACCGCTCTTTTTAGGTGCTGTCTCACCGAGACGACTTGCCGAAGACAACCAGCAAGCCCCCTCACCCAGTCACAGTATACTGACACCGGGCCAACCAGTCGCTGCTCTAACTCCTATTGCTGAGCGCCAAGCAAAGCAGTAACAGCTACCACTGTTAAAGTCTTTGGTCTGACTCGACCCGGGCTTGAACCCGGATCTCCCAGGCCTGAAGCGGACGCTCTACCGACTGAGCTATCCGGGCTGGTGGTTGCATGTGAGTGTCTACACCGTAATACACCGGTAAACTTTTGTTGCATGATAAACAAGAGTTTCGAGAAACCCAAAATACGCCCGGAAAGGCACAGTAACTGCGGCCATACCAAAACAAATCCTTCGATATTTATTTAAATTTAATTTTCAAAATTCAGAGGAAGGAAGTTGAAGCTTGGTAAAAGGTGATGTAATGTCAACAAAATGAAATGTTACCACTAAAACCTTTAAAATCCATCTGTATCAAATTTAAAATGGGCTATTTGGATCAAAGATTATTAACAAGATTTGTACTCGGTACAAGTCATCAATTCTCGCTGCTTGTTAAATCGTGATGTTAAACATTGCTTGTTGTCAATATAGTTTGGACTAAAATGTTTCAATTTTTTAGAAGAGTAGTTTATAATTTACTAATCATACTTAAACAAATGCAATTAATTGGCAATTTTGCAGCTCACACCAATTCAAGTAGATTTGAAAATTTTTCTCATAATATCATTTTTCTATATTATTTGGCTACAAAAAAAAACAGTTGAGCATGACATGGCCATGTGGTATCCGAGTGAAGAGTCCGGACCATAAAACTGTCAACACTTGTAGTGATAGGAGACTATGTAAATAGAACAAGGGTGGGTTACTTATCTCTTTGTCTGTAGATAAAACTTTAATCCTTATATGTATTTTTCATTTGATTAAAACGTTATATATTGATTTAAGAATAGTTTTAATCAATTTAGAAACATTATTGCAATTTGAAAAAATCCTTTTTTGATGAGAATCGGAAAAGTAGAAGCCATTTTATAATCTAAAGGTTATTTTCATGAAAATGAAAGTAAGAATAAAAGGGAATGTACATAATCCAATAATTTGCAATAGTTGATATCATAAACAATTTTTTTACACACTGTCTGTTAATATGGTATGTAACATGAAAGATTTGAAAACATCTGATCATATTTGTTAAAGTTATGGAGAGAAAAAGTAAATATTACATAACCCAATTCGGCTGCCATATTATGCAATGTATGATGTCAAAAATAGTTCGCGACACACCTTCCACCCATAAGGTATATACTCAGAAAAAATTGTGCAGATGGAATCAAAACTATGGAAGTTATGGAGCGGAAGGGAATATTACACAATCCAATATAACTCCCATATTATGTAACCAGTGATGTTAAAAATAGTTTGCGACACACCTTCTACCCATAAGGTATATACTTAGAAAAAATTGTGCAGATGGAATCAAAACTTTAGAAGTTATGGAGCGGAAGGGAAAGCGGACGCCGGACAGCCGGACTGCCGGACGGACGGAGATGATACCATAATACAGCCCGCTTTTCAAGCCGGGCGTATAAAAAGAGGGGAAATAATACAAAAATTGGCTCCAAACTTCCTAAAAAATGGCTGTGAAGAAGGTTTTATCTGTTGTGGCGACTGCGAGTTTGATTTCAAACCTTGTTGTAAGGAAAAGACGACGTCGACGAGCAAGAAAGTCAAGGATACGGATAAAACAATGGTTATCCAAAAGGAATGTTGGAGAGGCTTTTCATAGCCTCATGAGAGCGGAGATCTTCAGACCCCTCTAAGCTGCACAACTTCCTCAGAATGGACAAAGTCTCTTTTGAAGAGTTATTAAGTCGATCCAATCATACCAATGCAATATCACAACAGAAAGGCTTGCTATTACACTAAGATACCTGGCACCTGGTGTTATTTTAAATTGCCATTCTGTAGAGCTATGTATTTAATCTCTGTGGCTCAGTAGGTAGAGTGTTAGACGCTCAGTTCGAACAGCCTTCCATCAATTCAATGGGTCGTAGTTTCCAATCCCACTCAGTCAAAAAGAAAATTGAAAATTTTGTGACTGGCTTTCCATCCAATCGACCTATGTGGGGTGGTTGTCAGTTACTAACGGGAATTCTTGGGTTTCCTGCGGGCATAGAGCTGGGTTTCCTCCCACAATAAAACTCGCAATGCCGCCATATAGGTAAAATAATCTTGAGTGCAGCGAAAAACGCCAAACAATCAATCAATCTAACATGCGATGCATTGTGGAAGTGAACCAAACACCATGATATTTTCACAAAGTGAAAGACCAACAGACGTCCCATTTAATAATTGATAAACTGTTTTCGTCTGAAATGGTAGACCATCTAAAGCTTAGTTTTAAAAAGTTAATTTTCCAAATGGTAAGAACTTTTTGAAGGCAACTAATTTGGCGTTATATAGACACGGAAATTTGTTGTATTCTGTAATAAATTTCGCTATATCTCAATCCTTCCATATTCTCTCGTCATGCTGAAGTCATGTGATCATAGGAATGTCCCATGGACAATTGTAGCTACTGATTGGTTGAAATCAAAAGTAGAACACAACAAAAGTTGTATGCTGTTGAAAAATAGAAGCATGCTTCAACACTGTCCAACAAGTTGCACGTTGTATAACGTTGTTGGACAAGGCGGTCTACACAATAAAACATTTGCCATCCAACACCATAGAACAAAAGTTGTACGTTGTTGTACAACAAAAGTTGCATCGTGTAGACGGGCCTTTAAGTAGTTTTAGGTTACATTTCAAACAACGTTGCCAACAGGGTTCAGCAAATAAGAGACGTAAGTTGTCCGACACAATGGAATTATGTTTCAAGTGAAAACAACCCAGTGGATTTAGCCTCTCGTGGATGCGGATTTAGCCTCTCGTGGATGCGAGGTAAGTGAGTTAAAGACGTCATCTATGTGGTTTAATGGTCCAAGTTTTCTTTGGTATAATTCTATTCCCTCAGAGCAAGTAACTGATTATCAACTAAATCCCGAGGACGTGGAAGTCAGAAAAGTAAATGTAGCAATGTCACGGTTAAAATCTGCTGCCCAAGGTTTGGGTAGCGATAGGTTTCTTTATTTCTCTGACTGGTTTCGCCTGAAAAGGGCAGTGGCAGTTCGTGTGAAGAAACTTTTTCTTTGTCTATTGGCTTCAAAGAAAGGAATCAAGAGTGACGCAACTAACGTTAACAAAGCTTCAATTAGTGTTTATGAGATTGAAGAAGCTCAAATTGAGATCATTAAAGTTGTTCAACAGGAGGTATTTTCTCAGGAGATCTCTTAGTTCAGCAAGTAAAAACGGTGATCACTGACCATCTCTTCAGAAAGGTAAGTCTCCATCGAGTCTTGATTCATTTGTAGATGATTGTGGTATATTGCGAATTGGGGGACAACTGGCGAGATCAAGTCTGTCAGTAAATTCTAGGCATCCTGTCCTACTTTCTTGACATCATCACCTAAGTATCCTTATTATTCGCTATTTTCACGAGAAAAACGGGCATACTGGGAGGGGAATGACGATGAACCCTATACGGGAGCACGGTTCCTGGATTATCGGTTGCAGTGGTGCTGTAGCTAAGCAGATTGTGCATTGTGTTATTTGTCGAAAATTGTTTTCTTCTTCGGGTTAACAAAAGATGGCAGATTTGCCCCTCGATCGCACGGAGGAAACTCCTCCGTTGACGTTTTGTGGTTCAGATTTTTATTGTCCTTTTCTGATTAAGGAAGGTAGAAAAGAGTTAAAGCGTTATGGGGTCATTTTCACCTGCATGGCGTCTCATGCCGTACATATTGAGGTAGCTAATTCCCTCGATGCTTCGTCTTTCATAAATGTTCTCAGACGGTTTATTAGCATACGCGGACCTGTTCGACAACTTCGGTCAGATTGTGGGACAAATTTCATTGGTGCACAGCAAGAAAGCTTTTTCGGAGCTAGATAACGCTCGTGTTGGCGAGTTTTTGCTTAAAAATTCTTGTGACTATGTTGGTGCAACAACAAAATCCCCCACACACGAGCCATATGGGAGGAGTCTTGGAACGCCAGATCCGAACGATTCGACGTATTTTGACTGGCTTGTTACATAGCGTGGGTATGCAGCTAGACGACGAGTGTCTACGCACTCTCTTATGCGAAGTTTCAGCTACGATCAACAGTCGACCTCTTACGCTTGAAACAGTAAATGATCCAAATTCCATCGAACCGTTGACCCCCAATCATTTACTTACGTTGAAGTCTCAAATTATTCTTCCCCCACCCGCTAACTTTAGTCGCGAAGACGTGTATTCTCGTAAACGTTGGCGTCGTGTGCAACACTGTGCTAACGAGTTCTGGTACAGATGGCGTAACGAGTATTTACAATCTATTCAGGTGAGACAAAAGTGGCATCGACCAAAACGTAACTTGATAGTTGGCGACATAGTGCTATTGAAAGACGCAGTTCCTCGTAACATGCGGCGCCTGGGACATGTTCAGGAGACATTTGTCGATGAAGATGGTTACGTTCGTAAAGTTGTTGTGGCCGTGGGCAACACAAATCTGGACTTGTACGACAAGGGCTTCGGCCCATTAACCTACCTCGAAAGGCCTATTCAAAAGTTAGTTTTAATTCAAGAAAGGTTTGGGGATACAAAATTAACTGAAAATTGATTTCAATTTTGAGGAGGTATGTAAATGCACCGCAGCAATTATCTCCCTTTTAGCATTCTCTGTTGACACACGAGGGCGCTAAAAAGTCCATGCTATCAGTCAGTCTTGAGCAAGGTAGCCTCATGCGTGCATGCGTTTAGAAGACCCATTGTGGTTTGTATGTTTATATGTCATAATTAAAATAAGATTTCTTCTATTATTCAGTTGATAAAAGTGTAAAAAAAAGTAATTTGTGTAAATATTTTGAGGTTATGGTGTTGCATAAATTGTGGTATTTTCTCTGCATATATTTTGCGTATGTTGTGTGTATGTTATGCGTGTATGTTATGCGTGTATTTTGTGTACTTCTTTTAACTATATAAAAACAGTTTTTTTTTTACCATTCTGATAAGCCTCTTTTTACAATTATATTGTAGTTTTACGGAGCCATAACGTAATAAAGGGCTGCTGTTTAGAAAACATCTTGGTGTTCTTTCTTGAACAATTTATTGCAAGCCACGGTAATCTGGTAATTCTGCGGGTGATTCCTTACGCCACATTATAATAACAAATTTCAATTGTTTTTAAAAAGAACACTTTAAACATTTTTACACATTGGTTACTAGAACAATACTGATACAAAACCAGTTGGTCAGCTGTAGTCAAGTCAGCCGAAAGTTGATTAGCACTTGACTGGTTTGTGTCAAACTGGGCCTTTAATCCAGACCTGCTGCAGAGCTTATGTTATTGAGATCCGCTAACAGGGATTGAGCATTTTCACGGCATGGAGAAGTTATCGATCGGCTGAAAATAAAACCACCGGTGGCAACACCTACCGTTTTTTCTAACGTGCGTTTTTTTTAAAAAATCAAACGGTAAGCAAACGAACGATAACTGGAACGCTCCCTAAATGGCTTGCCTATGTCACAAAATTTCTGTTTTTTTTCAAATTAAGAAGATGTTGGCAAAAAATTTAATTAGTTTTGGGCTAGTGATAAATGTCTGAAATGATTTCAACACATTTATAGGAGACTTACCCATCAGCAGCTGTGAAAAAACAAGCTTACCGAAAATCTCAGTAATTTCAGGACACTTATGTGTAGTCAGCAGACTTGATAACAAACTAAACTGAAGATGCCTTATTGATATCTTTTATTAAACGACCTTGTTTAAGCACAAATTATCTCTTCGTCAGTGTCAAACGACTGTCTGCTGATTCTACATGTAAACGTTTTTTGTTTATACTGTTTCACAAATAACCTTGCCTGACGTAAAGATTTGGTTGTCCAAGGCTGTCTAATAACAATTTTCGGACGGTACTGTGTATAAGATACAATGACTAACTTTTCTCAATTCTCAGCCAGACCAAAACATTCTAGTTCCATTAGTAGAACTCTTCAATGTGGAGGTGCATTTGGTGGTACCAGCAGGACAGCTTCCTTCTCGTTATAATGCAAAGCAATACAAACAATGAAAGAGGCCTATTAACAGATAATTTCGTTAGGTTTTAATGAACTATTTATATCTTTACATTTTAATTTTTATCTGAGGTAAAATCCAAAGAAATATTTTAACCGTATAGCCTGCCAAGACTAATTTTGAATCACTCGGCAGTTGCATGCTTATTCAGGTGAGCAAATAACAATACTTTTTTTAAGAAAAACTATAAACTGATGGAGCAAATGATTACTGGAAATGCCGCATATCTTCTGACTTATCTAGCTTGTGAAATAAAAATGAAATTACCTGAAAATCTGCTTCTCATGATTGAACCAATTAGTCAGGGACTGGAATGAATATTTTGGTATTCTCTCATGGAGGATATGGAAGACTACATTCTCCAAGGTATATCGTCTCAAAACAATCTGAAAATATATTCCTTGTAATGAGAAAAATGGAATTTCTGTCACAGCTCGTCATAAAGGTTACCCATATGATCCACCTAAGATGAAAATTAAAGAGAAAAGATTTTGTGGAAAAACTTATTAGGAAATTAAGCCGCTCTCAGTAGTTGTTGTTACTGTCCATGTACTAGTCAAATTTTTCTAGTTTGGAAGCTAGAGACAATTAAGACGGTGATTCAAATTTCCTACACAGCGATTGAAGAGTTGCTTAAAGCATTTTCCAAATTTAGCATTGGTGGCGCCTGCAGTTAATGGGTATATAAGCAACTTGGTGGCTAGAGATCTGTATTCTACATGTCTCGAGTGAATTTCATCAGTCTAGGTGAAATTGATGTTAAGACATAGGCCAGGGGTGGGTTGTTCAAAAGAAAATTAGCTTAATGGCAGGTTAAATGACGTGACGGAACAAAGAAATTCCTTTGTTACGCGACGTCATCTAACCTGCCGTTAAACTAATTTTCTTTTGAACAACCGGCTCCAGAGGGCTATTCACATAGGGACTCAATGGCAGTAAAATGTTATTAGTTTATTGCCAATAGTATACATATAGAAGTTAGAGGGGTGGGTTGTTCAAAGCTCTGTTAGCTTAACGGCAGGTTAGATGACGTCGCGTCACAAACATATTTCTTTGTTACGTCACGTCATTTAACCTGCCGTTAAACTAATTTTTACTTTCGGAAGAAGTAAAAACTTTATCTTCAGATAAACACTGGAGGAAAAGAAAAATTAAAGAAGCTTTTTTCATTAAAAAACATAACCCTTCATTAAATAGAGATTGTGGTATACAGATAAGTAAAATATGGAATAAATTTGTAAAATACATGTAATAATTTTTATGTAAAAACTTATTATCTATATTGATTTTTTATTTAGCTTGTTTATTATGATGCATTGAATTGTAACGTTAACTTGTTTACTTCATTCTTGATGGTGTCATTTTGTAGTTTCCGACGTCAGAATATTGCTTACATAGTAACTGCTGCAAACAATCCACTGATTGGCCACTTAACACATTTGTTCTTTTCTTTTGTATATATGTCAATATTTTGAAACATTAAATTCAGTTACACTTGACGAAGACACCGGCACAGGCGTCGAAAGCTCGTGTTGTTAAAAAACAACTGAGGACGTGGTGATGTCTTATCATTAGTATGGAACCCACGTTTAAAGAGAGTTTCAAACATTTCTTAGTATTTTTCCACTCTGTCACGTATTAATGGGGATCATAAATATGACGGCCAACTGGGTTGATAACTTTGCTGTGACATTTCTCGGCGAAAACACTGGCCGTTTTGAAAGAAATACTTTATTGAAACGACATTTTTAAAATCTCTCTTTATCAAAGACACACGGGTTGCCAAAAGTTTACCAATTCAATAGATTTGATTATCGGGATAATCAGGTGTCGAAAGCTCGTGTTATTAAAAAACAACTGAGGATGTGGTGATGTCTTTAATTTTTTATCATTAGTGGAAAAATACTGTTTTTATATCGGTAAGAGATATTCTGTAATTTGTTTTTTCAGGGGCCTGCTTTAAAGCCAGAAAATTATGTATATTAGACAAAGATAAGGAGATGACTAGCATACTCACTGTTTTCAAATTTTTGATTAAAGTAATGATATAACATTTATTTAAACGATAAACTACAGTCTGCAAACACAAAATAAAATAAACCGTGTCCACGATCGGTTACCGACAAAATTTTCGCTAGATCTTTTAAACAATCATATATATACAAAGATCCAAACATTAGTTTTGACAACATAACATTGAGAATAGAACGAACAACTGCAACGAGCAGGTTCATTGCAAAGCTTCATTGTTTTTGCACAAGAAGCTATAGTAAACTTGATATTATTCAAAATCTAAAAAGAACAATATACTCATCAAATAAATATCGTATCACATGCAGTGAAATAACCATGGCATTCGTCACTACAAAGTAAGACACAGAGCGTTCATAGCTAAACAATGCTGACACCATTTGTAAGTGGACTCACAGCGGGCCATTATCAACTGATGCGACACCCGGTCGGACTACTTTCACCCACCGTGTGACTGATTGCATTTCCCTATATCGTGAAAAAAATCACGATTTGAACTCACTAATCGTGAAACAATTGCATATTTTCAATCGTATTTTATAAATTTCACAAACACCTGAAATTCGATGTATTAATTGTGAATTGAATCACAAACGATTTATGGGAAAGCACCCTAAGTGGGGAAGGAAACTGGGCTTATAGCCCCAGAGGAAACCCCCGACCTTCGGCGAGTACCTGACAACTCTTCCACATACGGCAAACCAGTGAAAAATGAAGAGATAGTAGATGTGCCAATTCTGTGAATTTCCTCTCAAGCTATTATAGTTTGGAAGATATTGGCAATTACGTTCTATGTAAATAAATGACTGGTTCCTTCCAACTGCTAACTGCAGTCCATCTATATTGTCCAAAATAAAACTCACCTCATGTTTTATAATCCTCCAGAGGTTAAGAATAATGCGCCCAGATATGACAATATCAGATAAATCATCAGCCATCCAATCCTTTTTCATACACTTATCTAAAAAGGGATGAATATACAAAGTGGCATGAGCAAACACGTTTCACCTTATCTAAAGAGAGAACTAGGATTTTTGCACAATATTTGCTCAAGGAGTGCAATGCAAAATATAAACTTTCTGCTGCTGTGCACTATATATAGGTTTTTCAAATTGTTTCCATTATTTAGCCTGCGCACATGTCTGAACGTAGTCCTGAAGAGTGACAATTGAGTGAATTCAGACAGT
The DNA here is from genome assembly GCA_963971465.1 of Lepidochitona cinerea. Taxonomy (NCBI): domain Eukaryota; kingdom Metazoa; phylum Mollusca; class Polyplacophora; order Chitonida; family Tonicellidae; genus Lepidochitona; species Lepidochitona cinerea. Next base: position 59,069,355 of record OZ020551.1, on the reverse strand, counting down.
TTGATCCCTGCTGCAACCACCAATAGCAATTTTTTGAAAAGTATAATTTCATATGGAGCTTTGTTTTCATTTGAACTGTATTTAAATCAAATAAACCATAACTAGGCTATGCAAATGCTAATGTTCTAAGCAAATACATTTATATCAACTGCTTATAAAAAGCAAGCAGCGCAATGAAAATATTTTGGTTTGATGTTAAACAAGAGTTTTAGTAAACTCAACATACACCCGCCGTGGCAAAGTCGGACCGCTATGATTAACAACTTTACATTTAATATAACATTTGTTTTAATTTCATCAATTCAAATTTCTTGTTCACATTAGAAGTTTTTCTTTTCTGAATTTGATGAAGCTGCAACTAAATACCAGTACGTTATAGTACACATATATTATCTGTTCAGGTAATTTTAATTGCAAAAACTGCTTAATTGCTGTTATGTTCCATAATTGGGAAGGAGCAATCAATACAATAGCTTACAATTCTTGAATTTTAACAGTTTTGACTGGGACACTGTTCTATTGGACTTGGCTGTAATAGTTTTATTACAAAGCAAACAATCTTCAGGCTGACCACTGATATGATTGATGGTGTGTAAATATACAAACCCTGTGTGCTACTTCAGTCATTGTCCCCTTATCTCTATTTAAACAGCCACTCTGATAAATACCAGATGGGTAATAAAGTGGGAAAATGGTCTTTTTTGTTATTATAGTGCACATTCACGCAGAGGCGCAGCTTCAGCCGCCGATTTTTTGGCATTCTCTTGCCGAGGAGCGACTTGAGCCGCACATGTTTTAGGCTGTCTCTTGCCGAGTGACAGCTAAACCCGCAGAATACACAAGCCACAGCCGTGTCAATTTTCATTGATTTTCTTGATGCCAAAATCATAAAAGTATGAAAACTTGGTTTAAAAATGCTTTTCCTAACTGTTCATGCTGTTTTTCCCAAATAAAACTTATAAAAAACCTTATTAGAAGACTTTGAAAACGAGAGAAAAAAAATTCACTTCAGCGAGTAACCGTCCGACATACTTCCTGCATTTGCACTGGTTGTGGGATAAACACCGGCTACCAGCGATCATATTTTCGGTCATTTATATTGAAGACAAAATTTAGAAATTATAAAAATCAGGCACATTAGTGCCTTTCTTTTCCTTTTCATACAATTTTTTAAAATAAAAACGGCAAAACTTTCTTGTGGAAGACTTTAAAAAGCGTGTAAAAATATTTACTTTGCTGAGTCATGACTTGACCTACATTTGAATAGTACAGAAAACATAGCTACTGGCTGTCGTAATATAGATCCATAATATCAAACCAAAAATTATGAAAGTGTAAAAATCGGATTAAGTAGTGCTTTTCCTTTCTTTACGTATATTTTTGGGGGATAAAAATAATTAAAAAATCTGCTTGAGAAGTTTTGAAAGTGAAGAGAAAAAACCCCGCTGTTTCGGGATACAAAATGGCGTCACATAATCGTAATCGAGTGAAGTCATTTCAAGATGCTGAAGTCGATATTGATAGCACTTCTTTCCGAAACAGTGATTAAAACTCAGAGTTTACCATTTCTGATACGGGTCAAACGATTGCAATATTCCACCAGATTTATTGGGGTCCAGATTTTCTACTGAGACAGAAAACGGGAATGAAATCGGTGAACAACGTTCAGAACTACGATAAAATGAGAAAAAAACTTTGCCTGCTAACTTATTTTTGGAGCTTTGTGAATACTAGACCAGTGAATTTATTACACCCACATGAGATTGAGGTTCTTTAATGTCTTCTTTTTTTTTGTTTTCTACAAAACTAGATATGTTGATCTGTCAAAACATAGGCATAACGCAAAATGAAATTTGAAAATGCATTACAAAAAAATCCTTTTTAATTAGTAAAAGAATGTGTAAAATGTAGATATCCTACATTCTCAATACCCCAGTAAAAATTAGAGAATTTATAAAGTCACCAAATGAATTAGAAATAATAGAAATGAACAAAGACTAATCAAATCAATACTGTGAAAAACTGTGTCTAGTCGAAGTAGTACAAAATTTGCAGTTGTTTATAACTTTATTGATTGTAATTATCAATTTATAATTCCTGGAGAAAAGTAAAATTTCATGGAAAACACACGTATGATCTGGAGATTATTTTGATCTATTTGCTTTCCATTATTCATGAATGAAATAAAGAAAATTTCCTATAGTAGTGACAACAAGTAAGATAGGATGAACAATGAACTGAGTAGGTCTACTGGTGCTAGGCAGGAGGGAGCTTAGGCTTCAGCTGAGCTCTAGGCAGGACAGCCTGCGAGACTGCTAGGGGTGAATGAGTTAAACTATCCAAGAAAACAGTCTTAGAATGTATAAATTAATTGCTTCCAGTATTACTCTGGACCAAGTGTACTCAAAAAAGCATTGATATATATATATATATATATATATTAAACATCAGGTACACATTTCTGATAAAAAAACTCTTAAAGGCACACTTGCCGCGAAAATCAGGAATATTGTTTACATTAAAAAAGAAAGACCGTTTTCTGTATTTTTCCCAGACAATATAAGTTAGGAACTTTCTATTTTTACCAAAATCTAAAAATAGGTTTGGACGTCACTTTGTATTTTTAATTTGAATTTGAAAATTTGAATTGTTAGGTGCCCGGAACGTAAACATACCAATCTGCTCGCATAGGCGATGTTATGTTTCAGTCGAGTGAGTGAACTAACGGCACAGTGTAATTTTACGTAGGCCTATTTATCTGAGAAATACAGACTGACGATCGGTTAACAGCGACTGGAAAAGCCTGCTTATAATTGCTTGAGTGTAAACCAAAGATAACAAGAGTTTCGGGAAACCCAAAATACGCCCGGAAAGGCACAGTAACTGCAGCCATACCAAAACAAATCCTTCCATATTTATTTGAATTTAATTTTCAAAATTCAGAGGGAAGAGGTTGAAGCTTGGTAAATGATTGATTGATTGATTGTTTGGTGTTTTACGCTGCGCTCAAGATTATTTCACTTACATGTATATGGCGGCGTTGCCAGTTTTATTATGTGAAGCTTGGTAAAAGGTGATGTTATGTCAACAAAATGAAATCTTGCCACTAAAACCATTAAAATCCATCTGTATCAAATTTAAAATGGGCTATTTGGATCAACAATTATTAACAAGATTTGTACACGGTACAAGTCATCAATTCTCGCTGCTGTTAAATCACGATGTTAAAAATTGTTTGTTGTCAATAAAGGTTGCACTAAAATGTTTCAATTTTTTAGAAAAGCAGTTTATAATTTACTAATCATACTTAAACAAATGTAATTAATTGGCAATTTCGCAGCTCACACCAATTCAAGTAGATTTGACAATTTTTCTCATAATATTTTTTATCTACATTATTTGGCCACAGACATCTTGACAATATTCTAAATCTCCCCATATACCTACAGGTTATTACTTTTAACTTTATCATAGACCAAATTGATTTACAATAGATTTGGCTATGGGTTCATTGCTAATGTCACCCACTGTTTTATGGAGGCCATAAATCTCTCGAGAGAGACTGAGAGCTAACTGTAAGTTGACAAGGTAAATAGACCAAAGCTGGGATACTTATCTCTTGGTCTGTAGATAAAACTTTAATCCTTATATGTATTTTTCATTTGATTAAAATGTTATATATTGATTTAAGAATAGTTTTAATCAATTTAGAAACATTATTGCAATTTGAAAAAATTCTTTTTTTGATGAGAATCGGAAAAGTAGAAGCCATTTTATAATTTAAAGGTTATTTTCATGAAAATGAAAGTAAGAATAAAAGGGAATGTACATAATCCAATAATTTGCAATAGTTGATATCATAAACAATTTTTTTACACACTGTCTGTTAATATGGTATGTAACATGAAAGATTTGATAACATCGGATCATATTTGTTAAAGTTATGGAGAGAAAAAGTAAATATTACATAACCCAATATGGCTGCCATATTACGCAATGTATGATGTCAGAAATAGTTCGCGACACACCTTCCACCCATAAGGTATATACTCAAAAAAAATTGTGCAGATGGAATCAAAACATTGGAAGTTATGGAGCGGAAGGGAATATTACATAATCCAATATAACTCCCATATTATGTAACCAGTGATGTTAAAAATAGTTTGCGACACACCTTCTACCCATAAGGTATATACTTAGAAAAAATTGTGCACGTGGAATCAAAACTTTAAAAGTTATGGAGCGGAAGGGACAGCGGACGCCGGACAGCCGGACTGCCGGACGGACGGAGATGATACCATAATACAGCCCGCTTTTCAAGCCGGGCGTATAAAAAGGCCTGAAATGAGGGTAATCCAACACAAAAGTTGACCGACACTGATCGTTGTTGTTGTAATCAGGCTTCGATTCTTCATTTGTTTTTCATCCCATTTCTACATTCTAAAGCTAACTGGACATGTTTTATGTGTCCTATGTTTAAGTTTAGTGGTATTAGTCGTAGTAAGCTCATGTAAATTGGGTTTCTTAGCAAATTTAAACAGGCTACGGCGGCAAGTGGGCCTTTAAAAACAGACAAAAAATATGTGTACCCAAATCAAATTTGTAGTAGGTATATATACTCTAAAAGAATTGGACAGATTATATCAAAACGAAAGAAGTTCTGGAGCCGAAAGGGAATATTACATAATCCAATAGGGCTGCCATATTATGCAACATGTGATGTCAGAAATGGTACGTCAAACACCGTCTGCCCATAAGGTATATACTCTGAAAGAATTGTAAAGATCGGATTAAAACTCTTGAAGTTATGGAGCGGAAGTGAACAAAGATACAGACTAAGATAGAATATTACATAATCCAATGTAGAAGCCATGTATTGCAATGGACAATGTTCTTAATGGTTCATGACACTCCTTCTACCCCTAGAGTATATGTTGTAAAAAAATTGTAAAGATCGTATCAAAACTCTTCAAGTTATGGAGCGAAAGGGAACGAAGATATAGACTAAGGCAGAATACTACATAATCCAATGTAGAAGCCATATTATGCAATCGACGATGTCATAAATGGTTCATGACACACTGTCTACCCACAAGGTATATGTTATGAAAAAATTGTAAAGATCGTATCAAAACTCTTCAAGTTATGGAGCGGAAGGGAATCCGGGCCGGACGGCGCTGGTGATACCATAATACGACCGACTTTTTTTAAGTCGGGCGTATAAAAACAAACAAATCAACGAGCTCTAGCGAAATTAATGGTGAAACTTTGGAACGTATAAACTATTGAAGATTCTAATTTTCCTGAAATCAACCCTCGATTAAATCTGGTCTCTTGATGATAATACTTTTAACGGACACCTGACAGGAATTGATTTCCAAGTTGCTGTGTGTATATCCACATGTTTTTCTTGAAGCTGAGCCCTGACTTCTTTGGCGTACTATTCCTGAAAGCCTTTCTTTAGCTCATCTTTAAATTCTTTGTTTACTGAGAGATCAAGCGGCTGGAGAAGATCAGTGCAGCAAGCTGGCACAAAAATACAACAAATAATTATATTTTTTAATTTGGCGATGAAGTCTTTGCCTTGATGAAATTTCTGGGTGGGTCTCAAGGCTTCATGCAGCCACCCATCTGCCCGTCAGTTGGATGGGGAATACGAAAATACTGATGAGGCAAATTTTGAATGACAAGTTTGAAGATGAGCAAAAAAATCTTACCCAAATTGAAAATAAAATGAAGTAAATTTTTAACCAAACTTGAGTTTCTGTAAGCCTTTGGTCAATAACTATGAATATATTTTCATTGGAAGTGAGGGGGGAAGACAATATTCAGCATAAAATCCCATGTCCCATTAAGTCACTGAGGACTCTGACATCTGCGATGTGTTTGTCAGCATCGGCTGAAGGTACCTTGACATGTAATCATCAATGCAATATTGTGATGACTAGATTTGGAGTTCACAGAGTTATTCTTCTAGTTTAAATGTCAAACGAGCGAAGCATTATGTCTAACACACGAAACTTGAGCAGCGGTTAAGAATTCTGAAAGTGACGACAAGTACGAAACTGATTTTGTTTGACAATAATTATTTAGATATCAAGGGATGTATAGATACTGGGAATAATGAGTTTTCAACAGAACAGACCTTTATTGCCTCGGAGAGACAAATTTTACACGAGCTTTCCATAGGCGAGCCAACGATGTCCGCCATCTTGGAGCTATCTGATTTATACTCTAATAAAGCGCACATTGATCTTTTACCGTAAGAAAGAGCTAATATGATTCAAGACGGATTTATTACAAAGACAACTGCAGAGGGTTACAATAAGCTATCAGTTGAACTGGGATTAATTTCCTTATTTAACTTGTATACGCTTAACCACTTTCTGCTGGAGAGGAATGGAACTATATACATAACTTCCGACAGAGGGCACTTTACATGGCGTGAAGGTATAAATTCTGCAGACGACAGCAGAAACATCACTCAAGCCTGAGCTGAGTCAACGAGCGGTCGTGATATCAAAACTTATTGTAAGCATTGATTACAGAATTGTCTCAATCTACTAAACTTTCAAATAGAATGGAATTAAACTCACCCCGTTTAGTAACCTAATTAATTACAAGGATAATCTCAGAGCACAAAGGCATATCAAAGCTCCTTAGAAATTTAAGTTGGGGTTCTATATCCACGATAAAAGTTGGAGTTCCACCCCACGATGAAAATTGGGATAAACCTCTAATGTTATAAGTAAATGTAACCAGTGAGCATTTCGCAAAGGAAATATTTACTGCTACCATAGGATCATATAGGAATTATTTTTAACGAAATAAAGAAGAGGAATACATTATCAGTACGTTTTGATACGAGAAGGGCTTGATTAAACACTGTGCTTGTTACCGATTAATTAGCAGACGTTCAATCCTGACTCACCTCATAGGGGAACACACTGTTAATTTTATCAACAACCTGTACTTAAATTAATCTTAAGCATTGCCCGTCGATTAACCTCTGGATGACAATCTCACTAAAGGCTGTCGCACACTAGGCGATTTTTATCGCCGAAGACAGTCTCGAGTGTTTTTTGTCGCCCGACAGTGTCCCCGCACACTAGGCGACTTTTTCATGGCGATCAGCGGATCACATGACTATCAGTCACCATGTGATACTGTAAGTTCAAAATGGTGGGAAAGGATACGGAAAGGAGTTTAACACGCGCGAAAGTCGTTTTGGCCACGTACCTGATATTGATGAGGCGAAGGCGGAGGAAGATCTCCTGGGAGCGGAAAATATGGGTGAAAGACTGGATAAAGAGGAGAAACCAACGTGGTTTATATAGAAATCTTGTAGCAGAACTACGATTGGAAGATGCGGTCACGTTTAGGCAATACTTTAGGATGACCCGTGAATTATTTCAAAACTTGCTTTGTTTGGTAGCTCCTCATATTACAAAGCAGCATACAAAAATGCGGAAACCTATCGTCCCGGGAGAAAGGCTTGCCATAACCCTAAGGTATTTGGCAACAGGTTAGTTTGTTGCAGACTTTAATTATTGACCAGAAATAAATCAACAAATAACTACTCACACGGCCTGATAATTAGGCCTACCCTACTTCACCCTAACTTAAATTTTGTTGTTCATCTTCGACCAGTAAATGACAGCATATAATTTAAATAAGGAATCGGAATTAAACTTGTTACATTAGGCCTACCCACACTCAATGGTATCAGATTGTTGGCATCTAACCTTAAAACGTTGAATTTCTATTTTAGGAGAATAGAAACGAGAGTGTTGTCGTTTTTAAATAATAGAGATCAACAGAACAGTAATTCGACCAATCATGCCCACATGAATTTTAAATAATCTGTGGTCACGTGATCATGACAGCTCCGTAAATAGGTGAAAAGCCTACTCTTTGAACATTGGACCCCTGAGTGCAGTGCAAAAATATCAATCTTCTCTCTTTTTCAGGCAAAATTGATTGATGTTTTACGCCACACTCAAGATTATTTCACTTATATGGTGGCGTTGCAAGATTTACTGGGGGAGGAAACCAGGCTCATTGGCCGGAAGAAACCCAAGACCTTCGGCGAGTACCTGGCAACTCTTCCACATACCAATCAAGGTATGGGTTGGGAACCAAGTCTGACTTCTTCTTACGTGTATTTTCAGACTGGGTTTTCATTTGATCGACCTATGTGGAATGGTTGCCAGTTACCACCGGAAGGTCGTGGGTTTCCTCCCAGAATAAAACTGGCAATGCTGCCACATTAGTGAAATAATCTTGAGTGTTGCGTAAAACACCAAACAATCAATCAATCTTAACTCTTTGCCCCATGCAGTGTTTTATCCATTACCCCATAATGACGCTATATGACGCCGTGCTCTGATTCATAGACAGTTAACCAGGTCAACCTTATTTTGTTCTAAATATTTATTTCAGAAAAGCAAAGACAATAAGTGAACAACATATTCATTTACATTCTTCGAAAGATTATCTTTACTAAGTTATTAAAAAAAAAATTTCATTAAAAAAAAAAAATCAGGTCTTCTATTAATTATGTCAAGGCGTCATATAGCGTCATTATGGGTTGACCCAGAGAACAGTTCATGGATACAAGCAAGGCGTCAAATAGCGTCATTATGGGGTAAAGAGTTAAATCTAAAACATGGCTAGCGTTACACGTTATACTAATAATAACAAAGACTTATTTTATATAGTTTTTGGTAAATTTATTACGTGTAATACAACTGTATCTCATTCAATTTTTTTCAAATGATAGAATATGACACAGAGACAGAAAAAAATGTTAATTAAGTGACAAAATATTTTAGGTGAAACATTCAGGAGTTTGAGCTTTGCATACAGGGTTGGGGAGAGAACCATTTCCGGCAATGTAAAGGAAACCTGCAAATGCTTGTACTTTGTTCTGAGAAATGACTATTTGAAGGTATGTGTGCCTCAGTGAAGAGCGTTGTTTTGACTTACATTATTTTGTACAGGATTTAGTTAAAAACAGTTTAAATGCTCAAATGCTTGTACTTTGTTCTGAGAAATGACTATTTGAAGGTATGTATGCCTCAGTGAAGAGCGTTGTTTTGACTTACATTATTTTGTACAGGATTTAGTTTAAAACAGTTTAAATCAGCAGACTCTTCAACTTTAACTTAACGCACATTCCTGAGGGTGGTAACCACAAAAAGCTTCTTATTTGCATTTGTTGAAAAAGAAAACAGTAAACATTTTTCCAAATCTAAAAGAAAAACTTTTTTGGACAGCGCGTACGACTTTAATACATTTTAAGAATACTAAATGTTAGTGTATAAATTGAACGCGCTAGTATCATAGACGTTATTACATCTATCACTTTGCCCTAATTGACCCATCTGGGCATGAAACAAAATGTTTTGAATATTGTGTTTGGCAATATTGCGAGGTATTTCATCAAGTTTTTTTAAACTCTGCTCGACATAACTGCAGAACGTTGCGGTTTCATCAGGTTTATCAATAGATACTGCTTCTATTGGGTTTGAGGCATTGTTTACAGTCTGTACCAGACCTTTCAGAATTTCAAGCTCCTGTTCTTCACGTCGCCTTTTAACACTCTTGGAGTTCATTCGGTCTGAAGTGGGACGTTTTGTCGACTTAGGCAATTGTGTTTCGCTCATTGAGGAATCCAAATTCTCTATGTCATCAATATCTTCAGTTGAATTGTCCTCAGGTGATGGCACAGAGTAGCCTACGTTCACTCCTGATTAACCTCATAGGGGAACCAAGCGCTATTTAACGTCCAAATAAACCTCTGGATGAACAGTGGACGTCTACAGCAGCAGTCAATAACATTTTAAGACGTTAAAAACGGGGATCGGGAGATTATTATACCTTATATACGTAAGTGCAGAGAACTATTTATTACCATAAATATCCCACATACAGCAATCAGAACGAGGTTTAATCACACAGCTCTCCACAACAATCACAAAGAATCGGATACTACATCTGGGTATAAGAACACGGGATAGAGGCGTCATATATACATACACTTTCGGAGCATATACGGACTGACAAGGATCCAATATTATTTACTGTTCGTTTATTGTTATGATATAAAAAGGTTACAAATAAAATATGATTGAATTGAAGCAAGCAATCTTTACTCTCTCAATACTCCTACAATAAGTATAGGAAAAGTATAGGAAATATACTTATCTTTTCAGGATGGTGTCAGAACTGATTATCGCGATAGGATTTTACTCACAAAAACTAAATCGCTATCCTGACCGGTCAATTAAATATTTCATTATTTCAATTTTGCGATACTGGTTGACCGTAACAATATATGTGTTCATCGTTTGTTGACCAGCTCGGTAAATGAGCATTGCACAGGAAAAATATTTGTCCAGAAGAAATCATTTTTCAGTTTTCAAATTAATTTCACAAGTTCTGCCTGGGCTTCTGAAAGTTGGTAGTTTAAGGTCGAATTCGACCAGGTATATGCTCATTCGGATCAATTTTCTGCCACTAATCAACTAAACCCTGCATCAACAGTTAATCGGCAGTACATTTTTCTTAGATTATGGGGGATTCGTATGTTTTTAGTATTTCAATATAAATGAGTATTGAAAACCTTGTCCATTTGCTTTGCAATGAATTATAGTATGTTGCAGTAACATAACAGTCCTTACAAGCGACTAGTTGATTGGCCATTATTGTCGGCTAAACCAATCACTGCTAGTTTCTCGGTGCTGGGAGCTAGAAAAAATGCTAAAAATGAATACTGTAACACTTTACCTGGAACTCGAGACAATCCTGCACAGAGATCTCTTCCCAAATGAGACCCTCTCTCCACTAAGTAACCTATAGATCCCATTTGAGTCTCATAGCCCACTAGGATATCAGGGTCCCATCTGAACAAAATTTAAAATAAGAAAAAATTGCTACATGTCAGTACTGGCAAGAAGTAGCTTCCTGATCTCTTTGGCATAATGATACAGTTATAAGCAAGTCATCAGAAGATAATGTATCCTCCACCTCAATGTCCCCCTAAGACAAACTAAAACAGAATTCATTGCAACATATTTTTAATTGTGAGTCATTGGGAACTATATAATGTTAGGATACTATGATATAACAAAAGGTAATACTTTGGGCCCTTCGGTTGCCATAGCAATGGTTGCTATGGAGCAAAATCCTGATTTTTATTTTTGTATAATGTATTAAAGTCTAAAACCAAAACACATAGGACAACTTGTACTACTTTGTACATAGTGATGTTTAATATGAGCTTTCAAGAGCAACTGCTCTCATCATCAGAAATTACAAATCATATCAAACATCATCATGTAAAAATTAGTTGTCTTATGTGTTTTGATTTTAGTAAAACCGCTCCATAGGAGAATCTAGTATTGAAGTCTGAAACAAAAAATAAAGATATACCTTTAAAGAGAATCTATAGACCGAAATTGTTGAGGAAATAAGCATTTATAGTAAATGTATTTCTATATACACAGTCGAAATGTACAATATTAACAAATACATGTATGCTGGACTGACTTTCCATTTATTTCCATAATTTTTGCATATTCATTTGACACTTCTGGTAATGCAGTACACACAGGAAAGGAACACTTTACGTATCACAAGCATGGTGCAAACACTACACTAACATCATGCAAACACGACTTGAGCAGGTTGTGCGGACAATGCAAGTTGGGTACAGTCACAATGAGCGTATGTTGCCAGCACCCTGTAGTCATTACTGCGCTTTGTTCTTTCCGCTTTCAACATTAATGCATGTTGAAGACAGTTTACTAAAAATAAAAAGAGTCATCAGAAGATGCTGTATCCCCCCGACAATATTCAATGCAATCTGTAGAAGGAAATGCATTGAGAAACCAATATCAGGTGGAACCCAGAAAAAAAAACAGGCACAACATTCCAGAAGGTAACGATTAAGTCCGAGCAGGAGCATGTGGTTAAGCAGCTATGATAAGGTGCATGCAGTGCCTTGAAACACTTATACGTCGTCAGAAACAAGCACCCATTGTCTACGTCTTCCAATACTGCCGGAAAAAGAACATTTACTCTGAAAATAATGAAACCAGCACAACCAAAATGGGAGGTGCACATCCTCGCATGATATCCAGCATGTCCACTGAGTCTAGTCCATAGATATCTGGTAATAGATTGGCTGAGTGCTATGCGCTGCGCAGTAGAATACTACAAAATAGTCTAATAAAAACAGTGGGAGGAGATGCGATGACAAGCATCCATTCTCTATGTCTTCCAATACTGCATAGATATCTGGTAATAGATTGGCTGAGCGCTATGCGCTGCGCAGTAGATAACTACAAAATAGTCTGTCACCTAGCAAAATGCTGGACTATAACATTAACATTACTATCCAGAATGTGGTTAACACTTGAAAAACATTTCTTGTCGTCGTTGTTGCACGATAGTTAAGACATAGGCCCTACTAAAGCCACTTTTACACGTTTGTCATGATGGGCGAGGAATTTCATACAGCACCACCGCTTGAAGTTGAAAAGTTCATGTTAGACTAGAAAACAACTTGGTAATGCAAGTCAAAAAGTACCTAGCAAGATGGTGACTTAGTTGCCGAAAGCCGCTTGTCATTAGCCTATCTAGTTATTATAAGATATCTATGCTATACTGTTGGAAAAGGAAAGTAACTCTGAAAGAAATGAAATAACGCAGCCGAAATAGAAGGTGCACTTTCCCGATTGATATCCAGCATGTCCATCAAGTGTCGAACATATCCGATAAAAACGTGGGAAGAGAGGAGATGACAAGCATCCATTGTCTATGTCCTCCTATACTGTCGGAAAAGGGCAGTTACTCTGAAAATAATTAGACCAGCGCAAGCAAAATAGGAGGTTCACATCCTCGCATGATATCCAGCATATCCATCAATTTCCAAAAAAAAAATCTTATAAAAACTGTGGCAGAAGATTCGATGACAACCACTATTTGTCTAAGTCGTCTTTTACTGTCGGAAAAGGGCAGTAACTCTAAAAATAATAAAACTAGGGCAAACAAAATAGGAGGTGCACACCCTCAAATGATATCCATCAAGTCCACCAAGTTTCGAAAAAGTCTGATAAAAATCGTAAGAGGAGATGCGATGACAAGCACTAATTGTCTATGTCGTCTTATACTGTCGGAAAAGGGCAGTAACTCTAAAAATAATGAAACCAGCGCAACCAAAATAAGAGGTGCACATCCTCGAATGATATCCAGCAAGTCCACCAAATTTCTACAAAATCTGATAAAAACCGTGGGAGGAGATGCGATGACAAGCATTAATTGTCCATGTCGTCTTATACTGTCGGAAAAGGGCAGTAACTAAAAAAATAATAAAACCAGTGAAACCAAAATAGAACGTGCACATCCTCAATTAGTACCAGTTAGGAAAATTTACAAAATACATGATAAGCTAAACATGAGCAGGATTTAGATAGCCGAAGCAATTCACAACCCTTGCAATTCAGATTTTTACCACGGCAAAAAAAAAAAAAAAGTTGCCGCGGAAAAGTCAATTTTCCACGACAAAAGTGATTTCACCATGGCATTTTTATCCAAACAATTCTCACTGCTCTGTTGACTGTATTTAAAGCGGCAAATAGCAAAAACTGACATCTAAAAGGTGCATTGACAAAAGAAACAAGAGATCCCTTAAAGGGATCTTAACGCCCGCGTTCATCTATTCATATTAAATTGATTGTTTGGTGTTTTACGCTGCGCTCAAGATTATTTCACTTACAGCAATAACTGGATATAGGAATTGGGACCTACATAAAAAATCTTATTCCAGGGAGATAACTATTGTTGAGGAAAATTAAATTGTGAATTGCAAAATTAAGCTCCCCTAGAAATTTTGGTTGAAAACAACATTGCCACCTGGTAGCCATCTTCAATATGCTAATGAAATGATAATGTACGGTGCACAGCTAGAACTTAGAGGGATGATGTGTGTCATGTTTGGTTAAGATCAGGTCAGTAGTTTTCTTGGAATAATGATAATAAATTTCATTTTCAAATTTGGTCAAAAAACAACATTGCTTCCTGGCGGCCATATTTAATAAGCAAATGTGACGAAAATGTAGGGTGCACAACTAGATCAGAGGGAGATAATGTCGGCCAAGTTTGGTCAAAATCAGACCAGTATTTTCTTGGAATAGAAGTAACGAAAAAACAATATCGCCCTCCTGGCGGCCATATTGAATATGCAAATGAGATCAAAATGAATGGTGCATAACTAGACCATAGGGTGATAATGTATGTTGATTTTGATTAATGTCCGTTAGTTTTCTTGGAACAAAGATAAAGAAAAAAAACATCGCCCCCTGGCGGCCATATTGAATATGCAAATGAGATGAAAATGTACAGTACACAACATGGCTATAGGGAGATAATGTGAGCCAAGTTTGGTGAAAATCGGATTGGTAGTTTTCTTGGAAAAAAGTAACAAAAAAAATATATCGCCCCTGACAGCCATATTGAATATGCAAATGAGATGAAAATGTATGGTGCACAACTAGACCATAGGGTGATGTTTGTTCAGTTTGATTAAGATTGGACTGATACTTTTATTGGAATAAAGGTAACAAGCAAAAGTTTTCTTGCAATAAACGAGAAAAAAAAACATCTCCCCCTGGCGGCCATATTGAATATGCAAATGAGATGAAAATGTACGGTGCACAACTAGACCATAGGGTGAGATGATGTATGTTAAGTTTGATTAAGATTGGACAGGTAGTTTTCTTGGAATAAAAATAAAGAAAAAAACATCGCCCCCTGGCGGCCATATTGAATATGCAAATGAGATGAAAATGTACAGTACACAACATGGCTATAGGGAGATAATGTGAGCCAAGTTTGGTGAAAATCGGATTGGTAGTTTTCTTGGAAGAAAGTAACAAAAAAAAACATCTCCCCCTGGTGGCCATATTGAATATGCAAATGAGATGAAAATGTACGGTGCACCACTAGACCATAGGGTGAGATGATGTATGTTAAGTTTGATTAAGATTGGACAGGTAGTTTTCTTGGAATAAAGGTAACAACAAAAAAACAACATCGCCCCCTGGTGGCCATATTGAATATGCAAATGAGATGAAACTGTAGGATGCACAACTAGACTATATGGAGATAATGTCAGCCAAGTTTGGTGAAAATCGGACTAGTAGTTTCCTTGGAATAAAGGTAACAAAAAAAAAACAATATCGCCCCCTGGTGGCCATATTGAATATGCAAAATGAGATGAAAATGTACGGTGCACAACTAGACCGTAGGGTGATGATGTACGTTGAGTTTGATTAAGATTGGACTAATAGCTTTCTTGGAATAAAGGTAATAAGCGAAAGTTTTCTTGCAATAAACATAACAAAGAAAAACAACATCTCCCCCTGGCGGCCATATTGATTATGCAAATGAGATGAAAATGTACGATGCACAACTAGACCATAGGGTGATGATGTATGTTAAGTTTGGTTAAGATTGGACATGTAGTTTTCTTGGAATAAAGGTAACTAAGAAAAACAACATCGCCCCCTGGTGGCCATATTGAATATGCAAATGAGATGAAACTGTAGGATGCACAACTAGACTATATGGAGATAATGTCAGCCAAGTTTGGTGAAAATCGGACTAGTAGTTTCCTTGGAATAAAGGTAACAAAAAAAAAACAATATCGCCCCCTGGTGGCCATATTGAACATGCAAAATGAGATGAAAATGTACGGTGCACAACTAGACCGTAGGGTGATGATGTACGTTGAGTTTGATTAAGATTGGACTAATAGCTTTCTTGGAATAAAGGTAACAAGCGAAAGTTTTCTTGCAATAAACGTAACAAAGAAAAACAACATCTCCCCCTGGCGGCCATATTGATTATGCAAATGAGATGAAAATGTACGATGCACAACTAGACCATAGGGTGATGATGTATGTTAAGTTTGGTTAAGATTGGACATGTAGTTTTCTTGGAATAAAGGTAACTAAGAAAAACAACATCGCCCCCTGGTGGCCATATTGAATATGCAAATGAGATGAAACTGTACGATGCACAACTATACTATATGGAGATAATGTCAGCCAAGTTTGATGAAAATCGGACTAGTAGTTTCCTTGGAATAAAGGTAACAAAAAAAAACAATATCTCCCCCTGGCGGCCATATTGTTTATGCAAATGAGATGAAACTGTACCATGCACAACTAGACCATAAGGTGATGATGTATGTTAAGTTTGATGAAAATCGGACTAGTAGTTTCCTTGCAATAAAGGTAACAAAAAATAAACAACATCGCCCCCTGGTGGCCATATTGAATATGCAAATGAGATAAAAATGTACGGTGTAGAACTAGACTGTAGGGTGATGATGCATGTTAAGTTTGATTGAGATTGGGCTAATAGTTTTCTTGGAATAAAGGTAACTACCGAAAGTTTTCTTGCAATAAACGTAACAAAGAAAAACAACATATCCCCCTGGCGGCCATATTGTTTATGCAAATGAGATGAAAATGTACGGTGCACAACTAGACCATAGGGTGATGATGTATATTAAGTTTGATTAAGATTGGACAGGTAGTTTTCTTGGAATAAAGGTAACAAAGATAAAACAACATCGCCCCCTGGCGGCCATATTGAATATGCAAATTAGATGAAAATGTAGGATGCACAACTAGACTATATGGAGATAATGTCAGCCAAGTTTGGTGAAAATCGGACAGGTAGTTTTCTTGGAATAAAGGTAACAAAAAAAAACAATATCGCCCCCTGGTGGCCACATTGAATATGCAAATGAGATGAAAACGTACGGTGCACAACTAGACCATAGGGTGATGTTGTATGTTAAGTTTGATTAAGATTGGACAGGTAGTTTTCTTGGAATAAAGGTAACAAGCAAAAAGTTAACGGACGGACGACTGACGACGGACGACGGACCACGGAAAAGCGATTTGAATAGCCCTCCATCAGAATGATGGCGGGCTAAAAATGTTCAACAAAGATTTTTTAAATTTCTTCTTTGATTATCATAGAAACCTGCATAGAGAAAATGCTAACTTTGTCTTACGTCTGACTCTGAAAGGCCGTAATTCTGTCCTCATAAAATCCACATGAAATCCTTTATTTGCATGGAAATAATTCCTTGTTAAATGTATATTCCTGGTAATTAGTCACTTCACTCAGAAAAGCATTTCTTTTTCAATCTCTATCAATCTCAATCTCTAAAACCTAACCTAAAGGTTATAATAGCCGTTTGTGTAATACTGCATAGTTAAATCCATACAGACACGTGCACAGCTGATCAACAAAGCCTGGTTGAGTCCATCTATAAAGTTTCTGTGGGGTGAAAGTTTTGAATGTGTTTATTTACAAGTTTAATCGACAAGAAATATATTTATTATTTTGTAAGAACCCCTTCAAATCATTTTGTTTTAAATAAAAATTAGAATCTCAATTAAATCGTTTTTTTTTGTGTAATAAAAATTAAAATTCTATTTCTTGAACAACAATAAACATGTACATGAGGGTAACACCCCTATGAAACTTGAATGGGGATTACCCAATGAGACCTAACTGACAGACAGTTGGAGACATTCTTGAGCCACTTGCAGAGTTAAACATTGTTTCAATCAAAGAACTTTGTGTGGGAATTATCACTTCACATAGGCCAATGTATAGAGCTGCATATATGCAGAGAGTCCTTGGCTGTATTGTGGCCAGATTAAATACAAACGAATGAGTGGTTTCTATATTAAATAAGCCTTGATTCTGAACAACGGTCGAAGGTAAAACTATTACTTGTAAAAATCTCCATACATATAAAGTATTCTAGTATAAATATTCTATTTTCCCAAGATGAATTTTGTATTTTGTCTGCGGCATTTTTGATTGCTGTGGAAAAGCAGTTTTACGGCGGCAATCTCTGCGGCATTGCGTTCATGTGAAACACAATACCGATACTAAGTGAGGTCTCATATACTATTTATGAATAAAGTTAGAGAATCGATTCAAGATGGCGGAGACGTAAGTCGGCATCTAACTTGCTCCTGAGACTATACCAACTAATGATTGCTACAGACAGCCGATCGAATACTTAATCTACTGTATGGTGTTATAAAAGTTCCCTTAAAGCGTATATTTAGTTTAAAGCTCATATTATACAGTACACACAGAAAGTGAACACTATTCGTTGCGGGCACCGTGCGAGTAGCGCGAGCACCGTGTGAGCATCGTAGGAGCATCGTGGGAGCACCGTGCGAGCATAGTGGGAGCATAGTGGGAGCACCGTGCGAGCAGACTGCAGGCTCAGTGCGCGCACATTGCCAGCACCCTGCCTGCATTACCGCCGGGCATTTTGTTCTTGTCGCTTTACGAACGGACCGATTGATATTATGCTGAAGACAGTTTAGTTACAATTAAAACAAGCACAGTAATATGTGATATTTAAATTACTTTAATTTCTTTCTGTTATCTTTCAGATGAACTAAATTGTGACTACACTACGCACGTTGTTTTTCCGTTGTAATGTTGCTGTTGTTGTAAATCCCAAGACACTAGCTGCCGTCTTGCCAAGTTCTTAGTTACATATACTATCCCGGTAGCGATAATAATAAAGTAAATCTCTTGAAATGTACTTACATGTTCAAGATCAAAAAGAAATTCACAGCGAACTCTTAAAAATGGCGTTCATTTGTATAGGTTTTGCGCAAACATTGGTAGATCGTTCTGTTGAAATTCAGTCGAAATACATGCATGTATAATATATTTTGAACTTCGAATATAGTACACTGTATATAGGCCTACCGGGATTCTATTTAAGACGATGGGTGCCCCATATTTACAATATTTCTTTCTAAATACTACTAGACAATCATTGATTTTGTGAATTCAATTTCTAGACACATTTTAGGCCCTACTTTCTTTGTCAATTGTGAGTTATATTCCAGATGAAAACCTCAGATTTCCTATTTCGAGAAATTAGACATTCCCGCAGGTAAAGTAATCGGGGATTGCAGAACGAAACGGCTAGAGTTGCGAAATATTGGTGAAGAGCACAAGGCAATTTATGACTCTAAAACTGTTTATTTGACAATGTTGATCAGATTACATTTGAATGGTAAGCATATTAGAAAACAAAAAAGTGTCATGCACGCATAACGTATGCTTTCGCCCACATCCGTGCTCAATTATTTCAATCCGTGCAGAAGTGTAAATATTTTTTTTCTTCTCTTGAATAGGCCTACCATTCCAGCCTGCGCTTACATGGTTCCCTGGTTTACAATAACTTGAAGGATGAAGAATATTATTAATTTATGTCTTGAAAACAGTTCTTGTTATACTTGGCTTCATACTAAATAGCAATCGTTTTATTTTTTCTACATGCCCATATATGAACAAATGGATGGCGCCAGTCGTCTGAGTGATTTACAATGACAGTTAACAGAACGTCTGTGAATGCAGACAATGCATATATATTAGAGAAATGAATATCACAGAGAAATTTGATTGGCTATTTCGCTAAATTACGTTTTAGTGACAGTGAGTGACATTTAAGACTCCACCCAAACTTTAAGATTTATTTTGATCGGCCTTTATAACGTATAAAAAAAACGTCATAAATCAAATGCATTTTATTACACGGAAAACGGTGTACATTGTATTTTGTTTTAATCAAGTAATACCGACGAAAATATAAAATACCCTATATCAAAACCAACTAGATCGACATGATATGGATAAAACAAAAAGAAACTATACGAAGGGTGCGCATTATACTTTAAAGGCTACACGGGCGAATGCGTTATACATGTAACTTGTAAGCTATAGTCTCTGACATTTTGGCTTTCAGGCCACACTCCCACTTTTCGTCATGAAAATTCCTCACAAAATATATTTTACTTACAAACATACAAGTATAATGTCCAAATAAAACAGCTGTATGACTTTAGGACTTAAAAATATCGGTTGCCAGGCTAGCCTAAAAGTCATTATGAATTTATGTTGCACATGTCGGCTGACTTGGTTTATAAATGATCGGGTTACGTTGGCTTAACAATATATTTCTGTGTTTCTTGAACAATTTAAGCACAGAACTATGTATGCATTTACGCAGAAAAGGAGAAATTGAACAAATACAGCCTTGGAGTCGATATTATGGGGATGGAAACAACTATGGGAAGCGATTACTAATACAACAACAACACCACCACCAGACATAAGCGTTACGAATTTTACAAATTTATTTTTGCTTCTTGGTTGTTTTTAATTCTAATGTTAGAAAATAAAGCAGATTGTGCTATGAGTATTCAATTCATATTTTAACCATCTGATCTTTCTTTATACATGTTGCGCTGTATAGCCTAGGCCTAGCCTACAGATGCTGCAAGTCACACTGCCTTGTAACGGTAAAAACCCACTCAATGTTTGTCTCTCGTTCACAGAGTACGCATATCCTGCCCACACGATGCTCGCACGGTGTGCGCATGGTGCGCCTACCCTGCGCACACCGTGCGACCATCCCGTGCACATTGTGCGCTCACCGCGCTAGCATCATGCGAGCATTTATAGTGTTCACTTTATGTGCGTACTGTATGTGACACTTCTGATCATTTGTAGTCCGACAACATGAAAACAAGAGATCAGTTAAACTGATCTAGGCGACCACCATAGAACACTATCAGAAAGTGAGGCTGCTTGTAAACGGACCACAAATTTGATATGTGAAATTTATTTCTTCGGTTGGTGGCTGGCTGGACAAGAACAAAGTTTCTTCGGTAGATAGTGGCTGTTATCTGAAAACTCAAAACCATCTTTCTTCAAGGAGGCCGCACATTAACGCTACTTACCGGAGCTACATAGTACATGTACATTGTATGCACACAGGCCAGTCAGTGATATCGCTTGTTTGAGTCCTGTACACAATTAAAATTTACAAAATCCACTGCGATTGTACACATGTTACTAAGATGCATTTAGTGTTTGTTTACAAATCAAAAGATAATGTATATCTGTCAAAAATAGCCCGTGAAAAGTGAAGAATGGGCGACGTATCACTCGTCTGATGAATAGAAATTTACACACGACGAAAGTCAGTTTAAAAAATTAATGGCAAAAAATGTCCCGATTCGTTCAGAAATTAGTAAACTCTTATTAAAAAAATCTTCATGCACGATTTGATATAAATATATGATTGAATAAAAACATTCCAGTTACTTTATTGGTAAATAGCATTTACAATTGCGAAGTCAGTTGCTGTACATAGCTGTACATAGATCGGCAAAATAGTGATTGTACGGTGCCGTGTATTTCATTTCATTTTGAAATATTCCTTCCTTTCACACTCCGAAAAATACAATATGGATCTTCTTAAGTGTCTTAGGGAACACTCTCCTTTAAAAATATTTATTATTGTTACATTTTTGGAAAGAATTTAGGCGTTTAAAATCCAAATTCAAGAAGGCCATTTTACCGGCTTAGAACAAGCAACAGGTATAGATAAATTATTTCTTATACTTATAGTTATAGTCGCCCTTGGAAATCTGAAAGGAGTCGATTTTTAGACGTTTTAAAAAGACCTGAGGATTGCAATTTCACTCTGGGGTTTATAAAAGCTCCGATAAATGTCTTTTTTTCACTACTCTGGACTCGGAAATTCCAGAATAACGTCCTCAGTGCCAAAAATAGCTTATCTGTCTTTAACTGGGTCGTGCTTTTAAAATGCCTGGTAGGGGCCCTGTGAATGACAGCGGGAACTCGCACTAGCAAACTTATTTCACCACCCGATTTTAGCACTTTTTAATCATATATATTTAAATATCTCACTCACAGTCAGTATATTGGAGACAAGGAAAATATATATTAAGATCTGAAGCTGTAAATATAAGGAATTCCTTTTCTTGTTATATACGTATGCTTGAAGTGTCCGTTCTAACCTAGACGAAGTTGGAAGTTATCAGTGAATTACGCGTCCGTTAAAGTAAATTAAACCTCTTTACCGTATTCGAAGACTGAAAAAACAAAACACAAAGCAACCAACAGATGCAACATGTGATTTTATTTGTTTATTTTCAAAATTAGTTGTAAGAAAAAATTACCATACGGCGTCAGTGGGGTTTTAGCCGACTTTTCTGCTGTCGCCATACGATGTCTTCGGTAATGAAGCAGGCTAGCACTCTAACGCCATATGGCGACAGCGGTACCGAATGTGTTAAATGAAAACATCAACGACGAAAAAAAATACATGTTGCATAACTTGACCATATGAGGAAGCAACACAAAAAAATCCATCAAGATCCACCTGGTAGTTTTCTTGATTCCGCGATCACAAACTATGTAGATAGAAATCACATAAAAAGCTACCCGCCGCCATTTTTAATATGCAAATGAGCAGCGAGTGCATAATGCGCAACGAGGCCATATGGTTAACCCGCGTATAACATTTTACGAACATCCTTTCATTACTTTAGGAGAAGTGATAAAAAAAAATGGCCATTTGAATAAGCAAATGAGCAAAAAGTGCATTGTGCGCAACGAGACCATAGGGCTAACATGCGTAAATTAGTTTACGAAAATCCTAGCCTTTCTTTACTTTACTTTAGGAGAAAAGTGACAAAAAGAAGAAAAACAAAATGGTCGCCCAGCGGCCATTTTAATATGCAAATGAGCAAAAAAGTAAATAGTACGCAACGAGGCCATAGGGTTAACCTGCGTACAAAGTTTTACGAAGATCCTCTCATTACTTTAGGAGAAAAGTAATAAAAAGAAGAAAAACAGAATGGTCGCCTAGCGGCCATTTTGATATGCAAATGAGTAAATAAATAAATGTTGCACAACTAGACCATAGTAGGAACGTGCGTGTGAAATTTAAAGAAGATCCGACTAGCACTTCTCTTGGAATCGCGATCCCAAGAGAGAAAAGTGATAAAAAAATAGAAAAACAAAATGGTCGCCTAGCGGCCATTTTAATATGCAAATGAGCCCAGAAAAATAGATGTTGCACAACTAGACCCTATGGGGAACCAACACAAAAACATTTCATCAAGATCGGCCCAGTAGTTTTCTATATTCCCCAATCACAAACTATGTAGGTAAAAATCATAAAATGGCCGCCAGCGGCCATTTTAATATGCAAATGAGCAAACAAAATAGATGTTGCACAACTAGACCATAAGGGGAACATGTCTATACAATTTGATGAAGATCCGACCTGTAGGTCTCTTGAAATCGCGATCACAAGAAAAGTTTACAGATACCGGACGACGGACCACGGACAAAATTGGATTTGATAAGACCACCATGAGATCATGGTGGTCTAAAAATTGAGTGTATCAAGGTGTGGTCACCTTTATAGTCAGTCAAACCAGCTTACAGCTTGTACAGGACTACTATCCCAACTGGTATAGACCGATGTCTTCTGATAAGCCAGTAGCTATCAGGTCGCAAGCTAAACGAGTGTATTTAAGTTCACAGAGCAGTTCGGAGGATTCTCCTACCGTCACAGGTAAACCAGCCGATAAGAAGGTAAAAGTAAACATGTCCATTGAAGATCAGCTTAAAATGGCATGAGCTGCCAAAATGTAGATATTTTGACATTAAAACAGAATGTTGAAATTATTGGCTATTTTTCTCAAGACGTATAATTCAGAAGCTTTTTAGTGCTTCTAGTCTCGAAAATCTACGATAAAGTATTGTTTTGAACTAACTTTGGCTTAAAATGAAAGAATGGGCGTCCCGGTTATTTAAATTTTGTTTACTTTTTGAACATGTTTTCGGTTCGTACAGGCCACATACTGTATGGATTTTCCTCATTTCAACGCCAATCATTTAGTTTTTTGATGGCCTTCAAAGCCTCTTACTATCGTGACGATCAGAAATTATGAAAAAAGTGTGAATTTTGGCAGCTCATACCACTTTAAGATTATAATGGAGAAATTAAACGGGATAGTAACAACTGAAACCTTGAAAAAAGAACTAGAGGTGAGTGAAACTCGCATTGTAAACAAACTCACAGCTAAAATAGATCAACAGGAGTGCAGGATTTATGATCTCGAGAAAGAAAATGATGTACTCCATAGTGAAATAAATGAATTACACAAACAGCAGGACAATTACAATGAATCGACGGACATTTAGCAAAAGAAACTTGACAGCTTACAAACTGGACAAAATGATCTAGAACAATACACCAGAAAAGAGAGTATCCGGATATACGGATTGGATGAGGACGAGACGTTTGAAACAACTGATGTATGCACCCGTAAAGTTGTTGAGTTACTCAACAAAAAGCTTGACATGAACATCACAGTAAATGATATAAGAATTGCCCATCGGTTGGGTAAAATAAATAGAGGCGTGATTGTGAAATTGATTTTACGAAAAGTTAAAATGGAACCTATAAAGAAAAGAAAGGCACTAAAACGAACTAAAATTGTCATAAGAGAGGACCTAACGAGGCCAAACCAACTACTACTAAAAAGTGCACTTAGCCACCCAAAAATATCTTCCGCTTGGTCACATGATGGGAATTGTATATTAAATCTTATGGCGACAGAATAAAACAAATTGTCCCACAGGGCCATTTAGAACTACTCTGCAAGACTTTCCACTCCCATAGGCAAAATTAGGCATCTCCCCAGCGCACCAAAATATTGACCTAGATAAGTTGTTTTTAGAAGCCATTCGCCAGAGCACGCAGTTGTGCTTGCGTCGCGCTGATCCACGACCACTTCATTTTCACTGTGAAGCCTGAAGGTCTTGCACTTTTGTTTGTTTTTATAAAAGGCTGCTGTTATTTGTTAGGAAAAACAAGAAAGTGCATTTACTTTTAAAGCTGCGAGAGATGGGACAGGAGACTGATAGCAAAAATGAGGGACAACTTCGACAAGTGAAGAGCAAAATTAAGTGACCAACACATCATCGACATCATATACTTTGACCACAGAGTTTGGAGATCTCTAAAAAACTAACTCAGGGCCTGAGGAGTGAGGTAAGATTGTTACCCATGCAGTAATAACTAATATAAATTACAGTACAGTTAATTAATATAGTATTAAGAATAAAATACCAAGCAGTTTGGATAGTACGGTGGCTGATTAGTGCCTTGATTTAGTTTTCTAATCATATATTTTTGTTTTTTAATTTCATATTTTGTTTTTTAATTTCAACCTCGGTTAACTTAAAAGTTAAAATAATCTGGACCTTAGTCAAAATATTTTAGCCACGGTGGAAATATTTTGACCATTGTTGAAATTATTTAAACTGTGACAGAAATATTGTAACCTCTGTTAAAATTATCATAACTGTTGTCAAAATATGACTCTGGTCGTAATATTAAATTTGTAGTCAAAATAATTTTTTGAAATATTTTAACTTGAATCAAAATATTTTGACCACGGTTAATATAATTATTTTGACCATGGTTAGAATATTTTGACAAAAATCAAAATAATTTCAACTCGAGTCAAAATATTTTAACGGTGGTCAAAATATTTGGACTGGAGTTATAATATTTCAACCTGATTCAAATTAGCTGTGGTCAAAATAATAACCTGAGTTGAAATTATTTTGACTAGAGCTATAATACTAGTATTTCAACTGTGGTCAAAATTATTATGACCAGAGTTATACTATTTCAACTGGAGTTAAAAACTATTTTGACTTCGGTAAAAAAAATTTAACCGTGGTCAAAATTAAAAACAAAATATAAGATTCACAAAACGAAATACAAAGTTACAAAAACAAGATGATGACACTTACATGTATCAGCCACCGTAGGATTGTACAAATATTATTTTTAATCTTATTTATTAAATATGCCTATTATATTAATTTGTACACAATTTTTTTGTAATTCTACCATAGGCCTAATCCCAAGAATTAGAAAAAAAGGTTTCTTTGTTGTAAGGACTGTTTGAAACTGATAACGTTGGTTCTATACTAATGAGAAATGATTAAGGCATCACAACAAAGTTGTTTGTGAACAACAGGAGCTTTCAGTACTTATTATAGGTGTCAAAAGCTTGTATCGTTCAAAAACAACTAATTTCGCTGTGATGTCTTAATCATTTCTCATTAGTGATTTGTTTGCTGTTACGCAACCAACCCTTCAAAGGTTAAACACACAGATACCCAAACTTTATTTTATCATTTCACAAATCCTGTTTTGTTTCTGTTTTTATATATTCTAGTCACTAAATCAGAAACCCTACTCAAGTGGTTTAAAAACACTGGGGCTTTGATGTGATCACTGGAATAAAGTCTATCGAACCTGATTATATATTTATGAACACTAAAACACACGGGCACAGGGAAAATCTTCTTGTCTAAAATAACCACGGAGACAAGTTTCTAATTGTGTTAAAAAGAGGTATATCATTTAGACCTTTATACCCCATCATAAATTGTTGTAATAAAGTAAACCTATGATATTTCATTAGGTTGACGACTGACAGGAGATTGGCCTTAGTCAGTAGAATTTTCTGGAACACTTTGTATTACATCGACAATGCTTACGCATCTTAAGCTATAGTAAGAATATCGTCAGACTATATATTATGGGGTCATGGGAAAAGACAGTGAAAATTTGCCCCCACCCCCCACCCCCCCCCATACCCCTTTCCCAGAAAACCTAGGTAGAAGGCAGACAGGGGAGTTTAGCCCTCACCAGTATGTCTTTCAAACTCTTGTTCTTTTTATAAGCAATGACTGGCCTTTGGGTCAGAGGTCGAGCAAGTTTACTTTGAAGTAGTTTGTATTCTACTATAATCTTGGCCATAGCGATGCTAGCTTTGTTATACTGAAACACAAATGGTATTATAGTTTTTTCACGACATCTTCCGGGGTACAAGTTCAAACTCAAAGGATAAATA
This sequence comes from Lepidochitona cinerea, assembly GCA_963971465.1. Taxonomy (NCBI): domain Eukaryota; kingdom Metazoa; phylum Mollusca; class Polyplacophora; order Chitonida; family Tonicellidae; genus Lepidochitona; species Lepidochitona cinerea. The sequence goes on along the minus strand of OZ020551.1, from coordinate 59,042,461 downwards.
GTTTGTAATGTTTGAATCCAAAAACTTTCCCTTTCCAAACGTTTGTGCTTCGTATCTGCAGCGGAAGTGAGAAATGGGATTTTCTCAATAGGCATGATTTCAAAATGGTCCTTAACCGAATGACCTTGAGTATTGAAATGTTGTGCCACGGGTACATCATGTTTAAGTCTTATACTTGATAAATGGTTGGCTGCTCTTTGTCGTAGAGAATTCTGAGTTTCTCCAACGTACTGTTTGCGACATTTTTTGCATGTGATTACATACACGATATTAGAGGAGTCACAATTAAGATTCTCTGCCATTTGATATTTGTTGCGAGTTTGCTCTCCGAAAAAGGTTCTGCGATCGGGTACGTATATATCGAGTTTGCATCGCGTCTTAAGGCATTTCATTGATGTACCTGAGAGAAATGTTGGACGGTAATGGTACACTCGTGAAGGGGAGGTAAGCGTATCGGGGGATGAAGGGGGAAACATGATTTGTCTTACTGTGTTAGATTTGATCCTTCGGAGTAATCTAATAGAATACTTCCTAGGGAGGAGAGCTTTAAAAAGAACAGAACAAGCCTGGTTAAAAAAATCTAAAGAACTACAGTTTCTATAGAATCTAAAAATCTGAGATTTAATGACTCCCTTGAAAGTGTGAGGAGGATGGTATGACCCAGCATGTAGCAGCTGATGCGTGTCAGTAGGTTTGAAGAACACTTTGTAATCTAGATACCCAGTAGTATGATATGTTTCACCCTTGTAAATAGTTACATCCAAAAAATCCACAGAAGTGTGATCAATAGTAGGCTGTAATTTATATAGTGTTCCTAAATTAACTGCTCTACATGTGTTAAGAAGTATTTTTGGAGTTCAGCTTTTGAATTGAAAAACAGAAAAACAAAAATAATAAATCAACCTATACCCGGCCATTATTTTCGTAAAAGACTTTTAATAACAAACACTGGGCATCCTATTATCTCAGATTGTGGTAGTGAAAGTTATAGAATATCAAAGTTAATTGATTACTATCTAAAACTTACAGCGTTAAACTACAGCCTACTATTGATCACATTTCTGTGGATTTTTTGGATAATTATTTACAAGGGTCATACATATCACACTACTGGGTATCTAGATTACAAAGTATTCTTCAAACCTACTGACACACATCAGCCGCTACATGCTGGGTCCTACCATCCTCTCCACAGTTTCAAGGAAGGTATCAGGTTTTTAGATTCTATAGAAACTGTAGTTCTTTAAATTTTTTTAATCAGGCTTGTTCTTTTTAAAGCTCTTCTCCCTGGGGTTCTCTGTTAGGCTACTCTGTAGGATCAAATCTGACACATTAAGACAAAACACTTCTCCCCCTTCAGCCCCCGGCACGCTCGCTTTTCCTTCACGAGTGTAACATTACTGCCCAACATATCTCTCAGGTACATCAATGAAATTCCTAAAACTAAATTCCTAAAACTCGATGTGTACGTGCCAGATCGTGAAACTTTTTTCGGAGAACAATCACGCAACAAATATCAAATGGCAAAGAACCTTAATTGCAATCCTCTAATATTGTGTATGTTATCACGTGCAAAAAATGTTATAAGCAATACGTCAGAGAAACTCAGAATTCTGTACAACAAAGAACAGAAAACCATTAATCCAGTATTAGACTTAAACATGATACGCCGGGGGGCACAACATTTCAACACTCCAGGACATTTGGTCAAGGGCGTTTTGGAAATCATGCCCATTGAGAAAATCTCTTTTCTCACTTCCGCTGCAGATACCAAACACAAATGTTTGGAAAGGGAAAATTTTGGGATTCAAACATTACAAACTATTTATGCTTTGGGTTTGAACTTGGACCCAGGAAGATGCTATGGCCAAGATTATAGTAGAAGAATACCCTCTACATCAAAGTAAAATAGCTCAACCTCTGACGCAAAGGCCAGTCATTGGTTATAAAAAGAACAAGTGTTTGAAAGATATACTGGTCAAAGCTAAACTCCCCGGTCTGTCTTCTACCTAAGTTTTTCTAGGGGAGAACCAACATTTTCACTTTCTTTTTCCTCGATCCTATGGGTTCAATCTTAGTATGTCGATATTTTACCGTAGCTTAAGATGCGTAAGCATTTTCAATGCATTACAAAGTGTTCAAGACAATTCTACTGACTAAGGCCAAGCTCTTGTCAGTCGACAACCTAATGAAATATCATAGGTTTCGTTTATTACAACAATTTGTGATTGGGTATGTATATCTAAATGATATACCTCCTTTTTTTCATAGTGCCCGTGTGTTTTAGTGTTCATAAATATATACATAGTATTGGCTAGTTGAAAATATCCAACATAACAGAATCAAAGTAGACTGATGTTTTGCTGACCAGTAGAGCTGGAAGGTGTAAAATGTTGAAAAATATAAGTTAATAGGGAATCTTATATTCTTCTGATTTCCTCCTTATCCAAGCAACACAACTGGTCAAAATTCTTGGTGCATCATAATTTACAATTTAGCTTGTCTCTCATTTTTATTTGTTTGAGCAAACAATAATAAATATCCAAACATAAATAATGAGGTACCTGTAGATATTTGATATTATTGAATTAAGTTGAGGCTGTAAGCCTTTCCTGCATTGTATGACCATCCTTCATCGTTCAAGAGGCTAAAAATGGTCAGACAGAAAGCCAATTCACTGAAGAAGCAACAATGAAGTTTCATAGTTGGAGTGACTTGAATGGTGCTTGAACTCCCTAGATAAAGGCACAGTTTGCATGAGTTGTTTAGGAGACACGTGGTTAAAATGAGGAGTTGTGTCCTGTTTATTGAAGGTTTAGTGCGGTGTAAACTTTGAATCTATTGTTTTCGTTGTGTTTATTCTTATTATTTGTTTTTTCTTCCGCAAAGTTGAAACCTTATTTCTTTAAAACTATGAATCAAAACGCATTAAAACTTCGGACTCGTAGACAAAACTTCCATAGATTATGCATGTGCATATTTTTATTGTTTCTTTAGGGCTACGTTCGCGGCCATCTTGGCACCGCACTAAACCTTCAAAGGTCTTCTTCTCCCAAACCACTCAATGAATTCACTTCAAATTTAATACATAGGTAGGACTTACTTCAGCGCATCTTGATTGCAGCTTTCAAGTACATCAGTTGAAAACTCTAGAAGCTCGCTATTGATCAAAATTTTGACGTCATCTCTTAAATTTTCAAAAGTCAATAACTAAAAAACTATTTAAGTTAACGTAACAAAACTTTCTACATCTATAGATTGCATCAATTTGACTAATATCCTAAAGTTTTAATAAATCATGCATGCGTATATTTGTATTCTTTCTCTAGGGGCTACGTTCGCGGCATTCTTGGCACCACACTAAACCTTCGGGGGTCTTCTTCTCCAAAACCCCTCAATGGATTCACTTCAAATTTAATACATAGGTAGGACTTACTTCAGCGCATCTTGATTGCAGCTTTCAAGTACCTCAGTTGAAAACTCTAGAAGCTCGCTATTGATCGAAATTTTGATGTCATCGCTTAAATTTTCAAAAGTCAATAACTAAAAAACTATTTCAGTTAACGTAACTAAACTTTGTACATCTATAGATTGCATCAATCTGACTAATATCCTAAAGTTGTAAAATCCAAATCAATATCATGTGACCATGAGGTCATTTTAAATTTTTAAAATCTATCAAAATGCTAATTTCGCCCATAATATAGATAGAGAGAAACGGATTTCAAAATTTAAAGAGACAAGGAAATTTGTTGATCACAAAATGTGAATGGTTTTTTGATTGGACGAATGGTTTGGCCGCCATAATTGATCGTCTTCCAAATAGGTAAAGCTTTTATTCTCTCTAAAAAAAAGTATTTGCTCTTGTTTTGTAACATTAGATAGTTCAATGCATAGTCTATTATGAATGCAAATTTGAAGTTTATGGTATAACAAGAGTTTTAGTAAACTCAACATACGCCCGCCGTGGCAAAGTCGAACCGCTACGATTAACAACTTAACATTTAATATAACATTTGTTTTAATTTCGTCAATTAGGATTTCTTGTTCACATTATAAGTTTTTCTTTTCTGAATTTGATGAAGCTGCAACTAAATACCAGTACGTTATAGTACACATATATTATCTGTTAATTTCAATCACATTTTAATTGCAAAAACTGAAATGTGGCTGTTTTGACATTGCTCTTATCAATCAATACAATAGCTTACAATTCTTGAATTTTAACAGTTTTCACTGGGACACTGTTCTATTGGACTTGGCTGTAGTTTTATTACAAAGCAAACAATCTTCAGACTGACCACTGATATGCTGGTGTGTAAATATACAAACCTTGGATGTCATTGTCCCCTTATCTCTATTTAAACAGCCACTCTGATAAATACCAGATGGGTAATAAAGTGCGAAAACAGTCTTTTTTTGTGTTATTATAGTGCACATTAAACTATCCAAGAAAACAGTCTCAGAATGTATAAATCAATTGGCTTCCAGTATTACTCTGGACCAAGTGTACTCCAAAAAGCATTGATATATATTAATATATATATATTAAACATCAGGTACACATTTCTGATAAAAAACTCTTGAAAACAGACAAAAATAGGTGTACCCAAATCCAATTTGGTATGCGACACATCATCTACCTATAAGTTATATATATACTCTATAAGAATTGGAGAGATTATATCAAAACGAAAGAAGTTCTGGAGCCGCAAGGGAATATTACATAATCCAATAGGGCTGCCATATTATGCAACAGGTGATGTCAGAAATGGTACGTGAAACACCGTCTGCCCATAAGGTATATACTCTGAAAAAAATTGTCAAGATCGGATCAAAACTTTAGAAGTTATGGAGCGGATGGGAATATTACATAATCCTATATGGCTGCCATATTAAGCAATGAGTGAAGTCAGAAATGGTACACGACACACCGTCTGCCCATAAGGTATATACTCTGAAAAAATTGTCAAGATCGGATCAAAACTCTTCAAGTTATGGAGCGGAAGGGAACGAAGATATAGACTAAGACAGAATATTACATAATCCAATGTAGAAGCCATATTATGCAATGGACAATGTTCATAATGGTTCATGACACACCTTCTACCCCTAGAGTATATGTTGTAATAAAAATTGTAAAGATCGGATCAAAACTCTTCAAGTTATGGAGCGGAAGGGAACAAAGATATAGACTAAGACAGATTACTACATAATCCAATGTAGAAGCCACATTATGCAATCGACGATGTCATAAATGGTTCATGACACACCTTCTACCCACAAGGTATATGTTGTGAAAGAATTGTAAAGATTAGATCAAAACTCTTCAAGTTATGGAGCGGAAGGGAATCCGGGACGGACGGCCGGACGGACGGACGGCGCTGGTGATACCATAATACGACCGACTTTTTTTAAGTCGGGCGTATAAAAACCTTAGGAGATATTTGGTATTTAAAATTGATGACGTCATCAATAATAGTGTGAATTTTTCTAAAACTGATTTTTGTTACTTTCATTATATATGATCTCAAAGCCCTTGAAAAGACGAAGAAAAACATACCGCCAGATGCTTTCTATCATTTTCATAAGTACTTTTAATCTTTGTTCTAAAATTAAAATTGTTGGACTTGGTCGTTTTCAGGTGTATTATTGGAAATTCTGACATATGCCGAGGAAAAATGACGCATTATAGAGTAAAACCGATAACATATATCAGTGTAAACACATAATATGCATAAATAAAACTAGTTTCAACGATGAACAAATTGAATACTGGCTCTATAAGCAATAAATCAACATTAAGATTTGATGACGTCACACATATTAAAAAGCCTTATAACTTAAAAACTGTTTAGCCGAATTAATCCAAATTTAATAGCTAAGATGTACTAGATACAGTTTATCAGTCAACGTCTTCCGTAAATTAAATCTTTAAAATTTAAAAAATGTTTTCTTTCAGGTCCGCGCTTATTCTTTCGGTGATTATAGGAAAGGTTGTCTTTAAAACGTAATAACTTAAAAACTACTCAGCAGAATGAAACAAAACTTTACAGCTAAGAAGTATTTGTTACAGTGTATCAGTCAACCTCTTCCGAAAACTCAATCTTTAAAAAAATGTTTTCTTTTACGTCCCGCCTTTATATTAAAATATGTACTGTTTTTGGTGTTTTCAAGGTGTTTAAGAAATGGTGATCTATTCAACTTCACACTTTGAATTGCAATTGCTGCAGCAATTTCTAGTTACCTTTGTAATTTTTTATTCACTAGTATATCAAAACATTCTTTGTATTGTGTTTACATCCTAGCAAGTTGATGGTATATAATAATGTTATATAGAGAATATATCACTCTAGTCTATTAATGTTTATTGCCTCGAGTGTTATTTCTTAGATATAAGGCACTTCTTAGAATTCATATGAGATACTCATTTGAATAAAATTAATTTTCTTCAAGAAGATATTTTGTTTGGGTTGTTGTTGCTGTTGAAAGCCTTTTGAAATTTTTTTCTAAAATAAAAAAGGCACTATGTCATGTGCCCTGTAAAATATCAGAATCCAAATGAGGAGATATGCCATTTAAATTTAGTTAGTACAGAAACCTGTTTAATCAATCTCAGATTACTGCCCTCTTTACTCCAGTAGCTCAAGGACAGCGGCAGTCTAAACTTACACTAGATGGCGCTTGAGTCCGATTTATAGGGGAATCCCCCCACTGTGTTGAATGTTTCGACTCAGAAAGCATCCGTATTTAATGATTACTTTTGTAGACAAGCTACAGTTGATGACACTCATGCAACCATACCGATAATAAATACGTCTGTATTACCATACTCTCCCCTGTCTCAAGTCCACCTAAACCCAGATGAGATAGAGAGTATCCTACTTTTATTGGATACAAGTAAAGCCTGTGGGCCAGACCTTTTTCATCCTAAATTACTTAAAGCTGCAGCTCCAAGTATCTCGTATCCCTTATCGATAATTTGCAACAGGTCAATACAAACAGGTATATTTCCTAGCCAATGGAAACTAGCCAACGACATACCTGTCCACAAAAAAGACGACCAATCCAATTCATTAGCAAAAGATTCTAAATGTTTCGTTAAAATCTATAGCTTGGTATGTTATATTAACAATTTTCCTGAAGCTTCTATACCTTTTAGATAAGTTTGCTTCTGTTTGGTGACCAGTCTCTCGAACTAGCATTAAACACAAATATTTTCAAAGCTGCTCATAAATTTATCGAAGAGAGCAAAATATTCTAAATGTTCTGTTAAAACCTATAGCTTGGTACACTGTATGTTATATTAACAATTTTCCTGAAACTTTTATACTGTTTACTTAAGTTTGCTTCTGTTTCTTCTGTATCGGGAAATGACATATATAAGCACTATCATGCTTAACGTCAGATCCCAAAAAATCCTTTACTTGTAAACTCATCAATAAAATTTGTTTAAAACAAAACAAATTCAATCAAGATATCAAAAATACATGGAAAACACTTAACGAACTCTTCAACCGAAATAAATCTAAAAAACCTCCCCCTTCTTTTATCATTTAAGACTAGTCCGTAACTGACGCCAAACTTATCGATACCGGCTTTAACGAATTTTTCAGCACTGTTGCCTCGAAACTTGATTCAGAGATTCCTGATGTTGATGGCTCATTTACTGATTATTTGGGAGATCCAGCGATGTATATTATTAAATTAATAAAAAAACATATTTCTGAACCTTTAGCTATTTTTTTTAATCTATCTTTGACCTCAAGTGTTTTCCCAGACTACTGCAAAAATAAACAAGAGTTTAAGAAACTCATAATACGCCCGCAGGGGTATATTCATTATAGCACACTATCTTAATATTCAATAGTAAAGACATGCTTTAAACAGAATTTCGGCTGGTAGAATCTTTCACTCACCTAAATAAGACTGGGGCTTGGTGAATTTTAGTATTTGACAGATCACATACCTATAAGCTGCTACCTAGTATATCTGAAAGCTGTACCAAAGCTACTTGCAAAAGTGTCTACACTATATATAGGCATACAACAGCAATTTCATTTAATTACAGATTAAACAATAGAAAGAAGTTCGCAACTCATATGGTCAAGTTGGTTATCAAATAAGTTGTTTGGATATAACTAAGCTATTCTGTGAAACCACAGACAGAATAACAGCCATTTCCTCAATTACTGAATGCCTAAGGGAGTGTCCCCAAAAATCGTCTTTTATAATTCGCAAAAAACGATAGCAAAAAAACGCAGTCGACTAACACCTATCGTCTTTTGTGTTCAGGCTTGACTGCATTAATCGCGACGGGGGTCTTTTTCTGGTACGCAGTAATACACACCCAATCAACAAAGTAAAAGTAATGCGGTAATTTGGTCAAAATATAGCGCAAACGGAAAACACTTGTTTTATGAGGATTAGCAACGGTCCAAATGTTTAACGGTTGTTGTTGTTGTGTCATCTCGTGTGCTGCCCCGTTTTTCGTAGGACGTATGCTAGCTCTGTCAACTAGAGTGTTTATTTTGTGTAAAGAAAGGGTGTAAAGAAACCAAACTATTGTTGACACGGTTCCATAATACCCGATCATTAGTACATTCTTTCCGATCAACAGACACTCTCGTAGCTTATCGTAAACCAGATGTCCCGCTGGATAATCTGCAGCTAACTAACTTACTGTCAAGCTGTCCTCTTGATTGCGATTCTTTATTGTCTATTATTTGGTATTTTAATATTTGCAGAATATAAATGAGAAAATGTTATACCTTGAATACACAACGTCGGGGAGACGGCCTTCGCTGACGACAGTTATAGCTACCGTATTCACCCGTGTATAATACGCAGTTTTTTTCACGGAAAACCGGGTAAAAATAAGACCTGCGCATTATACACGGGCGTAGACTATCGCAGTTTTTTTTTTTGTTCACGGAATAATGAACTGAGCGAAGTTGGACATGCGGTAGCCTACATACGGCCTCAAAGTTAAACTTGGTCCGCTAAATAAAACTTTCAACGAGATTAAGTTTCCAGAAATATTCAACCATTTCAGTTTTGAAGGCAATTTCTTGTATTTTTTTTAAACATAATATACTCGACCAGACATGCTCTTATAATCGGCAAATCGTGTTCATATTGCTAACACTAACAGTATGGCGCCAGTCGGCTGAGTACATTTCATTGACAGATAGCATAACGGCTGTAGATTGGTTGATGGCCAGCCACTTAATAAACATTGCAATGATTATTGTACAAGGCAGCTAATCTGATTCGCTGTTTGGTGTAATGACTGTTCAATGACAGTGAGTGACGTTTCAGACTCCGCCTTATACATAAAACCAGCAGTAAATTCTGAAGTGGTGTATTGACGGCCATCGGCCGCGGACAACTTTTACGGTAGTTTTTCTTTAGCTGTAAACTTGTGGTGTCGTGACATTGAGGTGTATGTTAGACAGTGATTACAGAATTAAAAAAATATTGAAAGTATTATGGAATTTAGCCTTTATAAATGTATTCCCCGGCTGTGAAAGGGCTTCATTTTTTAATACTTCAATGACTGATGCTAGCAGAAATTACGAAAGAAAACTCATTGACTCCAAAACATAGGTATTAAATCATACATTTTGCTTATTAGCAAAAGAAGCCATTCCAAAGATTAATATTAAAAAACAACCACTGTATATACAACGGTCATAAGATATCTATCAATGATCAGAAATGATCAGTTCATAGGTTGCCGGCTGTCTGCTTTACTAGGCTTCCCGGCGCCAGTCAGCTGTGTTCCCACGTGAGCCGTTGCATAATCTTATCTTGCTAATGCATGTTATACACGGCTGTAGACGTTTTTTCGGGGATTGAGTTCGATAGTTTGGGGTGCGCATTATACATAGATGCGTATTATACTTGGGTGAATATAGCCGAGAAATCTTGGCCAGAAAAAAAGACGATTATTGGGGACACTCCCTAAAGGCTGGGTGACTGTTTTTTGTCAACACATATAGCGAGACTCCAATTTACTTTTAGTACTAGACACACCGTGTCCGTCTACTCATAAGATAGTTATAACTGAGAAAAAAAATTGATAATCCATGCAATAAGTACCGAGTTACTCAATGCCAAAAGGCTGGTGACTGTTCTGGTCGCCACAAATATAGAGATTCCAATTCAATTTTGGTGCAGGACACATTGTCTAATCATAAGCTTCAAATATTAGAAGAAAAAAAAAATATAATCCATGAAATAATTACGGAGTAACTCAATGCCAAAAGGCTGGTGACTGTTTTGGTCGCCGAAAATATCAACACTCCAACTTTATTTTGGTACAGAACACACCATCTACTCATAAACCAGTTATAACTAAAAAAAATTTAAATCCATCGAATAGTTCCAGAGAAATTCAATGCCAAAAGGCTGGTGACTGTTTTGGTCGCCGCAAATATCAAGACTCCAACTTAATTTTGGTACAGAACACACCATCTACTCATAAGCCAGTTATAACTAAAAAATTTTTTAAAAATCCATGCAAAAGTTCTGGGTTTACTGAATTTCAAAAGGCTGGTGACCGTTTTGGTCGCCACAAATATCAAGACCCCAATTTAATTTTGGCACAGAACACACCAGCTATTCATAAGCTAGTTATATCTGGAAAAGAAATTAAATCCATCGAATAGTTCCAGAGAAACTCAATGCCAAAAGGCTGGTGACTGTTTTGGTCGCCAAAAATATTGAGACTCCAATTTAATTTTGGTACGCGACAAATTCTTGAAAGATTAGTCGCTGAACAACTCTGAGAACATCAGAAACACTAATCTAAACACTAATAATATACTTTTTGAAAATCAGCATGGATTTCGTGCCAATCACAATACAAGTTTTGCCACACATTCCCTTTACGACAGGTTAACCTCAGCAAAAGAAAATAGCAAATGCTCTGTTGTCACGTTCCTGGATCTCTCAAAGGCATTTGATACCGTAAATCATGACACCTTATTATATAAATTAAATCATTATGGGTTTAGAGGTTCTTCCAACAATTGGTTTAAAAGTTATTTAACTAACCGTTTACAAAGCGTTAAATTTGATACTGTTATTTCCGATCCTAGAACAGTGACTTGTGGGGTACCACAAGGATCTGTAATAGGACCTCTCCTGATTCTCTTATATATTAATAATATCCCCAATGTAACCAAAAGACTAAAGATAACATTATTTGCTGATGATACCAGTGTTTATTGTTCTTCGGAAAAAACTAACGGATGCAGTTGACACAATGCAGCACGAACTAAGCAAGATTCACTTGTGGCTCAAGCTTAATAAATTAACTATGATAATTTATGATTATAAAACCGAATTCAAAAAATTAAACCACAACACCAGATTTATACATTGATAACAAAACAAGAGATCCCTTAACGCCCGCGTTCATCTATTCATATTAAATTGATTGATTGATTGTTTGGTGTTTTACGCTGCGCTCAAGATTATTTCACTTATATGGCGGCGTTGCCAGTTTTATTGTGGGAGGAAACCGGGCTCTTTGCCCGGAGGAAACCCACGACCTTCCGTTGGTAACTGGCAACCATCCCACATAGGTCGTCTATTCATATTAAAGATTGTTACAGCAATAACTGGATATAGGAATTGGGGCCTACATAAAAAATCTTATTCCAGGGAGATAACTATTGTTGAGGAAAATTAAATTGTGAATTGCAAAGTAAGCTCCCCTTGAAATTTTGGTTGAAAACAACATTGCCACCTGGTAGCTATCTTCAATATGCTAATGAAATGATAATGTACGGTGCACAGCTAGAACTTAGAGGGATGATGTGTGTCATGTTTGGTTAAGATCTGGTCAGTAGTTTTCTTGGAATAATGATAATAAGTTTCATTTTCAAATTTGGTTAAAAAACAACATTGCTTCCTGGCGGCCATATTTAATAAGCAAATGAGATGAAAATGTAGGGTGCACAACTAGATCAAAGGGAGATAATGTCGGCCAAGTTTGGTCAAAATCAGACCAGTAGTTTTCTTGGAATAGGAGTAACAAAAAAACAATATTGCCCTCCTGGCGGCCATATTGAATATGCAAATGAGATCAAAATGAACGGTGCATAACTAGACCATAGGGTGATAATGTATGTTGATTTTGATTAATGTCAGGTAGTTTTCTTGGAACAAGGATAAAGAAAAAAAACATCGCCCCCTGGCGGCCATATTGAATATGCAAATTAGATGAAAATGTACAGTACACAACAGGGCTATAGGGATATAATGTGAGCCAAGTTTGGTGAAAATCGGACTGGTAGTTTTCTTGGAAAAAAGTAACAAAAAAAATATATCGCCCCTGGCAGCCATATTGAATATGCAAATGAGATGAAAATGTATGGTGCACAACTAGACCATAGGGTGATGTATGTTCAGTTTGATTAAGATTGGACTGATAGTTTTATTGGAATAAAGGTAACAAGCAAAAGTTTTCTTGCAATAAACAAAAAAGAAAACATCTCCCCCTGGCGGCCATATTGAATATGCAAATGAGATGAAAATGTACGGTGCACAACTAGACCATAGGGTGAGATGATGTATGTTAAGTTTAATTAAGATTGGACAGGTAGTTTTCTTGGAATAAAGGTAACAAAAAAACACAACATTGCCCCCTGGTGGCCATATTGAATATGCAAATGAGATGAAACTGTAGGATGCACAACTAGACTATATGGAGATAATGTCAGCCAAGTTTGGTGAAAATCGGACTAGTAGTTTCCTTGGAATAAAGGTAACAAACAAAAAAACAATATCACCCCCTGGTGGCCATATTGAATATGCAAATGAGATGAAAATGTATGGTGTACAACTAGGCCGTAGAGTGATGATGTATGTCGAGTTTGATTAAGATTGGACTAATAGTTTTCTTGGAATAAAGGTAACAAGCGAGAGTTTTCTTGCAATAAACGTAACAAAGAAAAACAACATCTCCCCCTGGCGGCCATATTGTTTATGCACATGAGATGAAAATGTACGATGCACAACTAGACCATAGGGTGATGATGTATGTTAAGTTTGATAAAGATTGGACTGGTAGTTTTCTTGGAATAAAGGTAACAAAGAAAAACAACATCGCCCCCTGGTGGCCATATTGAATATGCAAATGAGATGAAACTGTACGATGCACAACTAGACTATATGGAGATAATGTCAGCCAAGTTTGATGAAAATCGGACTAGTAGTTTCCTTGGAATAAAGGTAACAAAAAAAACCAATATCATCCCCTGGTGGCCATATTGAATATGCAAATGAGATGAAAATGTACGGTGTACAACTAGGCCGTAGAGTGATGATGTATGTCGAGTTTGATTAAGATTAGACTAACAGTTTTCTTGGAATAAAGCTAACAAGCGAAAGTTTCTTGCAATAAACGTAACAAAGAAAAACAACATCTCCCCCTGGCGGCCACATTGTTTATGCAAATGAGATGAAAATGTATGATGCACAACTAGACCATAGGGTGATGATGTATGTTAAGTTTGATTAAGATTGGACAGGTAGTTTTCTTGGCATAAAGGTAACAAAGAAAAACAACATCGCCCCCTGGTGGCCATATTGAATATGCAAATGAGATGAAACTGTACGATGCACAACTAGACTATATGGAGATAATGTCAGCCAAGTTTGATGAAAATCGGACTAGTAGTTTCCTTGGAATAAAGGTAACAAAAAAAAACAATATCGCCCCCTGGTGGCCATATTGAATATGCAAATGAGATGAAAATGTACGGTGTACAACTAGACCGTAGGGTGATGATGCATGTTGAGTTTGATTAAGATTTGACTAATAGTTTTCTTGGAATAAAGGTAACTACCGAAAGTTTTCTTGCAATAAACGTAACAAAGAAAAACAACATCTCCCCCTGGCGGCCATATTGTTTATGCAAATGAGATGAAAATGTACGGTGTACAACTAGACCGTAGGGTGATGATGTATGTTAAGTTTGATTAAGATTGGACAGGTAGTTTTCTTGGAATAAAGGTAACAAAGAAAAAACAACATCGCCCCCTGGCGGCTATATTGAATATGCAAATGAAATGAAAATGTAGGATGCACAACTAGACTATATGGAGATAATGTCAGCCAAGTTTGGTGAAAATCGGACAGGTAGTTTTCTTGGAATAAAGGTAACAAAAAAAAAACAATATCGCCCCCTGGTGGCCACATTGAATATGCAAATGAGATGAAAACGTACGGTGCACAACTAGACCATAGGGTGATGTTGTATGTTAAGTTTGATTAAGATTGGACAGGTAGTTTTCTTGGAATAAAGGTAACAAGCAAAAAGTTAACGACGGACGACTGACGACGGACGACTGACGACGGACAACGGAAAAGCGATTTTAATAGCCCTCCATCAGAATGATGGCGGGCTAAAAATAGAAAGGGTTAAGGAGTTTAATTTTCTAGGTATTCTTCTGAATGATAAATTGAATTGGAAATCACACATAAATTACATTTGCAAGAAGATCTCAAGGAACACTGGTATCGTGAAAACATTTACTTGAAAACGATGTTAGGATAAACATCGAAACGTCATAACTAAATTTGTTCAAGAAGTTGTTTATCCATAGTAATTTAATTTCATTATCCTTTCAACTTCTATATGCCTCTTAAACAAGTTAACACTGGTATCATCAACCATATAAAAAACAATTTAAACTAGAGGCTGATGAAGTTGCAGCGGGGCAACTTCAAGGTCCGGGATCCCCTGTTAAGTTTTTATCTGTTGGTTTTTCGTTAAATCGTAATAATTCGCGACATTGAGACAGAAATATCTGAAATAAAAGCTAAAACTAGGAAATTGAATATCTATTTAGTTACATTTTTCAATCATAATTTGTATTAAACATGTCTAGTACTGTCTCTGATATTTTCAGTTTTGCGACATACTATATATATTATTTATATAATGTCACATCAAGATTAGGTCTGTCCACTTGAACATATCAGTTATGGCGCTGGTCACTAAATCAATATCGCCCTCGATGTTCAAAGTATAATTGGTGTCAGTCGCGAAGATAACTTACAGGTTGCGGTAAGTTTGCGTGTTAGCGCCAAATGACATTCTATTTGTCAATAAGCCAGTTGTGGTTTTGTTGACCAATTAATCTCTATACGGGAATTATTGCGCAAAAGTTCTATTATGGTCTTAAACTAATGGGCGATTGATTGAGACCCTGTCTGCTATTTCTTTTCCTACAATGTTGGTGTATTTGTATCCTCTATGGTGAAAATATCCGTCTATCATGTTACTCACCAAGATTCTATCAATAAAATGCACATCTTTCATTAACATCCTAGGTTTTTGTCCTTTACTTGATGTGGGTTTATGTCTGTGTGGTCGAAGATCTTTCTAATTAATATTTGAACATAGTTTTATTAACATCATATTTTTAAGCAGTCATATTTTATTGAGTTTTCATCAAAACTGATTGTTTTTTTACACAAGACATAGATCTTGATCAACACTATTGGTATGTTGAATTTAAAGTTGATACCTTGAAGCACTTTTGAAAAACTTAAGTTTTTAATTTTTAAATAAAATTAAATATGGCGGCGAAACCGTTGATCCAATCAAAAATTAACTAGCAGTTCAAAGATAAAGAAAGATATTGTCTATCTAAATTTAAAAAGCCGATTGCTTTATTAGAAAAATTATCTGAGATATGACTCATTAAAGTTTTCAATAATTCAAAATGGGGTCCTGGTCATGTGACTTGTTGCACATTCATAAAACTTTAGAATTTCATAGATCTATAATAGGTCTACAAGCATGAGAATTATAGTTAAGATCCAATAAATGGTTTTCTAGATATTGCATTTTTTTGAAAAGTTAAAAAGATCATAACTTTGACGAATAAAAGTCTGCTATGAATTTTCGCGGAGATTCTTGATTTGGACAACTTAGTAGTCCCCCGACTTGTACTAAGTGTATGTGAAATTTGAGCTAAATCGGATGAACGGTTTCAGAGAAGAAAATTTTTGGGCAAATACGCCTTTTTCAAAATGGCGGACAAGCGGCGTAGCGTAGCGACAATTCAGAAAAAATGGACCTAGATAATTTGTTTAAGAATATGTATGTGAAAGATGAGAGTCGGCTCTAGAAAACTGTTTGAGTTATATCACCTACAAAAACCGTGGAAAACAAATAAGAATAATAATAATAATACGGAAAAAGCAGAACGATTTCAAAAGGTATCCCCTCCAAGTAGGGGATCCCTAATAAAAAATCACTATTTATTCTTTATCATTCTCTCATTTATCCATACCTCCTATATGGTGTATCTCTTTGGGGGAATACTTTTTTTAAAAAATCTTAAATATCCGCCAACATTATAAACTACCGTATTTCGTCTAATGTTTCGCACGCCAGTTTTTACCTTCACTGTTCGCACGGCTGTTGATATGAAAGGAACCGCCCAGAAGTGGGGGGACATATTCACACCTCTGCTAACGAGCCCCGCGGTGACGAGTCGAGTGACTGCAAAGCGGCTGGCAGGGGAGCTAGTTATTCATCACTGATCGGTCAGTAAACAGCTTAGCCAAATACCAGTGAAGACAGTTACACTTACTTGATAACTGTATTAGAAACAAAACACCGAAACATCATATTTATATTAAATCTGTTCCAGAAGTTGTAAATAATGTATTTAAAATGAACTCGTCGTCCACAACAGCCTGTTTATCTGTAATTTAAGTGTGAAAGGTTTTTACAAAGCCGGATCACGCTGTCAGTGTCACACTACGCCGTACGGCGTACGTTATCCGTAAATAGTAAGACTAAGAGTGAAAAAAAAAAACTGTTCAAATTAATTAGCGATAACTTGTACATTTTTATTGATTTTATTAAAAAATATTTCTCATAATTGATCTTTTTGTAAAGGAGAATCCAAGTTTGTTCCAATATAAGGGAATTATTTTTAATAATCGGTCCCTGACGAAACTTTGAGTTTGACTTCGAAGTCGACTGAGTTGATCTCAAGTCGTGTCAAGAGTCAAGTTCACACTTCAACGAAGTTCAAGCCAGTAACTGCTTTTTTCTTTCTTTTTAAAATTTGATAAAAAGGTACGCTTGGGCTTTTAATCATACTAGCTCTACAAATTTAATCTAAATGTCATTGATCGAATGGGTTGTTAAACGCCGTACTCCATGAATTTAATTCTTATGGTTTTCTAATTTGGACTGAGCCAACACCCCTATTATTAAGTAGACCGTTCCGTTTATACTTTGGCATTCTGCAGCTCCATGTATAACAAACAAGATTTCCGTCATTAAAACTTTATTTCCTCATGATCATACCATCTTTTTACATCGGGAATATTGTACTCGTGAGAAAAAACTTAGTTTTCCCCACAATCTTTGACTGCATGACATAAATATTGCAGCTCCGTAACGGACGTTGTTGCCGCTTCTACACTACGGCCGTGCTGTACTCTGTACATGTAGGTCTATAGAATAAAGCGCGAAAAGTTGAAAACACTCTAAAAAGAAAAGAGAAGAATGAAAGTAATTTATTGTTTAGAAATTTACTTTTATAATCAATTTGGTAATATAATCACGTCTATTCTCACCAAAATAAGCAGCAATGCACATATAATTATAACCCGCACACGACTATAAGTTATAACCCGCAGGGCGTATTTCACAACACTTATTTTACGTATAACCCGCGGGTTATTTGCGTAATAATACGGTAGTCTTACTGGTTATAGTTAGGGCTGTAATATTAAAAGCAACTTCTCGTACATTTGCAATGTTACCATTACTTGTAATTAAGATTACTCGAAAGAAGAAACTTTAGTAAGTGCAGATAGCTTCCCTTTGATTTGTTCTTTGTCGTGGAGGTATTTTTTAAATCAAAAGCGGACATTTACTAAAAAATTGTCATAGTTGATCTCGGCATTTCTCCACAATCTGTAAAGTATAATTTGAAAGTATTTAAGCCCAGAACAAAGACTTGACAAAGTGTCATTTTACTTATAATATCTGCTGTATAATTAAAACACTGGCAAAGTGTTCATCTATTGATTGTACTATCTACTTAGGCCTTTGTATACCGCCCACTGTCACAGTCGTCACCTCCGTGGTCCAATCAAGCGGTTCATTGTTTGGTGATTATAGGATTATCCCCTCGTTCCCCATACTCTCTCCAGGGGGTTATCGTCTTTTTTTGCGTGCGAAACATTAGACGAAATACGGTAACTATTCAAAACATTAAACGCATTAATTGAAATATTGTAACTTTTGTTAACGGGATAGAACAAGCCATTAGAGCTTTATTTCCGCCACATTCTCTATTGATTGTACATAAATTTCCTTATGTAATTATTGAGTTGTTAATAAATGAAATGAAATGAAATATTTGAAATAGTTTGCTAAATTTGAGAAAAGTCCCAGTACGTAGTCTCAAGTTATATGTATGACATTCAGCTCAAACACAACACAAAGCGAGGCCTCATATCATAGTATCTATGAATAAAATAAGATAATATTTGAAACAGTTGCAGTGAAATTATGTCGAGGCGCCAATTTCCCGTTAAATTCTGCACATGGACTTTGGCTTGGTGAGTCTTGCATCCACCAGTTGTGCTTTTCAGTTTGTACTTCTTCATCCAACACCTCCATATCCAAATCATCAAACTCAAGCTCGTTTATTTCGTCCTTGACGTCGGGTGGTTGAAAATGACCCTCTTCGTTGGATAAATTTTCCACTGAGGGGAGTTTTCATTTTTTTAACCATGTCCTGATAGTGATTGCATGTCCTCTTCAAGTTGTCTGACCTGGTGCCATTTTACCTCATGTGGAGGATTTTAGGATAAGGTATTGATTCTTTTCATTCATGTCCAGCAACTTAGAGACTTTTCCCAAACAGGATTTATATATTTTCATCAAACCCTATTCATTCCATCAGGCGAGGTAAACTTCCTATTTCAACAATTGCACTTCATAAACACACCCGCATAGGTGTTGAAAGCTCGTTGTTCACAAAAACCTACTTCGTGGTGATGCTGTAATTATTTCCCATTAGCATTCATCTACTGCTGTAACATTTTTATTTTCTTATTTCTTTCAAATAATTGAAAAAATATTTAAAGATATTTTCAAGAATTCAGATTGTCACGAGAAAGGGGAAACTTGTAGCTCATTGAAGACATAAACCAAAATGCAGAATAAAAAATTATTCAATGAGTCAATACTTTGTATTAACTCAAAGAAATTGATCGCTGTTGGTTTTGAAACTCAAAGTAGTCAGGCCCTTTTGCTTTGTAAGTACCAGGGGATAAGGCTGTTGATGCCTTCTAATGATATTGAATGGCCAACAAGACATTTCTTAAGAAATCAGATGATTTATAAGCTTTAAAACTTACCTTAAAACAAGCTTTTTCAGTTCTTGGAATAATTCTATCTCATCCTGTGCAAATACCACTTGTAGGCCTTCAAAGCCAGACACATTTGATGAAATGTCCTCAAAAGATGAAGCAGATTGGTCAGCACAACACGACACAACTGAATGTCTATTGGCCAAAATTACACCAAGGACTTCTCTATTCAAAGGAATGTCAGTTTTTACACAATAGAAGATTCCTATAATTGGGTCAAACTCGGGGTCAGGAGTTTTCTGCCCTCTTGTTTCTACATGCAGCTCAATGCTAAGAAGTGTTAAATATTGGATCTGAAATAGAATAATAACTGATATGAGCAAAGTTACAGATGGCAGAGTGGTTAACTTTAAGTAATGACGGTAATTTTGCTTGTCAAATATAAAGGGTATTGTACAGCTGTGTTTGAATGGCACAGACTGTTTTGAGTGAAAGAAGAAAGTATAAGTGTCTGCACTACATATAGACATACAACAACAATTTCATTTAATAACGGTTAAAAATTAGAAAGAATGTGCTTCGCAACTCATTTGGTCATCATGGTTATCAAAAAGTTTTTTGGATACAATTAAGCTCTACTGTGACAGCCATTTCCTCAATTACTGAATGCCAAAAGGCTGGGTGACACATATAGCGAGACCCCAATTTACTTTTAGTATGAGACACATCGTCTATTTGTCTTGTAAGCTAGTGATAACTGGATTTTATTTGTAATTCTATGCAATAGTTGCTGAATTACTGAATGTCAAAAGGCTGGGTGACTGTTTTGGTCACCAAAATTTAATTTTGGTCGGCACATACTTATAAGACAGTTATAACTGAAAAAATGTATAATCCATGCAATAAGTACCTAGTTACTGAATGACAAAAGGCTGGTGACTTTTCTGGTCGCTACAAACATTGAGACCCCAATTTAATTTTGGTACATGACACATCATCTAACCATAAGCTTCATATATCAGAGCTTCAAGAAAACAAGAGATCAGTGAACTGATCTTGGCGACCACCATAGAACACTATCAGAAAGCAGACCCCTAGCTAGACGTATTTGGCGTGGCGCAGCGCCACGCCCGCCCTTTAGTGAGCCACGCATGCCCCTCTTGTGCGCCACGCATGCCCTGGCAAGCACCACGTATGCCCTTGCATGGTAGCCCAATAAAACATCAACAGCACTAACGCTCAACAAAGGATGGTGATTTTGTTTACAGGCTATTGAATAGAACCGTGGTCGTCAGCAGTCGTTTTTTACCGGAACGATATGGGAGTACTTAGTTTTCTCGTCCTGAGAAAGGGCTTATCGGCCGACGTGAGAAATTGCAGTAGGCCTACCCCAGCACGCCTTGTTGATTTCAACCCTCGCAATTCACCACGGCAATCGGAAATGGCGCAGAGATTGCAGTCGTACCGCAGACAAAGTCACTAGAATTTTTTTTTGTTTTGAAAAAACTGTCCGGCAAGAACCGGTGATCGCTGCCCGTGATCGTTTTACCGCCACCAGTGTGTGACATTAGCAATGGACCCATAGCCAAATCTATTGTAAATCTATTTGGTCTATGATAAAATTAGAAGTAATAACCTGTAGGTATATGGGGAGATTTAAAATATTGTCAAGATGTCTATGGTGAAAATTATGCCAATGTCAAACACTGCGCCACTGTAGGAGATGTTTTCGACGAAGTCCGCGACTTACGTGACAACGCTGTGTACTTGAATACGATGGCTCTCGTTTATGAATCTTCTGTCGTCTGAAATTACAGCTTTTAACATAACTGAAGTCCGGCGATTGCTGTGGTAATGTTTCCTTTCAATTCCCCTTATTCCTCTGGTCATTTCATGAAAAATACCATAGGGAGTATACAGATTTGCCGATTTTTTATACCACGCTCAAAAAGAAGAGGCCGTTTCATCCAACTGACTACCGATCGTCAGCGGCCCATTCTGTGTGTCTTGTACTTTGTAGAATATGGCCCAGGCTGCGCGACAAAACGGACATTTGTTGTACTTATAGTAGATAGTGTTACTGAAAACGAACTTGAATCTTTGACAGAAGCTGCTATAAGTTATACAAGTAGTTTATAAGGTACTGCAATACATGTGACCCGTGGGATACAAAAATAAGAAAAATGCCAACTTTTTTTTTTTGCCGCGGTAAAAATCTGAATTGCGAGGGTACCATCAGAGGCAAAACTGACTCGCTATGTTAACTGTCTGTCCTGCTATAACATATGGATTCGACCGAAGTGTAAAAAAGATAACGGAACGGGATAAAAAATTAGGTCTACATATTACTGTATTGTAAGTGTGATTCTGTTTCTTTTTTTTAACACGGATGTGTTAAAAATATACACGGAGTGGGAAACTATTTATGTTGTTGACTTTTAGCTGCATGGTCGCTTTCCAGTAATCCAGATATGATTATGAATTCTAGCGGAGATGAGCTCTAACTAAGTAAGGCTGAATTATATACGGCTGTTCAAAATGCAAACGGGAGAAAATAGAAGGACAGGCCTACATTCATTTTGCTAAGACTATAAAACACTTTTCCTAGGTTCCGACCAGTCTGGGTTTCTGACTCCAAAATTACTACTTTTTATACTGACGGTCGTATTTTGGAATATACATGTTTGAAGATTTTCCACAGTTTCATTCAAAGGTTTGATTGATTGATTGGTTTTAGTTGAAATTTGCCTTATTTATTGATTTTAGTTCAAATTTGCCTTATTTAATCATTATTTGTTTCAGTCCTGAGTACGCTTAATTATAAGCTGAAGTGTTGTGTCCGCCAATCAAAAATCGCTACGGGGGGGGGGGGGGGGGGTGCAGCCCCGGGCTTCCTGCTAACCTGCCCCATGCCCCTCTAAAATCCTGGCTATGGGTCTGGAAAGTGAGGCTGCTTGTAATTGCAAACTTTATATGGTAATTGATTTCCTCAGTTGGTGGCTGGCTGGACAAGAGCAAAGTTTCTTTGGTAGAAAGTGGCTGTAATCTGAAAACACCGAACCAACTTTCCTAAATGATTTGTCAAGAGTTTGAAAATGACAACATCACTGAATACCAAAATGGATCTGAGAAAGTAAGATCCTATAACGACAAATAAACTGAAGAGGATGTTCGATTTCAATTTGCTAAGATTGAAATAAAGGATGTTTCGATTTAACTCCTGATAGTGTACATCTTACATCTATGTACATGTAGCCTCTTTCATAAAGTATTCGTTTTCAAAAAGCAATGAACAATTGTGTAATATAATACGTCAAAACGAAGTATAAATTTTACACAATTACAAGAAGCATTGTTGGCTCACACTCGACAGGTTCTATAATATCATCTAACCGCGATTGTATGGCCATTGCATTAAACATATCCTATAGGCCTATATAGAAATGAAATGAATTCCTATATAGAAATGAAATGAATTTACTGAGAACTTCTTTCTCAGCTGCAAGTTTTCCTATTACCGGTAACTAGTAAACTGTTGCTTAGCGGCCATTTTAACCTGTCTGTGGAATTTAATGAAGATCCGACCAGAAGTTCTCTTGGAATCGCGATCACAAGAGAGAAAAGTGATAAAAAGAAGAAAAACAAAATGGTCGTCTGACCACGGACAAAAAGCGATTTGATAAGACCATCATGAGATCATGGTGGTCTTAAAATTATAATCCATGAAATAATTAAAAAGTAACTCAATGCCAAAAGGCTGGTGACTGTTTTGGTCGCCGCAAATGTAAGACCCCAATTTAATTTGAGTACAGTACACACCATCTACTCATAAGCCAGTTATAACTGAATTTTTTTTTTAAATCCATGCAATAGTTCTGGGGTTACTGAATGCCAAAAGGCTAGGTGACTGTTTTGGTCGCCACAAATAGAAAGATCCCAAGATAATTTTGGTACAGAAAACGCTATCTACTCATAAGCTAGTTATAACTGAAAAAAAAATTTTAATCCATCAAATAGTTCTTGAGTTATTAAATGCCAAAAGGCTGGGTGGCTGTTTTGGTCGCCAAAAATGTTGAGACTCCAATTTAATTTTGGTACACAACACTCCACAAGTTATGTATATCAGAAGAAAAAAATAAATTCAGGCAATATGTTTTAAGTTATTGAGTGGACACGAACCCGGGACGGACAACAGTATACTAATACTGAATGCCAGTGTCTGATTCTCTACCAAGCTAGTACACAACACTGTAATTGTTAACAGGGGGTGGTAAGTGGTATATTGAAAGAATCGAGTGTCATCAGTTTTAAATTAATTATCTAAAAGCAAAATATAACTGAAAAGGTGGGCCTACTGTTGTAGTTGTATACAATGCTTTTACTAACAGCCATAATCACATACTTTACAGATATTAAAAGCCAACACATAATCCAAAGGTGCTTGTCAAAAGAAAAAGCATTAATTATGGACAATCGGGGTGTTATCACGCTTTTGTTCTGTAAAATTCTAAAAATCAATGACACCCTCCTTAGGCTCAACAAACTATTCAAGTTTCAAAGTAACATATCAAACAATATCAGAGTTGTGCATTGGAGCAAGATAAGTTGTGATAGCCTCTTATAAACCCACAGAAACTTATGTTCCCTGAATTCTACTTGGAAAGATGAAAATTACTACCTGATGGAGGGACTTAGATTCTGGTGCAGTGTTCTGACTGAATCTGAAACCATATGTGTTCAATGGGGTGGAAACCTCAATCTGTGATGTGTCCGTTTTATTTGCAGGAAGATTAGTTACCTGAGCAAGAAAAAAAAAATATGATCCTTTTAAATTTCCTATTACATTTTTTGTAAAACATTAAACGGTCTTCAAGAGTTTCCATGAAAATTTTAGTGCTACTGGTTTTCATGGATAGAGTTAATACAGATTCCTGTTGAAGAGCTAATGTATGGTGGACAAGAGCTGCCAATTTATGTTCCACTTGAATTCATCACAAAATATAGAAATTAATAAAACAAACTAAAGAAAGAAAAGAATAGAAAAATCATTTGCAATATATATGGTCTTATTTACATAAGACCTAATTTAAAATACCCTATAAACCATATTTGGGGTTACTTTGAACTGTTGTTTGATAAGGTTATTTCTTTTGTGACAGGGGTCTTCAGAAAAGTTAAGGTATTTTATGTAGTGAGGAAGCCTATTTCTGTGTTTTGCTTCTCATTCATGCTATTTTTCAGATTTACCGTTTTGAATTAAGATGATACCTGAGTGAAACACAATTGACAGATTCAAGTCAGGAGTAATACACTTTTGAGCCACAACTGGTATTGAGTTATATGGCATGTTCTGCTTTGATAAAGTGTCTGCATATGTACTAGTTGAAATGACATGGTCCAATAGGAAAATAAAATAAAATTTATTGCTTTCGTGTCTTCAGACCATCATACGCAATTTTTTGACCTCCAACCATTACCAAATATGTGGAGTTAACAGTTTTGTTTACATAACACCTGAAATTTAAATCTGTAGGTCAACGCTCCAGAGGTGGGTGTTAATGTAAATGAGTGTTGGGTTCAAATTACCTTCATTTCTCTGTTTTTTTCTGCCATAAGTATTAATTGTTTGAAGGACTTTGAGCATAATAAGTTTATAGACCATATCATTATGTATATTTTTCTGTTCTATTTTGGTAACATAACAAAGGGAGGCAAAAGAAAATATTTACCTGACTGACTTGGCGTAACAAAGAAGACGGCATCATACTGGAAGAAAATGTTGGGTCTTCTGCACTGACAGTGTTTTTTGCAGAAGGTGATTTAGTTATGAAATCATGTTCTTTAACAATAGTTTCAGATTCAGAGATGCTCACATTTCCATCTTTTATTTTTTTATTGCCAGAGTTTTTTCGTTTCCGTGCCAGGGTAAATTTCTCTGATCTCATCCATTTCTCAACCATGGAAACTTTAGGTGGGAAAATACATGGGGAGATTACTACTGCTTGATCTATTATCACAGTATAGCTCATACGTTCTTTTTCTGTTTCATGTGAAATATGTTGTGACAAAAAAGGATCTTCAATTTCCAAAAGCTGGCGCCAGGTTTTAATCCCAGATTCCATAAGTTTACTCATATGTTCTGCAACATCACTATCCTACAACAGATTACAATCAGTTAGCCCAAACACTCAGCCTCTATGGTAACACTCAGCCTCTATGGTGCTGAGAATGGAACATACACTCCCCGAGGTTTGTGTGGTAATACAGAAATAAAGAAAAACCACCCCAACAAGATTTCTCGGCTAGAAATCAATTAATGAAAGCTCGAATAATAATTCGGTAATATATAGAATCTTAGAAACAGATATCTTTCAAATTTGGAAATAAAGTATATTAAAGATAATTGCCTAATATTCAATATCCCAATTGTACTAATGATTGATTGATGTTTAATGTAATACTCAAGATTATTTCACTTATATGGCGGCGTTGCCAGATTTAGTGGGGGGAGGAAACACGGCTCTTTGTCTGGAGGAAACCTTCGACGAGTACCTGGCAACTCTTCCACATATGACTATTGAGAGAAGAATACACTCAGAAATTTTTTTTTTATTATTTGGTCTGAGTGGGATTTGAATCCAAGCCGCGGGGTCGGACTGAGCGACTATCACTCTAACCGACTGAGCCAACGAGGCCCCTTGAACTAATGGGCATTAAAAAATGTAGGGGTATCAGTTATCAGGGGTTACCTACATCACTGTCACTGACTATCAATCAATCAATCTATTAACACAGTATTTATCCGCAGACCCTTTAAAAATACCCTTTTGATTTTCCGTCCCCGATCTCCCGTAGAGGTGTTAGAAAAGCTCTGCGGGGAACGGCAGAGGATTGATACTTAGTTACTGACAGTACTGTCGAGAACACTAATTGATAATTTATTTTGAAGGCAATTATGCGTCTTGTGGTTGTCCTCGGTTGGCTTCTTCGTTTGGTCTTATATGCCGTCACACAAAATTTAGTCGGTCAGTTAACTATATAAGTGATGTTTTTTTGTCAATCTGGACTAGTCTTGTCCTGTGTTTGTTGTGTGCTGTAGTGGAGGTCGTATGTCGTTGCGGTGAATAAAATTTGATTCATTCCATAGTGGTTCTAATCTATTTAATGAGTGTAAGGTACATGGGACTGAGACAATGTTAGTTGATATAAAGTTGTCCTAACATTTTGATTCCTAATAATCGTCCGTCAATAAGTCATTATGTTATTCTTGGTAGGTTAGGCGTCATGGTGTCTTGAGTGATTTGGCCAGTGATTTACCGTATGTGTATAGATAGATTGGCTGAGGTTATGGGCTCTCAGGTAATTAATGCTTACGATGGTGATTGTTTGTATATTGACTTTATGATGAATTTTTTGTTACACTCGGTAAATGTTTGTAATTAATGATGTGTAGATTTTCAATATAGACAATCGGACTGTCTAATTGGTGTTATTCACTGTGCCTAATTCATATATTTGGAACCTGTCTTTGCATCTATTTATGCCTAAAAAGCAATGATATTGAATTTATGCCTAAATACTATCGCTATTGATGAATTGTAATTATTGAATTTTGCCTGAATTATATGTGAATTTCGACCTTTTTGTAATTGTTTAAATGTATGTTTCAGGGGTTTTCTTGTTTGTGACAAATATACGTATACATATCCAACAGTGCATTTGTTTGTTTAATTGTCGGCCGTCCACGACAGTACTATAACAACTTTCACTGCCACTACGCTCCTGGAAAGTGAATCAAAGGATGACATTTGTAAAGGTATTGTTTCCTTATGCATTGCTTGCTAAACCCTGCTACTGCATTTGTTGTGGGTGATTTGTTTTATCTATATACCGTTCGTGACAAAACCATAGTGATCGATACCTTGTGGTGTCAGGAGTCAGCTATGAAATTCATCATACCCTGTGGAATGTAATATGAAGTCTTAAGATTGAATTGCAGGTCTAATCTGATATTAACATGGCATGATTGTTGACTGGTGCTTAATTGGCAGAGTGTCAAACTGTAGGCCTTTAATCCAGACCTACTGTAGACATTATGTTAAGATCTGATCACAGGTAGTTAGTATTTTCACTGCATAGGGCAGCTTGAGACAAATTTTGACTTTAAGGGTAAACAAAGAACTATAACTGGATAGGCAGCCTAAGGATAATCTCACATATGGTTAACGGCTAAATGGTAACCATAGTAACCAGGTTTTATCTATTCATAAACCCAAAACAAGAGCTCTAGATTGGAATTAGAGCTGAATCACAAAAGTGGATTGATGGATGAACGGAAATGTGATACCATAATACACTGGCCTTTCGGAAACAAGGTACAGCAAGAATGGAATTGAACATACCAAATCAGAAGTAGGTATCAAAAAACATCTGGTATCCTCTCTGAAAGCAGTCAAAAGAAAAACAAGAGTTTTTAACCAAATGAAGACACAACATGGCAAATTCAGAGATTTTTGAAAAAAAAAAATGAAAGATAGGGTGGGGGGAGGGGGCCAGGTTCAGGTGAATGACATGTTTATTCGCTACAAGAGCCCAATTAGACAAGTGCCCAGGGGCCACAAAAACCCTGAGGTATTAGATACCCAGAGATCAGTTCTAAACCAACTGATTACTCTACATTATAGAATGATTGATTGATTGATGCTTTACCCTGCACTCAAGATTATTTTCCTTATATGGCGGCGTTGCCAGGTTTAGTGGGGGCGGAAACAGGGCTTATTGACACGAGGAAACCTGCGCCGACTACATTGTAGAAAATATTTGTTTAATGTCAGCAATTAAAATTTTATGTTCTTCTTATGAAAGATTTTAATTTGATGAAAATATATGGCTATCGTTTAAAGCCCGGTATACACTCGAGTCGGGTTCAGTCCGCTTGAGTTGCGTCGCGTCGTAGACCGGTATACACTGCACACAAATAAAGTCATTGGGAAACATGACATTCGGAACTCTCTAGCAGAAAAGGTAGAAAAAAGACGCTTGTTTGACGTCACGTGACTGTAGTAAAGTTTCTGATTGGCATACGGACACTACACTTTTTCTCTGCGACGCGACGCGATTTTCCAGTCCGGTCGGGTCGGGTCGCAGTAAAACTCTCAGTGTATACCGGACTTTATGCAACCAGGGATGTCCTAAAACTCGAATACGATTTTAACTAAATTTCCTTGAAATGTTGGTTGTTCGGTTTTATCTGCTTATTGTAAAAGCAAGCGTCCAGGGGCTGCCTAGGTAATGGATTGGCGCCATGAGTTGAGCAGCTATACAATAATATATTTTAGCAACCCAAATAATTCGATCTCGGCAGCGAATTTCCGAGCGGAACGCGGGTGAGAACCAAGATACGTTTTTAATCCTTTACAAGGAAAATATGTATTTATACTAGATTCATCATGTTGTGTGGTATATCAGATTGTTGCCCCCGGAGATCTGGATGTGTTGAAGACATGAGTACATGAGTGTGTCTCCACATTAGCCCTTAAAGATTCTCATGGCTTGCATTCTAGAATTTAACATGTGGGAATGTTAGAAAGGATTAAATTCTATTAAACGCTTCAGCTATCACTAGTGTTGGAATAGACATTTTGTTGAAAGAAAACGTCGACTTGATACAAGTTTGTTCCAGAGAGGAGAAGGATAGCAGACAGTGCTGTCGCTCAGTGCAGTTAGGAAGATACAGACAGTGAGAGGAGGTCAAAGGATGATCATTTTGAAATTTGGCTTAAAAAATGTGAGCATGTTACCTTGCTTTGTTGCTGTAAAGAGGCTCTAGATGTCTGAACTGCAAGATGGATAGTTCTTTTGAAGTCTCTCGTACTTCTTGGAGAGAGGGAGCTGAGCAAATAGGTTTTACTATCCTCATATTTTCAGGAAAAGCAGATTGTATCTTATGGCTCTGTGGCAATATGGAAAGAATATTTTTCTTCAAACCTGAAAAATCGGAGGATGGCATGAAGTTTGCAATGAATATATATATAGTTTGTTCATTTCACAAATTAAATAGGAGATTAGTGAGTGGATCTGGACAATCACCACCAACTGTTTTTGATGAAAAGAAACCACAATGTTTTGGGCTGTAAACTAGTAAACACAGCAACCGAGCCAAAAAATATACCCCTGGATTATGAAGACCTGTTCATAATATTGAACTTGAGAACTCGAGCCTACCATATCACAAACACTAAACTTAGAATCTGTCAACCGTTTTCTCTATAGCCATCAGAAATTCTCTGCAAGAACATCCACTTTTTCACACTTATGGGATAGCTTAGGTATTGTATCTCACAGCTAACAATATTTGATACAGATAGCTACAGTTATGATTTTAAAAAAATATTCCATTGAGTTTAAATGTACAGAAATAAACGTAAAGACTCTTTGATTCAGATTGCTGGATATAGAAGTTTGACCTGTTTGGTTGTTGCAGCAAATGACAGCAGACAGTGTTAAATTGTCACTGTTTATATAAGAGCCTTTGTTGTCTAGTTCTTAAGCATGTTGTTAGCCATGACGTTGGTTAGCTAGATTGTAGCGTGCACTGGCATTCCCCAAGAGAAAACCTTGTGAAATTTTATTGGAGGTTCAACGTTATACAATTGATTATAGACGAATAAACAAAACATGCTATTTATTATAAGTCATATGAAGCAGCGCCATGAGACAGAGGTCTATGAGGGGAACAATTGGTGTAACTGACACATAATGCCAACTAGTTTGAAAGTAAAAAAAAAACTAAGTTATTTATTTATTCAAAACGTATCATTTGTTATAAAAAAAAATACTATAAATAATGATAAAAATGTATATAACAGTCTTCATTTGTCAGCTCTGCTACATATATGCGAAATTATTTCCTCAATTTTCTGTTAAAAATATTAAACTCCGCTAACAATATTAGTGGGAAGATTCTGCATGTATTGTGCAGATATTGAAACTGACTTTAGCAAAGATACTTGGGAATGATGCCTACAGATTAAATATGTTTTGAACAACTAATAAAATCAGAGAGTCATTAAGTCTAGGCCAATGTGTCATCAAGATTTCAATCACATTTAGACACTTGGGAGCATTTGAGTACCTGTGGCCCCGCGATTTTAAATCCTGTATTTGGTTCTGTAATAGGAGTGATTTATGACTGGTATTTTACAGAAATAACTTTTTGGGTTTTATTTTTAGAACAGGTGGAATATATACTGAACCGCAAAAGAAACGTCACCCTATTCAAATGTTGCTAAATGCATATTTAATCATAATTTTCAATATTTTTTCTCTTTTGATGTCCTTGCTAGACCTAGTTTGAGTCAGTGGTCAGGAAAGTTTGGTTTCTGATCATGTTACTAATATGCAAAACATGTCCTCAAAGTACAGTTACTAAAGCAACGATGGGTGCTTTTTCGGTTCATTTTGCATGAAGGTCACAATGCATGTGTGTTGCGAGGTGTCATCCCTATAAAAAAGCCACCGAACATGCACCGAATCATTTACAGTTTGACAGTAGTTACATGCCACGACTGTCACGGGAGCAGAAAGACCAAGCCTTGGGAAGAATTCATGCTGGCCAGACTGCAAGACATGTGGCAAACCACTTCAATGTTCATGTTCGAACAATATACCACCTGCAGCAACGGGCTCAAGCCATTGGAAGCACAACAGACCGTCCTCATCGTGGAAGACCGCCTGTGACAACGTTGAGGCAAGATCGACAGCCAGAGCAGCGATAGACTCCCTCCGTCAAAACAACATACAGACTCTTCAGTGGCCTGCTCTCAGTCCAGACTTAAATCCGATAGAACGCTTGTGGGACGAGATTCAGAGAAGGTTCAATCTTATGCGGCCAAGGCCAACAACTGCAGCTGAACTCAATCAGACGTATCACAGAGTTTGGGCCCAAGTTTCTATCATCTTTATCAACCGCCTCATCCACTCAATGTTCAGACGATGCAACGCTCATGGTGGCCATACGCATTATTGATTTCCAGATCGCACTGTGGCGCCACCTGTCCTCGCTTTCACTTGAAATTCTTCAACATTTGTCTGCCGATGATGATGATCAATCATGTCAAATTTGGAATCATTTTGTTGACAAGTGTGTTGTTTACACCTATTTGAAATACACTGATTATCAATATCCAAAAAGGAGAGACGTTTTTTTGCGGTTCAGTATATAAGACTTTCAGTAATGAATTAAGAGAATAATGAAGTACATCAGATAAACAAACAGAAAGGGCAACCAACAATGCGAGTACGGACTTGCCTGCTCTATTTCAAATATATTCTTACCGGTTTTTCCACCCACAAATGGATGAATAATCTCCATAAGCTGTGAATCTTTACAACAACTTTCATCAAATCCTTCCTGTTCGCTTAAGCTGTAGAGAAGAAATTATTATTAAATAAAGATTTTATCAAATTTATTTGTAATAACAATCTTCTGAGTTTTTCCCCCTAAATATTTAACGGACTATCCCATTAACGTCAAAATTCTAGGAAGTATGCTTAAGGGAGTTGAGCATGGAGTCTGAGTTGAGAACGAACCTTTTTTATAAAATTAGCGATAATCTTTCTAATAGACAAGCAAGAAATTGCAACTATATTTTTGTGCAAATGAAAACAAAACAAGGTACATCACCTGACCCCGAACACATCACTTTTACAGTACACCCCAAAAACCCACTAATAAAACACATGTGCCCGGCTCTTAACATGTGAGGTCGGCGCAAGAGACATACATTGTGAAAGGCCTCTTCCTCTCAAATGAGTGCTTGGGGTTTAAGACAACACTTAAATTGATTTCACATGAGTCAAACTATAACTGCTATCAAAATGTTGTAAAATAAGACCAGTTTTTTTCCATTTATCAAAATTCATTTAAATTATTTCATCTCCTTTAAGATATATTTACGTCTTATTATAATTATTATGTACTGCATTTATATTATCAAAGCATAGTTGCCTAAAAATGGCCCAAGATTATCTTTACAAATATCCACATGGTGATGAGCCAAAAGTTAGGACAGTAGCCTAATAACAACCTGCAAATGTGATATTTGGCCTCAGTTACCTCTGCTAAGATTTTCCCATTTATCTATTCACCTGTTTAAACCGATTACCCTGAAGAGGATTTTTATATTTCTATTCAGTTTTGAGAAAGTTTGCTGAAGCAGTCTAGAAGTTTCAAAGACTGTTTCCGTCAATGATATTTATATAATTTTTTAGCCACAGTGGCTCAAACGGCAGAGCATTAACAGTTCACCTAAAAAAATGTCCAGAAGAACAGATACTGCAAGGCACATCTCTAAAAGCAAGAATACATGTTTACATTAAGCAGATGGTTATACCGTAGTAAAACAGCAGATGGTTTTAGCTTCATATTTTGAATTAACAATTGAAAATCTGATCTCTGATGTTCCCGCAATATAAATTAACTCCTAGGAATGCACACAAGCCCCTTAATGATTTGAACCAAATGACCCCTTCCTATATTGAGTCCATAAAATTAGACACGATGATATTAGCTAAGCATGAGCAGGATTTACAAAAACAAAGTTGATAGTGAGACCTCACTTTTCGCACTTGTGGTAGATATGTATTATGCAAAATACATTCATGTCAAACACAATACCAAGCGAGGTCTCATACATGTATCATAGTATCCATGAATACAATTAGAGAATATTTGAAACAGTTGTTTTGAAATTATGCTGAGGTAAATTAATATGTTGATTTGTGACCAATTACCCTAATAGGTGGCGCCATCTGTAGTCACACATGACCCCAAAACAATCCCAAGTAAGGTTTCATGGACCACAGAGCCGCCACAAATACCCCGCAGAAGTTTTTCTATACCTTCACCAATGCTCCTAAGCCCGTCAGCTGAATGTCAGTCATATATTTGTAAGCTGATCTAAATAGAATAGCCATGTGTGGCTTAAACTGAATAAGACTGTAGTGCTCTGAACAACTCACTATTTAACATTGCACGGAATCTTGTTTAAGTTTATATTGAACAATTGAATGGAAACAGCAGGAATTTTCTAATAATTTATGACTAACTTCATTCACTATTTCGCAAAACTTTCAAAGGGATAGAAAACTCATCAAATCACAGCAGAAAAGATTGGGATGATTCCTCATTAAGTGAGCCGTATTCGACTTGAACCAATCAAATTGACATTTAGACCAATCAGCAATCAGCGAAATGACCTACGGTAAGTCACTTCGTTTTTCGCAGTGATGTTAATGTGATGTTAACTGTAGTTTATTCGTTAACAATGCCCCAATTAAATGACGTGTCGGGCCCAGCGAGAGGTGCAATCTAATTTCCAGGTGGTATGTAATCTGTGAAGATCACACAATGCGACGGTCAGTATCGCCGCCATAACTACATTGTAGAGTTACGTCTCTTCTGTGGCAGACATCAGATTAAATAATCTCTAACTAATGCATGGTCACTCTGTGCACTTATGGGGAGGCAAAATAAAAATAGATATGTTTGTGATTTTCGACCGACAGCGTAAATTCATGCCGACTCAAAAGTTTTAACGAGTCTATAGAATAAAAAAATAAATCATCAACCACCACCTCGGCGCCGGAGAAATGGTGAAGAAAGGCGGACACTGAGTGGAGTTTCCCTTGATGACTTTTGTTGAACAAGCTAATGTCTAGTTACAGCTTTGAATTAAAATAAACATTCATGTGAATATTAGATTAAAATATTAATAAAAGTTCTTTTAGTTGCTAATTTCGGTTGGTTGATCAACATGCGATTCCTTTTCAATCACACCGGCACGCTGAAAGTGTAAGACAAGTAATGTGTTTCATAAACGACAAAAAAATTGTTCAGCGTACAAGTATATCAGACAGCCGCACTCATGTGTCTATCTTGTTTTACTTATTTGCCGGTCAGGAAGATGATCATAGACTTTTTCAGTAACCCAAACGAGCAAATAAATCGCTAGTCCTCAATATGTTGAGTGGATTGAACTTATTCTGATACGCACGGGTGGTATTGAAGAAGCCTGTGCGGGCTTGCTACAGTAAAACATACCTTTTGAACGGGTGGATTGTACGCAGAACATTAGCATGTAATAGTTTGTAGGTAAGAAACCGCTATTTTGTTTTTTTTGCCTTCATAATGATTAAGAGTCCTAAAAAAGCCAGCACATGTCTCATACTGTGTGTGCTAACTGTCTTTGTGAATTGACTGTCTACACTTGACAGAAAAACTACAAGTCTCAATATGTATTCTTGCTTGACCCCCGGCACCAGTCTGTCTGGCATCCTTAATATCTCCATGTCACATTGTGAGTAAAACCCTTCTTATATTTAGAGGGAGGAGTGAGGAGGGGGGAGGGTCATGTACATGTATATAAGCTTTCAGATAAATACTCGTCGTGGGGGGGGAGGTTCATGTACATGCATATAAGCTTTCGGATTAATACGTCAGATTTTTTGAAGTTCATTTTAGACAATACTTTCGAAGTTACTAAATTGGATTTAAACTAAATTATACTTAGCGGCATTAAAAACGCACGACCCAAAGAATGTAAAATATTTTGAGAAATGTAAAGTGTAAAATATTGTAAGTACTCTTAAATTGAAGAACAAGGCATTGGTCACAATGAGACA
Source organism: Lepidochitona cinerea (assembly GCA_963971465.1). Classification (NCBI taxonomy): domain Eukaryota; kingdom Metazoa; phylum Mollusca; class Polyplacophora; order Chitonida; family Tonicellidae; genus Lepidochitona; species Lepidochitona cinerea. Next base: position 59,007,405 of record OZ020551.1, on the reverse strand, counting down.
AAGAATTGACAATATGTGAAACCCTGGTGAATTTTATTCCTTGCAAAGAAATCGTTGTTACAGAAATTGAAGGTGTGATCATTCAATAATGGGTATGTCCACCTCGGGCATCAACGCAAGCAGTACATCTGCGACACAAGGACCTGATGAATGTGGCTATTCTGTGCTGTGGGATCCGGTCCCACTCTTCCTGCACTACCTGGATCAATTCACGTCGGTTGCATGGCCTGGGTTGACATTGTGCAACGGCATTCTTAAGCTGATCCCACAAGTGCTCTATGGGCGATAGATCGGGGGAGTAAGCTGGCCATTCCATGATGTTCACATTATTCTGTTGCAAGAAGTCTGGTGTCAACCTTGCAGAGTGTGGGCGCGCATTGTCTTGCTGAAACGTGACGCCAGCATTGGCTTGGAGGAATGGAAGCAGCACAGGTCGAAGGATGTTATCCACGTAACCCTGAGCATTCAGGTTGCCATCAACAATGACAAGGGGAGTTCGTCTGCGAGAAGTGAAGCCTCCCCACACCATAACACTACATCCACCCAGCGATTTCCTTCCCTCACACATGCATTTGCGAAACGTTCACCACGTCTGCGCCACACACGTTGACGTCGGTCAGGACAATCAAGGCAGATACGAGATTCGTCTGAGAAAAGGACAGAGTTCCAATCATTGATACGCCATCTCTGATGATTTCGAGCCCATCGTTAACGGTTTTGGCGTGCGACGGGTGTCAATATGGGCCCTCGGTAGGGGATGCGTGCATGCATCTGTATCTGTTGGAGACGGCATCTGATGGTGCTGAGGCTTACCCTGTGCCTTCCAATTCCCACTGTCTCACGAGCAGTCGGTGCAAAATCAGTGTGTGCAACAAACCGATGTACCGATCCTGGCGGGCTGTAGTGACTCTTGGCTAACCAGGGCGTGGTCGGTCGGCAACATTGCCAGTTTCATGTTCCCTGATTCTGAGGCGACTAATTGTGGAGGGATGACACTGCATGTGACGGTGGGACAATGCCAATGGCACGTCCCCTTTGTTGTGTCGTTACTCGTGAGTCGGGGCATTGGTAACGTTTTCTGATTTTTTTTTTGTTTTCGTGTAAAGTGTTGAACCCACGACAAATGAGCCCTGAAAACTGTTCTCAGTGACGGTGAAACACTCAATGGACGTTATTAGGAAATGTTGCGTAATGTTCACGACAGGCGCGTCGGGAACACCACAGGTTATCAAGTTATTGCAACTCAACACGATTGCCATTGGCATTAAATTTTCCTGTGCATTGTTTTCTCCAAATTATGATAACCGTGGAATTTTTTTGAACGAATGGATTAAAATGTTAATCATGGATAATCTTTGTTAATTTTTACATAAAATATTCCTTCCCATTATATTTAATCATGTCTAAATTGCGTTTCTTAGTTTAAAATCTTGCTGGGAATAAAATTGGAAAATCTTTCCCCTGCGCGTCCAACATTGCTAATGGAAAATATGTGGTTTTGAAATGATAATTTTTTTCGAGAAACCCGTTATAACAGTGAAAATCCGGCATTTATTTCATTATTATTAAACTTTAATTCATATTTACGTAGGCTACTTGTATATGACTAGGAGATTTTATTTTACTAACAGAAAACAATTAATCGACTTCTAAATAGACAGTCCTATAATTATTCTTAGGAAGTAAAAAGGAAACAAAAGTTGTTACCGATTGTTTTATTTACCCAACGATAATTAACAGAGCAAAGATACCACGCTGGGCGATTACTAGGCTATTAGCCTCAGCGTTTATTCGGGCAGCAAGGGGTTAAGTACCTAGTCCGCTTAGGCTAACGGTGCTGTGAATCCGCCGTAGACCTTTTTACTGCGAAAAACGCTATGATTTAGCGTAAATAAGAAACAAGAGTTTCGGGAAACCCAAAATACGCCCGGAAAGGCACAGTAACTGCGGCCATACCAAAACAAATCCTTCCATATTTATTTAAATTTAATTTTCAAAATTCAGAGGAAGGAAGTTTAAGCTTGGTAAAAGGTGATGTAATGTCAACAAAATGAAATCTTACCACTAAAACCTTGAAAATCCATCTGCATCAAATTTAAAATGGGCTATTTGGATCAAAGATTATTAACAAGATTTGTACTCGGTACAAGTCATCAATTCTCGCTGCTGTTAAATCGTGATGTTAAACATTGCTTGTTGTCAATATAGTTTGGACTAAAATGTTTCAATTTTTTAGAAGAGTAGTTTATAATTTACTAATCATACTTAAACAAAGGCAATTAATTGGCAATTTTGCAGCTCACACCAATTCAAGTAGATTTGAAAATTTTTCTCATAATATAATTTTTATATATTATTTGGCTACAAAAAAAACAGTTGAGCATGGCATGGCCATGTGGTATGGAAGACCATAAAACTGTCAACACTTGTAGATAAGAGACAGAGCTTTAGAGTATGTTTAAATAGAGTACATGTACCAGTATGTAAATAGAACAAGGCTGGGTTACTCATCTCTTTGTCTGTAGATAAAACTTTAATCCTTACATGTATTTTTCATTTGATTAAAACGTTATATATTGATTTAAGAATAGTTTTAATCAATTTAGAAACATTATTGCAATTTGAAAAAATCCTTTTTTGATGAGAATCGGAAAAGTAGAAGCCATTTTATAATTTAAAGGTTATTTTCATGAAAATGAAAGTAAGAAAAAAAGGGAATGTACATAATCCAATAATTTGCAATAGTTGATATCCTAAACAATTTTTTTACACACTGTCTGTTAATATGGTATGTAACATGAAAGATTTGAAAACATCGGATCATATTTGTTTAAGTTATGGAGAGAAAAAGTAAATATTACATAACCCAATATGGCTGCCATATTACGCAATGTATGATGTCAAAAATAGTTCGCGACACACCTTCCACCCATAAGGTATATACTCAGAAAAAATTGTGCAGATGGAATCAAAACTTTGGAAGTTATGGAGCGGAAGGGAATATTACATAATCCAATATAACTCCCATATTATGTAACCAGTGATGTTAACAATAGTTTGCGACACACCTTCTACCCATAAGGTATATACTTAGAAAAAATTGTGCAGATGGAATCAAAACTTTAGAAGTTATGGAGCGGAAGGGAAAGCGGACGCCGGACAGCCGGACTTTCGGACTGCCGTCCTGCCGGACGGACGGAGATGATACCATAATACAGCCCGCTTTTCAAGCCGGGCGTATAAAAAAGCGTTATCTAACAAATCAGGTTCCCACAATTTTTTCATATAAAAATTCAAAACCTTTTCCAGACCATATAAAACATTTTCAAGACTCTGGTTACAAGCCTGTAGACGCCTAAGGTAGCTTACAATGGACAATGTTGTTTGTTGCAGGAGTGTGAGAGCAGGCCCGGAAAAAAAAAAGAGGAAACTTTGTCTGTCAAGAATACCCCCCCCCCCCTAATTCCCCCTCGTTAACGCCATCGTTATGTCTTTGGGTAAATTGAATTATGATCAAGTTTCACTTACATGTAGTTTGAGAACAAAATAATAATTATAAATTTTAAAAAAATTATTGAATAAAAAAAATTATGAAAAAAAAAAGGAAATCCAAAATTTAAGAATTTACTAATTGGAAAATAAATTAATTGAAAAAGGTTCCACCTTTCACTAATAGGTGGTAAACTGAATTCTTTGTTTTTTATCTTTATTTTCAATTTGTTTTAACGCGCGTTTATTCACCGTCTGTTCCGCAACAGGCGAAATGTGCCTTTATGTCAGTGTCAGCGAAGGCGTATTATTGCGGCCGTATACATTAAGGGTCCAATTATCGTCACATGTCATCACTGCCGAAAAGAAGCAAAGGCCGCTTATTCTTGGCTAAAATCAATATTATGAAGGTGGCAAACGCTAAACTAACTTTTCAAAAATTGATCTTGATTAAAACAAGAAACCATAGTTAAGAATTGCCAGTTTATCCTATCATGACCAAAGGCCAAACATTTTTGCCCTGTATCATTTATTTCTGAGCAATTAAATTGTCCCACCTTGTAAGTACTTCGTTTCGAAGCGAGAAGTTTACTCAACGCTAGTTTCTTTTGAACCACTGTGCTGCCGTGTCCCGGGAAATTTGCATATTACGTACTCTTCATAAAGTCCATAAGCTTGTCACTGCCTGCACAACAGGCGTGGAGACGTTATCGGTCACTACTGACTGAGAGCTGACAAGCCCTGACCCACTAGAAACGTTCCCCTATGGATACAAACCTTTTGGCGTCACCGTAAAATCGGGACGCCGCAAGGGGTCAGCTCAATAGTCCCCCGTCTCATTGATCCCGCGTCTCATTGATCCCCCGTCTCATTGGTCTCCCGTCCCTTTGGCCCCCGTCTCCTTGGTTTCTCAATGGTTCCCGTCTCATTGGTCCGTTTCATTGGTTTCTCAATGGTTCCCCCGTCTCATCGAGACGGGGGACTATTGAGTCGGGGGACCAATGAGACGGAGGACCAATGAGACGGGGGACTATTGAGACGGGGGACCAATGAGACGGGGGACCAGCGACATGCTTCCCGCCGCAAAGGGCTTAAATTATGAATAAAACTTTACTTTCCGGTCAATTTTGCCCAACTTAATGAATTTTACGTTCACCTACTTCAAAAATGTATCATAGACATTTGGTCCACCACTTTTTTTTTGCAATAGACCAACTAAATATACGATAGATTTTGCTATCGGTCAACCACTAATGTCGTGCACTGTAACCCTATGACTGAATGGATGTCAGACTTTGTCGTGGACAGGTGAATGAGTCATTGATGTTTCACGCCGCACTCAAGATTATTTCACTAATAGTATGGTGGCGTCAGTTATATTGTGGAAGGAAACCGGGCACTATGCCTGGAGGAAACCCACGGCCTTTCGGTGGTAACTGACAACCATTCCATATCATAGTCCATCAGACGAAATCCCTTTCAGAATGCAGTCCAATCCGCGACTAATTAGTCGGATCGAGCATGGGGCGAAGATTGCCGTATTACTATAAAAACTTAGCGCAGGTTTTTTTTTTGTTTGTTTTTTTTAAACTTTTCCGACCCAATTATGAAATTCAAGGACTTTTCAAGGCCTTGGATGTGTTTTTAGTTTCCCGACCCTACCGACCTCGTGGGAACCCTGCTAACTTGTAATTTTTTTAAAAACACATACGTAAATTAAAAAAATTGGTTTTTAAAAATTGATTAATTGACATATAATGCTTGTCAGATGTAGACCATTTATTTGTTCAGCTGATTCATGCCATTGAGAAAGAAAGAACAGCCTTCTGTATGTGACTGTCTTATAGTTATAACAAAAAGTTTTATTTGTTTCCAAATTGAAAATAACCAAGGATGTACATGCTGTATATAGCTCTACAGAGGAAAATGATCTGCCTTTTTGTGGTGAGACAATTTTCTCACACTCGGAACATTATTCAACTTTCAATCAGTACTCCGGCGCCAAAACAGGCTGGATATGTCGTCTACATGACAATAGTTAGTTGTGTCTCATAGAACCATATTAAAATATCTAGTGCACTACTCAGAGCACTGAAAGAGGAACTATGCTTTTTGATGTCACATTGTGTCCGGATAACTTATTCTGTTGAATTTTATAAGCGCAAATCTGAGCTATGTGAGCACTGTAGCACCAAACCAGGGCCACCAAATCTTTAAATATGCTGCATAGACTCGGGGGAAAGATACCGTCACCAGTGCCCGATTTCATTAGAGCGAAGGGAGAATACATGACCATTCAACGTCTTTTAGATTTTCCACAATACGTTTGACGTGAAATAGATGCCCACCTGCCCAGTAAAAAGTCTGTTTGTTGTCAGCGTGGATGTCATTATGTGTTTGTCTCCCGACACAGCGACACAATATCCTATGTCATTCAAACTAATAATTGCATTGTTTTTATTTTATTTTTTTTGGAGAGGCACCAATATGATTTTATAACAAAAACACACTACTTAATTACATTTCCTTTGTTTTATGTATATACGTTATTGAAACATAATAAACAATGTTTATATATATTGATCTCATTGGTAATTTAGGACAGCCCGAATCTCTCGCTGACCTCCTGGTTTCCGTCAAAATGAACTTGGGAAATGTACACAACACAAATTTTTGGTGGAACGGCGAACTAAAGGATCGAACTGAATGTTGTAAAGTTTGGGTCGGTTGCGTTGCTTAAATTAGGAGAAATTGAGAGAAAATCGGCGAACAATGTGGTGATTCTCTGAGTTACATGTTTCAATATGGCAGATTCTTCAACTCTAATGGCCACCCATCATCAATATACTTTGGCCACAGAGTTTGAAGATCAACTATCTGTGCATGTAGCTCTGTGAGGTGACAATTCCCAGACAACTTGGAAACAGAGTTTTATTCTCCAGTTAGTACTCTGACTTCTCATTGGTCTAGATTCTCCACAGCTCAGCAAGGTGGCGCAGGATTGTGTGTTATGTCTCCTTGGGTAAACCCTATTCAAGTTTGATAGGGGTGACACCTTCATGTACATTTTCACTGTTCTTCAAGAAATAGAGTATTTTCATTTTTTTTACGATTGTTTTTCAAAACGATTTACCTCATTCGTCCCGAGGAGCGGAAAGGATTATTAGATAATCCAATATAACTGCCATATCATGTAACGAGTGATGTCAAAAATAGTTCGCAACACACCTTCTACCCATAAGGTATATACTCAAAAAAAAGGAAGACGGTGGACCTTAGCACCCACATCAATGTCCTAGAGCTATCTTGTTTGGGCTCAAGAATTTCAATACAAAGTAATGCGCTGCTAGAGAACGCCGCTTCATCCCGAGGAGCGCAGCTTTCAGAGGGTCTCATTTCCCAAGGAGCGCTTAGATTAAGCGCAGATTAACATGCCTGTCAAATGGTTCATAGAAAAAGAAATTGAGCGTTTTTTCTCTCTTAAAGATCATAGGCAAAGGATTACACTTAATGTTATATTAAATCATAATTGTGTTCCTTGTGTGCTAACTTAAAATGCAGCAATTTGTTTTCCCTTCCAACATTAGGAATTTAGCGAGAAATGAAGATTTAAATGGGCTGTTTTTACCAGAGCTTCAGATCTTTACTTGCTTATCTCCCTTAGTTTATGAGTTTATGACGTCACAGAACAACAGTATCTCTCGGACAGAGCATTGAAAGCATTACCATAATCATATATATCACAGTCGTAGAGCGACTTTATATATTAAATATATATATAAAGTCACTCTACTTCTGTCATATATGGCAATACTTGTTATTACATCCCTTCAGCCAATTCATATGTCTAAGTAACGAATTCAATATCATAATGCGAGTGGCTTACAGTAACAATAATTGTGCGATCAGGTGATAACGCACTCCGATGTAGACCCTACCTGTCCCTAAAGGACCCCGCAATTTGCGCGTTTTGAGGCGATAAACTACAAAAATTAACCCACCATAAGCCTGTTTCTGTGATATTTTGACAATAACTACAGTACCGTCACCGATAAAAGGAAATTTACCAGTGAAACCTTCACTAGTAAAAGCCAACCTTGGCCCAGCGATGGTCTCAGCAGGTGTTGGGTGAACACAGCGCATGAATGATAAAGTAGTCCTCTTAGGTCTACAGTGCTCAGAGGGGCCGTCACTAGCCAGCCGTAATTTTATTTTTGATTCTAATTCATAACTGTTTGAAAACATAATATACTCCTTGCAAATATAAGATTATGTCCGCAACGTAATAGACCTTAAATTACATGGCAATCTGCCTTGATGCTTATCAGTGTACAAGAAATGAAATATCGAGACCGGCGATCTGTTTGAAGTGACCGTGATGAAAACTAGCAAAGTAATATACAGTGTGAATAAAACATGGTAACTACGTGCTTAAAACAAAGTAACAAAAATGTATAAAATATTCCATGTGTGGTTGATTTTTTCTCACAGTTTGAGTAAACTAAAGTTATCATTGGATCCAAAACTTTAATTACAAGACCCAGTAATTTGCCGATTGAACTGAACACTGCACAAGAGGTGACCGAGTTTAGTCCATGTCACTCACAGCAGAACTGCTGTGGATTGGGTCGTCCATTTAATGTATCAATGAATAACAATGAGAAGTAAAGTAACTAGGGATTTGATTGGCTGTTTGTTTATATTGACTTGAGTGACATCTGAAGAGTAGACATCTCGACTCCTTCCATGTCAACATTGTTCAAAACAGATATATTATATTATTATTTATACATAAGTGAAAACTAGGGATTTCCTTCACTCAGAAATGTTATAATTCACTGCAGTGAAATAACACTTTTGTTATTTAATGCACGCGACGAAGCCGATCACGTCGTCGGACCTACTTCTTTCTTGCGTACCGACGTCTGCTGTACAACAACAACAGTACATAGGATTTCGATAGGCTAAATGAAGCCTTTTCAGTCATAATTAGCATTAAGATAAATAAATTACAGCTGAAAACACATAATTGATTTAATAGAGGATCGGCTTACCACTCTAAGTCAAAGCGATAAAACAAAACTTCAAAATCGATCGTATGTTGGCAGAGTTGTGTGACCTGCAGCATGGCTTCGGAGAATCGGACCACTGCGTGTAACGAATAACTGTACTTGCCATTCATTGACGCGTTTAAACAATGTAAAGTAATTTCAAATATCATTTTTTATCCTGGTGACTGATGCTCTTCAGAGTTAAAATCCATGGAGTTCGATTTAATTTCTCTTTACATCAAATATCGCGAAAAACTCAGGGAGAAAATGGCCATTCAAATGACCACAAATCTGACAGTCGATAGTCACGTGAGAAGAACAGACATGCTGTTGTTTCATTGGTCAGCGATATATATTCCTACGTTTGCTGAAAACCTAATCCGTCATAAATTTGTCAATACTTTCTTTTTTATAATTGATAAATTTATACTTCATAAACAATCTCCAGCCTAAAACATGATAGTATAAATAATAAACAGAATATTGTACAGTTGTGTTTGAATAGCATTTATATTTTTTCTCTTGAAAGGCGGAGGGATAACCCACTTGACGCTTCGCGTCTCGTGGGTTATTCTCCGGCTTTCACTCGAAAAAATATAAGTGCTATTCAAACACAACTGTTCAATATCCTCTATTTATTGGTGACTTGAAACAAAAACCACCACGGTTTTGTTTAAAAAAAGATACAGTTGGGTGGGTATTGGCAAGGGGAATTAAATATGATTGTTTTTATAACTGGGTGGTTTTGTTCATTTACGATAGATTTTACAGTAGGCTACAGTTTGGAGGAGATAAGAAAGCAACTAAGACAAAAATGTAAAACTGTCTAAAAATCGTCACTTTAAAAAAATAGGAAAGACTCATTAAAGTTTGTGTGAAATGTAACAATATAGATGTACATGTATATTGTGGTGTGACAGCGGTTAGGAAGACTTTTTCTAACTCGCTCATCTACTTTGTAGAGATCCAGTCGTCCACTAAATTACCGGCCAGTGAAGTTTCGAACCTGAACCTATATAACTCTTCTGCTTCCAAGATGAAGAGAGTTATCGTCATACCAAAAATCCCTAATTCAAAATTTAGAGTATCCACGGACAAAATTCACTGGACCGAAGATACAGCAAATTGCTTGTATACCCACTGGCTTCAGACAGTAGATTTAAACTAAATTTGGGACAGGGCATGTGCCACCCTACTTTTGGCTTAGGAAGTAATATTGTTAATCTTAGAACTCACTGCTGATGATATATCTCTACTCAGTAGAGGACTTTCATTTGTGCTTTGCCCAAAATCATTATCTGATAGGGACTTTTCTATTAGTAAATTAGTGCATGTCATGGAGTACTCCAGAATTGTAAGTCTGGCTGATATCTACAGAGATTCTAGTGGGGTACGCAAGCCGTTTACATCTAAAAGCGGCTATACGCCCCCTTCTTACATGTATGACCCAGAAATAAGCATACGTCGTGACTCTGTATCAAGGAAGTTTGATGTTTTAACTAATCCTAGAAACCAACATAACCTCACTCATTCAGAATGTCTTGCCTTAAAGGGGCATGAGCTGCCGAAATTCACACTTTTCTCATGGTTGCTGATCGTCACGACAGTAAGAGGCTTTGAAGGCCATCGAAAAACTAAATAATTGACGTTGGAATGAGGAAAATCCAAACAGTATGTAGCCTGTACGAACCAAAAACGTGTTCGAAAAGTAACAAAATTTAAATAACCGGGACGACCATTCATTCATTCTAAGCCAAAGTCAGTTCAAAACAATACTTTATCGTAAATTTTCGAGACCAGAAGCACTAAAAAGCTTCTGAATTGTACGTCTTGAGAAAAATAGCCAATAATTTCAACATTCTGTTTAAACCTCAAAATATCAACATTTTGGCAGCTCATGCCCCTTTAAGTAAGCTAAGGAGAAATCCAAACATAGTTATTAAACCTGCTGATAAAAGTTTGGCAACGGTTATTATGTCTAAACAGGATTATATTGAAGAGATAGAACGGCAGCTAAGCAACCCTCATCATTACAAAAAACTTGATTTTTTGGATGTAACTATTTACAAGGGTCATACATATCATACTACTGGGCATCTAGATTACAAAGTATTCTTCAAACTTACTGACACGCACCAGCTGCTACATGCTGGGTCATACCATCCTCCTCACACTTTCAAGGGAGTCATTAAGTCTCAGATTTTTAGATTCTATAGAAACTGTAGATTTCTTTAACCAGGCTTGTTCTGTTCTTTTTAAAGCTCTCCTCCCTAGGAGGTATTCGTGTATGTTATCACATGTAAAAAATGTCGCAAACAGTATGTCGGAGAAACTCAGAATTATCTACGACAAAGAGCAGCCAACCATTTATCTAGTATTAGACTTAAACATGATGAACCTGTGGCACAACATTTCAATACTCTAGGTCATTCGGTCAAATACCATTTTGAAATCATGCCTATTGAGAAAATCCCTTTTCTCACTTCCGCTGCAGATACCAAGCACAAACGTTTGGAAAGGGAAAGTTTTTGGATTCAAACATTACAAACTATTTATCCTTTGGGTTTGAACTTGGACCCAGGAAGATGTTGTGAAAAAACTATAATACCATTTGTGTTTCAGTATAACAAAGCTAGCATCGCTATGGCCAAGATTATAGTAGAAGAATACAAACTACTTCAAAGTAAACTTGCTCGACCTCTGACCCAAAGGCCAGTCATTGCTTATAAAAAGAACAAGAGTTTGAAAGACATACTGGTCAGGGCTAAACTCCCCTGCCTGCCTTCTACCTAGGTTTTTCTGGGTAAGGGGTGGGGGGGCAATTTTCACTGTCTTTTCCCATGACCCTATAATATATAGTCTGACGATATTCTTACCATAGCTTAAGATACGTAAGCATTGTCAGTGTAATACAAAGTGTTCCAGAAAATTCTACTGACTAAGACCAAGCTCCTGTCAGTCGTCAACCTAATGAAATATCATAGGTTTACTTTATTACAACAATTTATGATGGGGTATAAAGGTCTAAATGATATACCTCTTTTTGACACAATTAGAAACTTGTCTCCATGGTTATTTTAGACAAGAAGATTTTCCCTGTGCCCGTGTGTTTTAGTGTCCATAAATATATATTGTGGGACAGTCTTCATCTTTCACAGTGTGACTTATAAAATAGTTCGATGCACGGCTTTTGTTTCGACAACTCCCTGTGAATTTCCCGTAAACCGAAATAGCCCCCACGGAGCAAATATTAATTATTCATTATGACGGTAATTATTTCAATTTGATATACAGCAGATTAGTGGATTATAACAATTTACAAACATGTGATTAAAGAACAACCCCGAAAAACGTCAACTGAAATTCCGTCTATGTACAAGAAAAACTTTGCCTTAGAACTTGTCAAACGCTCTTGATCACCGATTCTCACTGTTTCCAAAATGTTCACCACTATGAAATCTTGTACCGCTAAAGTTGTAGATTTTTTTTATAAATATCAAAGATACCATTTGTATTACAGAAGAATGGATAAATTTATCGAGACATACTGTCGGCAATGGCAGAGGACTATCAATCCTCGAGGCATTAGTTTGTTTTCTGCTGCTTTAACCCCAGAAAAAAACCTTGAAAAGAATACCATTCAACTTTTCTTTATATCAATTCATCAAAATATTTTGTAAAGAAAATCTCATTTATTCTAATCTCATCAATGTTAATAAAACAGGTACCGTCTAATGGCAAGTCCTCAAATGGCTACATCTCAACACAATAAAGTTTTACGGGTTACAGCCGTAACTTTTACCGGTTAAACCCCTGGACACTTTTCGTTGACCTCTATCACAATGTTGTAGACCTTTTCGATATCCATTAAATGGTCCGCTGCAAGGTATAATTTACTTGTGCCCTTGGCCTCATTTGTTCATAAGACAAGTTTTGGGGAGACAACTTTCAGTTTTACCATCATTTTTATATTGAAAGCCCATATATTATCCGATCGGAAATATCCCGAAACGACTCGGTCGAGAGACGCATAGACTTCTCCCATAAAGTCTCTTTTCGTCTACCTTGGTTGTACTGCATCCGTTTAAGATTCAAATTGGCAATTAGTTTTCGGCTTAATTTTTGTTTACAATCTTGTTTCGTTTCTTGATATAATGCAAACAATTATTTTTTTAAGAAAAAAATGAGTAAAAATGAAAGTAATTCAAGCTTTGCTAATTCATATATGACATAAAGTGGTCTTACAATACGAAATACCTATTTATTGTAAAACTTCATGATTTGAAAAAAATCTTCATAATCTTGGAAACCTATAATTAAATTTACACACATAAAACTGTGTGAAATTAGCCGATTTATTTTCGCTCCATGGACCATAGCATGAGATATTACATAAAAGAATGAAGACAAACCGGTGTGAGTAGCCTGGTTAGACTGAAACATACATCGCTGTGAGAGACAGCTGCGTGAGCCCAGACAGGTGGCTGGACAATCTACTTTCAAAGCTGAACTAAAGTTTCACCACATACGTCTTCTCTGTTCTAAAATCCAAGCCAACTAAAACTTTTTGATAAGAATAGCATCAGTAACATATATGTGAACGATTACTCCAACTTAAAGTGCAAAAAAATATCAATATATATGATTTTAATGCTTAGATCTGGCGAACTATTTCTTTATGGCGCAGTGAAGCTAATCTGCAGGCATGATCAGTCACAGCCAAGATGATTTTTAATGGTGGACGATTTTTTCTAACAACCATTTCCATGTTCCATTCTGCGCACGCGTTAAACCAGTAGGAAGTAAACAGACAGCGGCGAAGGCACATGGCTATTGCATTACACACATATTATTTACGGTCTTTCTTTCGGTGGCAATTTATTTCCAATTGGATACAATTTGCTTGTAGATTATGTTCGATGAATTGATGTTAATTGTCTGATGGTGAATAAAGGAAGCAATTTTTTTTTATTTTTTTAAGTTAAATTCTATTAGTATTATCAGATTACAATTTACATGTAGCCGTAGGCTTAAATAGGCCTACTAAGAAACTTGTCTCCTTGGAAAGATTTTCACTGTACCCGTGTGTTTTAGTGTTCATATTTTTATTTTACACAAGATTTTCCGTGTGTTTTAGTGTTCATAAATATATATATAACTATAAGATTATAACTGTATACAACATATGGTAGGCCCGGTATACTACACACGGACTTACTAATTAGTCTATTTAATATGTAGCCAAAACTTTGACCATACTATTGAGTATGGTCAAAGTTTAGGCTATTTAATATGCTACGGTATAACCAGATAACTATTGTACTTGTTGTCAACGTATTATTTAAAATAGGCAGTTACCGTATTAAAACTAAAAGTTAACAGAGTTAGTCATTCACTCACTGCAAGTTAATTGGCCAGGTCCAGGTCATAATTAGTGGCATATAAGCTTTATGATGTAACATAGGCCTATCCCCATTGCTGTGATTCTTAGGACTAGTAAGCCTATCAATACCCACTTAAAACATGATTAGAAATTTGTCCCCATGGTTATTTTGGACAAGATTTCCCCTGTGCCCTTGTGTTTTAGTGTTCATAAATATATGTTTCACCGTAATAAGGTACCGGGATATATGTATTTGGTGGTTAAGTTGGCAGAGTGATAGTCTCCCAGTGCCTGGTTTCCTCCCCCACTAAACCTGGCAACGCCACCATATATTATAAGTGAAATTAATTTTGCAAGCGGCGATAAACATTAATCAATCAAAACCTAACCTACTCATGTTTCCTGGTACCTAGTCTGTTTCCAGGTATGTCCAGACACAAGTTCTGAGACCATTAAAATGAGAAGAAGCATATGCGCCAAGAACAATAGGTATCGAGAAATATAGGCATCAAGAAACATAGGTACCTAGATACATATGTATCAAAAACATAGGTACCGAGATACATAGTATCGAGAAACAAAAGTACCAGGATACATAGGTAAGGGGAAACATAAGTACCGAGAAACATAGATACCAAGATACATGTACATAAGTATCGAGTAACCTAGGTACATGGACACCTAGGTATAGAAAAACATAGGTATCTGGACACCTAGGTATAGAAAAACAAAATTTTTTGGCTAAGATAAGGTACCGGGATCCACGGAGACAAGTTTCTAATTGTGTCAAAAAGAGGTATATCATTTAGACCGTACATATATGTACCAGGATACATAGGTACCGGGACATATAAATATCGAGATACATGGGTACGACGATATATTTATTATACCTATTATGATCATGACGATATACATAGGTACCGGGACACATGTACATAGGTACCGGGACACATGTACATAGGTACCGGGACACATGTACATAGGTACCGGGATACATGTACATAGGTACCGGGATACATGTACATAGGTACCGGGATACATGTACATAGGTACCGGGATACATGTACATGGGTACCGGGATACATGTACATGGGTACCGAGATACATGTACATGGGTACCGAGATACATGTACATGGGTACCGAGATACATGTACATGGGTACCGAGATACGTGTACATAGGTACCGGGATACGTGTACATAGGTACCGGGATACATGTACATAGGTACCGGGATACATGTGCATAGGTACCGGGATACATGTACATGGGTACCGAGACACATACGTATCGAGATATATGGGCACGGGGATACATGGGCACAGGGATATAGGTATGGGGATACATGGGTAAGGGGATACATATGTACCGGGATACATCGGTGTGGGCTGGGATACATAGGTACATGGATAAAAAGGTAACAGGATAAATACATAGGTACAGGGATACATAGGTACGGAGATACACATGTATGGGGATACACAGGTAGGCCTACTGCGATACATAGGTATAGGGATACATAGGTAACAGGGAACACATTCCGGGAAACATAAGACATATGGTGTTGAAAAATTTTAAAAGGCATTTCTGGGGTGAGGCTTACAAATTTATGTTTTCAGGGTCCGCAGAATCTGATTAAAAACACACTGGGGGCTTCAAAAACACAACAAAAAAAACTTTTATTTTTAAAAAAATGTGAACAAAATTCAAATAACTGCTAAATGTAACCTACGCTGATTCATTCTAGCTGGGAGTAATAGCGATTCTAGGGCTAGTTAGTTAACTCTCAACACTTCATTGCTTCAAGAACAAATAAGGTCAATTTTCGATTCTCTACTTGAAATCGAAGTACAAGCCGTAGTATTTATATTACTAGTACTACTACAAGTAGTAGGCCTAGATCAAGAGGATAAGAATGGTAATTTCCTGGTTTTGCTTAGATGAACTCAGTTTATGAAGTTGAGATATGTTGAATTGGCCGGTGAGGCTATAAACATTTTTTTCAGAATTAGCACGTTCCCACTGCGGTCAAAACAATGTAGAATACTGTAAACATTCATTCAGATCGAGTAGCGATGACCTATTAATTTCTATATAGGTCAGGACAACTCCACGCATGCGGAGAACGGAACATGGAAATGGTTGTTAGAAAAAATCGCCCACCATTTTTAATGCACAGTTTAAACATTTCACTGGTGAAAACTGGTCAAGGCATTTTCCTTTTAACAGCGACGGTACTGTATGGGATTTTATTATAATAAAAACAATCTAATTCTGTGTACCGTTAAGGCTATAGGACGAATGTAGTAGCTGGATAATCAGGATATCTACATGCTTAGATTCTTCTGCTCTAAACACGTTCTTTCTCCAGATTTGTCTGGGTAAAATAGTAAAACATTTTTTATTTGTGGCGCCTTTAAAATACAAACCTGATTTTGTATTATTAGGGATCCCCAACTTGGTGGGGATACCTATTGAAATCGTTCTGCTTTTTCTTATTATTCTTATTTGTTTTCCACGGTTTTTGTAGGTGATATAACTCAAACAGTTTTCTAGACACGACTCTCATCTTTCACATACATGTTCTTAAACAATTTATCTAGGTCCATTTTTTCTGAATTGTCGCTACGCTACGCCGCTTGTCCGCCATTTTGAAAAAGGCGTATTTGCCCGAAAATTTTCTTCTTCGAAACCGTTCATCCGATTTAGCTCAAATTTCACATACACTTAGTAGAAGTCGGGGGACTACTAAGTTGTCCAATTCAAGAATCTCCGCGAAAATTCATAGCAGACTTTTATTCGTCAAAGTTATGATGTTTTTAACTTTTCAAAAAAATGCAATATCAAGAAAACCATTTATTGGAACTTAACAATAATTATCATGCTTGTAGACCTGTTATAGATCTATGAAATTCCAAAGTTTTATGAACGTGCAACAAGTCACGTGACCAGGACGCCATTTTGATTTTTTGAAAACTTTAATGAGTCATGTCTCAGATAATTTTTCTAATAAAGCAATCGGCTTTTTAAATTTAGATAGACAATATTTTTCTTCATCTTTGAATCGCTTGGTAATTTTTGATTGGATCAACGGTTTCGCCGCCATATTGAATTTTATTAAAAAATTTAAAACTTGAGTTTTTCCAAATTGCTTCAAGGTAGCAACTTTAAATTCAACATACCTATAGTGTTGATCAAGGTCTATGCCTTGTGTGAAAATCAACCCGTTTCAATAAAAACTCAATAAAATATGACTGTTTAAAAATAGGATGTCAATAAACTATGTTCAAATATTTATAAGAAAGATCTTCGACCACACAGACATTAACCCATATCAAGTAAAGAACAAAAACCTAGGATGTTAATTAAAAATGTGTATTTTATTGATAGAATCTTGGTAAGTTACATGATAAACGGATATTTTCACCATCGAGGATACAAATACGCCCAATATTTTAGGAAAAGAAATAGCACGCAAGGTCTCAATCAATCGCTCATTAGTTTAAGACCATAATAGAACTTTTGCGCAATTATTCAAGTATAGAGATTAAATGTTTCAGAAAACCACGACTGGCTTGATGACAAATTTCATTGTCATTTGGCGCTCGCAAGCAAAATTACAGCAAACTGTAAGATATTTTAGTGACTAACACCAAATATGGTTTTCACAACGACAGCGACATTGATTTAGTGACCAGCGCCATAACTGCTATGTTCAAGAAGACAGACCTAATCTTGTACAATTTGATGTGACATTATATAAATAATATATAGTACGTTACCAAAGTGAAAATATCAGAGACAGTGCTAAACATATTTAAGGCAAATTATGATTGAAAAATATAACCAAATAGATATTCAATTTCCCGGTTTTAGGTTTTATTTCAGTGATT
The DNA here is from genome assembly GCA_963971465.1 of Lepidochitona cinerea. Lineage (NCBI taxonomy): Eukaryota > Metazoa > Mollusca > Polyplacophora > Chitonida > Tonicellidae > Lepidochitona > Lepidochitona cinerea. The sequence goes on along the minus strand of OZ020551.1, from coordinate 58,989,588 downwards.
TCTGTCTCAATGTGGCGAATAATTACGATATAACGAAAAACAAACTGATAAAAACTTAACTGGGGATCCCGGACCTTGAAGTTGCCTCGCTGCAACTTCATCAGCCTCTAGTTCATTTTTAACTTCTGTCACTTGGGTCAAATCAGTGAAATTATTTGTACTGTTTCGCTCAGTCAGCTCGCTTTGGTACTCTCTAGCGTTTGGAGGTAACGCTCTTTTCGGATTCTCTTCGAATGGCCTTCCACACGCAATTCCAACGTTGGACTTTCTCCACTATACCCCTAGCTACCCACAGTGTGAGTGACATTAATATCATTTGAAACAACTATAAAGTACACTAATCTTATATATATACACTTATTTTTGGATGGCTTCTCGTTCGTGACTTTATTCATATTTGTGAACTTTCCATGTGTGTTGCTTCAGTCTCTATGCAGTTTCGATATGCCTACGTACCAGTGACATTTGTAGTTATCTTCGTTGCTCTTCTAGCACCTGCCGTGCCTTTTTATTTCATGGACATTAATTTCTTACTTTTTATAAGGACTTTGCTCTTTCGTAATATAAGTACCGGTCTATAATGTTACGTAATCACAGCCCTGTTCCTAGCCTATTTTTGTGATTCAAGGGACGCAACTCTGCCCGGTAAATTTATCTCCCAGGGCTATTTTTAGTTAGCGACCGTTACTTTTAATTTCTCAAACGTAATCAGTCCTTTACTTTCTATTGTATTTTGTTTTGTTTCAGTTTTTACCGCTTCATATGTATCTCTACGTAAAAAGAATGGTCATCTTCCAGTATTAAAACCAGTTATTTTTAACTCCAGTTTTGGATGACTTTTTAACATTATGTGAAATGTTATGTATGGTTAGCTGTCTGTTAACTGGGCTTCTCCTACGACCCAGGGTAGCAGAACAGTAAAAAACTCGTGAATTGCCAGTCTACAGTGGACTTTTCTCAACTCGTGGAAGTAACTTTCTAACCTAAAAGTTAATATGGAGAACAATAGGACACGGTAACGGCTCATGTCTACACATCTGAGGATACACAGACCACGTCTACACCTACAACTATTTTCTGCCATCAAACTAATTTACCTACGTTACTCCACAACTGCCCATTTACAAACTGCTTATTACACACATAAATAGATTCCATCATGTCTGAAAAAGACGACACGAATAACACGTCTGAACAGAATATTACTAGTAATTTCCCTCCCCAAGAAGAAACTTCTCGGTCAGTCAAATCAAATCGTTCAGTCTCTAGTAACCATAGCAACGGGTCAATTTCATCAGTTTTAGCACTCAAACAAGCCAAAGCGGAGGCTACCAAGGCTAAGCTACATTTTGCCCTTAAAGAAGCGGAGTTACGCAAACACCAAGCTTTAATAACCGAACAACAACAGTTGTCAGCTGCACAATCAGCCAGAATACAAGCAGAGATCACGGCTGACCTTGACCTTTTAGAATTACATAAACAAATTGCTGAAACTACAGCTGAAGCCACAACACTGCAAACTTTATGCTCACCTCATGGTAGTGAATTAGCATCTAACATCGACTTACCTGAAGATTCCTCAGCCAAACGTACTCAGCAGTACGTTTCTCAGCACAGCCCAACGAGGCCAACATCAACAAACAAATCGTCCGATCAGCCAAAACTGAATACTTCCACTCAAATAACAATCAAGCAATTGTCGAATTCATCCCCCAACAGCATACAACCTTATCAATCGTCATTTAACCAGGCGAACAAAATACACCAATTTAACATCCCAGACATAAATCCTGGTGAATTAAATACTTTTGATCAAGATCAGTCAAACTTGAACCCACATGCTGCTTCTTACGATCCTGTCAATCCACAATATACATGCCCAGGTAAGAAAAACCAATCAGTCACTTCAGACTTCACTCAGTTTCTGTTAAAAAAGGATCTTTTGCTTACACGATTAACTCACTTCAATGACAGACCTGAAAATTATGCATTGTGGAAAAGTGGATTTATAAACATTATAAACGAATTATCAGCTACTGTGAGTGAGGAACTTGATCTTCTTATCAAATGGCTGGGCCCAGAGTCCTCTCGTCAGGCTCAAAGCATTCGAGCCTCCAATGCCTCAGATCCCAAGATAGGCTTACAACGCATATGGCAACGTTTAGAGCAAAAGTATGGTTGTCCTGAAATGGTTGAATCTGCCCTTAAACATAAACTTGAAAGTTTCCCAAGACTCACCAATAGGGATAACAAAAAGCTCTATGAACTCTCTGACCTTTTGTGTGAAATCCAATCATTTAAAGAAGATCCTAAATACAGTATCCCACTAAGCTATTTTGACTCCTCCTCTGGTGTAATTCCCATTGTCAACAAATTACCTCAAAACCTTCAAGAGAAATGGACCTCCCAAGCAGCTACCTACAAAAAAGTAAACAATGTCTCATTTCCCCCTTTCTGTTTTTTTTTTTTAATTTCATCCAAGATATAAGTCAAGTAAGAAATGATCCAAGCTTTACATATGACCAATCATTTAACGCTACTCGTCCTAAGGATTTTAAGCCTTCGACAGACACGTCCAAACGTTATTCCACAGACACAACAAAGCGTTATTCCACAAAGAAAACAGAAGTTGTCAACAAAAGCAGAGATGGCGAAATTTCAATATGCCCTATACATAACATACAGCATACATTAAATCAATGCCGTGGATTTAGACGCAAACCTATAAAGGAGCGAAAGGAATTCATAAAGGACAAAGGTATCTGTTTCAGATGTTGTGAAACGACTAGTCATACTTCTCAAGATTGTCAAAGAACCTTATTGTGCTCATTGTGTGGAAGTAGTAAACATCCATCATGTCTACACGTTTATACTACAGATAAAGTTACGCCCAGTCCACCTAGCAACCTTTCCTCACAAGACAGCGGGGAGAGGACAGACAATACCAATGTAAAATGCACCCAAGTTTGTGAAATGAAATCCTATGGAAAATCCTGCAGTAGAACACTTCTCTCTAAAATATATCATAAAGATAGACCAGACACTTACCTTATTGCATACGTCATAATTGATGTACAAAGCAATGTCTCACTAGCCAAGTCGGCCTTCTTTGATCATTTTAATGAACATACAGACTACTTACCTTACAGTTTATCTTCATGTAATGGGCGCACCCAACTTTCTGGTAGACGCACTGGCTCTTACGTCATAGAATCCTTGGATGGGTCTGACTGTCTCCACTTACCAAACCTGATAGAATGTGATCAGATCCCTGATGCTCGAGAAGAAATACCTACTCCTAATGCAGCCATCAATCACCCTCACCTTTCCAGTATAGCCAACTTCATACCTCCCCTAGATGAGAACGCTGAAATTCTTATGCTCATTGGCAGAGATATACCAGAGGCACACCACGTATTGGATCAACGTATTGGACCACCTAATTCGCCCTTCGCTCAGCGTCTTCGCCTTGGTTGGGTGATTATTGGAGAAACTTGCTTAGGTAAGATCCACAAACCTACCCAGGCTAATGTCAACAAAGTACAAGTTTTACCGGACGGACGTCCATCTTTATTCCCACCATGCGAAAACAAACTACAAGTTAAACTTGGTCACCACAGTAAACCATTTCATGAACTTTCTACGTTGGAACAAGATTTGACCTTTCCAATCTTTCAACTCACGAAAGATGACAACAAACAAGGTCTTTCCATTGAAGATCTACAATTTTTGTCCATTATGGATAAGGAATTTAGAAGATCATCGGAAGGAAATTGGGAAGCACCTCTGCCATTTAAATCCCCAAGACCTTTACTCCCCAATAACAGAAGCCAAGCTGTTAAGAGAGCTAAAACCTTACAACGTGATCTTCTAAAAAATCCTACTAAGAAAGAACACTTTGTAGAATTCATGGATAAGATCTTTCAGAACAAGCATGCTGAACTCACACCCCCGTTGAAGCCCGGCGAAGAATGTTGGTATTTACCACTATTTGGCGTATACCACGCACAGAAACCCCATCAAATACGTGGCGTATTTGACTCATCAGCACACCACCACGGGATATCTTTAAACAATGTCTTATTAAAGGGGCCTGATATGACTAATAATCTTTCAGGCGTCTTGCTTCGCTTCAGGAAAGACAAAGTAGCTGTCATGGCAGATATACAGTCTATGTTCCACTGTTTTCTTGTTCGTGAGGATCACAGAAATTTTCTGAGATTTCTGTGGCATTCTGACAATCTGAACATTGACTTAGTTGAGTACAGAATGAGAGTCCACATGTTTGGTAACAAACCCTCGCCATCAGTGGCCTCTTATGGCTTACGGCGTGTCGTTGAAAGAGTTCAGGACGTCTTCGGCACTGATGTTGTAAACTTCGTTAAAGATAACTTTTATGTTGATGATGGTCTTGTGTCACTCCCATCCACAGAACAAGCCACTGATTTGCTTACCAAAACACAACAAGCCTTGTCAGATGGAGGAAACTTGCGTCTCCATAAAATTGCCTCGAACTACCCAGAGGTCATGCAAGCCTTTCCCAACGATGATCTGGCAAAAAAGCTCAAACACTTGGATCTCACTAATGACATTCTTCCCATGGAACGAAGTTTAGGCCTAATTTGGGATTTACAAAAGGACTGTTTCTCCTTTCGAATATCCAAAGAAACCAAACCCTACACTCGTCGAGGTGTCCTATCAGAAATCAATAGCATCTTCGATCCTATTGGATTTGCTTGTCCTATCACCGTCAGAGGCAAGATCCTTTTGAGAGAACTAACCAAAGGCTCTCTTGATTGGGATGATCCACTCCCTCCGGATCTGCACTTCAAATGGAACATGTGGAAGGATCTGTTAAAGACTCTTGAGTCCGTTTACATTCCAAGACCATACTCTTTATGTTCACCTTTTGAACTCAGCAACAAAGAAATATTGATCTTTTCTGATGCATCTGAAGAAGCTATATCTGCCGTCACATATATGAAGACCACCAATCCAGATGGAACCTAGGAGTGTAACCTCATTTTAGGGAGAGCAAAGGTAGCCCCAACTCATGGTCATACCATTCCACGTTTGGAGCTATGTGGAGCGGTCCTCGCTATTGAAGTCGGGGAAACCATTTCAGATCATCTGCTTATCTCATTGAATCAAATATGATATTTCACGGATAGCAAAGTGATACTTGGATACTTACACAATCAGTCTAAAAGATTCTATATCTACGTTGGTAACCATGTACAACTAATCCTGAAACCATCAACTCGTCAGCAATGGAACTACATTCCCAGCCACCTCAATCCAGCAGACATTGCCACCCGATCAACTGCCCTCAAGTCAACACAGATCAATGTCTGGTTACATGGACCAACCAGCATTCCAGAATCTAAGTCTCAAGAAACATTCCCTTTAACTAATCATGACAACGACAAGGAACTTAGGCCTGAAGTTATTGTTAAGGCTACCACGGTAACAGATCTACCCAACCTTGGAACTCATCGGTTTCAAACCATCTCAACTTGGAAAAGCTTGATAGAAGCTATAGCCAACTTACAGCATATCACCCAGACATTTAAAGGCCTCAATAACTGTAAAGGGTGGCACACCTGTCTCCTTTCCAAGACCGTGCAATCTTTCAAAAATGCCGAACTCTGTATCATAGCAATCACTCAAAGAGAATTCTACGATACTGAAATCAAGTCTCTTCAAACATCTAACCCTCTATCCAAGAATTCATCAATTCTTGCTCTAGATCCAACACTAGACGACGCTGGCTTATTGAGACTAGGTGGAAGACTTTCGTCGATCTGAAATCGACCTCACAGCTAAATTTCAGGTAATCATTCCACCAAAGTGCCATGTTGCCCTACTCATCGCCAGACATTATCATTCTCAAGTAAAGCATCAAGGGCGTCTTTTCTCTGAGGCAGCGATACGTTCAGCAGGTTATTGGATTATTGGTTGCAAACGACTGGTCAGCTCCATACTCAACAAGTGTCGCAAACTTCGAGGACAACCTGCACATCAGAAAATGGCTGATTTACCCACAGACCGTGTCACCCCTGCACCTCCATTCACATTTGTTGGAGTCGATACATTTGGTCCTTGGTCGGTTTGTACAAGACGCACCAGAGGTGGAGTGGCCCATGACAAACGATGGGCCATCATATTTACCTGTATGGGCACTCGCGCCATTCACATTGAGGTAATAGAGCAAATGACATCATCATCCTTCATTAACGCACTTAGACGTTTCCAAGCCTTAAGAGGGAACGTTAAACAGTACAGATCGGATAGAGGTACAAACTTCATCGGAGCCACGGACGCTTCAAAAAGTGACTGCATCAACGTTGAAACTGAAGATCTCAAAACCTTTCTTTACAACGGTGGATCTGAATGGCTATTTAACCCTCCTCATGCCTCACATATGGGCGGATCCTGGGAAAGGATGATCGGTGTAACCAGAAGGATTCTGGAATCCACATTAGACAAGCATTCAACACGACACCTTACTCATGAGGTCCTGGCTACATTAATGGCTGAGGTCTCTGCATTGTTAACAATCGTCACATCATTCCCTTGTCTTCAGATCCTGAGCAACCTATATTACTCTCTCCTAATGTTCTCCTTACACAGAAAATCCAACCTGCTTCAGAGTCACTACCACATCTTGATATCACAGACATGTACAAAGCCCAATGGAAACAAGTTCAACTGCTTGCAGAACATTTCTGGAAACGCTGGCACCAAGAATATTTACAGTCTCTTCAAACCAGACAAAAGTGGCCCCAGCAACAACAAAACATCGCGACAGGGGATTTAATTCTATTAAAGGAGAAAAACGTAGGTAGAAATACTTGGCCCATGGGAATAGTGTCTGAAGTATTTCCAGGAGATGATGGAAACGTCCGTAAAGTCAAAGTACGAGTAGCCAAGGACAACAAAGTCACAACTTATACGCGCCCAATCACAGAACTTGTTCTCCTCCTTCCAAGAACTGAATAAATGACTTATGGCTCTTTCATATTCGTCCCTCCCAAGAACCTTTTTAGTGATATTCATTAAAAACATCAAGCGGGGAGTGTACTGTTTCGCTCAGTCAGCTCGCTTTGGTACTCTCTAGCGTTTGGAGGTAACGCTCTTTTCGGATTCTCTTCGAATGGCCTTCCACACGCAATTCCAACGTTGGACTTTCTCCATTATACCCCTAGCTACCCACAGTGTGTGTGACATTAATATCATTTGAAACAACTATAAAGTACACTAATCTTATATATATACACTGATATTTGGATGGCTTCTCGTTTGTGACTTTATTCATATTTGTGAACTTTCCATGTGTGTTGCTTCAGTCTCTATGCAGTTTCGATATGCCTACGTACCAGTGACATTTGTAGTTATCTTCGTTGCTCTTCTAGCACCTGCCGTGCCTTTTTATTTCATGGACATTAATTTCTTACTTTTTATAAGGACTTTGCTCTTTCGTAATATAAGTACCGGTCTATAATGTTACGTAATCACAGCCCTGTTCCTAGCCTATTTTTGTGATTCAAGGGACACAACTCTGCCCGGTAAATTTATCTCCCAGGGCTATTTTTAGTTAGCGACCGTTACTTTTAATTTCTCAAACGTAATCAGTCCTTTACTTTCTATTGTATTTTGTTTTGTTTCAGTTTTTACCGCTTCATATGTATCTCTACGTAAAAAGAATGGTCATCGTCCAGTATTAAAACCAGTTATTTTTAACTCCAGTGTTGGATGACTTTTTAACATTATGTGGAATGCTATGTATGGTTAGCTGTCTGTTAACTGGGCTTCTCCTACGACCCAGGGTAGCAGAACATTATTAGTTAGCCTACTTGTTGGTCCTTATATTTTCATTCATATGTCAAACTTTATTTTCGCTCAGCAGAATTAAGAGAAATTGCAAGTCGATTTGAGAGTAACTTTGCGCCTAGGTACCTATCGGAGGTCTGGGGTTTTCTTCGGACAGAAATCCGATTTTACTTCCTCACTAAACCGGGCAGCCCCACCATATTGCCGTACATACCTATGGCCTAATCTTGAAATAGGCGGAAAACATCAATCAAGTCAAGTAAATTTCCAACTACGCTTGGTGGATGCAGAGCCAACAGTACTCCTCCCCGACCCCCCCCCCCCCCAAAAGTAAAAAATAAAAAATCATACAAAACAAAAACATACAATTTGAACAACATCGGCATGTGATCGACTGACATTTTACGCCGCACTCAAAATTATATTACACTGATATGGTGGAGTAGCCTACCCCTGACAGCTCTTACATGTGCGGCGATCGAGAGAAAAATTCACCTTTTTTTTCATCGGAGTGGGGTCCGATCCCGCGCCGCATTGATGTAAAGCCTGTGTCAGACTTTGGAACTATCACTATATAAAGGAAAATAAGAAAAACTGGCATGTACAGTACTGTCAGTGACTAAGTATCAATCCTCCGCCGTTCCCCCGCAGAGCTTTGCTAACACCTCCACGGAGGATCGGTGACGGAAAATCAGAAGCTCTGCGGGGCATTTCTCTCGCCTCCTGAACTGAACTGCATTTGAGACGTTGATGCAACTGACGACAGACTGTGAACAACCTTGCAGCACAGAAGTTTAGGCTTACCACGGCGAAAACTAATGTGTAAAATTGAAAAGAGGAAATGTTTAGTTTGTCTTACTTGTACGTCTGAGGCGGGAAACTGACTGTCCGTAATCAATTAAATTCATCTTCCAGTTTTATTTTTTTTTATTCCACGAGAAATATCTTGCATTTGGATATAAGTAGCGATTCACTCAGAAAAAGGTGATTTCTGTTAAACCAATATTATCTAAAAGTTTTTATATCCATCGTCTGTGTGTTAAAACACATGCCCTGTTTAGCAGCAAGGCAGGTTGAGTCCATCTCTGACCCTTTTGTGAGGTTGAGTTTTCACATTTTCTATTTTGAGTTTTTATTTACATGCACGTCCAACAAAAAATATAGCTTATTTACAGCCTATTTAGTTGAAATTCCTTTAAGTAGTTTTGCAATTGTTAAAAAAAAAAATAGAAAAAATAAAAATTCTACAACACCAGTTATGAAGGTATCCCCCCCCCCCCTCCTATATGTAATGAGACACAACTATTGTCATGGAGACAACATATCCAGACAGGTTTGGCGCCAGGGTACTAATTGAAGGTTGAACAATGTTCCAAGTGTGGGAAAATTGTCACCACAACAAAGCAGATCATTTTCAACTGTAGAGCTATACACAGCATGTACTTGGTTATTTTCAATGTGCTATTGAAACAAGTAACACTGTAATCATAGGCCTACCCGTGCAAGACTGTTCATTCTTCTTCAATGGCTTGAATCAGCTGAACAAATAAATTGTCTTCATCTTATCAATAAGCATTATATGTCAATTACTGAATTTCTAAAAAAAACATTTTTTTTAATTTGTATGTATTTAAAAAAATAGATAACGCATTGTTTCTTAACTAGGTCATTTCGCTGATGGCTGATTGGTTTAAATATCAATCAGGTCATGTTCCCGTCGTCTGATTGGTCCAAACTGAATACAGCTCACTTAATTTATGTCCAACTGGAATCCTCTCGATCTTTTCCTGCTGTGTATTGATGAGTTTTCTATCCATTTGAAAGTTTTACGAAATAATGAATGAAGTTAGTTTTGATTTATTAGAAAATTCCTGCTGTTCCCATTCAATTGTTCAATTGAAACTAAAACAAGATTCTTTGCAATGTTAAATAATGATTTGTGCAGTGCTCATACAATGTCGCATACGGCCATAACGGTGTAATCCACACGTGGCTATTCTATTTAAACCACCTTACGAAATATGACCGACTGCCACTGTCAGCTGACGGACTTAAGAGCATCGGTGAAGGCATAGAAAACCTCCGCGGGGGATTCGTGTCGGCTCCGTGGAACCTCCGCGGAGGATTTGAGTGGGCTCTGCGGAGGATTTTAAAAAGGTCCGCGGATGTTCCGCAGGGGATAAATGCTGGGTCTGCAGGGGATCAGCGGAGGATTGATACTTAGTCACTGACAGTACTGTACAATGTAAATTTGGATAATAATTAATGATCTCGATAATAAACAAACAAAAATTGTCCCAAAACATCAGGCCCCTATCTATTTTTCTTGAACAATATAGCCTATAACTGTGTTTTACACTAGGAGTAGGACTCTAATTAAGCGTTCGTCTCTGTAAGAAATTTAAAAGATCTTTGAAATGAATTAATATATCTGTGTGAAAGGCCTACTTTTAATATGAATTAGTTTTGCTTTATCTATTTTGTCTACCATTTATCTGATTATTTGCTACTGGCATGGCAGTTACTGTAACTTGTAAGTTATAACTTTTATATGCTTTCTACGTATATATTAATTCGTTTCACTTTACAGCTGATGTACAGCTTATTTGAGATGGATTTATAAATATACGGCTGAATATTTATGTTTAAATCGATCTCCGGTATATCTGTGTCTTCTAAATCATCACTCAAGTCCCGTTTTAAAAGCCATAGAAAAGTAATACTACAATATCGCACATAACGTGCAGCGAGCTGAAGTCTTAAAGAGAAGCCTGTGACATCACAGGCAAGTAAATAAGGGAAGGAAGTCATGTGTGGTATTTTTATTTATATCAAAGAAAAAATGTTTTTTAAAAAAAAAAAAAACAGACTTTTTAAAACAATCCCTTTCTAAAACATTGTTTCTACAAATGAAATGCCTATTATGATGATTTAAATCCTTTGCATATGATCTTTAAATGGCTAAGGAAGATATTTATACGGTTTACGAAAAGTTTTGATTGGTTGTTGGTGACAAGCGGTCTCGTTCTTTCTGGATTTTTTGCGTCAAAATGGCGGACCTGTCCAATGACGAGTGTAATTTTGAAGGATTTACCTTAAAGGCCCACTTGCCGCCGTAGCCTGTTAAAATTTGCTAAGAAAACCAATTTACATGAGCTTACTACGACTAATACCTCTAAACTTAAACATAGGACACATAAAACATGTTTAGTTAGCTTTAGAATGTAGAAATGGGGTGAAAAACAAACGAAGAATCGAACAACGATCAGTGTCGGTCAACTTTCGTGTTGTATTACCCTCACTTCAGGCCTTTTTTTCCGTTTTAGTTCACTCTCTCGACTGAAACATAAAATCGCCCCTGCAAGTAGTTTGGTTTGTTTATGTTCCGGGCACCTAACAATTCAAATTTTCAAATTCAAATTAAAAATATAAAGTGACGTCCAAACTTTTAAATTTTGGTAAAAATAGAAAGCTCCTAACTTATATTGTCTGGGAAAAATACAGAAAACGGTCTTTCTTTTTTAATGTAAACAATATTCCTGATTTTCGCGGCAAGTGTGCCTTTAAACGACATCATTAGTGACTATGACATCAGTCTGTCTGACTCCGAGGATGATGATTCTTCCGAAGATGAGCTTCCTTTGGATATTTTTTGCAGGGAAAGTGGCGATGTTTGCGATGTTTGTGATGCAAGTAGAACAATAACAACTCCTTGTATCCAAGGGCGATGGAAAACTGACTTCGGAAGTAAAAGTGGCCGATTTCAACGAGCACACGGGGCCAACTGTAATACTGGACAAGGAAACGGATGAATTGGACTTTTTCCGGCTTTTATTTCCAGAGTCTTTAACGGATTTATTGGTTGAGCAGACGAATTTGTACGCCTAGCAATGTATGTCTAGGAAGGAGGACTCAAAATGGCGTGATGTGACTTCAGAAGAAATCAGCGCTTTTCTCGGCCTGTATGTTCTTATGTCTATCCTCCAATTTCCATCTTATAAGCTGTACTGGCTACTGACAAGTTGCTACTTATCCAGTCTGTGTACATCATGACAAGGGACAGGTTTGACAAAATCCTACAGTATTTCCATCTACTAATCCACCTCGAGGAGAAGAAGGACATGACAAGTTACACCATGTTTGGCCCATTTTTGATGAAGTTCAGAAAATTTGGTCTTGAATTATGATGTGCACAAGGAAGTCAGTGTTGACGAGGCGATGATTCCTTTTCGTGGATTGATTGGTGTTTTACTCTGCGCTGAAGATTATTTCACTTATATGGCGGCGTTGCCAGTTTTATTGTGGGAGGAAACCGGGTTTCAAACAGTATATACTCAACAAGCCGTGTAAATTTGGTGTGAAAGTTTGGGAACTGGCGTATAGTCACAACGGTTATGTCTACCAGATGCAACTATACACTGGCAAGAAGGAGTCGGGCGGAGCAGAATTGGTCCTAGTACACGAGTGGTCAGTGATTTGACTGAAATATTGTCTGGTAAGAATCATCACGTGTTCATGGATAATTTTTTTCTCTAGTCCTCAACTTTTTGAGTCTTTGTTGGCGAAGCAAATCTATGCAGCTGGGACTTACAGGGCAAATGTTTACAGAAAGAAAAAGGTAACAGCAAGGCTTACCAGAGAGGAAATTTAGTGGCAACTTCTTGGTATGATAACCGGCAAGTGAATTTTCTTTCAATCAACAGTGACCCACGTCAGTTGTCCAGTGTTAGTTGAAAACAAAAGGAGGGATCAAAGATACAGGTTCCAGCTCCCCACGTCGTCTCAGAATACACTACGTATATGAGCGGCGTGGACCACGGAGACCAGCTTCGGATGCAATACCCAAGTGCCAGAAGGTCAAAGAAATTCTGAAAGTATATCTTCTGGTTTTTGTTTGACACGGCAATCTCTTCTTCTTTTATTTTGACGAAGGAATCGCCGAATAATCAGGACAGAGCCTCCAAAGTGAAATCACAACTCGAGTTTCGCCAGAAGATAGCCTCAAAGTTCATTGGGAATTTTCGACAGAAAAGGAGGCCACCAAGGTGAGAAGAGAGTCGAATTATGGATGCACAATTTGTAATGTGAATTTGTGTGTCACCTGCTACGAACTGTACCATGTCCAACTTCGGCGATCTCAAGAGGAGTAAATTATCACTATTACTCCGATTCCAAATGCCCTTTTAAGGGCAACCCAATTCTAATGAATAAAGTTTCTCAATTTGCACAAACCCACCACAAAGTCCCTCACTTCCCTTTTCATTTTTTTTAGACTCTTACAAACACATTGTCAAAAACAACTGTTTTTACTCCAATGATGTCAATAATTTCAAAGCATTGAGCTGATAACCATTTTTAGTTCAACGTGATAGTCAATTATTATTTCTTTTTTTTAATTATTATTCTTAAAACGTCCGAATTTATATTGGAAAAATGTTTTATAACAAAATAAATATATTATCTTGAAAAATCAGACAAATTTTGTAGGTGTGGCCTGTCATTTGGCAAAACCAACCAATGAATCAGCTCGGTTCTGTCACATGATCATAACTGGTAGAGAGCTAACCAATCACGAAGTTGATAAGCCGTATGTAGGCCATCTTGTAGTTTTGGTACTGAAAGACGAAAAATTTATCAATTATATTCGCTAATTTGTGGTTGAAAATTCCGAACCATCAATGAGTCATTGCTATTTTTGAAATATCCAGATTTTGCAAACGTAAAAAAACCCAGTAAGTTTGTAAAACATTTTGAACAGCGCGCTGCTAAAGGTTGTAGTCTGCCGATCTAACTATAGTAGCGGCAAATAATAGGAATTTTAAACAAAAGTAAGTGATATTTGGAATGGAATTTTTTCATGAGCACAATGAGTGAGCAAACGAATAATAATCTGCATGATAAATTGGTTGTGACCACAAAAATTCTATTGATAGCCTATATAAGTGAACAAACACTTTTTTGTGTTTTAGTGCATTCAACGGCTTCAAAACTAAATCCAGTCCATAACTTTTTCAAAAATGTGATAAAATGAAGGCATGGCCACCACATATTTCGTAAGTCTTTACTTTATTGCTCAAATATAAAAATTCGCCTCACTACAGGCAAAAATGTCAACCGATGCAGGATCCACCTTGCTGACTGCTGCTGCCTGCTCGGAACGAGGTCGACAGCACAGCTGTAGTACCGGCAGCCGTAAACGCTCACAGGGACGAATGAGTTAAAGAGGTTCTAGTCCAATGATAAATATATTTCCTGTTGATCATACTTGTAAATAAAAACCTTCAAAACTTTCACCCCACAGAAAGATTAGCGCTGGACTCAAGCAGGCTTTGTTGATCAACTGGGCATGTGTCTTTATGGATTTTAACGAAGAAATATTACATAAAAGGTGGCTATGTTTTATAGATTGATGTGAAAAAAAAAAAATGCTTTACAGAGTAAAGTAACTAATCACCAGGAATATACATTTAGCAACCAGTTATTTCTAAATACAAGATATTTCATGTGGATTTTATGAGAAAAAAAACATGAAGATGAATTCACTTGATTACGGCCTTCCAGAGTCAGACGTAAGATAAACTTAGCATTTTCTCTATCCTAGTTTGTATGATAATCAAAGAACAAATTCTTTGAAGAAAAATCTTTGTTGAACAGTGTTTCACATTTTTTCTTGGATGTAAATTTTTGATATTTGCCGCTTTTAATATAGTTAATAAAAGAGCAGTTTGGATAAAAATGCCCTGGTGAAATCACTTTTGCCGTGGAAAATTGAATTGCAAAGGTTGGACTACACCCAGTTCGACAAAACGATAGCTGGTACAACCTGGTCTCAGACAGCTAGTCACAAATATAGACTGCAGCCACAGCACAGTGGACTACTTTTAATCCGAGGCGGTCACATGCTGTGAATTCCCGTTTCAAATTATCATCTTTTGTTGTGTCTTTAACACCCAGAGCCTTTCGCTTCCTCTTTTTTCGGGCGTCTTTTAAGCACTTTTTATTGCATTTTTTTAAAGATTTGATCCTGAAATATTATACAAATTGTCTGCAAGTGAATATTGTGAAAAGCAATTTGGTGGAAAAAATAAATATGATGAATAACAGTTAAAATACAAAGAATTAAAGCTCAAAGTTTTTTGAAAAGGTGTTATTTCTGTGACAATCGAGTGATGAATTCTGTAACAATAAGCAGAGAAGATTGAAATATACACAATGCTTTTCTTTTTTACTTACCTTAGGCTTTTCTCATTTTCTATTCCATGTATGCCATCATTAAATATAACCTGAGACATTTCTATTTCTTCTTGCACATCTTCCTCTTCTGAATTTTGTGTCATCATGGAAAGGATACTGTCCTGTTCTTCAAAGATATTCACCTTAGGAAGACCGGATGACCTACTCTTTGCAAGGTCTGCCAATGCATAAACTAATGGTTCATCGTGGAGCTCTAGAAAAAAATAAGAAGTATGCTGTCACAACAAGGATGACCAAAGTTATCAAAGTTAACAAAGACCAAAGTTACAACAACTTGGTACATATTTCTTTTTCAACTTTTGGGGCATAACGCATGAAGAAAGAGAAAAACAGATCAAATTGATTTTCGATAGACTTCTTTCAATTGCCGTATCAAGCTATTTGAAGCTTCAAAGTTGTGAATGAAAGACTTTTGAGACAATGCATTAACGAGAACATTAATTTGCAGGAGGGTGTTGCAATGAGTTTTGTCACAACGTACGAGTTTTATTCCAATCTTGACCAGTTTTGTTCTCAACACGTCACGTGTTTTGATACAAACAGTCAACAGCTTTTGTACCAAATTTTACATGTCACGAGTTTTGATACAAACAGTCGGCAGGATTTGTAACAAATGTTGGCTGATGTTTAAAACCTTTTTTTAAAAAGTAGATGGAGTTAAGAGTAAATTAGATTATCATAAAGAAAAAAATCAAATGCTGAAAAAATGCCGAATTATCAACATGAAGACAACTTTTCAACAAAAGAATGAAAAATTCCTTAGCATGAATTGAACTCAAAGCCGCGATGTGTAGGGCGACCTCGTTTGCCGGTATTAGTATGCTGAATTTCCAAATAAAGCCAAGCCAAATAAAGGGGGAAACAATAGAGGAAATTGTGATTGGCATACCTACAATAGCTGCCCGATAAACCACAAAGCGGCTTCTAATTCCACTTCAGTACGTAAATATATGTTTCTGGTTAAAATTATGGTATTGAACGGTTAATAAGAACAGCCTGGCTAGGGGAACAGTGAAATTTCCCTGATAAAGCCTTGGAAATGCGACGATGAATAATAAATCATTTGGGTAAAATCGTGGTCATTCGGGCAATAGACCATTTGCCAGTTTATCACGCAACAATGACACGACGTCATGGCACCAATCTTAGACCGGACAAGCCCAGCTTCCAATTAGACTTTAGCTATATTCATTTGAGCTCCCGTTTCATGCAAGATGTTTTCCATTACTTGATTATTTCAGACATAAACTGTCACAATATCGGGTTCCTTTCCTAAAATATGTTGTAAAAATGCTGAAAATTTTGAGTTAAAAACAGTTGGATGCTTTGTTCGGTCTACCACATATGACCGTCATTGTGACGTCGCTAAATTACGTCATTTTCAAATAATTGGCAAATCACCTATTCGTCATAGGCCTACCTGTACAGGCTAACAAGTCAAGTTCAATCTAAGGCAAAGCTTTCTTTTATTCATTTTGGGTAATTCGACATAGTTGAACCGGGTAGCAGGCAAACATACCACGGTTCCATTTCTACTTAAAATGGCATGAGCTGCCAAAATTCACACTCTTTTCCTAATTTCTGATCATTGCGACGGTAAGAGGCGTTAAAGGCCATCGAAAAACTAAACGATTGGCGTTGGATTGAGGAAAATCCATACAGTATGTGGCCTGTCCCCCCAAAAACGTGTTCGAAAAGCAAACCAAATTTAAATAACCGGGACGACCATTTATTCATTCTAAGCCAAAGTTAATTCAGGTTCTAGTCTCGAAAATGTACGATAAAGTATTGTTTTTAACTAACTTTGGCTTAGAATGAATGGGTGTCCCGGTTATTTAAATTTTGTTTTCATTTCGTACAGGACACATACTGTATGGATTTTCCTCATTCCAATGCCAATCATTTAGTTTTTCGATGACCTTCAAAGCATCTTAAAACAAGTGTGAATTTTGGCAGCTCGTGCCACTTTAAACTAGTAAAAAAATCAGTTTTAGTTTGAGAACAGATTACTCTTCAAAATGGATTTTTGTTTTGTTTGCAAGGAAACACTGTTACAAATAAGTACATTGCAATTTACATGACTATCTTATCAAACTTGTTTCAGTTGAAAGTTACAAAAAAGTTGATGCCAAGTAAGCAATCGGAACACACTCCGGCTGTCTCCACTTGCTACCGGTCGGCATTGACACGCCTCGGACACAGCCTGATAACTTATGGGGTTTACGTGCGTGAAATACCTTCTGATAGATTGCAGGTCATTTTGAATGTGGCTACCAAATAGGTACTACGGTAAATGACGTCCGAATCCGACCGATGCCCGATCCGACCGGCGGCGGAGATCACATACCATGGTGATTAGCCACCTAGTGTGCTGCCAACGCCTGAGCTGACAGCTAGTCAAGCGCCTACATGACCTATAACTTACTGGCTGTCGACCGGTAATGGAGATTTCCGACTTAAAGTAGATACGTATAGTCCCAAGATGTTGTGCATTAACCATTTTTATTAGATTCGCGAAAAAATAAATACGTGTTAAAAAATCAAGCGGAGTTTTGTTTGTTTTTCATACAGTCAGCTTATGACCAAGCGTCAAATCATTCTTTGTCACGTCTATGAAATTAATTACTACGCCGTACGTAGCGTTTGTGTCTCCAAAATGACTTTGTTGTATACTGACAGCCGTATTTTGGAATTACGGTCGTCAGTATATAGAGATCATTTTGTAGTCAGAAACCCGGACCAAGCCGCAAATCGCTAAATTGCCGTGGTTTCAGTTTACTTTCTCAATATATCACGGCTTTTGAAGCCTTCGGCGGACAAGATATCAAACATCGGTATTACAAAATAACCACTAGCTGTAAAGATCAAAATTCACGAATAACATGCACTCAGATCGAGAGATTTTAACTCACAAACTCCTGTTCGCTGCAGTCTATACATGATCTAATTTGAAAACTTCGAGTTCTTGAAAATCACGTAAGAATATTATAGTTTAATATTACTTGAAGTGAAAACCCACGTGGTCTGTGGCAGTTTTATCGATCCCTTAAACAGGAAGCCATTTGATTGGCTCTTATTTTGATTGACAGGTATGTATAGTCCAATCAGCAACCATAAGACCCAAAAGAAAGCTGAACAGCTCACTCTGGACTGTCGAATATATAAAATATTTTAGGCCTACGTGTTCAAACGCCCGCTTATAACAATAAAACATTACAAAATGTCTTTTGGTCGTTCTAATATTTAAAAGCAATTCTCTATGGTTTTAGAGGGTGAGTATAATTTAGCAACAACTCATTGAATTTGAGTCTATGATTTCCGATTGTTTTCCTGTCTTGCTGGCGTCGTCAACACTCCCGTGAAGTTGGTAGCTTGAGTGCTCAAATGGCGACGGGGAACAACAGATACTTGTGCATGTAATTAACCCATGATTAGTATGTTAATGATCGATTATACTACATTAAGGAATTGTTTTTTCATCAAACGTTTTTTTCTGGTGGTCCAATCGTCCTACAAATATCCAAGCCCAGATTGAGTAAACTGGTGAGCATCACGGCACGACTGGACGATGGCCGCTTCTGTGTCGCCACGTGGGTAGTCACTTTGGTTTCAGATAGAATATCTGTGTTTTTATATAAATATATAATCAACTAACAAATGAAAGTTGGATAGCAGACTACGTGTAGTTTATATATTACTCATAGTGATATGTTTAGGGCCATACGCACATGTTGTAAGTTTGAAAGTTGTGTTGGAATCTCAGCCGCAGTGAACATCGAACGCTCCCAGGGCCGTTTGTGACGAAAAAAATATAAAATCCGGCATAGGCAGATTTCTCAGCTAACTGCGCGTTTTCGTAGGTCTACTAATTGATGTTGTTGTTGTACCAAAGTGACAACGAAGACCTGCGTTTAAATTAAACTGTAATGGGAAAACGCTTCTGTTAAAAGCATGTTTTATTAGCCGAAATAGTCTCATTGAATCGATTCCCAGCCTCGGAGATATCAAAGGCCAACCAAACTAATCGTTTCACACGTTCGCTGATCGCTCTATTCATGCGACTCAACAGGAGGTTGAACCAGACTACTACTCACTTTGGGTAAAAAATCGGTCGGATTCGGACGTCATTTACCGTATAGCCGTGTAATGAACAGCTTCCATACCATAAGAAGGGCCCCAAAAAAGTGCCCTCGTGATAATGTAAGGGAACGAAATACTCTGTTTGTTAACTTTGGAGCTCTATCAGTTTTATAATTAAAGCGTTGGAGGATTTCTGAAATGTACCGAAACTGTAGTGCCCTTAAGCGGATATGAAAATTGTACGTTTCACGGCTACCTTTTTGCCATTTTTGGTCGCCACATTCAAAACCACCTGCAGTCTATCAGAGGGTATTTCACTCACGTAAATCCCCGAAGTTATCAGACTGTCAAATAAGAAGTCCATTTGGGACAGTATTTTACGCAAAACATGAGTTATATGCTTATATTAAACTGTTTCCAACCATATCTGGTGTATTGTGTTTGTTCAATTAAAATAAAAAACGGTCGAAGAATGTTATGTAGTGAAAGGAGAAGGGGGGGGGGGGGGGGTGTCATGTTTTCTTGTGGTAGATTTTAACTATACGTAGACGTTCCAATAGGCCTGTAACCAGGCTTTATTTCTGTTGAAACCACGAAACTGAAAACTGAAATGAAAATGAGCTCGTATGCACTGTTTTATCTCCTGTACGATTAAAAAAGATGTAGCCATATCGCTTTACCAACGGGACAGTGAACGGTTTGTTTGTTTATATTGAAGTTATGACGATCGCCCTCATTAGGCCTAATGATCGATTTGGATAGGGAGCATGCATATATATTATTTGCTGATAGTGAAAATCTCGCTTTTTCCCAATCTACGTCCTGGGTTTTGTATTAGTTGAGTAACAATTTATCCCCCGAGAAAACTCACACAGTCTAAAGCCTATTAGGACGAGGATACCCTATCCCATATATACGCACAAGAAATTTGACAAAATACGAGAAATACTCTAAAATATCAACAACACTGGAAAATGAGACATGACACAACTACTTGGTAGTGAGTTTGTACCAGCCAAGTTTCAAAATAATCCTCTAAATATTAAACAAAATATGACCAAGACAAAAAATATCGGCAGAATGTGACCATTGCCACAAAAAGGGCAAAATACCAGCCAAATTTCAAAGCAATCCTCAAAATATTACCCGAGACATGGCCAGGACAAGAAATCATGACGAGCCAACCCACGGACGGACAAGGTGGCAACTAAATGTTCTGTTGAAAGTTATCAGAGGGCAAAGCTATCAGCCACTATAAAATTGCATACAGCAGACATTTTTGAACAAAAGCTGTCGCCTCTTTGTATCAAAACGCGTGTCCTATTAAAATTGTTACAAAAGCTGTTGACGGTTTGTATCAAAACTCGTAACATTGATTTTGTAACAAAACTCGGCAGGGTTGGAACAAAACTTGGGACATGTAACAAAAGCTGGCGCTCTTGTGACAAAACTTGTAACCTTTTGTGACAAAACTCGTCAACATTGTAACAAATCTCGTGAGTTGGAATAAAACTTGTACGTTGTGACAAAACTTGTTGCAACAGCGGTAATTTATAAAGGAGCATAAATGTGTGAAGTTTTGAAGTTGTCAGCGAAAGACTTTTTGAGAAAAGAGTTTCGGGAAACCCAAAATACGCCTGGAAAGGCACAGTAACTGAAATGAAATCTTACCACTAAAACCTTTAAAATCCATCTGTATCAAATTTAAAATGGGCTATTTGGATCAAAGATTATTAACAAGATTTGTACTTGGTACAAGTCATCAATTCTCGCTGCTGTTAAATCGTGATTGCTTGTTGTCAATATAGTTTGGACTAAAATGTTTCAATTTTTTAGAAGAGTAGTTTATAATTTATTAATCATACTTAAACAAAGGCAATTAATTGGCAATTTTGCAGCTCACACCAATTCAAGTAGATTTGAAAACTTTTCTCATAATATCATTTTTCTATATTATTTGGCTACAAAAAAAAAACAGTTGAGCATGGCATGGCCATGTGGTATGGAGGACCATAGAACAGTCAACACTTATAGTGATAAGAGACTTAGAGATTTAGAGTATGTTTAAATAGAGTACAGGTATGTAAATAGAACAAGGCTGGGTTACTCATCTCTTTGTCTGTAGATAAAACTTTAATCCTTATATGTATTTTTCATTTGATTAAAACGTTATATATTGATTTAAGAATAGTTTTAATCAATTTAGAAACATTATTGCAATTTGAAAAAATCCTTTTTTGATGAGAATCGGAAAAGTAGAAGCCATCGGAAAAGTAGAAGCCATTTTATAATTTAAAGGTTATTTTCATGAAAATGAAAGTAAGAATAAAAGGGAATGTACATAATCCAATAATTTGCAATAGTTGATATCATAAACAATTTTTTTATACACTGTCTGTTAATATGGTATGTAACATGAAAGATTTGAAAACATCAGATCATATTTGTTAAAGTTATGGAGAGAAAAAGTAAATATTACATAACCCAATATGGCTCCCATATTATGTAACCAGTGATGTTAAAAATAGTTTGTGACACACCTTCTACCCATAAGGTATATACTTAGAAAAAATTGTGCAGATGGAATCAAAACTTAAGAAGTTATGGAGCGGAAGGGAAAGCGGACGCCGGACAGCCGGACTTCCGGAGATGATACCATAATACAGCCCGCTTTTCAAGCCGGGCGTATAATAATGTGTTTAGAAGGACATTTATAGTTGCCACTATAATGGCTCTAGCAGACGGCCGTCGTGAGTGCGGCGAGCCACTATAGTCGCCTCAGGCTTTGCACTGTAGAAATGCGCGGAGCCATTATAATGGCTTTTGATAGTACCTACGTTAAATGCTGTTCGATTGGATAACTATACGTCCATAAAATCTATGGAATATTCATGAAACATACTTTTATTATCGCAATTTTGATGGCGGGAAAGTGCAGAAGTGAAATTAGCGCTTCTGCCAAAATGGCGGCAGTTGTTTATTCTGACAGCAATAGCAATTCGGACAGTTCTTTTTACAGATTTTGTAGGTTAGATATTGAAGATTTCGTGTTGTTAGGCAGCAAATTCACCTATGGATCCGATCATGACAGCACAAGTAGCGAAGACAAGGACTCGGACAAAGAAAACCAGCCGGAATTCACGTATGGTTGGAAGACTGTAGGTGATCTACCATCAGACTTTTTCGATCAGCGTTCCACAGGGGTACAGAGTTTTCTGAGTTTTTGTGGACCTCGGAATATTCCAACTAGTGTTACAACTCCAGCAGATTTTATTCTTCTTTTACTTGGTGAACAGCTTTTGGATGATTTAAAGGCAGAAAGAAGACTCCAAATTGTCAGTATGAAACATCAGTCGCGGAAGAAATGAAAGCTTACCTCTGGCTTGTTTTTAACATGGGCCTTATACAGAAAAAAAAGTTGAATGAATATTGGAGTACACAGCTTTCTCAACAAACTCCTTACTGTTCTACTGTGATGACGAGGGATCGTTTTTTAATGGTGGTATCTATGCTCCACTTCAAAGAAGGAAATGAGAATTTACCTGGTCGGGCTCACAAGGTATAATATTTAATCTCTTCATTTATGAGAAATTTTCAATATTATTTTTATCTTGGTAAAGAACTATCAGCTGACGAAAGTTTAGTTGGCTTTCAAGGAAGAGCTCAGTCCATTCAGTACATGCCAAATAAACACCATCATAAATTTGGAATCAAGATAAGGAATTTGTGTGAGAGTAGCACTGGTTATACCTGTAATGTCGAAATGTACTCCGGTAAATCAACTGCCAATGGACTCAGTCATGACGTCTGTATGACAATGATGGAATCATACTAAGGATGTGGGCATCATCTTTACATTGATAACTTTTTCTCCAGTATCTCTTTAGCTGAGGATTTACTTAGGAAAAAGATTTACCTGACAGGTACGCTGAGGTCCAATAGGAAAGGCATCCCTTCCACCATCAAAGTCAAACAAAAAAAGGTGATATTATTGCAGCTCGCAAAGGACTATTTTAATTTCCACGACAAAAAGCCAGTGATGTTTTTATCTACAAATGACACTGCTATTCCCCATACTTACCTGTCCAAGAGGAATAGGGAGCGACATGTACCTCATGTTACCTTGAGTTACAACTAGCACATGGGCGGAGTTGATTTGTCAGACATGAGAATATACATGTTTTTAGATGAACGACGGTTGGCTTGGTCGCTTGGCACTAAATGCCTTCATTATTTACCAACAACATGTCACACCTGGCACACCTACGAAGAAATTGCACAGAAGGTTGTTTATGATACAGGTAGTTGAAGGAATGGTTGGTGATTTTCGTGAGGAGCGACGTGTTGGTAGGCCTGTCATGTCAACCAAAGATCGACTAACAAGTTACCAACCGGCAAACAAAGAAACTGTGTTGTGTGCACAGACTTGAAAAGAAAGAAGAGAGTGCGCACATCTTACGTCTGTCTCACCTGTGACGTGGGATTGTGCCCTACATGCTGGCATAATTACCACACAAAGAAAATCTTCAAACCATCCCAAACCAGTGAGTGTTGCAAAAACTGTTTTTGGAGACTGTAAATAATAGTTTTGTGTTTACCTGTTTTTACCTGTTGATTGCTAAAATTCCCCATCTGTATGGACTTTCCTCGGACAACTGCCCATACAGGTGTGCTGCCAAACATCCAGGCTGTTCTGCTGCCCGAGAAAACTCCTGTGAGTTGAAAAATGAGCCTGCCTTCCGAGTTGTAACCATCAACTCCTTCAAACGGCCCTTTTCAAGGCCAATCGAATCTTCCAACGGCCCTTATAAGGGCCACCCAAATAAAACGAAAATGTTTCTTACCCAATTATTGCACTCTCAGAGTAGGTAAAGGTGTGTTGTGTCATTAAACAGTTTCTTTGTCACATAATTTTACTTTTCATAAAGCATAAAAAAATTGTCTTTGCCCGAAAAATCTGAAAAAAATCATGCCATCTGGGGACTTAATTATTACCTGGAAATCAGGTAGGCATGTACTGTGAATATGAATTACTAACAAAAATTCCAAGAATAAAATAAAACAAATCGATATGATCTTTATTTTTGAGCATTTCTAAAAACAAGAGATCAGTGAACTGATCTTAGCCCACCATAGAACACTATCAGAAAGTGAGGCTGCTTATAAACGGATCGCAAATTTGATATGTGAAATTTATTTCTTCAGTTGGTGGCTGGCTGGACAAGAAAAAAGTTTCTTCGGTAGATAGTGGCTGTTATCTGAAAACTCAAAACCAACTTTCTTCAAGGAGGCCGCACATTAACGCTACTTACCGGAGCTCTATGTACTTGCACACAGGCCAGTCAGTGATATCGCTTGTTTGAGTCCTGTACACAATTAAAATTTACAAAATCCAAAACGAATGTACACGTGTTACCAAGATGAAAGATAATGAATATCTGTCAAAAATAGCCCGTGAAAAGTGAAGAATGGGCGACGTATCACTCGTCTGATGTGTACAAATTTAAACATGACTAAAGTCAGTTTAAAAATTAATGGCAAAAAATGTCCTAATTCGTTCAGAAATTAGTGAACTCTTATAAAAAAATCTTCATGCGCGATTTGATATAAATATATGATTGAATAAAACATTTAAGTTACATTATTGGTAAATAGCATTTACAATTGCGAAGTCAGTTGCTGTACATAGCTGCCTGAATGCAAATTCGATCGGCAAAATAGTGATTGTACGTGTATTTCATTTCATTTTGAAATATTCCTTCCTTTCAAACTCCGAAAAATACAATATGGATCTTCTTAAGTGTCTTAGGGAACACTCTCCTTTAAAAATATTTATTATTGTTACATTTTTGGAAAGAATTTAGGCGTTTAACATCCAAATTCGAGAAGGCCATTTTACCGACTTCGAACAAGCCGTGGCGGCCGGCAACATGCATAGATATACTGTTTCTTATAGTCGCCCTTGGAAATCTGAAAGGAGATACGTTTTTTGATACGTTTTAAAATGACCCGAGGATTGCAATTTCACTCTGAGGTTTAATAAAGCTCCGATAAATGCCTTTTTTCCACTACTCTGGACTAGGAAATTCCAAAATAACGTCCTCAGTGCCAAAAATAGCTTATTTGTCTTTAACTGGGTCATGCTTTTAAAATGCCTGGTAGGGGCCCTGTGATTGACAGCGGGAACTGGCACTAGCGAACTAATTTCACCACCCGATTTTAGCACTTTTTAATCATAGATATTTAAATATCTCACTCACTGTCAGTATATTGGAGACAAGGAAAATATATATTAAGATCTGAAGCTGTAAATATAAGGAATTCCACAAGCTTTTATTGTCAAATTTAACATTTTCTTGTTATATACGTATGCTTGAAGTGTCCGTTCTCACCTAGACAAGTTGGAAGTTATCAGTGAATTGCGCGTCCGTTAAAGTAAATTAAACCTCTTTAACCGTATTCGAAGATTGACAAAACAAAACACAAAACAACCAACAGATGCAACATGTGATTTTATTTGTGCATTTTCAAAATTAGTTGAAGTTGTAAGAAAAAATAACCATACGGCGTCAGTGGGGTTTTAGCCGACTTTTTGCTGTCGCCATACGATGTCTTCGGTAATGAAGAAGGCTAGCACTTCATCAAGATCCGCCTGGTAGTTTTGTTGAGTCCGCGATCACAAACTATGTAGATAGAAATCACAGAAAAAATTTTGAAATAAGCAGCGAGTGCATAACAAGGCCATAGGGTTAAACTGCGTATAACATTTTACGAACATCCTTTCAGTACTTTAGAACAGTAATTAAAAAAAAATGGCCAGTGGCCGCCATTTTGAATATGCAAATGAGCAAAAAAGTGCATAGTGCGCAACGAGACCATAGGGCTAACATGCGTAAATTAGTTTACGAAAATCCTAGACTTTCTTTACTTTAGGAGAAAAGTGACAAAAAGAAGAAAAACAAAATGGTCGCCCAGCGGCCATTTTAATATGCAAATGAGCAAAAAAGTACATAGTACGCAACGAGGCCATAGGGTTAATCTGCGTACAAAGTTTTACGAAGATCCTCTCATTACTTTAGGAGAAAAGTGATACAAAGTAGAAAAACAAAATGGTCGCCTAGCGGCCATTTTGATATGCAAATGAGCAAAAGAAATAAATGTTGCACAACTAGACCATAGGAGGAACGTGCGTGTGAAATTTAAAGAAGATCCGACTAGGACTTCTCTTGGAATCGCGGTCACAAGAGAGAAAAGTGATAAAAAATAGAAAAACAAAATGGTCGCCTAGCGGCCATTTTAATATGCAAATGAGCTCAGAAAAATAGATGTTGCACAACTAGACCATATGGGGAACCAATACAAAAACATTTCATCAAAATCGGCCTGGTGGTTTTCTAGATTCCGCGATCACAAACTATGTAGGTAAAAACCACAAAATGGCCGCCAGCGGCCATTCTAATATGCAAATGAGCAAACAAAATAGATGTTGCACAACTAGACCATAAGGGAAACATGTCTGTAAAATTTGATGAAAATCCGACCAGTAGTTCACTTGGAATCGCGATCACAAGAAAAGTTTACAGACACCGGACGACGGAAGACAGACGACGGACGACAGACGACGGACGACGGACGACGGACGACGGACCACGGACAAAAAGCGATTTGATAAGACCACCATGAGATCATGGTGGTCTAAAAAAGCCAGCATTCCTGGGTTATTTACTCATATATAATACAACATTGTACATAGTGATCTGCATTGAAAAACATAGCAGCGAAGCATACATCTTGAACAAGATCGGCTTCCTGTGCTTGCCCTAGCTATTGTAAATTTTCAAAGTTGTGAGTCAAAGACTAATCGAGACAATAAGTTTACAAAGTATACGGATGAAGGAGGCAATGACGATACTCTTTGAGCAAAATTGTCAGAGGGGTAAAAATACCTTTCTTAAGTTACATGTAACTTTTGTTATTCCCCTAAAATTAATTACAATACAATCATATCAAGAGCCATCTGAAGGAACTGCCATAGTAAGACTGAGGATTACGGAAAAACAGACATATGCAGATACCAAAACATCATCAATTACAAATGTTTCCACCAATAAGCTATATACAGAACTTCATCATATTCCGAACAACTGTTCAGGAGATATCGTACAGCCAAGCAACTACCAATGAAAATATACGAATTGGAGGCTAACTGACAGACATCAAGATCAGAAGTTGACCAATTACAGAGGACGCCCACCAATTATCGATAAAAAAATGTTTATAGTGTAATGACCATATAACTATAACTGAATTTGGTGTAAATCTTTAACCCATTGCTCCCGGCGAGCGGCTTAAGCTGCATGCAGCGAACCCCTCTTACTCCTGGCGATTGGGTTTATCCGTTTTTGGTCTGGCAGTCCCATTTCCCGAGGAGCGGATAAAGCTGTGCAACATCACTCTTGATTAGTCTGTTTTATGGAATAAATATTTAATTTTTACACAATAGCCAATGAAATTCATTATATTAAGAGTCTTAAGGGTTTAATTGAGCGCTATTTTGGTAACATTCCATTGTAAGAAATGTTTAAAACTCTCTTTAAACGTGGGTTCCATACTGATGATAAAAAATTAAGACATCACCAAGTCGTCAGTTGTTTTTAACAACACAAGCTTTCGACACCTGTGCCGGTGTCTTCGCCAAGTGTAACTGAATTTAATGTTTCAAAATATTGACATATATATATATGAAAGTCTGTCCCAGGGGGGGGGGGGGGGGGGAGAAAGCAAAATTTATGGGGTTCAATCTCAGTCCACCGATGTTCTTGCCATAGTTAAGATGCGTAACCATTGTCAATGTGTTACAAAAGGAATCCAGAAAGCTAAGCTCTTGTCAGTCGTCAACCTATTGAAATATCATAGGTTTGGTTTGTTACAACAATTTATGGGATGTAAAGGTCTAAATGATATACCTCTTTTTAACACAATTAGAAACTTGTCTCCATGGTTATTTTAGACAAGAAGATTTTCCCTGTGCCCGTGTGTTTTAGTGATCATAAATATATATGAAAGTAAAGAACAAATGTGTTAAGTGGCCAATCAGTGAATTGTTTTCAACAGTAACTATGTTAGCAATATTCTGACGTTGGAGTAAGAATGATGTAAATCTGTTAACGCTATAATACAAAATGATGTTATAAGCTAACGTTATAATACAAAATGACGTAATAAGTTAACGTTACAATCCATTGCATTATAATAAAACAAGCTAAATAAAAATCAATATACATAATAAGTTTACATAAAAAATGATTACATGTATTTTACAAATTTATTCCATATTTTACTTATTTGTATACCACAATCTCTATTTAATGAAGGGTTAAGTTTTTTAATGAAGAAAGCTTCTTTAATTTTTCTTTTCCTGCAGTGTTTATCTGAAGATAAAGTTTTTATCCCTTCCCATTAGTAGGTTTTGTACATTTAAACTTGTGTTCTGCTATCGCAGATTTGTTAATGTCACCAGTTTGAACAGCTTTTTTATGTTCGTTTATTCTAAGGATAAAGGTCTACCTGTTTCACCAATATAATTTTCACCACATTCGCATGTGACATTATAAACACTATACTTTTTACAGCAATGGGACTATGTCTTTAACATCAGTCAATATATGACCAAGATTTCTGTTATTTGAAAAAACAACTCGGACGTTTTAATTTCTTAAAATACGTCTCAACTTTTCACTTAAACACTGTGAATATGGTAGTGTTATGGTTCCTAATTTTTCTGTCCTGTCGCCCGAAGAACTGTGTTTATATTTCTCTTTCGTTGATTGATTTATAACTTTACTAACTGTAGTCTTTTTATATCCATGGTCGATGAAAACTTTGGTTAAGTGATCCAGTTCTGCTTTTAGACACTGTTGATCACACACAGTTATCGCTCTTTTTACTAAACATCGTAACGTGCCGAGTTTAGTGTCTCTTGAGTGGCCTGATAAACTGTGAATATATAAATCTGTGTGGGTTGGTTTTCGATACACTGAAGTCCTGATGTTTGACGTTGTTTCACCAACCTTTTCAACTAAAACATCCAAAAACGGTAGCTTGTTGTTGTCTTCTATCTCCATGGTGAACTGGATTGAGGGGTGTAGCGAATTAAGATGTTGCAGAAATAAGTTCAGTTCGTGCTCATTTTGATTCCAAATAACAAACGTATCATCTACATATCTGAGCCATAACTTTGGTTTATGCAATGCTTTTGATAGGGCTTCTGTTTCAAATTGTTCCAGATAAATGTTGGCAACAATCAGGGAGAGGGGAGAACCCATAGGAGTACCATCTTGCATTTCATAGAAGTTCGCTCTCCATTAGAAATAATTAGCGTTTAAACATAACTTTAACATCTCTTTTAAGTCGCTGGGATTTACTGTACTTACAATTAGTTGTTTTCTTGGGAATGCAGTGAAAAACAGAGTTGAAAATTCAACTGGTCCGGTGATGTGTGCAACAACAACCGCTAGTGCGAATGTCACTTTGAAATGGTGCACCGATCTAAATAAGATCTCCGAGGTGAAATTCAAAGAACTGACAGGGCCTGGCAACATTTTAGACACTGACAGTAATGAATTTGGATTTCTAAATATGTTATTTCCGGACAAAGTACTCTTTTTTTGGACTCGTCAAACCAACTTGAATGCCACACATGCAATGCATGATTTGTAAAAACGAATAGCAAATAAAAAGTAAGTGTAACCGAAATGAAAGCTTTTATTGGGATTCAGTGATTTGATTGGCTTTATACAATCAATACAGGTTTAGTAGGAGAGGAAACCGGGCTCATTGCCCGGATGAAACCCCCAACCATCGGCAATTATCCACTCAGAAATTTTTCTATTTTTTTAATTGGTCTTAGTGGGATTCGAACCCGCGCCACATATTTATCTTTGAAATGAATGTACCGAGGTAAAGCCGAGAACGGTCATGAAAAATTAAAACTTTATTATGTACGTTTGGTAAGAATGACCTATTTGAGGGGTACACTGTATGATTATCATTAGCTATCCACAATCGGTGCCTACTTACCTGTAAAGCCCTGCAAATTTGGTGTAAAATTGTGGGAGATGGCATATACTAGTACACGCAAATGGCTATATGTTTATCCACTCCAAGTGTACCGAGAAAATGAGAAATAATGAGTGATTGAACAAGAATTCAATTAAAGTTCCACTAAAATTCAGATTAAACCAAAAAGCAATTCAATGGGTTTAA
Source organism: Lepidochitona cinerea (assembly GCA_963971465.1). Classification (NCBI taxonomy): domain Eukaryota; kingdom Metazoa; phylum Mollusca; class Polyplacophora; order Chitonida; family Tonicellidae; genus Lepidochitona; species Lepidochitona cinerea. Next base: position 58,959,156 of record OZ020551.1, on the reverse strand, counting down.
CAAATGATGTAAATATGTCTAATAGTTATGATTAAACTCAAATCATTTTTATGAATTTCATTCATATTTTTGACTATTATAGTCCGATGGTAAACCATTTGGATTATTTAAGTATTTTTAATTATATTTCCCCTGATGAAACAAACAAGATTTTTTCCCTATTAACAAATCAAATAATTTATGGCCCAAATCTTTCAAAACAAATTGTTTAGCAGAGAGTATAGAACTAGGTCTACCAATCAAAGGAATAAACATAGGCCATCTCAATATTCAACACATCCCCCCCCAAAATAGATCATGACAAAAAAGAAGAAGGAAATTGATATTCTTGGCCTCACTGAAACATTCTTAAAGAAAAATCATAGTAAGAAACTAATAGAAATAGAGGGATATTTACAGGAGAGAAAAGATAGGCCAAAAAAGCGGGGTGGAGGAGTAATTGTGTATATATCTAATGATATACCTTATGTTAGACGTCTGGATGTTTTCTTTTTTGCACAAATAAAAATCATAAAAAAAGGTCCCACACCCCCTTACACTGAACATTTCTATGAAATTTTCATTCCAAATGTCAATATTATTTTCATTTCTAACACTGAAATACTTTGTGAAATAATAATTTTTATTATATACACTTATTTGATGAAAATGAAGAAGCAATAATGGGAAAAACAATGTAAAAATAGTAATATCAATATTTTACCCTAAATAAATAAAAATAATGTAAGGAATGTTATGTAAGGAAGAGCACATATTTTAGAGACAGAATGAATAACAAACTGGTGAAAATGATTTTTTTAAAATATATGTATATACCAGAATATCACAACAAATATTCAGTAAAATCCATCAAAAGTGCTTCGAAATGTCAAACTCGGGTCAGCCAATGAAAACACTGGAGTGTGTCACGTGATGTAAAGCATGACTGCATTGACCAATCAGCAAGTAGCTTCGCGAAATGGCGGAAAGCAATTCGAAAGATCAGTAGAAATCAGTGCAAAATAGACAGTCTTCTGATGACGATTTTTTATTCTTCACTCAACTTTACTCAACATCGAATAGATAAATGGATACTGGATACAACATTCTTTTAGAGGTTATGTTATTTCTTTTCAAACGGCCTTCTAAGGCCTTTTTCACACACGTGTCCTGGCATAAACTGCCGGCATTTTACTTGTTGACGAACATTTTAGATCTGCATCAGCGTCTGATAACTTCAATCTCAGTGAAAATAAACCCTGTTTATCTAAAAAAAAAAATGTCTCTTGACACCCTCAACTTAAAGACAATGGTTTATGAGTACAAATTGGGTCCTTATTAAATAAAATAAGACGACAACAAACTTTTTCGTACATGTAAAAACATGAACAGCCCGATTCAGTTTTTTTTTTTTTTCAATTAGAGCGTTTCTTATCGTTCAAAATGAAATATTGTGGGGAACAAAGCATTTGAAAAAGTGACCAACTGAAAACGCAGACATCAATAATTTAAAATATATATACTTCAGCATTCAATTCCAACGGTAAGCGAACTTATCGAGAAATATCCGACTGCTGGCGTATTTCCCACTCCATGGGCCGTGACTCGCCGGGAGTAACCGGTAAGCGTGATGCACACGGCTGCCGTACTGACGGCCCTGCGCTGTCGCCGGGACCAATGAGTTAATCCGGTTGAGTTAAATACAGACATACATACCAGTATTGATGACAATGAATATGAGATTCGCAATTGGAATGACAATGAATCTCATCAGTCAAATTACTATACCCAAACCAACAACATCAGTGTTGTAACTTTTTTAGACCTCTGCAAAGCCTTTGACACTGTCAACCATAGTATTCTCCTGGGAAAATTGGCACATTACGGCTTTAGAGATATAACAAATAATTGGTTTAAAAGTTATCTTTCTAATAGGGTGCAGTATGTCTCCTTTAATAATGTTACCTCTTGTCCTAAATCAGTTTCATGTGGTGTTCCACAGGGGTCAATTTTAGGCCCTATTTTATTTCTTTTATATATCAATGATATCTACAATGCCACCAATAATTTAAATATGCTTCTTTTTGCTGATGATACCAGTTGGCATCACTGTTCTATTAATCCCGTTGAAGCAATACACACTGTAAATAATGAACTACAAAAGCTCAATATCTGGCTATCTGCCAATCGATTATCCTTGAATGTACAGAAAACCAAGTGTATGATTATTTTACCAAACTCTAAAAAGAAATTGCCAAAGCTGCCATCTGTTACTAATTCTAACACTAAAATCGAAGTAGTGAAACAATTTAAATTTATTGGCGTAGTAATTAATGAAAAAATTAAATAGTTTATCTCACGTCAACTTTATTACTAAAACAATATCCAGAAATCTCAGTATCTTAAGTCACTTAAGGAAAGCACTGAACACCAAATCTTTGTTTATTCTATATTACTCTTTAATTGATCCCTTTCTAACGTATGCAAACACTCTCTGGGGCGGCACATACAAGACTCAGCTTCATCCTCTTTTAATCTTACAAAAACGTGCTGTTCGAATTATAAGTTCTTCTTACAAGTTAGCCCACACTGCACCAATTTTCCAACGTTTTGAAATTCTGCCGTTACCTTCATTAACACTTTATTGCAACCTTCTTCAATGTCATAACTTTTTCTTTAGACCTTGTGAAATTCCTCCAAGCTTCGCTAATTACTTTATTAAGAAAAATGATATTCATCAACATAATACTAGAAATCGCTCTTTAGACTTTAACAGACTATTTTATAATACAAACTTATCGTTTCATCTTCTAGAATCAACAGACCCCAGGGAATGGAATAAGTTATTACACTCTCTACGGAGAATAGAATCACCATCTTTATTTAAATCTCAATTAAAAACACATATTGAATCCATTGGTCCAATTGTAAACATTCATTTTTCGATGTTCTGTCTGTAAATATGTTACTAAAATTTGTTATTTTAATTTTTCAAAAGATGTCACCATGTTCACAACAGTTATATTAAAAAACATTTGATATGGGATAGAACAAGCTCCATGGAGTTTTATTCCCGCCTGTCAGTAATTTTTGTCATCCAAATTTCTGTTATTTTAAGGTGAATAAAAATATTCAATTCAATTCATTATTGTGTAACTATATGGGGAAGCTGCGCCAAAACCGAATTGCAGAAGACAGCACATCGACTCATTCTAGGGGTGGATATGAAAACACCAACAAAAGAACTTTTTGAAAAACTGGATGACTATTTTTGATATTGTAAAATATTACAAATGTGTGACAGTTTTCAAAACTTTGAACAGTTGTCATCCAGCATATATGAAAACACTATTTTTAAATGATATGCAATCAAATATACATTTAAGGTCTTCAAGTATTTTTAAACTTAAAGTACCATTTGCAAACAAAGAAAATTTAAAAAAATCATTGTCCTATTCAGGTCCTGTTTTATGGAATTCCTTGGGCCGGGATTATAAAACTTTCTTGAGCACGACTCTGTGCTCAAGAGCCGTTTCTGTGCTCAACTCCAAACTCACAATTCAAAAGTCGGGATTATAAAACTTCTGAGCCCGAAATTCTAAGCAAGCTATCCACCTTGCTCCAAGTTAGACTCAACGTAAAATAGCCCTCTAAATAAGTTTTTCTATCGATATTTAGTGAAAAATTGTAGTTTCTTAGTTTATTTACACTAATTTTGGAAGTGATAGACCCTTAGTTTTACTTATTTCCAAATGTTTGACCTGCCGATGTCTTGACAAAAATTGCAACAACACCAAAACAAACGTTCATTTTTACCTCCCTTCCTAGAGAACTCCAATAATTCGTGCTCAACTTGACTGAGATTGCCTTGTTTATATACTCAGTTGAGCACGTTCTCAGAATGTTTTATAATCTCAATCTCTGATCCAAGCTCCTAGGAGTATGCTCAAGGAGAGTTGAGCATGGAGTCCCGGCCCCGTGACTGAACAAGAGTTTAATAAAATCATAATACGCCTGCAAGGGTAAATTCATTGTAGCACACTATCTTAATATTCAATATTAAAGACATGCTTTAAAGTGGCATGAGCTGCCGAAATTCACACATTTTTCATAATTTCTGATCGTCACGACAGTAAGAGGCTTTGAAGGCCATCAAAAAAATAAATGATTGTCGTTGGAATGAGGACAATCCATACAGTATGTGGCCTTTCCAAACCGAAAACGTGTTCGAAAAGTAAACAAAATTTAAATAACCGGGACGACCATTCATTCATTCTAAGCCAAAGTTAGTTCAAAACAATACTTTATCGTACACTCTCGAGATAAGAAGCTCTAAAAAGCTTCTGAATTATAAGTCTTGAGAAAAATAGCCAATAATTTAAACATTCTGTTTTAAAGTCAAAATATCCACAATTTGGCAGCTCATGCCCATTTAAACAGAATTTCGGCTGGTAGAATCTTTCAGTCACCTAAATAAGACTGGGGCTTGGTGAATTTTAGTATTTGACATATCATATACCTATAAGCTGCTACCTATATCTGAAAACTGTACCAAAGCTACTTGCAAAGTGTCTCCACTACATACAGTGTATAGGCATACAACAGCAATTTCATTTAATTACGGATTAAACAACACAAAGAAGGTGCTCTGCAACTCATTTGGTCACCATGGTTATCAAAAAGTTGTTTGGATACAATTAAGCTCTACGGTGTGATTGTTTTGGTCACCACAAATATCCAGGTCTCAATTTAATTTTCGTACAACACACACCGTCTACTCATAAGATAGTTATAACTGAAAAAAAAATTGACAATACCGAGTTACTCAATGCCAAAAGGCTGGTGACTGTTCTGGTCGCCTTAAATATAGAGATTCCAATTTAATTTTGGTACATGACACATAGTCTAATCATAAGCTTCATACATTAGAAGAAAAAAAATTATAATCCATAAAATAACAAGGCATCGCAGACGATACTAATACCCTCGCATCCCCATGTTGTATAAGTAATGTCGCGAGGGTATATAAGGATACCCCCTACATATGTACATATGAATGCATGTAAGTAAAAGACTGCTCAAAAGACTGCAATGCTAATTCGATTATCACAAAACTTCATACAACTGATAAGAATTCTGACCTCTCGTACAAGAGTTGATGAAGCTGGACGACGATTCGATAAAAAAGTTGAAACGCGAACTCGCAGAAGAGGTACTGGCTGTGTGTGGATGTTTGTGGCGATGATCGGATAACGCGAACTTGTACAAGGGGAGATGGTTATGAATATATGTATAAAGTTTCGTGACAATCGGATAAGAAATGAAGCCTGTAGAGCGTTGACGTCAAGATTCTGGCTAAGTTCTATTTATAGTAAGTGACCTAGTTTTTGACCGCAGGAAGTTGAAACGCAAACTTGCACAAGGGGTGATGGTTGTGAACATTTGTATGAAGTTTCGTGACGATCTGATAAGAATTGTGGTCTGTAGAGCGATGACGCCGTTTGGGATACGTACATCCGTACGGGCAGATCCATATATACCCTCATGACTTTTGTCGCGAGGGTACAATTACTGAGTAACTCAATGCCAAACGGCTGGTGACTGCTTTAGTCGCTGCAAATATCAACACTACAACTTAATGTTGGTACAGAACACACCATCTACTCATAAGCCAGTTATAACAACAACAAAAATTTAAATCCATCGAATAGTTCCAGAGTAACTCAATGCCAAAAGGCTGGTGACTGTTTTGGTCGCCGCAAATATCAAGATTCCAACTTAATTTTGGTACAGAACACACCATCTACTCATAAGCCAATTATAACTAATTAAAAAATTTCAAAATCCATGCAACAGTTCCGGGTTTACTGAATGTCAAATGGCTGGTGACTGTTTTGGTCGCCGCAAATATCAAGACCCCAATTTAATTTTGGTACAGAACACACCATCTACTCATAAGCTAGTTATATCTGAACAAAAATTTAAATCCATCAAATAGTTTCAGAGTTATAAAAGCCAAAAGGCTGGGTGGCTGTTTTGGTCGCCAAAAATATTGAGACTCCAATTTAATTTTGGTACGCGACACACCGTCTACCCATAAGCTACATATATCAGAGAGAAAAAATTCAGGCAATAGGTTTTAAGTTATGGAGCGGACACGAATCCGGGACTGACAGACGGACGGACAACGGTATACCAAGTATATGTAATTCTTAATCAACTGCTAAAATCATCATATTTACATGGATAACCATTTTTAAAGCTCGCAATAGTTCAAAGAGCTGTTCGAAGACAGAATTCACGCCTGTGGAACGTGTCGACCAAATCATAATAGCTGGCCGGATAGACTTCACAAAATTTGGTTGCCAAAACTTTCCAGAAAGGGAACAAGTTGGCCACATCCTGGTTTCTTTCTGATACAGCTGTGTTTTACATATTCATCTTGATGTGAGGACTGCCCATCCACCAACAGACAAACAGAAGGGGCAAATTGTTTTCACGACAAAACTTTCAACAAAAAGGAATCTTTCCTTTTTTGCACAAATAAAATTCATAAAAAAGGTCCCACACCCCCTTACCCTGAACATTTCTATTAAATTTTCATTCAAAATGTCAATATTTTTTTCATTTCTGACTCTGAAACAGTCTGAAATAATAATTTTTATTTATTTGATGAAAATGAAGAAGTAATAATGGAAAAAACAATGTAAAAATAGTAATATCATTACCCAAAATAAATAAAAATAATCAGCCGATGTAAGGAAGACGGCAGAAGACAAACATTAAATATGTCTAATAGCACATATCTGTGGTTATTGCTTCAACGATAATCACTGTTGTCTCAGACAAAGCTACATTACTCGTGTAGCTTTCAGTGAAGGGGAGGGAACTGTTAAAAAAAGTAAAGCACATCTGTTGCGCGGGTGAGTTCCCCTTAGTTGAATCCCAGAAGAACCTTCTCCGGGAATCTCATTTCCTCTGCGGTCATTGAAGGGACTAGGCAAGGTGTTGTCAGTGAAAAGATAAATCTCCGTTTTATCAACGGAATCACTCACTAATATTTTCGGTTTGCTATTACTTCTGTTTATATTACTTGTTTAAAAACATAATGTAAAATAAAATCTTTTAATTAAAAAAAGTTTATCCGTTTCTGCCACTTTTAAACGGAAAAGCACATGGCACCAATTTATATACTTGTCTCCATGGTTATTTTAAAAAAAAATAAAAAATGTCCTGTGCAAGTGTGGGTTGACGTTAAAACATAAACGAACAAATTTATTGTCCCTTCAGAAGCTACAGCCATAAATTTCCAATGTTAGCTTAATCGAAAGACGACGAGTTGAGGAACTGTGAATGAATTTATAGATATAATGTATAGCCTATAGATATACTGGTTCAGGCTACAATGAGAAAAATAATCCTTAATTTATTCATTGTTTTAGTAAACTGATTTATCATGCCCCGAACCAGAGCGCCCTGGTAGGCGACGTCAACCGACTCCAGCTTCCCACAGTGGACCTCAGCCGAAGAGGAGGCGCACAAGACCACCCACTGCTGATCCTTTGCATGCTTCGCCTCTCCCACCTCCGTGTATCCAGCCGGCTGCACCTACTCAGCCCCACCCTGTTGAATCGGTCGAGCAGCCCACAATTTTCCTCCCCCCTGAGCCATTACAGGTTTTTGCGGGTCCTCAGCCATAGGTTTGCGAGACAGTCCCCTCTTCAGCTCTGAATGTACCACCCATTCGAACTCCAGTGTCAGGTAATATGAGTTTATCACATGTTGTTCCCATAAATGGTATAAATGATGATATTGGAATGCATGTACCCCCCGCAATCAAACAATCTATTTTAAATGGGGAATATGTTGATCTTGGTTGATCTTAAGAATTTAAATATGAACAATGACGCTAATTATAAGCTATCGATGTTAGGTCGCGAGATAGTGGTGCAGCCCAAAACACCTATTCAAAAAATTTGATATTTGTACCTGGACCGATGCCTTTTTGATATATATGGCCATATTTGTTTCTGTTCATCCTGATCGAAAGATCAGTAGAAATCAGTGCAAAACAGACAGTCTTCTGATCATAACTATTTTTTATTCTTTCCTCAACATTACCTAAACATCGAATAGTTAAATGGATACTATATATTTATTTAAAAACGGCCTTCTAACAAGTTGAGGTAAGGGCTTTTTCACACATGTGTCCCGGATAAACTGTCGGCATTTTATTTGTTGACATTTTAGATCTGCATCAGCGTCTGATAACTTCAATCTCAGTGAAAATAAACCCTGTTTATCTAAAAAAAAAATGTCTCTGGACACCCTCAACTGAAAGACAATGGTTTATGAGTACAAGTTGGGTCCCTGTAAAATAAAATAAGACGACAAAAAACTTTTTCGTTCATGTAAAAATATGAACAGCCCTTTTTTGTTTTATTTTTTTTCAATTTGAGCAGTTTCTTTTCAATCAAAATGAAATATTGTGGGGAACAAAGCATTTGAAAAAGTGACCGACTGAAAACTCAGACATCAATAATTTAAAAAATATATACTTCAACATTCAGTTCCAACGCTAAGCGGACTTATGGAGAAATATCCGACTGCTGGCGTATTTCCCACTACAGTGGGCCGTGACTAGCCGGGAGTAACCGGTAAGCGCTGTCGCCTGGACCAATGAGCTAAACCAGGAGTCTATCAATGGGAAGTATGTAACTAGCCATCTCCCCGTATAAACGGCATTGTCAACAAGTCAGCTGGAGTCAGTTAACTACTACAGCGCCCTCTGCCAGTTTTGATCGAATCCTGCCCAAATTTAAAAACGCCCCCCTGGTTTATATGACTGAAACTGAAAGTATAAACACTACGGATGACAAGGTAGTTGGCAAGGTAGTTGGCAAGCTAGCAGTGATGATGAAAATAAACGTGGTACAATCGCGAAGTAATGAACAGTGAATTCAATCGCGAAACTCTTATGGTTTGATTTAGTCGCTTGTGTCGAATAGCCTCGATCACTGCCTGGACAGTTCACCGGCCTCCGGCAAACAGCCCTCGTCTGACAGAGGCGAGCCCAGCGAACGAGCGATAGCATCTCCTGCGAAGCGACTTTGTGTGTCGGATTTCAATTTTTTGATCAATAACTTTACCGTTGCTAAAGAAATTATTCACATGTATGTTATATAATGAATATGTATTTAGATATTATATTCAAAAGTTTTTATAACACTGCTGTGCAAAAAGGCTTTTCCCACAATTCCAGAGTAATTATTTCGGAAATTGTTTTATGCGCAGAGGATACCAGGACTTTTGCCATGTGCGCACAAACGTCATATGATGCGTTATTTCAGCTGGCTTGTGGACAATGCCGTTTACACGGGGAGATAGCTAGTTACATACTTCCCCTTGATAGACTTCTGGTTAAACAGATATTTAATATACCCTGTGTCTAATTTTATTATAAATTTTGGTAACTGAAATCTTTTGTTGATTTATAATATTAGTTGTAAAAGAAATCTCAGTTTTAAATGTAAAACGAATAAGTCTGTCTTAATATTTAACCCATCTTGTTGTTGCACAGGCATTTATATAAATATTTGATCTTTTGATATCGGCAAATTAGTGTAGCTAAATGGGCTACACATTGTTATATTGTTATACATATGTGAATAGTTGTTTGGGTTCTAAACATTTTCCTGTCAATGCATTTTGGAGCGTATTTTTGATGCACATGATAATTTCAGCGCCTTGTTTGACAGGCATTTTCGCTACGGTAACATTTGTAAAAACTTTATAAATCAGCTTTATAAATCTGATGACAAAGGTAAATAAATTTAACTTACCCTGAATGAGTATTTTGCACACAGTTCATAATTTATTGTCGAAGTTAACTTTTGTTTCGATCGTCTGCTAAGCTGTAAATGTGTAATGTCTGTACAAAAGCTCTGAAATGGCCGTGTTCACAGAGGGAGCGGTCACACGCAGGTTATTCAGTTTTAGCATTCACTTATACCATTTTAAAGCTAAGGAAAAACACTCTGGTTAATTATTGAGCTCCTTTTTCTCACTTAAGAACTGTCAATTTTAACTTTCTCTGTGCAAATCAGGCTCGCCGCCATTTCTGCTGTAAGTCATGTGACACCTACAGAAGCTATAAATGGAGGTGAGGCTCAGATGTGAGGGGACCTCACTCCTCATGACAGTCACACAGTACACTGCTTGGTCAAGGCTCCACACCAATGTAATAAAGCTGGAAGCCTATTATTAGGGATCCCCTACTTGGAGGGGATACCTTTTGAAATCGTTCTGCTTTTTCTTTATTATTATTAGGGATCCCCAACTTGGTGGGGATACCTATTGAAATCGTTCTGCTTTTTCTTTATTATTATTATTCTTATTTGTTTTCCACGGTTTTTGTAGGTGATATAACTCAAACAGTTTTCTAGACACGACTCTCATCTTTCACATACATATTCTTAAACAAATTATCTAGGTCCATTTTTTCTGAATTGTCGCTACGCTACGCCGTTTGTCCGCCATTTTGAAAAAGGCGTATTTGCCCAAAAATTTTCTTCTCTGAAACCGTTCATCCGATTTAGCTCAAATTTCACATACACTTAGTACAAGTCGGGGGACTACTAAGTTGTCCAAATCAAGAATCTCCGCGAAAATTCATAGCAGACTTTTATTCGTCAAAGTTATGATCTTTTTAACTTTTCAAAAAATTGCAATATCTAGAAAACCATTTATTGGAACTTAACGAAAAATCTTATGCTTGTGGACATATTATAGATCTATAAAATCCCAAAGTTTTATGAACGTGCAACAAGTCACGTGACCAGGACGCCATTTTGAATTTTTGAAAACTTTAATGAGTCATATCTCAGCTAATTTTTCTAATAAAGTAATCGGCTTTTTAAATTTAGATAGACAACATCTTTGTTCATCTTTGAACCGCTTGTTCATTTTTGATTGGATCAACGGTTTAGCCGCCATATTGAATTTTATTTAAAAATTAAAAACTTAAGTTTTTCAAAATTGCTTCAAGGTATCAACTTTAAATTTAACATACCAATAGTGTTTATCAAGGTCTATATCTTGTGTGAAAATCATCCAGTTTCAATAAAAACTCAATAAAATATGACTGTTTTAAAATATGATGTTAATAAACTATGTTCAAATGTTTATATGAAAGATCTTCGACCACACGGACAAAAACCCATATCAAGTAAAGGACAAAAACCTAGGATGGTAATGAAAGATGTGCATTTTATTGATAGAATCTTGGTAAGTAAGATGATAGACAAATATTTTCACCATCGGGGATACAAATACACCCAATATTTTAGGAAAAGAAATAGCACGCAGGGTCTCAATCAATCGCCTATTAGTTTAAGACCATAACAGAACTTATGCGGAATTATTCCTGTATAGAGATTAAATGTTCCAATAAACCACAACTGGCTTAATGACAAATTTCAATGTCATTTGACGCTCGCAAGCAAACTTACAGCAAACTGTAAGTTGTTGTAGCGACTAACACCAATTATGGTTTACACACCGACAGTGACATTGAATTAGTGACCAGCGCCATAACTGCTATGTTCAAGAAGACAGACCTAATCTTGTACAATTTGATGTGACATTATATAAATAATATATAGTATGTTACCAAACTGAAAATATCAGAAACAGCGTTAAACATGTTTAAGGCAAATTATGATTGAAAAATATAAGCAAATAGATATTTAATTTCCCGGTTTTAGGTTTTATTTCAGAGATTTCTGTCTCAATGTGGCGAATAATTACGATATAACGAAAAACAAACTGATAAAAACTTAACAGGGGATCCCGGACCTTGAAGTTGCCCCGCTGCAACTTCATCAGCCTCTAGTTATTATTATTAGGGATCCCCTACTTGGAGGGGATACCTTTTGAAATCGTTCTGCTTTTTCCGTATTATTATTATTCTTATTTGTTTTCCACGGTTTTTGTAGGTGATATAACTCAAACAGTTTTCTACACACAACTCTCATCTTTCACATAGATATTCTTAAACAAATTATCTAGGTCCATTTTTTCTGAATTGTCGCTACGCTACGCCGTTTGTCCGCCATTTTGAAAAAGGCGTATTTGCCCAAAATTTTTCTTCTGTGAAACCGTTCATCTGATTTAGCTAAAATTTCACATACACTTAGTAGATGTCGGGGGACTAATAAGTTGTCCAAATCAAGAATCTCCGCGAAAATTCATAGCAGACTTTTATCCGTCAAAGTTTTGATCTTTTTAACTTTTCAAAAAAATGCAATATCTAGAAAACCATATATTGGAACTTATCGAAAATTCTTATGCTTGTAGACCTATTATAGATCTATGAAATTCCGAAGTTTTATGAACGTGCAACAAATCACGTGACCAGGACGCCATTTTGAATTATTGAAAACTTTAATGATTCATATCTCAGCTAATTTTTCAAATAAAGCAATCGGCTTTTTAAATTTAGATAGACAACAGATTTCTTCATGTTTGAACCGCATGTTAATTTTTGATTGGATCAACGGTTTAGCCGCCATATTGAATTTTATTAAAAAATTAAAAACTTAAGTTTTTCAAAATTTCTTCAAGGTATCAACTTTAAATTTGACATACCAATAGTATTGATCAAGGTCTATGTCTTGTGTGAAAATCAACCAGTTGCAATAAAAACTTATTAAAATATGACTGTTTAAAAAAATGATGTTAATAAAACTATGTACAGATATCTATAAGGAAGATCTTCGACCACACAGACACAAACCCTTATCAAGGAAAGGACAAAAACATAGCATGTTAATGAAAGATGTGTATTTTATTGATAGAATCTTGGCAAGTAACATAATAGACGGATATTTTCACCATCGAGGATAAGAATACGTGCGAAATTTAAGGAAAAGCAATAACACGCAATCACTCACTCATTAGTTAAGAACGCAATTATTCCTTTATAGAGATTAACTAGTCCACAAAAGCACACCAAGCATAGTGACAAATTGATTGTGATCTGGCGCTAGCAATCAAACAGACCACTAACTGTAAGTATGCCTATCCACTGAGACCAACCATGACTTTTGTTCAACGGGTGACATTGATTTAGTGATCAGCGCCATAACTACTATGTTTAAGAAGTCGGATCTAATCTGGTATAATTTGATGTGACATTATATAAATGACACATAGTACGTTGCCAAACTGAAAATATCAGAGACAGTGCGAAACATTTTAACGCAAATTATGATTGAAAAATTTAAGCGATATTAATTACGATACCGAAAAACCAACTGATAAAAACTTAACGGGGGATCCCGGACCTTGAAGTTGCCCTGCTGCAACTTCATCAACCTCTAGTTATTATTCTTATTTGTTTTCCACGGTTTTTGTAGGTGATATAACTCAAACAGTTTTCTAGGCATGACTCTCATCTTTCACATACATATTCTTAAACAAATTATCTAGGTCCATTTTTTCTGAATTGTCGCTACGCTACGCCGTTTGTCCGCCATTTTGAAAAAGGCGTATTTGCCCAAATTTTTTCTTCTCTGAAACCGTTCATCCGATTTAGCTCAAATTTCACATACACTTAGTAGAAGTCGGGGGACTACTAAGTTGTCCAAATCAAGAATCTCCTCGAAAATTCATAGCAGACTTTTATTCGTCAAAGTTATGATGTTTTTAACTTTTAAAAAAAATTGCAATATCTAGAAAACCATTTATTGGAACTTAACGATAATTGTCATGCTTGTAGACCTATTATAGATCTATGAAATTCCAAAGTTTTATGAACGTGCAACAAGTCACGTGACCAGGACGCCATTTTGAATTTTTGAAAACTTTAATGAGTCATATCTCAGATAATTTTTCTAATAAAGCAATCGGCTTTTTAAATTTAGATAGACAATATTTTTCTTCATCTTTGAACCGCTTGGTAATTTTTGATTGGATCAACGGTTTCGCCGCCATATTGAATTTTATTAAAAAATTTAAAACTTGAGTTTTTCCAAATTGCTTTCAGATATCAACTTTAAATTTGACATACTAATAGTGTTGATCAAGGTCTATGCCTTGTGTAAAAATCAACCCGTTTCAATAAAAACTCAATAAAATATGACTGTTTGAAAATATGATGTTAATAAACTATGTTCAAATATTTATAAGAAAGATCTTCGACCACACAGACATAAACTCATATCAAGTAAAGGACAAAAACCTAGGATGTTAATGAAATATGTGCATTTTATTGATAGAATCTTGGTAAGTAACATGATAAACGGATATTTTCACCATCGAGGATACAAATACGCCCAATATTTTAGGAAAAGAAATAGCACGCAAGGTCTCAATCAATCGCTCATTAGTTTAAGACCATAATAGAACTTTTGCGCAATCATTCCCGTATAGAGATTAAATGTTCCAGAAAACAACAACTGGCTTAATGACAAATTTCAATGTCATTTGGCGCCCGCAAGCAAACTGTAAGTTATTTTAGCGACTAACACCAATTCTGGTTTTCACACTAAGACCGACATTGATTTAGTGACAAGCGCCATGACTGCTATGTTCAAGAAGAGAGACCTAATCTTGTACAATTTGATGTGACATTATATAAATAATACATAGTATGTCACCAAACTGAAAATATCAGAGACAGTGCTAAACATGTTTAAAGCAAATTATGATTGAAACATATAACCAAATAGATATTTAATTTCCCGGTTTTAGGTTTTATTTCAGTGATTTCTGTCTCAATGTGGCGAATAATTACGATATAACGAAAAACCAACTGATAAAAACTTAACAGGGGATCCCGGACCTTGAAGTTGCCCCGCTGCAACTTCATCAGCCTCTAGTTATTGTATTGATTGTTATTATTATTATTATTTTTCTTTTCCGCCAAATTTGTGTAACGCATAACTCTAAAACCGTAACAGCCAGTATCATGAAACTTGAACTACTGATGAGCATCGTCCTTCTCCATCTGATGTGAAAAATGTGGGTGCGACCTTGACCTACTTTTCTCGTAACCTTGGAATAACCCGAAAATCAATTTAAATTTGAAAGTTTCTTCTCCTAAACCGCTCAACCGATACAGCTTATGTTTCATATACAGTTAGTGGATGTCACTGCCAATAAAAGTTATAACTTTCGTTAATATCCGGGATCTTTCAGATAGATTTTCATTGGTCGAAAAATGTGATGTCATCAATTGTTATTTTATCTCGGAAAGTATCGATCCGATAAAAACCAAAATCGGCATAAACCAGCTCAGAGAAGGTTTATACCACAAAATGATGTCATAACGAGCAAATTATAAGTCATGTGACCGTGACGCCATTTTGAATGTTAAAAATTTATAGACTCCTATCTTAACGATAATGAGAGATAGGGCAGCAGGCATTCCACCATTGACTTGACAGAGAGACTGCGCATGTTCAATACATTTACAAACTTTTGATTGGCCCAACACTTTGGCCGCCATTTTGAATTGTTACAAAAATCTATAAAACCCAATGACTTTCAAACAATGTAAACAATGAAGTTGAAATTTTGTAAGTATAAAGTCTATACACATTCCTTAGCACTGTACAAATTTCAATAATTTATATTGAGAATTTTTTTTATTTTGATTGGTTGAAAATATCGTTTAATTAGAGTTGAAATATAATGTTAATAGCTGAAAATATATTTATTGAAGCTAATGAAAATTTGGAAAATTATAGTTGTACTGGAGCTTAACCTTGATGTAAATTTTCAATTATATACTTCTAGTGGATTTTGAATAAAGCTGGATTGATTTTTTCTTACTTTCGATTTCATAATAATAAGTTTAAAATTGTAAAATAGGTTCTACTTGTCCGATTCTAATCAAACAAGGATTTTTTCGAACTGCGATAATGTTTCTAAATTGATTAAAACTATTTATGAATCAATAAATCACGTTTTAACCAAAATAAAAACAGAATACAGATATTAAGTTTAATCTACAGACAAAGAGATAAGGTTTTATAGTAACTCTCTTTACTCTGTACACAAGACACCAGCTTTTATCAGCAGTGCCAGCTGCTTTGATGTGAGCTAAGCATCTACTATCCAGACCATATGCAAATAGGCATCTTGCCTCTGTTATCCAAACCGTTTACAGGTAGTGGTTATATTATGTATAGAGCAGCAAGCGAGAATTGATTTGCAAAATTTCTACACACGTTCAGATATATTGTTTTTATAATAATAAAACAGCTTCCATCAAAAGTTTTTAGCATTTAACATTGTATTTAATTTTTTCCAGTTGATTTAAAATTGTTGTGGTGGACCAACTTAATCGCATTATTGAATTAACTCCAGTGGAATTACTGGAAGCCGCAGACCTGTACCGAGTACAGTTCTAGTTGTTTTTATTATTTTAATAGACTGCTTCTCTTTGATGGCGAAATAATGCTAAGCGCTGAATTTAGAATCGCATCAAATAATATTTATTTATTTTATATTAGCATTAGTTAATCACATAATTAAAGGTTAATACTTAACACATATCAAATCAACCAAACCATTAATTCGGCAATCAACCTATCAACCTTTTTGAACTTGATTACCTATATATGGTATATTTATGAACACTAAAACACACGGGAAGAGGGAAAATCTTCTAGTCTAAAATAACCATGGAGACAAGTTTCTAATTGGTGGTGGGAATTCATATCTATCATTCTTAAGTTCCAAACCATGTACTTAATCACCTTAAGAATGACCATATTTAAAGCTAGTTACACCTTCAATTAGCATCATTGGGTTCACCAATGGAACCTTTGCAAAAGTATTTATTAGGGTTCCTGAATAAGAAATAATTGTTTCTGTAATACTCGCTGACAAGGTGTTTCTCCGACGTAAACGATTTGGACTTGCTTGGGTTTCTCATCGGCTTCCTTTATTGTACATGTTATATAAATGCAGTACTATATCAGGTTTACATTTGTGCATTCAACGTTTGATACATTCAAGTAAAACAATACCTTTTTTCTTTCTCAGCATGGTCTCTAATTTTAGGGTATTTAGTAATTCCTGTTTCAGCATACTGCACAGCCGGTCTCATTTTGGCCTGTGAATTTCAGAGCATTTATTTTGAGCGTTCAGTTTTCCAGAAAAACTGAGAGACCTGGTTGATGTTTTTTGGGAAGAATAGGAAGGTGTGGGGGGGGGGGGGGGGGGGGGGGGGGTTACGAGAAAGGACACACTAAAAATAGATAAAGCATGTAAAGGATAAGGTATACAAAAATGACTGTTCTTTCGTATTGTTTGTGTATTAAACTTGTGCTAGCTTGAATATAGTTGTGTTTCATCTGTATAACAGCTTTAAATACACACAAGGAAAAACTTAAGCACCCCATGCTAAAATTAATTATTATAAATCTGCATTAATGTTAACTGTACGGCCAGTTTTGATGATGATAAGAATGATGTTCTATTGAATGATTGTGGCAATTCATGTTGGCAGTAACGCAAAAACTGCCTGTAATGCGACAGGAAAATTGTTTTTTTTCATGTAATTACGCAAATTCAGTATGCTTCCCCTTAAATGTTTTGTACTTAAGGCCGGTTTTGTGCAACGTAGACCCATCTTCTGTGAACATGGCACGAAGGAGGATATTAGAGGGGCAACAATGGCAAATTGTCGGTATACATGTACACTCCACAGGGATGTACAAAGCTATCGGGCGTCAATTAGGATACCATTATACAGTGATAAGCAGATTTGTGAGAAAACACGGTGCAACTTGTGCTGTGAAGGACTGACCACGCTCGCTGCGACCACCTGTAACATCACAGCGTGAAGATAGGGCACTGATCCGACTGGTACGGTGTTTTGCATTTGCATCAAGTCCATCTTTGAAGCGGCAATGGCTACCCAACCGACGCCTGTGCACAAGAACCGCGAGAAACCGACTGCATGCCTGAGGGCAATGAGTCACCAAAGACCTCTATTGTCAGATCGCCATCAACGGATACGTTTGGCTTTGTGTTTAGCTCGACGAGGTTGGAATTTGAGGACCTGACGAAGAATCCATTATTTCGGACGAAATTTGTTTCTTGCTCAACGTCACGGATGGACCGACGAGAGAGGGTTTGGAGGCACCGAAACACAGCTTATGGAGGGGGCTCTGTAATGGTTGGGGTGCATCTCTCACGACTGCAAACTGAACTTGGTCACTACACGAGGAAACCTGCGGCCCCGGTACATTCGGGAGGTTCTGCAACCAGTTATCGTGCCTCATTTTAAGAACCACCCGTTATGCTCAAGACCTGAGTACATGGATGACAACGCCAGACCTCATCGTTCCCAGGCAGTAATAGCCTACTTCCAAATCAAAGCTGTAACAACTCTGCTTGGCTGACCGTGAGTCCGGATTTGAATCCTTAGAGCACATTTGGGATAGGATGGGCAGAAGCATTCAAGCCCTAGAGCCTCCTGTGCAAAATCTACTGGAATTGGAAGCCGCATTACATCATATTGGCGTCAGGTACCCCTTAAACAGATCCGACGTCTCACTGGAGGGATGAGATGCAGGTAAGGAGCTATCATTCTGACTATGGCGGCTATACGTGCTATTGACCCTCTGCTCTAGGGATGGGTTCTACACACTCAAAGTGACATTTTTACTTCAATATGTTCGCCCTGTGAAGACAGATGGACTCTGAAGTTTCATATTTACAAGCATCTTTTTATTTTGCTAAAATACACTTTTGATTTGATTAACGATATCCTGAATAAATTGTATAGCTTATTGGCATTAATGGTGATTTCTTATTGCCAGAATGTTGCCCTTTATATGATCACAATCGTTTCTGCAATATCAGTTTTCCAACAGTCTTCCTAAACCAATGATTTTATCTGTCGTTGCAGATCCACATTTGTCAGAACAGCTTACACCAATGTGTCTCCATTTTGAATAGTTAAAAGTATTTACCGAAATCCTGTACCTGTTCAAATAGGACTGATATATGCTTAAATGATTTAGAATTAATTGGCGCCCTCTGCTGGAGCAGTTTACCAGTGAATAAATCCATCAAAAGACAATATCCAAATGATTTTAAAGATATTTTTTGATGTCTTTTAACTTGAACTTTATTTTATCCAGCACAATGGATTTACATGTAAGCGATACAGGCGTCTGTTACATAACCGGCCCTTGTATTTGATGCTGAATGAACCCACAGTTACCATACCTATTTGAAGACTGGTTGATTGTTTGATGTTTTTTGCGCCGCGCTGAAGATTATTTCACTAATATGGCGGCGATGCCAGTTCTATTGTGGGAGGAAACCGGGCTCTATGCGTGGAGGAAACCCACGACCTTCCGGAGGTAACTGGCAACCACCCCACATAGGTCTTTTGGGTGAAACCCCAGTCAGAAAATTTTCCAATATTCTTCGGTCTGAGTGGGATTAACCTGCAACCCATTGGTGGAAGGCTGTTCGGATTGAGTGCTCTACCTACTCAGCCACTCAGTCAGGTCTCACTTTCCTGGAAAACTGAATGCTCAAAATAAAAGCTCTGAAATTCACCAGACCAAAATGAGAACGACTGTAGTATGCTGAAGCAGGAATTACTAAAATATACTGTGAAAGTAATAAGGAGCACTGTAGTATTTAACAGGCTTGTTCAACAACACGCCCCAGTCTGGGCAAAGGAAAAGAAATAAGTCGACCATTTACCTGAACTTAAACAACTCAGAAGAACAAAAATATAGCCACAGTACCCAATTAAGCTAATTAAAGGCATACTTGCCGCGAAAATCAGGAATATTGTATACATTAGACCGTTTTCTGTATTTTTCTCAGACAATATAAGTTAGGAACTTTCTTTTTTTACCAAAATTTAAAAGTTTGGACGTCACTTTGTATTTTTAATTTGAATTTGAAAATTTGAATTGTTAGGTGCCTGGAACGTAAACAAACCAAACTGCTCGCTGGGGCGCATTTCAGTCGAGTGACTGAACTAACGGCACAGTGTAATTTTACGTAGGCCTATTTATCTGAGAAATACAGACTGACAATCGGTTAACAGCGACTGGAAAAGCCTGCTGATAATTGCTTGAGTGTAAACCACAAATAAAAAGGCCTGAAATGAGGGTAATCCAACACGAACGTTGACCGACACTGATCGTTGTTGTTGTAATCAGGCTTCGATTCTTCGTTTGTTTTTCACCTATGTCCTATGTTTAAGTTTAGTGGTATTAGTCGTAGTAAGCTCATGTAAATTGGTTTTCTTAGCAAATTTAAACAGGCTACGGCGGCAAGTGGGCCTTTAAAGTGGGGATTAGATTTAAATATGGTCATTCTTAACTCATTGGTCCCGGCGACAGCGCAGGGCCGTCAGTACGGCAGCCGTGTGCATCACGCTTTCCGCTTACTCCCGGCGAGTCACGGCCCACTGTAGTGGGAAATACGCCAGCAGTCGGATATTTCTCGATAAGTTCGCTTACTGTTGGAATTGAATGTTGAAGTATATATATTTTAAATTATTGATGTCTGCGTTTTCAGTTGGTCACTTTTTCAAATGCTTTGTTCCCCACAGTATTTCATTTTGAACGATAAGAAACGCTCAAATTGAAAAAAAATAAAACTGAATCGGGCTGTTCATGTTTTACATGTACGAAAAAGTTTGTTGTCGTCTTATTTTATTTTACAGGGACCCAATTTGTACTCATAAACCATAGTCTTTAAGTTGAGGGTGTCCAGAGACATTTTTTTTTAGATAAACAGGGTTTATTGTCACTGAGATTGAAGTTATCAGACGCTGATGCAGATCTAAAATGTCCGTCAACAAGTAAAATGCCGGCAGTTTATGCCGGGACACGTGTGTGAAAAAGGCCTTACCTCAACTTCTTAGAAGGCTGTTTGAAAAGAAATAACGTAACCTCTAAAAGAATGTTGTATCCAGTATCCATTTATCTATTCGATGTTGAGTAAAGTTGTGCGAAGAATAAAAAATCGTCATCAGAAGACTGTCTATTTTGCACTGATTTCTACTGATCTTTCGAATTGCTTTCCGCCATTTCGCGAAGCTACTTGCTGATTGGTCAATGCAGTCATGTTTTACATCACGTGACACACTCAAGTGTTTTCATTGGCTGGCCCGAGTTTGACATTTCGAAGCACTTTTGATGGTTTTTACTGAATATTTGTTGTGATATTCTGGTATATACATATATTTTAAAAAAATCATTTTCGCCAGTTTGTTATTCATTCTGTCTCTAAATTATGTGCTCTTCCTTACATAACATTCCTTACATTATTTTTATTTATTTAGGGTAAAATATTGATATTACTATTTTTACATTGTTTTTCCCATTATTGCTTCTTCATTTTCATCAAATAAGTGTATATAATAAAAAATATTATTTCACAAAGTGTTTCAGTGTTAGAAATGAAAATTTCATAGAAATGTTCAGTGTAAGGGGGTGTGGGACCTTTTTTTATGATTTTTATTTGTGCAAAAAAGGAAACATTCCTTTTTGTTGAAAGTTTTGTCCTGAAAACAATTTGCCCCTTCTGCTCGTCTGTTAGTGGATGGGAGGTCCTCGTATCAAGATGAATATGAACACAGCTGTATCAAAAAGAAACCATGATGTCATTGTGGCCCGCCAACTTGTTCCCTTTCTGGAAAGATTAATATTTATGATTTTCCCTTCAGTTTTGGTAACCAAATTTTGTGAAGTCTGTCCGGCCAGCTATTACGATTTGATCGACACGTTCTACAGGCATGAGTTCTGTCCTCGAACAGCTCTTTGAACTATTACTGACTTGAAAAATAGTTATCCATGTAAATATAATGATTTTAGCAGTTCACACCTAACCGAGCTCTCAATCACTCATTATTTCTCCTTTACCGTGTACACTTGGAGCGGATAAACATATAGCTATTTGTATGTACTAGTATATGCCATCTCCCACAATTTTACACCAAATTTGCAGGGCTTTACAGGTAAGTAGGCACCTATTGTGGATAGCTAATGATAATCATACAGTGTACCTCTCAAATAGAGCATTCCTACCAAACGGACATAATAAAGTTTTCATTTTTTATGACCGTTCTCGGCTTTACCTCAGTACATTCATTTCAACGATAAATATGTGGCGCTGGTTCAAATCCGACTCAGACCAAATAAAAAAAATTCTGAGTGGATAATTGTCGAAGGTCGGGGGTTTCATCTGGGCAATGAGTCCTGTTTCCTCTCAGACTAACCCTGTATTGATTGTATAAAGCCAATCAAATCACTGAATAGTGAATACCAATAAAAGCTTTCATTTCGGTTACACTTATTATTTGCTATTCAGTTTTACAAATCATGCATTGCATGTGTGGCATTCAAGTTGGTTTGACGAGTCCAAAAAAAGTGTAGTTTGTCCGGAAATAAGAAATTTAGGAATCCAAATTCATTACTGTCGGTGTCTAAAATGTTGTCAGGCCCTGTCAGTTCCTTGAATTCCACCACAGAGATCTTATTTAGATCGGTGCACCATTTCAACGTGCCATTCGCACTCCCGGTTGTTGTTGCACACGTCACCGGACTAGTTGAATTTTCAACTCAGTTTTTCACTGCATTCCCAAGAAAACAACTCGAACGAATATCTTCTTCCTCAGAATCAGTATCTGATAGACTTAAATCGCTGTCAGAAACACTTTTAACTCCAAATATATCGGCGTCAGTGAAGCTGAAGAACTCCTTGCCTTCACTCCGGTTTGTACAATCCGCCATTTTGTCGAGACTGTCCGTAACTGAAAGTGCTTCCGCTAAAATTTAGCAGAATATTGATTCAACCAATGGAATGTTACCAAAATCGCGCTCAATTAAACCCAAAGACATTTAATATAATGAATTTCATTGGCTATTGTGTAAAAATAAAATATTTATTACATAAAACAGACCAATCGAGAGTGATGTTATATGCGCGGGTTTATCCGCTCCTCGGGAAATGGGACTGCCAAACGAAGAGCGGATAAACCCGCTCGCCGGGAGTAAGGGGGGTTGGCTGCACGCGGGTTAAGCCGCTCG
Source organism: Lepidochitona cinerea (assembly GCA_963971465.1). Lineage (NCBI taxonomy): Eukaryota > Metazoa > Mollusca > Polyplacophora > Chitonida > Tonicellidae > Lepidochitona > Lepidochitona cinerea. Next base: position 58,936,093 of record OZ020551.1, on the reverse strand, counting down.
CCGGGAGCAATGAGTTAAGGTGATTAAGTACATGATTTGGAACTTAAGAATGATAGATATGGATTCCCACCACCAGTAGGGACATTTTAGCATAGCTTTCATTCATGTACTCAATCATGTTAATTAAAACTATTTGATGCTAATCACGACCTTTGACCTGTGGATTTGGTACAGGCTTTGTCACTTAAGAACTGCAGATCCTCATTGAAGGAACCATAATGATTATTTTTACAAAGGTTTCATTGATGTACTCAATTATGCTAATTAAAGTGTTAATTAAAGTGTTGATTAGCTCTAATTGCGGGCGTTCTTAAGTAGATAAGGTACAGGTGTTGGAACTTAAGAATGATAGATCTTGATTCCCACCACCAACATGGACATTTTAGCATTGGTTTCTTCGGTGTACTCGACTATGCTAATTAAAGATGAATTTCGGATACTTTGAGGGGTCGCTACCAGGATTGGTACAAGAGATGGAACTTAAGAATGGCTATTTGAAGGTCCCACAGCCTCCCCTTTCATATTGCCAGCTTCAAACCTTTTGTACTCGCAATGCTAAACAAATCTCCATGGGCTTCCAGACTACTTGGTCAATTAAAGACCTGGCAAAGTTATTGCCATTTATGTTTGGACACCCGGGATGAAGCAGGGTACCGGTGAGCCTGTGACCAGGTAGCTATATTAGAAACAAGTTAAGCTTAAAAGATTGCTTCTGAAGTTTCGTGGCTACTTCCCAATGTGTTCTTATTGCATTAGTGTCTATTTATCAGTCTGACTTATTCCCAACCTGCTATAACTTGTAAATATCCTGCAAGTTTTTAGGCTAAGTTAGCATGCATTTAATGTTTACTTAACAGTATATCCCATGCATGTGAGTTACCATTAGATATATATATGTACATGTTATAAACTTTGGTAAACATTTTAGTTAGTACAGTTTATTTACTATTTACTATGGTACCTAATTCTCACTTTCCATTTTACTGTACTTAAATAATATTAACTTATAAACGTACCAAGTGATTTTCTCTTTATAATACTATGTAATAATTGTATAACGCATTCTCTCCAGAGATGCAGGACAGTGAACACCAGAATTCCAAAGCCTAATATTATTCTTCAACTCTCTTCAACTTAAAGATTTCAATACACCCTGTATTTTGCCCAGGTTTTCACTGTCCATCCTATCTCTTAAAATTACAAGTGAGTCCTTCAGAGGGAACACTTCCGCCAATCGAGGACGAGAAGTGGAAGGCTCCAAGAAACTATTTCAAGCAAACTAAAACATCATATATCTGTATCTGTCGCATCGTAACATTGATTATTATATCATTAAAACAACCATTGTTTATCAAGTACTGTCTTTGAGTCACTTCGTCCAGTGCACGTTTGTGGGTTACTACCAAATAGGCAATTGGTCGTCCGAACCTATCGTAAGGCAGTCTTGCTATACATACAAAGGCAAGGCTAACACCCCTTACAAATCAATGGGCTTTATCTGCCACTTATCATCATATTGGAGTTCCTGGATTCTATCTAGCTACCGGTCATTACAATAGCCACGTTGTAGAATTTCATCTTGCAGACAAGGAACAAATAATGAAAATAACCAAATTGGGGGCTAATTGAAGACTAGACCGATGTACAAACAACAAAACTTTATCAATTACAAACATTCCCATGAATAAGCTATCAATGGAGCAGCAGTTCAGGATATAACGTACAAACAAAAGATTGAGGCTAACGTAAAAACAGACAGACGTACAGACACCAAAAGTTGACCTATCACAGAGGACCAACATTAAGCAATCCAAAAAAATTTCATAGCTACGTTGTATCATTCCTTATAAAACTACATAAAACGTACATCTGCAAGCTTTGTATCAACAGGAAGCTCTTTTTTTGCCCTTTTTCATTAAAATGACCTCCGATTTGCACATTCAGTTTCAACAAAATTTTCCCTTTTACCTGGCAACTCATGTTACTTTTAATTATCACTTTACCTTGTGAGCGCTGAGAGCCAACAATGGAAGATGGTGTATATTGTAGAGTCTCCACAGCAACAGATTCGGTCTCTCTGGAACTTTTAATGTCGCTACAAAAGACAAATCCGGCAAAATCTTGTTGAATTAGGTGTTAATTTTCATATTATCTTTATACCAGACTCAAGATTATTCCAATTGTATGGCAATATATGCAGCAGAAGGTGGTCAACTCAGAATAGAAACAGACCATTTGATGAACTTTATATAGAGTTCAGTTGAGACATGTTTATTTGCGTTGCCAAATTGAACTCTGATATCACTGTGAAAAACTTAATGCAAATATTTTAAAAGCGTATATCACGTAAGCTATCCCTTCCTAATGATTAACAAGAGTTTCGGGAAAACCAAAATACGCCCGGAAAGGCACAGTAACTGCAGCAATACCAAAACAAATCCTTCCATATTTATTTGAATTTCATTTGCAAAATTCAGAGGGAAGAGGTTGAAGCTTGGTAAATGATTGATTGATTGATTGTTTGGTGTTTTACGCTGCGCTCAAGATTATTTCACTTACATGTATATGGCGGCGTTGCCAGTTTTATTATGTGAAGCTTGGTAAAAGGTGGTGTTATGTCAACAAAATGAAATCTTACCACTAAAACCTTTAAAATCCATCTGTATCAAATTTAAAATGGGCTATTTGGATCAACAATTATTAACAAGATTTGTACACGGTACAAGTCATCAATTCTCGCTGCTGTTAAATCACGATGTTAAACATTGTTTGTTGTCAATAAAGGTTGCACTAAAATGTTATAATTTTTTAGAAAAGCAGTTTATAATTTACTAATCATACTTAAACAAATGTAATTAATTGGCAATTTCGCAGCTCACACCAATTCAAGTAGATTTTACAATTTTTCTCATAATATTTTTTATCTACATTATTTGGCCATAGACATCTTGACAATATTCGAAATCTCCCCATATACCTACAGGTTATTACTTCTAATTTTATCATAGACCAAATGGATTTACAATAGATTTGGCTATGGGTCCATTGCTAATGTCACCCACTGTTTTATGGAGGCCATAAATCTCTCTCGAGAGACTGAGAGCTAACTGTAAGTTGACAAGGTAAATAGACCAAAGCTGGGATACTTATCTCTTGGTCTGTAGATAAAACTTTAATCCTTATATGTATTTTTCATTTGATTAAAACGTTATATATTGATTTTAAAATAGTTTTAATCAATTTAGAAACATTATTGCAATTTGAAAAAATCCTTTTTTGATGAGAATCGGAAAAGTAGAAGCCATTTTATAATTTAAAGGTTATTTTCATGAAAATGAAAGTAAGAATAAAAGGGAATGTACATAATCCAATAATTTGCAATAGTTGATATCATAAACAATTTTTTTACACACTGTCTGTTAATATGGTATGTAACATAAAAGATTTGAAAACATCGGATCATATTTGTTAAAGTTATGGAGAGAAAAAGTAAATATTACATAACCCAATATGGCTGCCATATTACGCAATGTATGATGTCAAAAATAGTTCGCGACACACCTTCCACCTATAAGGTATATACTCAGAAAAAATTGTGCAGATGGAATCAAAACTTTGGAAGTTATGGAGCGGAAGGGAATATTACATAATCCAATATAACTCCCATATTATGTAACCAGTGATGTTAAAAATAGTTTGCGACACACCTTCTACCCGTAAGGTATATACTTAGAAAAAATTGTGCAGATGGAATCAAAACTTTAGAAGTTATGGAGCGGAAGGGAAAGCGGACGCCGGACAACCGGACTGCCGGACTTCCGGACTGCCGGACGGAGATGAAACCAAAATACAGCCCGCTTTTCAAGCCGGGCGTATAAAAATTTGAATTTGTGATATTTCAATCATAATTCGCTTATAATAGAAACATGTTTCGAAACCCTTATGAATTAATACTGGAGTTATACTGCTACCATCAATATTTGATTATTTGTTGATAAAAAACAGAATTTAATTCAGAATGATGCAATTTGAGTAAGTTAGCCCAGGTAATGTTCGATAAATGGAAATGTGTTATTGAAAACCACAATGTCATTCAGAATGATGCTAACGTTGATATTTCACATACCAAACGATACATTGATACATTAGTCGCAGCCAATAATACTTTAATAGTTCTGGAATTCATGACATATTTGTTTTTATATTTGTTTTTATACGCCCGGCTTGAAAAGCGGGCTGTATTATGGTATCATCTCCGTCCAGCCGGCAGTCCCTTCCGCTCCATAACTTCTTAAGTTTTTATTTCATCTGCACAACTTTTTCTGAGTATATACCTTATGGGTAGAAGGTCTGTCGCAAACTATTTTTAACATCACTGGTTACATAATATGGGAGTTATATTGGATTATGTAATATTCCCTTCAGCTCCATAACTTCTAAAGTTTTGATTCCATCTGCACAATTTTTTTTAGTATATAAGTTATGGGTAGAAGGTGTGTCGCAAACTATTTTTAACATAACTGGTTACATAATATGGGAGTTACATTGGATTATGTAATATTCCCTTCCGCTCCATAAAGTTTTGATTCCATCTGGACAATTTTTTCTGAGGATATAGCTTATGAGTAGCTTCTTTGGATAATTTAGTGATAGCTATGGTGGCCAAAACTTACAAAATTTAGAATTATAATTATTTCTCTGTTTTAAAGGCTCTTCAATTCAGTTTTATTACCCATATGGTATAGCAAATATAGCTGCTTAACTCATTCGTCCCGAGGAGCGCATAGAAGCGCAGCCAGAGATCACCGCTTCGTCCCGAGGAGCGCATAGAAGCGCAGCTTTTAGAGGGTCTGATTTCCCGGGGAGCGCATAGAAGCGCAGAATTACATGTCCGTCTATTAGTTGTAAATAAATAAATTTAACTGGGTTTTCACGCCTAAACCAATGAAAAATAGTTTCTCAAGTATATAAGGAACGTATTCATAAACTTTTAAAATAATTTTGATTGGTTGTTGCTAACAACATTCAATTTGACGTCACATATTTTTTTTAAATCTTCCTTCTCGATCTCTCCGGATTTCTGACACGTAATGGCGGACGTGTGCAGTTACGGAAAAGTTGGATTTCTATGGATTTACCGATGATAACAGCATTGACGACTCCTACTACAGTTTCATGGATTCCTGAATTATCAAAATGGATTTAAATGAGCTTCCTTTTTGTTATTTTACCTGGAAAGTCAAACTGGAAAACTCCGATGTCTGTGAAGTGACATGGCTGCAACAACAACTTTTGAGTTGACGGCCGATGAAATTTCATTTTCGATAGTGAATGTTGGCGACCTCACCAAGCACACAGGCCGATTTTGGACGAGAAAGGAAGTAAAAACTGAGAAGAAACTATTTTTCAGACATCAACATGAGGCCCCTCTTTACCCACACAAATATATTCATTCATGATTCATTGAGAAATAAAAGTCAACAAACGACCAAAAAACAATTTTTTTTATGTTTTAAAAGTGTCGTATTTATTTTGGTGTAAAGAAAAATCTTTTAGTCTTTATTTATAGCGTCTCTGTCACATTTACAATTTGGTTTGATGACTTACAGTGTTATGGCAAATGTCAAGATGATTTCACTTTATTTGGTTTATATAATTATAAGCCAAGAAAACAATTATTTTCCCTCGCAAAATAAAATCGTTGCACTTCGTGTGGTTCTTGGCAACCATTCTTCTCCAGTATTTGTCATATCAATTGAAAAAAAAAAAAACAATTCATAAGATTCCCTAGCTTTATTGGAATATTGGGATTAGTTCAATTTGAAATCCATTGATTGAACTTGGTTTGAGGGAACTAAACAAATATTTCTACAGCGGAAAAAAACCTGCTTTATCATGTGGAAAAATGTCAAATGTACATATCGCAATTGTAAATATATTCTATATATTATTTGTCCTTTTCGTGACACGCCATTCCAGGGTAGCTATTTATTTCAAAACTTATTGAAATATAAAAATTTGAAGTTTGCACTATCCAAGCTATCAGTATCAGATTTATACTACAGAAACCTTAGAAAATATTTTAAATCCAGTTCTTTTGTTCAAATGAAAAGTGAAGGCTTTCTCGTGGTTATTTTGATATTTTTTATTTTGTATAAATTATTCTTTCTTGATGAAATAAATTCAATCATAAAATACAAAATCCACATAAAATATATATGGGCGTGGTCTGTCACTGACGAAACAACCAATGGCCAGCTCGGATTCTCGGATTCTGCCACGTGTAAACATCTGGGTCATCTTTATCCAATCAATGAGAGCGCTGTCGATCGTGCGGTCGAATGGAGCTGGATGAACAGAAAACATACCAATTATTAAGATTAGTTACGTACTGGATTCAAAAGTGATAGTTTTGATAAAATACTTTTTGAAATCATCAGATTCTCACCTTTTTAAAGATACTCTACTTTTTTAAAACAATGGTAATTGAACGAAATCGAAGTGCTTGTTTGACGACAAGAAATCGGAATGTCCGACCAATGTTTTGCTTACCGAATCGTAAAACCGTCGCTCAACCAGTTTGTAGCTCTTTCAAATATTTGGAATTTTACCAAAAAATATATTTAATTTAGCTAATGTATTGATACGAACCATAGAAAAATACCTGGCGAGTTCAGCTATAAACATATTATTTACGTGCGGAATATTATTATTAATATTCACAGAATTTACAAGTGAGTCTACATTTTGACACAGCACACGAGCCACTGCTTTTTTTTCGTTTCGTTCAGAAATAAATGGTCAAAAATTGTTAATCAAAATATTTTTTGGCGCGGATTTACGATAGTTCGATAGAATTTTCACCAATTATTTCAGAAAATTGTTCAAATGTAACTACGAACGATAATGTCAACCCATACAGGTCAAGCTGTTCACTCGGCTGCAGTCTGCTCGAGAGCAGCCGGTGAAACGGCTTGCAGTACCGGTGCGTGTAAACCCTCGCAGGGACGAATGAGTTAAAGAAATGTTTGACAATGTTCATAAACCTGGTTGTAAGTGTAAACAGATAAGACTTGTATATTTACACACCATTGACCATCTCAGAGATTAAGTTCTGTTCAAATATACCTATATCATCCTGGTCAGTGATGTCTTCAGCAAGTGATTGAACCCACTGACCACTCAGAATTAGCTGGACTTTAAGCTGAAGACCTGGACATTTAACACCAGATGAGATTGTATATTTGAAGGACCCATTGCATATATTCAAAAATATATATATATGGAAGGATTTGTTTTGGTATGGCTGCAGTTACTGTGCCTTTCCGGGCGTATTTTGGGTTTCCCGAAACTCTTGTTTTTAGTTGTAACTAGCTGTCAAACTGGGCCTATTTTGTAGTGAACGTAAGCAAACAAACATAACTGGGTATCCATTAATCATAACACTTATACATGTATGGTTCCGTTGAGCAGGTCGAGTGCGAGAGGAAACCAGGGTGTTCGCCCAGAGGACACTCCCAACCTTCGGCAAGTACAACTCTTCCACATGAAGCAACCCAGTGAAAAATGATTTGGATTGAGTGCGATGCGAACCCACACCCCATAGATAAAAGGCCTGCATCAGACAAATAGACAAAGAAAATTCTCCCTCATGCAACTTTAATTTTGATACATGTAGGAACCACCATACCATACAAGTGCATATCTACAAGAAAGCATTTTTTTGGAAGGATTGCTGTAATATATTCAAGGCTGGGTGTTACTATGTTTATGAACACTAGAACAGGCACAGGGAAAATCTTCTTGTCTAAAATAACCATGGAAACAAGTTTCCAACTGTGTTAAAAGGGGGTATATCATATTGATAATGTTTACCCTTCTTCAGCTATGGCCAGGACATTGGTAAACTGAGATAAAACTAACAGGCAAAAGAAAGCGAAAATTTTGGTTCCCCCAGAAAAAGATTGGTAGAAGATAGACCATGGAGTTAAGCCCTGACTAGAAGATCTTTCCAACGCAGCAATGGCTGGCCTTTGGGTCAGAGGTCGAGCCATTTTACTTAGAGTTTGTAGCTTGTATTCTTCTACTATAATCTCGGTCATATCGATGCATTAAAAATTGAGTATAGAATCCATAGAAAAAAAAAGCAAAAAAAAAACAACTCACAAATCTTCATCTTGGTTCACCAAAATGTTCATTAACATTTCTTTGAATTGGCTCTCTTTTTCTTTCTCCTCCAAACTTGGTCTGTCTACATAAAATATAAACAGTAAATCACAACACTTCAATAACTCAAAATGTCCACATGGGTAGAAAACTAGATTTTTTTTATTCCTCAGCCTGGGTAGAGGAATTAAATATCTTCATTTAACAAGAGCTTATAGTTACAATATTTAGCTTCTGTCCCTTGTTGATAATAGACACAGGCAATTGTTCAGTCAGTCTATTATAAATATTGTAACTACAACCAATTGGAAATGACCATTACATTACAAAAATATACCTAGAGTTTTAAAATCCCTATGACTCAAAACTTACTGAAAGAATTACATTTGTTTATATTTAAACGATTTACCTTTTAGGGATTCATATGAAAAAAAAAATGTTGCCAGGTACAAGAATTTTATAATACTGCAACCAAAATTCAAACTATAACCAATCATACTGTAAATGACATCCGAATCCGACTGATGGCCGATCCGACTGGCGGCAGAGATCACAGACCAGAGTGATTAACCACCCAAGTTGACGGTCGCAGCCGACCGAAAATGTAGATTTCCGTAGTAGAAGTAGAAACGTATTGTCCTGAGATGTGCATTGATGATTTTTAATAGATTTGTGAAAACATCTGAATGTGGTAAAAAATCAACACTGAATTATTATTTGTTGTTCATACCCACAGCTTATGGCCAAGCGTCAAATCATTCTTTGTCACAACATGTTTGAAATTAATTACTAAGCCGTAAGTAGGAAGAAAATCATTTTTGTCTTCAAAATAACTTTGTTACATACTGTCAGCCGTATTTTAGAAATATGTTTGTCAGCATATTCAAAAAGAAAATTATTTTGGAGTCAGAAACTCAGACTTAGCTGCAAGCCACTGATCGAATAAATTGCCAGGGTTTCAGTTACTTTCTCAATATATCGCAACTTTTCAAGCCTTGGCGGGCAGGATATTATCAAAATATTAGTAAAAAACACAGGTTGTAATGATCAAAATTCACAAATAACAGGCACTCAGACACAGTTATTACCTCGCAAACTCCTGTTCGCTACAGTCTACACATGTTCTAATTTGAAAGAGTTCTTGAAAATCAAGCAGCAGTCATTTTATATTACTTGTAGTGAAAGCCGCACAAGGTCTGTGGGTCGTTTTACTGATCGCTCAAACAGGGAGCCATTCTATTGGCTCTGATTTTGACTGATATAGTACACACACAAAGTAAACACTATACGGTGCGAGAGCAGCGCGAGCACCGTGCTAGCATAATGCGAGCACCATGCAAGCAGGGTGTGTGGCCGATGCGATGCACATTGCCAGCACCCTGCCTGCATTACCGTCGGGCGTTTTGTCCTTGTCGATTTACAAACAGACCGATTGATATAATGTTGAAGATAGTTTAGTGACAATTAAAACAAGCACAGTAATATGTCATATTCATTTCTTTCTTTTATCTTTCAGACAAACTAAATTGGGACTGAGCTATAGTTGCCCCACGCATTTGTTGTTGTAAATTCTGAGACACTGTAGCTAAACATTTGTTACATATACTATATTGGCAGTGATAATAATCTCTTGAAATGTACTTACCAAATACATGTTCTAGATAATAATAATAATAATTAAAGCTGCTAAAGCAGCGATACCGGGGTCCCTTGACAATGGCAACAATCGCTCGCGCATTACATTTATTTTCATCCTTCTCATCGAAATACACACTAAGTTCATCAACGGTTTTTGTCAGATTTTAAAGAGGACTGACTACCAATAACCAACTAAGATATAGCTCGTCAAAGTTTTAAAATATTCAAAATGGCGTCAAGGTCACGTGACTTGACTTGATCCTGAGTCTTGTGAAGTCATATAGCATTAGGTCTTAAAAAGAACATTATACTAACCAAGTTTTATTACAATTGGCAAAATAGATTACAAGTAAACAGCATTTAAGTAAATTTTAGATGACGTCATAAATTTGACCAATCAAATTCTACTATAATTCATCATCAGTAATGTTTTTTTTTGCGCAGTCTATTTGAACGAATGAGTTCTCGATACTCAGCGAATTTAGACTTGATCCATTTAAAACTCATCAAGATAATCAATGTAAATCATTTGTTATATAATCCAATATGGCGGCCAGACCGTGGGTCGAATCCAAAATCCTGGACATACTATAAATGCAGAGCATTGCTGTCTATCTAACTGTAAAATCAGCGCTATTCTATATTAATAAACAACTAAGATATGCCTCGTCAAAATTTACAAATATTCAAAATGGCGTCAAGGTCATGTGACTTGACCTTGAGTTTTATGGCGTCTTACGTCAGTATTTCTTAAGGAGAACATCATACATGCAAAGTTTTAAAGCAATCGGTAAAATAGATTACAAGTTATCACCATTTAAACAAAATTTAGATGACGCCACAAATTTTATATTCAAATTTTGCTATAATTTATCGTCCGTAATTTATGATTTTTGCACAGTCTATTTGAATGGATCGGTTCTCCATTCTCAGCAAATTTCACCTGGATTCATTCAAAACTCTTCAAGATAAACACTGTAAATGATTTGTTATATAATCCAATATGGCGGCCAAACCGTTGGTCCAATCCAAAAATGGTCAGCGCACTTCAAATGCAGAACACTGCTGTCTATCTAAATATGAAATCAGCGCAATTCTATTTTAATAAACAACTGAGATATGGCTCGTCAAAGTTTTAATATATTCAAAATGGCGTCAAGGTCACGTGACTTGACCTCGAGCCATGTGACGTCAGACATCAGTAGGGCTTAAGGAGAACATCATACCTACCAAGTTTTGTTACAATCGATCAATTAGATTTCAAGTTATTAGCATTTAAGTAAAATTTAGATGACGTAATAATTTTGACCAATCAAAGTCTGCTATGAATTTTGTCCGATCTTGCTGATTTGACTTATTGTGGTAGGCCTGTGTATGTAGTATATGTATAACAAATTTTACCTCAATCGCTGCAGCCGTTTATGACAAGAAGTTTTTTAAAGGTTTTCAGCAGCATTCAAAATGGCCGCCATATTATGTAACATCATCCAAATTTTTTTTCATTAAAATTTGTCCCGTATCATATTAGGACTAATGACAAAGTTTCATTACTTTTGCTTGAATGGTTTTCCCTACAGAAAGGAAAAGGTAGGGTGGAAAAATAATAAAAATAATAATAATAATAATAATAATAATCTTAACGATTTCAAAAGGGATCCCGCAGGAATCTTGCGGGACCCCTAATTAAAGCTGCTAAAGCAGCGATACCAGGGTCCCTTATTAATGGGAACAATCGCTCGCGCATGACAATTATTTTCATCCTTCTCGTTGAAATACACACTAAGTTCATCAACGGTTTTTGTCAGATTTTAAAGACGACTAAATATCAATAACCAACTAAGATATGGCTCGTCAAAGTTTTAAAACATTCAAAATGGCGTCAAGGTCACGTGACTTGACTTGACCTTGAGTCTTGTGGAGTCATATAACATTAGGTCTTAAAAAGAACATTATACTAACCAAGTTTAATTACAATTGGTAAAATAGATTAAGAGTAATCAGCATTTAAGCAATATTTAGCTGACGTCACAAATTTTAAAATCAAATTTTGCTATAATTTATCATCAGTAATTTTTTATTTTTGCACAGTCTATTTGAATGCATTAGTTCTTGATACTCAGCAAATTTCGACTCAATCCATTTAAAACTTGACAAGATAATCACTGTAAATGATTTGATATATAATCCAATATGGCGGCCAAACCGTTGGTCCAATCCAAAAAACGGTTGGCATACTTCAAATGCAGAACATTGCTGTCTATCTAAATATGAAATCAGCGCCATTCTATTTTAATAAACAACTGAGATATGGCTCGTCAAAGTTTTAACATATTCAAAATGGCGTCAAGGTCACGTGACTTGACCTTGAGCCTTGTGACCTCAGACATCAGTAGGTGTTATGAAGAACATCATACGTACCAAATTTTGTTGCAATCGCTCAATTAGATTTCAAGTTATCAGCATTTAAGTAAAATTTGGATGACGTCATAATTTTGACCAATCAAGTTCTGATATAAATTTTCTCGGATCTTGCTGGTTTGACTTATTTTGGTAGGCCTGTGTGTGTAGTACGTGTATAAAATTTTTTAGCTCAATCACTGCAGCCGTTTTTGAGAAGAAGATTTTTTGCAGCATTCAAAATGGTCGCCATATTATGTAACATCATCCAAATTTCTTTTCATTAGAATTTGTCCCTTATCATACTAGGACTAATGGCGAAGTTTTATTACTCCTGCTTGAATGGTTTTCCCTTGAGAAAGGAAAAAGTAGGGTGGAAAAATAATTAAAATAATAATAATAATTTAAGCTGCTAAAGCAGCGATACCGGGGTCCCTTGATAATGGTAACAATCGCTCGCGCATTACATTTATTTTCATCCTTCTCATTGAAATACACACTAAGTTCATCAACGGTTTTTGTCAGATTTTAAAATGGACTGAATATCAATAACCAACTAAGATATAGCTCGTCAAAGTTTCAAAATATTCAAAATGGCGTCAAGGTCATGTGACTTGACTTGACCCTGAGTCTTGTGAAGTCATATAGCATTAGGTTTTAAAAAGAACATTATACTAACCAAGTTTTATTACAATCGGTAAAATAGATTACAAGTTAACAGCATTTAAGTAAATTTTAGATGACGTCATAAATTTGACCAATCAAATTCTACTATAATTCATCATCAGCAATGGTTTTTTTTTGCGTACTCTGCTTGAATGCATCAGTTCTCGATACTCTGCGAATTTCGACTTGATCCAATTAAAACTCATCAAGATAACCAATGTAAATGATTTGTTATGTAATCCAATATGGCGGCCACACCGCTGGTCCAATCCAAAATCATGGGCACACTATAAATGCAGAGCATTGCTGTCTATCTAACTGTAAAATCAGCGCTATTCTATATTAATAAACAACTAAGATATGCCTCGTCAAAATTTACAAATATTCAAAATGGCGTCAAGGTCATGTGACTTGACCTTGAGTTTTAGGGCGTCTTACATCAGTAGTTATTAGGGAGAACATCATACGTACCAAGTTTCATAGCAATCGGTAAGAAAGATTACAAGTTATCAGCATTTAAGCAAAATTTAGATGACGTCACAAATTTTATATTCAAATTTTGCTATAATTCATCATCAGTAATTTATGATTTTTGCACAGTCTATTTGAATGCATCAGTACTCAATACTCAGCGAATTTCACCTGGATCCATTCAAAACTCTTCAAGATAAACACTGTAAATGATTTGTTATATAATCCAATATGGCGGCCAAACCGTTGGTCCAATCCAAAAAACGGTTGGCATACTTCAAATGCAGAACATTGCTGTCTATCTAAATATGAAATCAGCGCCATTCTATTTTAATAAACAACTGAGATATGGCTCGTCAAAGTTTTAACATATTCAAAATGGCGTCAAGGTCACGTGACTTGACCTTGAGCCTTGTGACCTCAGACATCAGTAGGTGTTATGAAGAACATCATACGTACCAAATTTTGTTGCAATCGCTCAATTAGATTTCAAGTTATCAGCATTTAAGTAAAATTTGGATGACGTCATAATTTTGACCAATCAAGTTCTGCTATAAATTTTCTCGGATCTTGCTGGTTTGAGTTATTTTGGTAGGCCTGTGTGTGTAGTACGTGTATAAAATTTTTTAGCTCAATCACTGCAGCCGTTTTTGAGAAGAAGATTTTTTGCAGCTTTCAAAATGGCCGCCATATTATGTAACATCATCCAAATTTCTTTTCATTAGAATTTGTCCCGTATCATATTAAAACTAATGGCGAAGTTTTATTACTCCTGCTTGAATGGTTTTCCCTTGAGAAAGGAAAAAGTAGGGTGGAAAAATAATTAAAATAATAATAATAATTTAAGCTGCTAAAGCAGCGATACCGGGGTCCCTTGATAATGGTAACAATCGCTCGCGCATTACATTTATTTTCATCCTTCTCATTGAAATACACACTAAGTTCATCAACGGTTTTTGTCAGATTTTAAAATGGACTGAATATCAATAACCAACTAAGATATAGCTCGTCAAAGTTTCAAAATATTCAAAATGGCGTCAAGGTCATGTGACTTGACTTGACCCTGAGTCTTGTGAAGTCATATAGCATTAGGTTTTAAAAAGAACATTATACTAACCAAGTTTTATTACAATCGGTAAAATAGATTACAAGTTAACAGCATTTAAGTAAATTTTAGATGACGTCATAAATTTGACCAATCAAATTCTACTATAATTCATCATCAGCAATGGTTTTTTTTTGCGTACTCTGTTTGAATGCATCAGTTCTCGATACTCTGCGAATTTCGACTTGATCCAATTAAAACTCATCAAGATAATCAATGTAAATGATTTGTTATGTAATCCAATATGGCGGCCACACCGCTGGTCCAATCCAAAATCATGGGCACACTATAAATGCAGAGCATTGCTGTCTATCTAACTGTAAAATCAGCGCTATTCTATATTAATAAACAACTAAGATATGCCTCGTCAAAATTTACAAATATTCAAAATGGCGTCAAGGTCATGTGACTTGACCTTGAGTTTTAGGGCGTCTTACATCAGTAGTTATTAGGGAGAACATCATACGTACCAAGTTTCATAGCAATCGGTAAGAAAGATTACAAGTTATCAGCATTTAAGCAAAATTTAGATGACGTCACAAATTTTATATTCAAATTTTGCTATAATTCATCATCAGTAATTTATGATTTTTGCACAGTCTAGTTGAATGCATCAGTTCTCCATACTCAGCGAATTTCACCTGGATCCATTCAAAACTCTTCAAGATAAACACTGTAAATGATTTGTTATATAATCCAATATGGCGGCCAAACCGTTGGTCTAATCCAAAAATGGTTGGAACACTTCAAATGCAGAACATTGCTGTCTATCTAAACGGGAAATCAGCGCCATTGTATTTTACAAAACAACTGAGATGTGGCTCGTCAAAGTTTTAAAATATTCAAAATGGCGTCAAGGTCACGTGACTTGACCTTGAGCCCTGTGACGTCAGACGTCAGTAGGGCTTACGGAGAACATCATACGTACAAAGTTTTGTTACAATCGATCAATTAGATTTCAAGTTATCAGCATTTAAGTAAAATTTAGATGACGTAATAATTTTGACCAATCAAAGTCTGCTATAAATTTTGTCCGATATTGCTGGTTTGACTTATTTTAGTAGGCCTGTGTATGTAGTACATGTATAACAAATTTTAGCTCAATCGGTGCAGCTGTTTTTAAGAACATTCTTTTTCGTTTAAATATAAAAGTTTTGCCCGTAAAAAGGATTAGATATCATGCAAAACTTACGGGTTGTAATTTTGTTTACTGCCGACATGACTAAAGTTGCACGATAAAACGGTCGTGTTTAAAGAGGTATTATCAGTATTTGCAAAAGCCGACATCGCCAAAATTTAAACTGGATTAACACTTATGAATCAGGCGTAGACTTTTTATACGCCCGGCTTGAAAAGCGGGCTGTATTATGGTATCATCTCCGTCCGTCCGGCAATCCGGCGTCCGCTTTGCCTTCCGCTCCATAACTTCCAAAGTTTTGATTCCAACTTGACAATTTTTTCTGAGTATATACCTTATGGGTAGAAGGTGTGTCACAAACTATTTTTGACATCGCTCGTTACATGATATGGCAACCATATTGGGTTATGTAATATTTACTTTTTCTCTCCATAACTTTAACAAATATGATCCGATGTTTCCAAATCTTTCATGTTACATACCATATTAACAGACAGTGTGTAAAAAATTGTTTGTGATATCAACTATTGCAAATTATTGGATTATGTTTATTCCCTTTTATTCTTACTTTCATTTTCAGGAAAATAACCTTTAAATTATAATATGGCTTCTACTTGTCCGATTCTCATCAAATTTTTTTTTTTAAACTGCAATAATGTTTCTAAATTGATTAGAACTATTCTTAAATCAATATATAACATTCAAATCAAATGAAAAATAATTATAAGGATTAAAGTTTTATCTACAGACAAAGAGATAAGTAACTCAGCCTTGTTCTATTTACACTAGCTCTTATCTCAAGTGCTGTGAGACTTTTATTGCCTTCCCTCTACCACATGGCCTCCATAAAATGTAGGCTTTGTAATGTTTGCCCAAAATAACGTCCTCAGGGGCAAAAATAGCTTATCTGTCTTTAACTGGGTCATGCTTTTAAAATGCCTGGTAGGGGCCCTGTGATTGACAGCGGGAACTCGCACTAGCAAACTAATTTCACCACCCGATTTTAGCACTTTTTAATCATATATATTTAAATATCTTACTCACAGTCAGTATATTGGAGACAAGGAAAATATATATTAACCCATTCGGTACCACAGACGTCAAAAGACGTCGCTGTGAAAGCCTGCCTCAGTACCACTGTCGCCAAAAGACGTCGCGATATTCAGTGCCTATATCCCACTGACGTCTTTTGGCGACAGACTCCTGTTGACTCTTTCATTTCGCAAAATTTCGTATTTACCCGTTAATAAACCAAATAAATATTTACTTTTGTGTATTCTTTATATGTTGGGAACATTTTTTTTCGCTAAAATATAAAAGTTTCGCCCGTAAAAAGGATGAGAAATCATGCAAAACTTACGGCTTGTAATTTTGTTTACTGCCGATATGACTCAAGTTGCCCGATAAAACGGTCGTGTTCAAAGAGATATTATCGATATTTGCAAAAGCCGACATCGCCCAAATTTAAACTGGATAAACACTTATGAATCTGGCGTAGACTTTTCTTTGTTTTTTATAATCTGACTGTACCGAAAATAATATATCGGATATATTTTCTGACTGGTGTTTAGTCGATCTCTTGCTGGCTTTACACAAGCTCCATTTTGAGCTGACAGCGGGCCCCGGAACAAGCATATTAAAGAGTCCGCTATATGAATGCTGTGTGTGACAAGCTGCACAGTGAGTGACCTACTTTATCCATATAATGCGGCCCGCAGTTCAACTCCGGTCAAGGCGGCAAATTGTCCGAGGCGTGAACTGCTGACTATTTTATAAACCGCTTGTACTTCGTTATTTCGCTCTCAATTGCTAATTATTAAAAACCAAACGAATCATCGGTGACTAAAGACAATAGTTTCTTCCAGTTGTAATCTTCGTTTCCGAGTTCCTGTACATAAAATTTCACTGAAAGTGGAGTCATTTTTGTACGCGATGAAATATTCAGTTGACAGTAACGTGCGAAAACAAACCGTCCGATGGATTCGTTAAAATTCTGTACTTTTAGGATCTTACTGTGAAAAATTCTACCTGGAATCTTGGTGGTAAATTCTGTCGGATTTCAGTAGTCTGATCCATGTTTTATTCGATCACCTAAGAGGTGAGGATCCTTCCGTCGAAAATTGATTTGTGCTGCGACTTGTTTACGAGTTACATAAAATGGCGGCCGGTAACTCTTCAGTTTATTGCCATTGACCGCTACTCTAAAATTAATTTTACGAGCTTATTTCCTCGGAATTTCGTTCTGCTAAGTTTAGAATATTAAATACCAACTACCATTTTGCATCATATATATTATTTTCGTTAATCAAATGCGTTTTCCCCTGGTTTTCTCCAACTTTTGATAGGTGGTGTATATTTCTAGTCTGTGAATTTTTATATTTGTTTATTTTTGTGAAAATCTAAATTTAAATCCCATTATATTTTTCGTTGGTTGGCGTACCGTATTTCTAAAAACACGACTGGCCAGCCCAGAAATCAGACTTTATTTTAGTGTCATTTACAACTGATATTCGACAAAAATAACATAGCAATTTACGTAATATAAGCGACTGTAGATTTGGCAGGGCAGGGCTGCTACGGCTGTGGGACTGAGGCGGAGAACGATGTGTGAGGCAGAGCCTGGGACTGAGCTGTGGTACTGAATGAGTTAAGATCGCAAGCTATAAATATAAGGAATTCCCTTTCTTGTTATATATGTATGCTTGAACTGAAGTGTCCTTTCTAACCTAGACAAAGTTGGAAGTTATCACTGAATTACGGGTCCGTTAAAGTAAATTAAACCTCTTTACCGTATTCGAAGATTGAAAAAACAAAACACAAAGCAACCAACAGATGAAACATGTGATTTCATTTGTTCATTTTCAAAATCAGTTGAAGTTGTAAGAAAAAATAACCATACGGCGTCAGTGGGGTTTTAGCCGACTTTTCTGCTGTCGCCATACGATGTCTTCGGTAATGAAGCAGGCTAGCACTCTAACGCGATATGGCGATAGCGGTACCGAATGTGTTAAATGAAAACATCAACGACGAAAAAAATACATGTTGCATAAATTGACCATATGAGGAAGCAACACAAAAAAATTCATCAAGATCCGCCTGGTAGTTTTCTTGATTCAGCAATCACAAACTATGTAGATATAAATCACATAAAAAGCTACCGGCCGCCATTTTTAATATATGCAAATGAGCAGCGAGTGCATAGTGCGCAACGAGGCCATAGGGTTAACCTGCGTATAACATTTTACAAACATCCTTTCATTACTTTAGGAGAACAGTGATAAAAAAAAGGCCAATGGCCGCCATTTTGAACATGCAAATGAGCAAAAAATTGCATTGTGCGCAACGAGACCATAGGGCTAACATGCGTACATTAGTTTACGAAAATCCTAGCCTTTCTTTACTTTAGGAGAAAAGTGACAAAAAAAAAGAAAAACAAAATTGTCGCCAAGCGGCCATTTTAATACGCGAATAAGCAAAAAAGTACATAGTGCGCAATGAGGCCATAGGGTTAACCTGCGTACAAAGTTTTACGAAGATCCTCTCATTACTTTAGGAGAAAAGGGATAAAAAGTAGAAAAACAAAATGGTCACCTAGCCGCCATTTTGATATGCAAATGAGAAATAGAAATAAATGTTGCACAACTAGACCATAGGGGGAATGTGCGTGTGAAATTAAAAGAAGATCCGACTAGCACTTCTCTTGGAATCGATCACAAGAGAGAAAAGTTATAAAAAATAGAAAAACAAAATGGTCGCCTAGCGGCCATTTTAATATGCAAATGAGCTAAGAAAAATAGATGTTGCACAACTAGACCATATGGGAAACCAACACAAAAACATTTAATCAAGATCGGCCTAGTAGATTCCGCGATCACAAACTATGTAGGTAAAAATCACAAAATGGCCGACAGCAGCCATTTTAATATGCAAATGAGCTAAGAAAAATAGATGTTGCACAACTAGACCATAATGAGAACATGTCTGTACAATTTGATGAAGATTCGACCAGTAGTTCTCTTGGAATCGCGATCACAAGAAAAGTTTACGGACACCGGAAGACTGACGACGGACAAAAAGCGATTTGATAAGACCACCATGAGATCATGGTGGTCTAAAAATACACAATAGTAAATATTTATTTGGTTTATTAACGGGAAAATACGAAAATATCAACTATGATTGAGCATCTTTAATTATTTTCGTTTGTCAAATGCAAAATTTCCCCCTGTTATTTCCAACTTTTGTTAGGTGATGTAGATTTCTAGTCTTTGAATTTTTATATTCTCGATTTCGGCATGACGTCACGATCCTGACAACAAGGCTCCCGAGGTGAAAACAATACCATAACCACACCATTTTGACTGGCTGAGGGAAGACCACGTGACCCTAAGTACCCTAGCCGGCTGGTCAGGTACCCGGATGTCCGAAACCGAGAATTTGTTTATTTTTGTGAAAATCTAAATTGAAATCGCATTATATTTTTCGGTGGTTGGCGCACCGTATTTCTAAAAACACGACTAGCTTGCCCAGAAATCAGACTTTATTTTAGTGTCATTTACAACTGATTTACGGCTGTAGATTTGGCAGCGCAGGGCTGCTACGGCTGTGGGGCTGAAGCCGAGAACGATGTGTGAGGCAGAGCCTAGGAATGAGCTGTGGTACCGAATGAGTTAACCCTAGTACTGCCGGTCCTCAATATATTGCTGCACGCTGGAGTGTACGTAGCCTGCCGGTCAGCAATATATTGATGCGAGTCGGCCACTACGCTCGCTGCCGGTCGTCAATATATTGACTTTGAAACCCATGGTTTTAGATGCGTATTTAACCAATGAAAACTAAAGAATTCATTTTCCCCGGTCATTTAATGATGTCTTTACGGACTTCCCCTTAAATCTGGACTTTGATTGGTCAATATTTATACACTTTCCATAAATGGTAAAGGGGTTTCCCAAGGTTAAACTAGGTCGACACCTCTACTGAGAATTATGGCGGAAATTTTAGATTACGTGAGCGATGAAAACCGTGACATTTTCAAAGAAATATTTCTTACTGAAGATTCAGATGATGAATTCCTTGGGTTTGATATTGAGGACTTGGATTTAGATGATTCTGAACCAGATTTAAGTACAGAATTGGGCGATTTATCGGTGAGTTGGAGCGAAGGAAATTTGCAGCCGAAAGTTCAGAAGTTTACGGAAGCGAAGAAAGTGACAGATGAAGTCGGACCTGACCCCGGAATTTCTGATTTCGGGAAGCTGTTTTTATGCGACGAATTGTTTGAAATAATTGCTAGAGAAACTAACAGATATGCTGGGGATTTTTTTTTATCGGAACAAGGACAGGCTTTGAAACCGCAGTCAAGATTTCGCCAGTTTACCGAAACAACACCTGCAGAAATCAAACGTTTTATCGCGGTTATTCTTGTTATGGGACTTGTGCAACAACAAGATGAAATTTTGGAAACTCCCTTTTTCCGGAAAGTTATGACAAGGAACAGGTTTTTACTTATTTTATCATTACTTCATTTAAATGATAATTCTCAAACTAAAGCTAGAGGTGACCCAGACTTTGATCCTCTTTTCAAAGTTAGGCCTGTTTATGACCTTATTCTTGCTAAGTGTCAGAATTCATATTACCCGGGGGAAAATTTGGCTCTAGATGAAGGAATTATAGCATGGAGAGGAAATCTTGCTTTTCGGGTTTACATGCCTGACAAACCTGATAAGTTCGGTGTCAAGATTTTTATGGTCTGTGACTCTTCAAATGGATATTGTTGCCGGTTTGAAATTTATTGTGGTGACACAGGTGTAATTCCGTCCCAACATGGCAAAACGTATGACTTGGTTATGCGGTTATTGGAACCATACCTGATGCATGGACATAAACTTTTTGTAGATAACTATTACACCTCTCCAATCCTTTTTCATGAGTTGCTGATAAAATCAACGGAGCTTGTGGAACACTTAGGTCTAATCGAAAAGGTGTTCCTGATACTATCAAAGTGGCAAAACTAAAAAAAGGAGAGCATTTGACCGTTACTAATGGTTCGCTTCAACTTCTAAAATGGAAAGACAAGAGAGATGTACTACTGTGTTCTTCCATTCATGACGGTAGATTTGTAGAGTCTGCTAAAACTGATCGTGTTACTGGGGAAAAAATACTGCGTCCTCATTGTGTCTTGGAATATAACAAATATATGGGTGCCGTAGACAGATGTGACCAAATGATAACTTACCAAGCCTTCAAACGCAGAACTCTAAAGTGGTGGAAAAAAGTTTTTTTACACCTTATTATGCTTGCCACTCTAAATGCCTATCTATTATATAAAGAAGATTGTAAACGTAGAGGGAAATCGTATGTACTCCAACGTACCTTTCGTCGCGAATTGGCTAAGTCACTGATTTCTGAGACCAACGTTCTATTTAACAAACCTAGAGCAGTCAATGTTGTCCGAGATTCTGAAAGATTGACGGGACGACATTTCTTATCTAAAGTTGATGCTAAACAGGGAGCCAAAACCCAAACTGCAGTTCGAATGTGTGTCGTGTGCTCAGAGTCGACAGGAAAAAGAAAGGTAGCTGGTGATTCTCGTGTGACGCATCGGTCGCGATACCAGTGCAAAGATTGCAATGTTGGATTGTGTGTAGATCCTTGTTTTAGACTTTACCATGACAATCAAGATTATAAACTTGCCTTTAAAAGGTGGAAGGCAAAGAATCAATCTGAAGACTAGATTATTTCATCAGAAACTTTATTCTATTCATGATGTACATTGATTCATATTATTGCATTTGCAATGGAACTTTGACATATATCATTTCAAAAAAACTTGGAATTTTGATGGGGTCAATTGGACAAATAATTAAGGTTTGTTCCTGAAATAAAAAAACAATTGATGAATCAAAGTTTCAGTCTTTTTTTTTTTCAATATAACTAGCTTGTGCTTTTTACTACTGTTCAACTGAACACTGCTGGCTGACAGCCAGGCACAGAGGCTGACTGCAGGTGACCTACATACAGGCAGCACTCAGCTGACTAGGCTATACAATGAAGGCAGTACTAGGGTTAAGTTTTCAAGATTACCCGGATAACGCAAAATCTTAATGCCTGTAGGATTTATTATTAGGGGTCCAAGCAATGGCTTGGAACCCTATTATTTTTGTAAGGGTTATTATTAGGGGTCCAAGCAATGTCTTGGAACCCTATTATTTTTGTAAGGGTTATTATTATTATTAGGGGTCCAAGCAATGGCTTGGAACCCTATTATTTTTGTAAGGGTTATTATTAGGGGTGCAAGCAATGGCTTGGAACCCTCTTAATTTTGTAAGGGTTATTATTAGGGGTCCAAGCAATGGCTTGGAACCCTATTATTTTTGTAAGGGTTATTATTAGGGGTCCAAGCAATGGCTTGGAACCCTATTATTTTTGTAAGGGTTATTATTAGGGGTCCAAGCAATGGCTTGGAACCCTATTATTTTTGTAAGGGTTATTATTATTATTATTAGGGGTCCAAGCAATGGCTTGGAACCCTCTTATTTTTGTAAGGGTTATTAGGGGTCCAAGCAATGGCTTGGAACCCTATTATTTTTGTAAGGGTTATTATTATTATTATTATTATTTTCTGATGGTCTTTGCCGGACAATATCTCAAAAAGTATTCATCAGATAAAACTCAAACTTTACATGTAAGACTGCTATGGACTAGGGATGCAAACGAAACAAGTATGACGTCATAGGTCACATGGTATGGCGGCCATCTTGGATTTTCGGCCAAAAAACAAAACGTCTTCTTCTCTGAAACGACCGGACCTACATATGTCAAACTTGGATTTTTATGTAGTGCGGGTATGGGACTAAAATCTAATTCGGAAGCGATTTTGATGAGATCAATATCTAGGGAGCTCGCCATAGGTCAAAATTAGCATATAGTAAAAAAACGTATAAATGTCTCTTACTCTGTAATGCTTAGACATATCTACTTGAAACTTGATATATAAGTAGTGCTATATTAAAAGAACGTGTGTACTTATTTTAAAGTTCATTAGTTCGATAATTAGGCTTTTAGCTAATTTATTTGTATCTTTACTTCTAATGCACTTACAGAAATGAAAAATATATCACAATATGCTAAATCGCTTTACTTGTTCGAATATGTAATAAATAAAACAGATTTCTTAACCGATCTTATGTTTTTTTAGGCTATAGTTTTTCAGTCATGCAGTTATTGCCTCAAGATTTATGGCCCGTCAAGACCAGCTGGCCACAGTTGAGGCTATTGATTACATTAACTGATAAGCTGTATAGAGATGTCCTTTGATGTCTGTTTGGTGTATTATCTATGGCCAAACACAAGGGAGATGATCCAGTGTGTCAAGACGATAGAGTTAACTCCCCTTAATATATTATTATGATTTTGTGATGTTTCTTTTTCGGGCATTATCTCAAAAAGTACAAATCGGATTAAACCAAATCTTGACATATATGACCGTCATTGTCTGCAGATGTAAGCAAACAACTAAACGACTTCCGCTTGGACCCCGGAAACTGCTTTAGCAGCTTTAATTAGGGGGCCAAGCAATGGCTTGGAACCCTATTATTTTTGTAAGGGTTATTATTATTATTATTATTATTATTTTCTGATGGTCTTTGCCGGACAATATCTCAAAAAGTATTCGTCAGATAAAACTCAAACTTTACATGTAAGACTGCTATGGACTAGGGATGCAAACGAAACAAGTATGACGTCATAGGTCACATGGTATGGCGGCCATCTTGGATTTTCGTCCAAAAAAATGAAATATTTGAACGACTTCTTCTCTAAAACCACTGGACCTACATATGTCAAACTTGGATTTTTATGTAGTGCGGGTATGGAACTAAATTCTAATTCGGAAACGATTTTGATGAGATCAAAATCTAGGGAGCTCGCCATAGGTCAAAATTAACATAAGGTCAAAAAACGTATAAATGTCTCTTACTATGTAATGCTAAGACATATCTACTTGAAACTTGATATATAAGTAGTGTTATATTAAAAAAACGTGTGTACTTATTTTAAAGTTCATTAGTTCGATAATTAGGCTTTTAGCTAATTTATTTGTATCTTTACTTCTAATGCACTTACAGAAATGAAAAATATATCACAATATGCTAAATCGCTTTACTTATTCGAATATGTAATAAATAAAACAGATTTCTTAACCGATCTTATGTTTTTTTAGGCTATTAGTTCTTCAGTCAGGCAGTTATTGCCTCAAGATTTATGGCCCGTCAAGACCAGCTGGCCACAGTTGAGGCTATTGAGTACATTAACTGATAAGCTGTATAGAGATGTCCTTTGATGTCTGTTTGGTGCATTATCTATGGCCAAACACAAGGGAGATGATCCAGTGTGTCAAGACTGGAAGACGAAAGAATTAACTCCCCTTAATATATTATTGTGATTTTGTGATGTTTCTTTTTCGGGCATTATCTCAAAAAGTACAAATCGGATTAAACCAAATCTTGACATATATGACCGTCATTGTCTGCAGATGTAAGCAAACAACTAAACGACTTCCGCTTGGACCCCGGAAACTGCTTTAGCAGCTTTAATTATTATTATTATTATTTTCTGATGTTCTTTGCCGGACACTATCTCAAAAAGTATTTGTCGGATAATACTCAAACTTTACATGTAGGACTGCTATGGACTAGGGATGCAAACGAAACAAGTATGACGTCATAGGTTACATGGTATGGCGGCCATCTTGGATTTTCGGCCAAAAAACAAAACGTCTTCTTCTCTTGAACCACTGGACCTACATTTGTCAAAGTTGACTTTTTATGTAGGGCGTGTATGGAACTAAAATATTGGTTGGAAATATCTTCGGTGAGATCAATATCTAGGGAGCTCGCCATAGGTCAAAATTAACATAAAGTAAAAAAACATATAAATGCCCCTTACTATGTAATGCTTAGACATATATGCTTGAAACTTGATATATAAGTAGTGCTATATTAAAAGAAGGTGTGTGCTTATTTTAAAGTTCATGAGTTCGTTAATTAGGCTTTTAGCAAATGTATTTGTATCTTTACTTCTACTGCACTTACAGAAATGAAAAATATATCACAATATTCTAAATAGCTTAACTTGTTTGAATATGTAATAAATAAAACAGATTTCTTGACCGATGTTATGTTTTTTTAGCCTATTAATTTTCAGTCAGGCTTTGTACTGCCTCAATTTTTATGACCGGTCAAGATAAGAGGGATAGTGCTAGGCTAATGTATACAATAAGCAATAAAGCAGCATGGAGATGTTTATTGACATAGGCTTGATCTCTCTGGTTTATTACCTTTAGAACAGAGCCATATGGATATATAGTGACTGGTGATGGCCTTAATACTTATCTATTTGTGTCACCCTGCCGTCCACTATAATCTGATACCCCAGCCACTTGTCTATTGGGGAAGCTGGGATTGGGAGCCAGAATGGTTGGTATTATTGTGCATGGATTGAGCAGAATAGTTTTCGGAAGACGAAAGAATTACCACCCCCCCCCCCCCCCCACTGAATATATTATTGCAGAAGTCTATGAATGTGGAAGTGTGAAGCGTTCCATTACATAGTGTTGAGGGCATTGGCGCCGTTTGACCCAGAGGTCACCATACACAGAGCCCTCTCTCGGTTAGTCAGAAAGCGTGGCTTTTCTTCACTTTCTCATATGAACTATTATGGGATGCATAAGAAAAAACATGGCGAACATTTTATTTATGATAACAGTACTTGATGGAGCAAAAGTTAAAGTTTCCGAAGAACTTCATAAAGTTGAAAATGAGACAAGAAGACTTGTTTGGAACGATTTGAGTCCAAATGGAGATATCAGAGTCGCATGTTCGGTAAAGCTTTTATAAAAACCAATGCATTCTCCGAACTGCGGTTACTGGAATTGCCGATAGATGCAGTAAGTGGAGAATGAATTTATTTTCTGATTTGAAATTGCGCAACCGTTGACAATTTCAAAATCTACCGCGCATAAACGTCACATAGTGTAGTATAAGCAGGCTGAAAGCGCCAGTGCCCTGAATATGGGGTAATGCGACATTTCACACTTCCCTGTTCATAGACTTCTGATTATTGATAATAAGATATCTACGATTATTGACATAAAGGACCGTCACCGTCTGTTGATGTAAACAAACAACTAAACGATATATTTTCTGATGCTTTTTGCCGGACAATTTCTCAAAAAGCATTAGTGGGATAAAACTCAAACTTTACATGTAGGACTGCTATGGACTAGAGTCGCAAACGAAACAAATACGACGTCATTGGTCACATGGTATGGCGATCTTCTTGGATTTTCGGCCAAAAAACAAAACATCTTCTCAAACCACTGGACCTAGAAATGTCAAACTTGGCTTTTTGTAGGGTGTGTATAGAACTAAACTATTGGTCGGAAATATCTTTGGTGAGATTAATATCTAGGGAGCCCGCCAAAGGTCAAAATTAACATAAAACGTATAAATGTCTCTAACTCTGTAATGCTTAGAGTCAGACATATCTTCTGGAAACTTGATATATCAGTAGTGCTATATTAAAAGAACACGTAATTATTTTAAAGTTCATTAGTTCGTTAAAGTGGCATGTGTCAAAATTCGGACTATTTTCATAGATTCTGATTGTCACGACAGTAAAAGGCTTTGAAGGTCATCGAAAAACTGAATGATTGGCGTTGGAATGAGGAAAATCTATACAGTATGTGGGCTATACGAACCGAACTAGTGTTCGAAAAGTAAACAAAATTTACATAACCGGGATGACTATTCATTCATTCTAAGCCAAAGTTAGTTGAAAACAATGCGTTATCGTACATTAACAAGACCATAAGCATTAAAAAGTTTCTGAATTATACGTCTTGAGAAAAATAATTTTGTAATTTTAACATTCTGTTATAATGGCCAAATATCTCAATTTTGGCAGCTCATGCCACTTTAATTAAACTTTTAGCTACTTTATTTGTATCTTTACTTCTAATGCAATTACAGATATGAAAAATATATCATTTAACAACATTTGATTTGTTGCCCTAGCGACGATTAAGCTGGGGAATAGGGCTGCTTTGTGTACATTAACCTGATAAGAAGCAGGGAAGATTTTATAGTTATCTGGCCTATTCCTCTCTTGAATTTGTGGATTTGAAGACAGTTCAAACAGAGATAACAAAATTAAGCAGGGTGAAAACTAATAAAAGGAGAATTCCTGTGGTGGGTCATTAGCCCATTCAGAGGTGAATTCATCATGTCTCTAACTCTGTATACCTTAGACATATATTTCATTGATTGTTTGGTGTTTTACGCCGCGCTCAAAATTATTTCACTTATAGAGCGGCGTTGCCAGTTTTATTGTGGGATGAAACCTGGATGAAAGCATTTTATTCTTTATCTAATTTATTCTAATTAAGCCTGGGCTCGATCGTTGGACGGCTGGCGCTGGATCCGACCAGCCTGCACTCATTCATTTCATTTTTCTACCTCGCGGTCATTATTTTAAGAATGGGGGGGGGGGGGAGGTAGCTTGGGCTCGATCGGTAAACCAGTTGCCGCTGAATCCCACCAATCTTAGCCGAAATATGTGAAATAGTCTTAAAGAAGAAGAAAACAAAAACACTTTCAAGTTAGGTGTGTGAAGTTGGCTCGCAGTTAACAGTTCACAGTCTTTCTGATGCTTTTTGCCGGACAATATCTCAACAAGAGTTTTAGTAAACTCAACATACGCCCGCCGTGGCAAAGTCGAACCGCTACGATTAACAACTTTACATTTAATATAACATTTGTTTTAATTTCATCAATTCGAATTTCTTGTTCACATTAGAAGTTTTTCTTTTCTGAATTTGATGAAGCTACAACTAAATACATGTACCAGTACGTTATAGTACACATATAACTTTGTCACATATAACCATTACCCGTCAGATATTGTTGACAAAGTTATCAAGAAATTCCTCAATAATAAATTCAACAGTGGTGAGATTTTAAAGCCTTTTGGTCCAGAAACATTTAAACTTTTTATTAGAGTTCCATATCTTGGACCGGCATCTATCAAACTTTAAATCCCTTGGATTAAATCCCTTGGAAATCTTGTTCTTCATGTTCAAATTATTCTTATCAACCAGACTTTTACCATTGGAAAATATTTTAATTATAGAGATCACGAAGATGAAAATTTTAGAAGTAACGTTGTTTACCAGATAACTTGTGGTAACTGTCCTGCCTCTTATATAGGCCTTACATCTAGGCATGTAGGACAACGGTTCTCTGAACATAATATCAACAACCCTAACAGCAAATCTTCTGCAGTAGCTGACCACTGTCTCAGCAAAAGCCATAACCCTAGCAAATTGACTTATGAAATCATTGATCAAGCCAATAACAAACTTAGCTTAGCTTTTAAAGAGTCACTTAATATTTCTAAATTAAACCCTGGTTTAAATGTACAAATTTCATCAATTCCTCTCCGTTTATTTAATGTTTAACTGTATGTCTCCATTAAGTCTGTGTTGTTGTCCCAATATTACAACACACCCCCCATGGTTTTAATCTGTACAGATCCTGTTCATTTGTACTTTGGAAGCCTAATTTTGCTTATCCTACTTATTCTATCATTTTAAAGTATTAACTGTGTTATATTTTTCTCTATATATAATGCCTGTAGAAAATTGTCTATTGTGTGTTGTAATATCTGATGATGAGAGTAGCTACTGGTGCTCATAAATATACACCATCATGTACAATATAGTACGAGTTGTCCTATGTGTTTTGGCTTTAGTACACATATGTTGTCTGTTCAGGTAATTTCAATCACATTTTAATTGCAAAAACTGAAATATTGTGGCTGTTTTGACAGTGCTGTTATGTTCCATAATTGTGAAGCAGCAATCAATACAATAGCTTACAATTCTTGAATTTTGATAGTTTTAACTGGGGCACTGTTCTATTGGACTTGGCTGTATTAGTTTTATTACAAAGCAAACAATCTTCAGGCTGACCACTGATATAGTGGTGTGTAAATATACAAACCTTGTGTGATACTTCAATGGAAGTCATTATCCCCTTATCTCTATTTAAACAGCTACTCTGATAAATACCAGATGGGTAATAAAATGGTCTTTTTTGTTATTATAGTGCACATTAAACTATCCCAGAAAACAGTCTCAGAATGTATAAATTAATTGGCTTCCAGTATTACTCTGGACCAAGTGTACTAAAAAAAGCATTGATATATATAATATCAGAAGTCTATCAAGGGGAAGTATGTAACTAGCCATCTCCCCGTATAAACGGCATTGTCCACAAGCCAGCTGGAGTCAATTAACTACTACAGCGCCCTCTGCCAGTTTTGTTTGAATCCTGCCCAAATATAAAAACGCCCCCTGGTGTATATGACTGAAACTGAAAGTATCAACACTACGGATGACAAGGTAGTTGGCAAGCTAGCAGTGATGATGAAAATAAACGTGGTACAATTGCGAAGTAATGAACAGTGAATTCAATCGCCAAACTCTTATGGTTTGATTTGGTCGCTTGTGTCGAATGGCCTCGATCACTGCCTGGACAGTTCACCGGCCTCCGGCAAACAGCCCTCGTCTGACAGGGGCGAGCCCAGCGAATAAGCGATAGCATCTCCTGCGAAGCGACTTTGTGTGTCGGATTTCAATTTTTTTATCAATAACTTTACCGTTACTAAAGAAATTATTCACATCACATGTTATATAATGAATATGTATTTAGATATTATATTCAAAAGTTTCTATAACACTGCTGCGCAAAAAGGCTTTTCCCACAATTCCAGAGTAATTATTTCGGAAATTGTTTTATGCGCAGAGGATACCAGGACTTTTGCCATGTGCGCACAAACGTCATATGATGCGTTATTTCAGCTGGCTTGTGGACAATGCCGTTTACATGGGGAGATAGCTAGTTACATACTTCCCCTTGATAGACTTCTGATAATATATATATATTAAACATCAGATACACATTTCTGATAAAAAAAAACCTCTTGAAAACCGACAAAAAATATTTGTACCCAAATCAAATTTGGTATGCGACACATCATCTACCTATAAGGTATATATACTCTAAAAGAATTGGAGAGATTATATCAAAACGAAAGAAGTTATGGAGCGGAAGGGAATATTACATAATCCTATATGGCTGTCATATTACGCAACGGGTGAAGTCAGAAATGGCACACGACACACCGTCTGCCCATAAGGTATATACTCTGAAACAATTGTCAAGATCGGATCAAAACTCTTCAAGTTATAGAGCGGAAGGGAACGAAGATATAGACTATTAAAGAC
Organism: Lepidochitona cinerea; assembly: GCA_963971465.1. NCBI lineage: Eukaryota > Metazoa > Mollusca > Polyplacophora > Chitonida > Tonicellidae > Lepidochitona > Lepidochitona cinerea. The sequence continues at coordinate 58,905,166 of OZ020551.1, read as the reverse complement.
AGAATACTACATAATCCAATGTAGAAGCCACATTATGCAATCGACGATGTCCTAAATGATTCATGACACACCTTCTACCCACAAGGTATATGTTGTGAAATAATTGTAAAGATTAGATCAAAACTCTTCAAGTTATGGGGCGAAAGGGAATCCGGGACTGACAGACGGCACTGGTGATACCATAATACGACCGACTTTTTTTAAGTCAGGCGTATAAAAGCATTAGTGGGATAAAACTCAAACTTTACATGTAGGACTGCTAAGAGATGCAAACGAAACAAGTATGACGTCATAAGTCACATGGTATGGCGACCATCTTGGATTTTCGGCCAAAAACAAAACGTCTTCTCAAACCACTGGACCTACATATGTCAAACTAGGCTTTTTGTAGGGTGTGTATGAAACTAAACTATTGGTCGGAAATATCTTTGGTGAGATTAATATCTAGGGAGCCCGCCAAAGGTAAAAAAAAAAAGTCAAAAAACGTATAAATGTCTCTTACTATGTAATGCTTAGACATATCTACTTGAAACTTGATATATAAGTAGTGCTATATTAAAAGAACGTGTGTACTTATTTTAAAACTCATTAGTTCGTTAATTAGGCTTTTAGCTAATTTATTTGTATCTTTACTTCTAATGCACTTACAGAAATGAAAAATATATCACAATATGCTAAATCGCTTTACTTGTTCGAATATGTAATAAATTAAACAGATTTCTTAACCGCTCTTATGTTTTTTAGGCTATTAGTATTTCAGTCAGGCATTTATTGCCTCAAGATTTATGGCCCGTCAAGACCAGCTGGCCACTGTTAAGGCTATTGATTACATTAACTGATAAGCTGTATAGAGATGTCTGTTGATGTCTCTTTGGTGCATTATCTATGGCCAAACACAAGGGAGATGATCCAGTGTGTCAATACTGGAAGACGAAAGAGTTAACTCCCCTGCATATATTATTGTTATTCGCTAATGTTTCTTTTACAGGTATTATCTCAAAAAGTACAAATCGGATTAAACCAAATCTTGAAAGATATGACCATCACCGTATGCAGATGTAAAAAAAAAACAACTAAACGACTTCCGCTTGGACCCCGGAAACAGCTGCTTTAGCAGCTTTAATTATTATTATTATTTTCTGATGGTTTTTGCCGGACAATACCTCAAAAAGTATTCGTCAGATAAAACTCAAACTTTACAAGTGAGACTGCTATGGACTAGGGATGCAAACGAAACAAGTATGACGTCATAGGTCACATGGTATGGTGGCCATCTTTGATTTTCGTCCAAAAAACATGCAATATTTGAACGACTTCTTCTCTGAAACCACTGGACCTACATATGTCAAACTTAGATTTTTATGTAGTGCGGGTATGGAACTAAAATCTAATTCGGAAACGATTTTGATGAGATCAATTTCTAGGGAGCTCGCCATAGGTCAAAATTAACATAAAGTCAAAAAACGTATAAATGTCTCTTACTTTGTAATGCTTAGACATATATACTTGAAACTTGATATATAAGTAGTGCTATATTAAAAGAACGCGAGTACTTATTTTAAAGTTCATAAGTTTGGTAATTAGGCTTTTAGCTAATTTATTTGTATCTTTACTTCTAATGCACTTACAGAAATGCAAAATATATCACAATATGCTAAATCGCTTTACTTGTTCGAATATGTAATAAATAAAACAGATTTCTTAACTTATGTTATGTTTTTTTAGGTTATAAGTTTTTCAGTCAGGCTTTGTACTGCCTCAAGTTTTATGGCCTCTCAAGATAAGAGCAGTTGTGCTGGGCGAATGTTTACAGTAAGCAATAAAGCAGCATGGAGATGTTTATTGACTTAGGCCTGATCTCTCTGGCCTGATCACCGCAAAGCTGGCAAACCGAAATCCAGGTGGTCAATAGTAACAATAGGTAGATGGACCATAATAGATTCTTCTATGGAGCGGTTTTACTAAAACCAAAACACATAGGACAACCTATATACACAGTAAGACTCAACAAAACAAATACAAAAGTTGTTATCATTGATAAGGTGTGATTCCTACACTGCAGTTGAAATCATTACAATCTAAGGCGGGGTGGGGGAGGAGGCAATCCTATTACAGGTCAAGAGTTAACTACATGTATTAGGATATGAAGGACATGGGATCAGCAGGTGTGCTGTAACATCAGTATATTACACAGAGGATAAGACAACCTAATAAAGTAGTAAGGAAACTACGTAAATATTCATGGTGTAATCTCAATATTTCGACTTTAATTAAGTCATCGTCAGGAGAATTAGGAGTACATCAAAAGACAGTGTGTTTTTATATAGAAAAGACAGAATACAACTATAGGATGGTTGACACCAAGAAGACAAGGGAGATTAAAATATTGTTACAATAGATCAGGGTCCTAAAGGTCAGTCATAATACCTAGCCAGGCTAATACATTACCGGGTAAGTAAAAATATGTCACTGAAATCTCTGCTAGGTCCTATGCATACATTCACAGTAATAATTGGTAAAGTTTAGAAAAAATAAGATAAAAGCCTGATAAATTATTACTGTGAATGTGTGCATTGCTTGTATGCATATGACCTAGCAGAGATTTCAGTGACATATGTTTACTTAATTTATTAGCCTGGCTAGGTATTATGACTGATCTTTAGGACCCTGATCTATTGTAACAATATTTTAATCTCCCTTGCCTTGTTAGTGTCAACCATCCTATAGTTGCATTCTGTCTTTTCTATATAAATGCACACTGTCTTTTTATGTACTTATAATTCCCCTGATGATGACTTAATCAAAGTCGAAATATTGGGATTACACCATGAATATTTACGGAGTTTCCTTACTACTTTATTATGTTAAGTTGTTCAGGGGATCAAATAGATGACAACCTTATCTATAGAATGGAGACAGTTGGTTACACATTGAATAAGCGGAGAGGAACGGATGAAATTTAAACACTTAACATAGGATTTAATTTTGAAATATGAAGGGACTCTTTGTATGCCAAGTTAAGCTTGTTCTTAGCCTGGTCAATTACCTCACATGACAATGTGTTGGGACTGTGATTGTTGTTGTAACAGTGACTTGCAAATGCAAGGGGGGCCACTGTTTTGGTGCATAATGTGATGCTCGGAGAACCTCTGATTAATATGTCTGGATGTAAGTCCTACATAAGATGCAGGGCAATCACCACATGTAACCTTGTAAATAGCATTACTTCAAAGTTTTTCATCTTCGCGATCTTTGTAATTTAAATAAGAACTGATTGAGAAAGTTTCGCTTAAAGATACAAACTGAGCTATCGGGACAAGGTTTTCAAGTGATTTTAGTTCTTTAGATAATTTTATTGAGGCTGGTCCAAGAAAGAGTGTTCTGATGAAGATTGTTGTTTTTCAGTTCCGAATGGTTTACGAAATGGGTTGTCTCAAAATTTATTGTCTAGGAACTGTTTAATGATTTTGATTTTGGAGTAACATATTTTTTATTTTATCTTGATTTCAACGCTAAGTAGTTTGTAGTCATTACAGTGTGTCATACTATCAGACAGCTCACCATATCTACTTAAAACTTGATATATGATTAGTGCCTTATTAAAACAACGCGTGTAATTATTTCAAAGTGGCATGAGCTGCCACAATTAATTCACTCATTTTTATACGCCCGACTTAAAAAAAGTATGGTATCACCAGCACCGTCCGTCCCGGATTCCCTTCCGATCCATAACTTGAAGAGTTTTGATCTAATCTTTACAATTTTTTCACGACATATACCTTGTCGGTAGAAGGTGTGTCATGAACCAATTGTGACATCGTCAATTGCACAATGTGGCTTCTACATTGGATTATGTAGTATTCTGTCTTAGTCCATATCTTCGTTCCCTTCCGCTTCATAATTTGAAGAGTTTTGATCCGATCTTTACAATTTTTTTTACAACATATAGTTTAGGGGTAGAAGGTTTGTCATGAACCATTTAGGACATTGTCGATTGCATAATATGACTTCTACTTTGGATTATGTAATATTCTGTCTTAGTCTTAACCTTCGTTCCCTTCCACTCCATAACTTGAAGAGTTTTGATCCGATCTTGACAATTCTTTCAGAGTTTATACCTTATGGGCAGACAGTGTGTCGTGTACCATTTCTGACTTCATCCGGTGCATAATATGGCAGCCCTATTGGATTATGTAATATTCCCTTTCGGCTCCAGAACAGCTTTCGTTTTGATATAATCTCTCCAATTCTTTTAGAGTATATATATATACCTTATAGGTAGATGATGTGTTTCATACCAAATTTGATTTGGGTACACATATTTTTTGTCTGCTTTCAAGAGTTTTTTTTTATCAGAAATGTGTACCTGATGTTTAATATATATATATATTAATACATATAAATGCTTTTTGGAGTACACTTGGTCCAGAGTAATACTGGAAGCCAATTAATTTATACATTCTGAGACTGTTTTCTTGGATAGTTTATTGTGCACTATAATAACATAAAAAGACCATTTTCCCACTTTATTACCCATCTGGTATTTATCAGAGTGGCTGTTTAAATAGAGATAAGTGGACAACTGAAGTGGGCACACTAGGTTTGTATATTTACACACCATCATATCAGTGGCCAGCCTGAAGATTGTTTGCTTTGTAATAAAACTATTACAGTCAAGTCCAATAGAACAGTGTCCCAGTCAAAACTGTTAAAATTCAATAATTATAAGCTATTGTATTGATTGCTCCTTAACAATTATGGAACATAACAGCAATGTCAAAACAGCCACAATATTTCAGTTTTTGCAATTAAAATTTGATTGAAATTACCTGAACAGATAATATATGTGTACTATAATGTACTGGTATTTAGTTGCAGCTTCATCAAATTCAGAAAAGAAAAACTTCTAATGTCGACAAGAAATTCGAATTGATGAAATTAAAACAAATGTTATATTAAATGTAAAGTTGTTAATCATAGCGGTTTGACCTTGCCACGGCGGGCGTATGTTGAGTTTACTAAAACTCTTGTTCATAATTTCTGATCGTCACAACAGTAAGAGGCTTTGAAAGCTATCGACAAACTAAATGATTGGCGTTGGAATGAGGAAAATCCATACAGATTGTGGCCTATACGAACCGAAAACGTGTTCGAAAAGTAAACAAAATTTATATTACCGGGACGACCATTCATTCATTCTAAGCCAAAGTTAGTTCAAAACTATACTTTATCGTAAATTTTCGAGACTAGTAGCACTAAAAAGCTTCTGAATTATGCGTCTTGAGAAATATAGCCAATAATTTCAACATTCTGTTTTAACGTCAAAGTATCAACATTTTAGCACCTCATGCCACTTTAAACTTCATTAGTTCGTTAATTAGGCTTTTAGCTTATTTATATCCATTTTACTTCTAATGTACTTACAAAAATGCAAAATATATCACAATATTCTAAATTGCTTTACTTGTTCGAATACATAATAAATAAAACATATTACTTGACCAATGTTATGTTTTATTAGGCTATTAGTTTTTCAGTCAGGCTTTGTATAAGAATACTGCTGCAAGATTTATGGCCGGTCAAGACAAACTGGACAGGCTATGTAGTGCAGGTCAGATAGATATAGTGACTGGGGATGGGCTTAACACTTATCTCCATGTATCACACCACTGTCCACTGTAATCTAATACCCCAGCCAATATCTAGGGAGCTCGCCAATGGCCAAAATTAACATAAAGTCATAAAACGTATAAATGTCTCTAACTCTGTAATGCTTAGACATATCTACTTGAAACTTGAGAGTTAACTCCCCTGCTAATTGTTATTCGCTAATGTTTCTTTTACAGGTATTATCTCAAAAAGTACAAATCGGATTAAACTAAATCTTGACTTATATGACCGTCAATTTCTACAGATGTAAAAAAACAACTAAACGACTTCCGCTTGGACCCCGGAAACAGCTGCTTTAGCAGCTTTAATTATTATTATTAGGGGTCCAAGCAATGGCTTGGAACCCTATTGTTTTTGTAAGGGTTATTATTATTATTTTCTGATGTATTTTGCCGGACAATATCTCAAAAAGTATTCGTCTGATAAAACTCAAACTTTACATGTAGGACTGCTATAGACTAGGGGTGCAAACGAAACAAGTATGACGTCATAGGTCACATGGTAAGGCGGCCATCTTGGATTTTCGTCCAAAAAAATGAAATATTTGAACGACTTCTTCTCTGAAACCACTGGACCTACATATGTCAAACTTGGATTTTTATGTAGTGCGGGTATGGAACTAAATTCTAATTCGGAAACGATTTTAATGAGATCAAAATCTAGGGAGCTCGCCATAGGTCAAAATTACCATAAGGTCAAAAAACGTATAAATGTCTCTTACTATGTAATGCTAAGACATATCTACTTGAAACTTGATATATAAGTAGTGCTATATTAAAAGAACGTGTGTACTTATTTTAAAGTTCATTAGTTCGATAATTAGGCTTTTAGCTAATTTATTTGTATCTTTACTTCTAATGCACTTACAGAAATGAAAAATATATCACAATATGCTAAATCGCTTTACTTGTTCGAATATGTAATAAATGAAACAGATTTCTTAACCGATCTTATGTTTTTTTAGGCTATTAATTTTTCAGTCAGGCAGTTATTGCCTCAAGATTTATGGCCCGTCAAGACCAGCTGGCCACAGTGGAGGCTATTGAGTACATTAACTGATAAGCTGTATAGAGATGTCCTTTGATGTCTGTTTGGTGCATTATCTATGGCCAAACACAAGGGAGATGCTCCAGTGTGTCAAGACTGGAAGACGAAAGAATTAACTCCCCTTAATATATTATTGTGATTTTGTGATGTTTCTTTTTCGGGCATTATCTCAAAAAGTACAAATCGGATTAAACCAAATCTTGACATATATGACCGTCATTGTCTGCAGATGTAAGCAAACAATTAAACGACTTCCGCTTGGACCCCGGAAACTGCTTTAGCAGCTTTAATTATTATTATTATTATTTTCTGATGTTCTTTGCCGGACAATATCTCAAAAAGTATTCGTCAGATAAAACTCAAACTTTACATGTAAGACTGCTATGGCCTAGGGATGCAAACGAAACAAGTATGACGTCATAGGTCACATGGTATGGCGGCCATCTTGGATTTTCGTCCAAAAAACATGCAATATTTGAACGACTTCTTCTCTGAAACCACTGGACCTACATATGTCAAACTTGGATTTTTATGTAGTGTGGGTATGGAACTAAAATCTAATTCGGAAACGATTTTGATGAGATCAATTTCTAGGGAGCTCGTCATAGGTCAAAATTAGCATAAATTCAAAAAACGTATAAATGTCTCTTACTCTGTAATGCTTAGACATATCTACTTGAAACTTGATATATAAGTAGTGCTATACTAAAAGAACATGTGTACTTATTTTAAAGTTCATTAGTTTGTTAATTAGGCTTTTAGCTAATTTATTTGTATCTTTACTTCTAATGCACTTACAGAAATGAAAAATATATCACAATATGCTAAATCGCTTTACTTGTTCGAATATGTAATAAATAAAGCAGATTTCTTAACTGATCTTATGTTTTTTTAGGCTATAAGTTTTTCAGTCAGGCATTTATTGCCTTAAGGTTTATGGCCCGTCAAGACCAGCTGGCCACTGTTACTGCTATCGAGTACAGTAACTGATAAGCTGTATAGAGATGGCTTTTGATGTCTCTTTGGTGCATTATTTATGGCCAAACACAAGGGAGATGATCCAGTGTGTCAAGACGATAGAATTAACTCCCCTTAATATATTATTGTGATTTTGTGATGTTTCTTTTTCGGGCATTATCTCAAAAAGTACAAATCGGATGAAACCAAATCTTGACATATAGGACCGTCATTGTCTGCAGATGTAAGCAAACAACTAAACGACTTCCGCTTGGACCCCGGAAACTGCTTTAGCAGCTTTAATTATTATTATTAGGGGTCCAAGCAATGGCTTGGAACCCTATTATTTTTGTAAGGGTTATTATTATTATTAGGGGTCCAAGCAATGGCTTGGAACCCTATTATTTTTGTAAGGGTTATTATTATTATTATTATTATTATTATTATTATTTTCTGATGGATTTTGCCGGACAATATCTCAAAAAGTATTCGTCTGATAAAACTCAAACTTTACATGTAGGACTGCTTTAGACTAGGGATGCAAACGAAACAAGTATGACGTCATAGGTCACATGGTAAGGCGGCCATCTTGGATTTTCGTCCAAAAAAATGAAATATTTGAACGACTTCTACTCTGAAACCACTGGACCTACATATGTCAAACTTGGATTTTTATGTAGTGCGGGTATGGAACTAAATTCTAATTTGGAAACGATTTTAATGAGATCAAAATCTAGGGAGCTCGCCATAGGTCAAAATTAACATAAGGTCAAAAAACGTATAAATGTCTCTTACTATGTAATGCTAAGACATATCTACTTGAAACTTGATATATAAGTAGTGTTATATTAAAAGAACGTGTGTACTTATTTTAAAGTTCATTAGTTCGATAATTAGGCTTTTAGCTAATTTATTTGTATCTTTACTTCTAATGCACTTACAGAAATGAAAAATATATCACAATATGCTAAATCGCTTTACTTATTCGAATATGTAATAAATAAAACAGATTTCTTAACCGATCTTATGTTTTTTTAGGTTATTAGTTCTTCAGTCAGGCAGTTATTGCCTCAAGATTTATGGCCCGTCAAGACCAGCTGGCCACAGTTGAGGCTATTGAGTACATTAACTGATAAGCTGTATAGAGATGTCCTTTGATGTCTGTTTGGTGCATTATCTATGGGCAAACACAAGGGAGATGATCCAGTGTGTCAAGACGAAAGAATTAACTCCCCTTAATACATTATTGTGATGTTTCTTTTTCGGGCATTATCTCAAAAAGTACAAAACGGATTAAACCAAATCTTGACATATATGACCGTCATTGTCTGCAGATGTAAGCAAACAACTAAACGACTTCCGCTTGGACCCCGGAAACTGCTTTAGCAGCTTTAATTATTATTATTATTTTCTGATGGGTTTTTGCTGGACAATATCTCAAAAAGTATTCGTCTGATAAAACTCAAACTTTACATGTAGGACTGCTATAGACTAGGGATGCAAACGAAACAAGTATGACGTCATAGGTCACATGGCATGGCGGCCATCTTGGATTTTCGGCCAAAAAACATGCAATATTTGAACGACTTCTTCTCTGAAACCACTGGACCTACATATGTCAAACTTAGATTTCTATGTAGTGCGGGTATGGACCTAAAATTTAATTCATAAACGATTTTGATGAGATCAATATCTACGGAGCTCGCCATAGGTCAAAATTAGCATAAAGTCAAAAAACGTTTAAATGTCTCTTACTCTGTAATGCTTAGACATATCTACTTGAAACTTGATATATAAGTAGTGCTATATTAAAAGAACACGTGTACTTATTTTAAAGTCCATGAGTTTGTTAATTAGGCTTTTAGCTAATTTATTTGTATCTTTACTTCTAATACACTTACAGAAATGAAAAATATATCACAATATGCTAAATCGCTTTACTTGTTCGAATATGTAATACATAAAACAGATTTCTTAACCGATCTTATGTTTTTTTAGGCTATTAGTTTTCAGTCAGGCATTAACTGCCTCAAGATTTATGGCCTGTCAAGACCAGCTGGCCAGTGATTACCTTAACTGATACGCTGTATGGAGATGTTTGTTGACATAGATCTGCTATGTTTGGTGCATTATCTATGGCCAAACACAAGGGAGATGATCCATTCAGTGTGTCAAGACTGGAAGACGAAAGAATTAACTCCCCTTAATATATTATTGTGATTTTCTAATGTTTCTTTTTCGGGCATTATCTCAAAAATTACAAATCGGATTAAACCAAATCTTGATATATAGGACCGTCATCGTCTGCAGATGTAAGCAAACAACTAAACGACTTCCGCTTGGACCCCGGAAACTGCTTTAGCAGCTTTAATTATAATTATTATTTTCTGATGTTCTTTGCCGGACAATATCTCAAAAAGTATTCGTCAGATAAAACTCAAACTTTACATGTAAGACTGCTATGGACTAGGGATGCAAACGAAACAAGTATGACATCATAGGTCACATGGTATGGCGGCCATCTTGGATTTTCGTCAAAAAAAAATGCAATATTTGAACGACTTCTTCTCTGAAACCACTGGACCTACATATGTCAAACTTGGATTTGGAAAAAAGGAGCGTAATAAAAGAGAAAATTTTATATTAAAGGAACTAGCGGTGTTAAGTCATAGTATAGAAGAAAATGAGGAAATATGGGTTAGTAATAAATATGATGATTTGCAAGCTGAGTTGGAGAGTTTATATGAAGGAAAAGCCCGTGGCGCAGCTGTTAGATCTAGGACTAGATGGATGGAAAATGGCGAAAAAAGTACTAAATATTTTTTTAATTTGGAAAAGAGTAGAGCACAAAAGCGTACAGTTAATAAAGTTATTACATCCACAGGAGACTTAATACAGGACAGCGCTACTGAAGTGAATAAGGAAATTTTCAAATTTTACTCAAACCTTTATAAAACTAAGCAGCCGCCTGATTTCAATTTTGAAGAATCATTCGACACAGTGTTTAAAAATGTCTCAGTTAATAAATTAACAGATATCGACAGAGATTCCTTAGAATTAGATATCACTGCAAAAGAGCTGGAAGAATCTGTTAAGCAACTCCAGTTGGGTAAATCACCTGGCTGTGACGGGCTAACGGGTGAATTTTACAAATGTTTTTGGTCAGATATAAAAGAATTGTATATGTCTTCCATAATTGATTGATTGATTGATTGGTGTTTAACGCCGCGCTCAAGATTATTTCACTTATATGGCGGCGTTGCCAGTTTTATTGTGGGAGGAAACCGGGCTCTGTGCCCGGAGGAAACCCACGACCTTCCGCTGGTAACTGGCAACCATCCCACGTAGGTCGTTCGAGTGAAAACCCAGTCAGAAAATTTTCCAATTTTTGGACTGAGTGGGATTCGAACCCGCGACCCATTGGTGGAAGGCTGTTTGGATTGAGCGTCCAACGCTCTACCTACTGACCCACGGAGGCCCCGTCTTCCATAATGCAGTCGGTAAATAATCAAGAGTTAAGTACATCACAAAAGAGAGGCATTATTACGCTAATAGAAAAACAGGACAAGGACCTAAATCATCTAAAGAATTGGCGGCCAATAACATTGTTAAACGTCGATTATAAAATATTATCTAAGACCATAGCAAATAGGTTAAAAACTGTACTTCCAAATGTAATACATCACACGCAGACGGGTTTTATCAAATCACGATTTATAGGAGAAAATATAAGGGTTATTCTTGACTTAATTGAGACTTATGAAAGTGAAGCAATGCTTTTGTTTTTGGATATTGAAAAGGCTTACGATTCAGTGGAATACAATTTTATGATTAAGGTTTTACAGCTGTATAATTTTGGTCCTTCCATTTCCAAGTGGATTGCATTGCTCTATGCGAATACATCAAGCTGTGTAGTTAATGCAGGTCAATCAACACAGTGGTTTGATAATTTTCGAGGTGTAAAACAGGGTTGTCCTTTATCGCCTTATATCTTTGTTCTTTGTTTAGAGTTAATAAATACTGCAATAAGAGAGGATAAACATATATGCGGCCTTAATTTAGGAGGAGAAGAAATTAAAGGAGTGTTTTTCGCAGATGATTCTACTCTTATTTTAAAATCCTTTGAGTCAGTGTTGAGAGCGATTCGGCTGTATAATAGTCAACAAGTTCTAAGTGGGCTACGCCTTAATGTAGATAAAACTAAATTAATGTCTCTTAATTCTAAATGTGGGTCTGACGTAAATGAAAAGATACCTTATAAAATCCAGCATAAAGATAAAGTTAAACTTCTTGGCATTAACATATCTAAAGAAGTGAACAAGCTGCAAAAAGAAAATATTGATCCAAACATTTTAAAAATCTCTAAGAGGTTGAGAATTTGGAGTGGTCGTAACCTCACAGTTTTTGGAAAGTCATTACTTTCAAAGGCAGAGGGTATTTCAAGGCTAGTATATTGTGCTAGTGTTTTGCCTATCAATAAGGCCAAAAAAAAAAATACCTGTGTTTCCGCTTGCAGGCCTAAAAAAAATAGGGTAGGTAGGTAGGGTTTTTTTTTTTTTTTCTTCGGCACAAGAGATACATGTATGAAACTGGGCGAATGAATGAAATACTCTATGTATAAAACATACCATTTTCCATATTTAGTTTCTTTAACAGTCATAATTTCTGATCTATACCTATCAGAGAAGAATGCGATTTATGAAACAAAATCAGAGATGCTTCACTGATAAAGAAAAAAAAAAACGAAAATGAACTATTTTGGAATATATACAGAGGACACTTAAGGCATGTTCTTACTGTGTGATTTGTCGTACCGACTTGTAGGATGCGATTAAAATGGCCCTACTCAGTGCTCCAGATAATTATTTTCTCCAGCCAGTACTGTACCCGCCATATAAGTGAAATAATCTTGAATGCGGCGTTAAACATCAATCAATCAATGGTATGGAATATACACATTAATGAATGTGAATGTACATGCAAGTAACTGAAATAAAAAATAAAAATATTATTTATAGAAATTTATTTTTTATTGTAGTTTCTACGCATGGACTTCTTTTTATTTTCTACATTATATTTATTAAGTTAATAAAATATATAATATAGATATAATATCTAGCTGATAAAATTAGATAGTGCCAAAATGTTCATGTGTTCAACTTTCACGTCAACTTTGACACGATGCCGAATACGATGTATACTTTATACACAACCCTGTAATGTATGTAGGGCTACACCACTGCATAAGCCAGAAAGGGTGTATGTTCAGTGTTGAAGATTTCGTACTTTTAGGTCTAGTTTGACTTGTTTTATTAGAAGTTTCAACACCAAAAAGTAAAAGTGTAAACAATAATGTATAAATCAAGTTGTGAATGTGTGGTTTCGATGAAAACATAACAGAAATGTGTTTACCATCGGACCCTCACAACTCCGGACAAAAAATGCTATAAATAGCAAAGGGGAGTTAACTTTTGTCAAATAGAAAATTTCAACCAATCATTGATCTCCATTTTCGCAAAGCTTGGTCAATTAGGTCAAAAGTCAACCAATGAATGATCTCCATTCTAGATATTCCTTGGAGGTGACATATTTCACGATCTTCAGCCTCAGGTTTTAAGAAAATTTAACACTTTATGATGGACAACAACTACAAACAATAACATATTCTTTTTAAACCAGATTTTCCTATTTATTTTTTCTGTTGTACTGGCCACATTTGCAATATATCCGTATTTACCGTTTCAGGCAGTATTATTAGTACGGTTAGTTTTCTTTCCTTGTCCGTATTGTGCAATTTTCCCGCCGTATTTACGCGTGTACAGGCCTTATCTGTAGCACTGGCCCTACTCGCTTGGCTCTATTCTCTTGGCCCTACTCGCAACTCCAGGAAAACGCTCTCAACCATTTCCCGATGGTACTACAAGTACAACTTAAATGTACAAACGTAAAACGCGTTCGCCGGACATTTTTTTTTTTTTTTTTTTAACAGCCGTCTAAAAACTTTTGACTCGGCGTAAATTTGTTTGAGTCGGTCGGAAGACGGAAACACAGGTATTTTTTTTTTGGCCTAATACTTATTGTCAAAAGGTAAACAAAGAAATTTTTAATTTCATTTGGAATTATAAGCACGATAAAGTCAAACGTAGCACAATAATCAATGATAACCAGTGGGGTGGTCTTGGAGTTATAGATTTTTACCTAATGAACAAGTCCCTCAAGTTAGCATGGCTTCATAGATTTTTTCGATAGATAAATCTTTTTGGTCCTTGTTTGCTATGGAACTTTTCCGCCCTATAAGAGGTTAATGTTTCCTCTTGTATTGCAACTATGACCCAACAAAGTTAAGTATTAAGTTACCAGATTTTTATAAGCAAATTCTGATTGCGTGGAAAGATGTTTATTGGGAAAACTCTGATTTGTCAGATACAATTATTTGGAACAATGGAAAACTGTTGTATAAAAGAAAGTCATTTTTTAATCAAGGGTGGAAAGATAAGGGGGTTATTTTTGTCAGGGATATTCTTGACGAGGAAGGTCATATCTTGTCATTGCGGTTGATTAATCAACAATATGGCATAACCCTTGACTATAGAAATTATTTGGTTTGGAATATGATTGAAAAAGCGGTAGCTACATGTCAATGCCGGATTGGGCGGCGAACTTATGTACGGCCGAATGCTGTGTTTGAAGTCCCGAAAATAAACGCGATTTCTCTTTGCAACCCTAATGTGAAATCTAGATTTTTCTATGATATTTTAAAAAAGAAATTTTCCACCCAAAAAGTAATTCCAAACTTTGATTTGGGTATATCACAGCAAAAGGTATGGAAGTCTTTGTACAAAACTAAGGCGGATAATAAAGTTTTACAATTGCAGTTTAAGATTTTACATAATATATACCCTACAAAAGAATTGCTCTGCAAATACAAGATTGTAGACTCTTCCCTATGTGACTTATGTAAAGTAAGTGATAACTTATTACATCATTTCTGTACATGTGGCAATTTATCCAATTATTGGTACTTCGTAGAGAAATGGCTGGATGATGTTTGTGATGTTAAAATCAAGTTGTCAAATAACGACATTATTTTTGGTTGCATCATTAACCAGGGTGCTACATTGATTAATTTTGTAATTCTGTATGCTAAGTATTACATTTTCATTAGCTATGTAGCGGAGCGAGAAGTGCATTTCACAGATTTTCTTGGATTTTTATATAAACAAGTGCACTTCTTGTCTCTGGTATCAGGGTCAAAATATTCTTTTCTTGATATTTTACAGTATAACTACTAAAAAAATCAAAAGAATTAGTTCCATGATTATTTAATCTATTTTTATCAGTCGGTGTTGACAATGTATCTTGCTCACAAAATACTCAGGGTTTATAACTAGCGATGATCTTGAACAAATAATAAGTTTAGGTCTATATTAATTTTATAGTAGTAGTGATTTGTGTTGGTTCTCTATTCCCCTTTTCTTTTTTTTTTTAACCTGTAAACTTGTGGCTAAACAATGTTATTATTGATTTGAAACAATGTATCATCCACTTAAGAGACGCGCTTTTTACACGTGGTGTTGCAGATGACGTTTCGAACCATGCATATTGGTCAAAACTGTGTTGATCTTTTTACTGGCGTATTAGAAGGAAAAGGGATGTTGAATATATGTTATGCCTAGTAGTTAAGGGTCAAGGGTTCTTATTTTTTTATTTTTTGCTTTTTCTGCCTTACTTTAGATATATTATTGTTCTTTCTACTGAATATTGTTAATGTTATCTCATACAGTAAGCCTATCATTTCGCATCTGGAGAGTTACTAAACATTGTGTTACAAAATGCAACTTAGTATAAATGTTAGTTAAACAACAAAGCCGTGTACAACCTGGTCACGTGGGCTAGTGCATTTGCGGCAATGAGTGTAAAATCGTGACAATAATCAATAAACGCCTGTGCAAATGTATAGGCTTAACAAAAAAAAACAAAAAAAAAAAAAAAAATTACAAAGTAAGCTCCCCAAGAAACTTTGGTTGAAAACAACATTGCCACCTGGTAGCCATCTTCAATATGCTAATGAAATGATAATGTACGGTGCACAGCTAGAACTTAGAGGGATGATGTGTGTCATGTTTGGTTAAGATCAGGTCAGTAGTTTTCTTGGAATAAGGATAATAAGTTTTATTTTCAAATTTGGTTAAAAAACAACATTGCTTTCTGGCGGCCATATTTAATAAGCAAATGAGATGAAAATGTAGGGTGCACAAGTAGATCATAGGGAGATAATGTGGGCCAAGTTTGGTCAAAATCAGACCAGTAGTTTTCTTGGAATAGAAATAGCAAAAAAAAAATATATCCCTCCTGGCGGCCATATTGAATATGCAAATGAGATCAAAATGAACGGTGCATAACTAGACCATAGGGTGATGATGTATGTTAAGTTTGATTAAGATTGCATTGGTAGTTTTCTTGGAATACAGGTAATAACCAACTAGAGATTAAGTGATTGCAAGCAATCACTGGAGATGGTTCCGCGAAGGAAGGGAACTGATTGACAAGGGTATTAGAACCGGCAGTGAACAAGAGTTTAAGAAACTCATAATACGCCCGCAAGGGTAAATTCATTGTAGCACACTATGCTTTAAACAGAATTTTGGCTGGTAGAATCTTTCAGTCACCTTGTTGCAACGAGTTTTGTCACAACGTACGAGTTTTATTCCAACTCACGAGATTTGTTACAATGTTGACGAGTTTTGTCACAAAAGGTTACCATTTTTGTCACAAGAGCGCCAGCTTTTGTTACATGTCCCAAGTTTTGTTCCAACCCTGCCGAGTTTTGTTACAAAATCAATGTCACGAGTTTTGATACAAACCGTCAACAGCTTTTGTAACAATTTTAATAGGACACGAGTTTTGATACAAAGAGTCAACAGCTTTTGTCCAAAAATGTCCGCTGTAGGCAATTTTATAGTGGCTGATAGCTTTGCACTCCGAAAACTTTAGACAGAACATTTAGTCGCCACCTTGTCCGTCCGTGAGTCCGTCCGTCATGATTTCTTGTCCCGACCATGTCCCGGTTGGTATTTTGAGGATTGCTTTGGAATTTGGCTGGTATTTTGCCCTTTTTGTGGAAATGGTCACATTCTGCCGATATTTTTGTCTTGGTCATATTTCGTTTAATATTTAAAGGATTATTTTGAAACTTGGCTGGTACAAACTCACTACCAAGTAGTTGTTTCATGTCTCATTTTCCAGTGTTGTTGATATTTTAGAGTATTTCTCGTATTTTGTCAAATTTCTTGTGCGTATATATGGGATAGGGTATCCTCGTCCTAATAGGCTTTAGATCATTAATGAGGGCGATCGTCATAACTTCAATGTGAGCAAACAAACGGTTCACTGTCCCGTTGGTAAAACGATATTGCTACCTCTTTTTTTAAACGTACACGAGATTATAAAAGAGTGCATACGAGCTCATTTTCAATTCGGTTTTCAGTTCCAACAGGAATTAAGTCTGGTTACAGGCCTATAGGAACGTCTACGTATAGTAAAAATGTTCCACAATAAAGTATGACCCCCCACACCCCTCCCCTCAATACATAAGAAAATAAAAACTGAGATTGAAATTTATATTTTGTTCGAGCGTTTTATTTTTTTTAATTGAACAAACACAATACCATAGATATGGTTGAAAACAGTTTAATATAAGCATATAACTCATGTTTTGCGTAAAATACTGTCCCAAATGGACTTCTTAATTGACAGTCTGATAACTTCGGGGATTTACGTGCGTGAAATACCCTCTGATAGACTGCAGGTCATTTTGAATGTGGCGACCAAAAAGGTAGCCTTGAAACGTACAATTTCCATATCCTCTTAAGGGCCCTACAGTTTCGGTACATTTCAGAAATCCTCCAATATTTCAGTATAAAACTGATGGAGCTTGAATGTTAACAAACAGAGTATTGCGGTCCCTTACATTATCACGAGGACACTTTTTGGGGCCCTCCATATGGCATGGAAGTTGTACGCTACACGGCTACCTATTTGGTCGCCACATTCAAAATGACCTGCAATCTATCAGAAGGTATTTCACGCACGTAAATCTCATAAGTTATCATACTGTGTCCGAGGCCAGTCGGAACTCCCTTCGGCTATCTTCGCTCGCTACCGGTCGGCTTTGATACGCCTCGGACAGTCTGCGCTTTTTATACGGTAAATCACAGTATTTTTGGGCTGAATAAAAATGGCGTCGAAAGTAAATATCAAAATGTTTCACTACAGACGAAAAAAAGGAAAAAAAAATAACTATAAATTTATTAAATGCTAATGTCATTTAGAAAAATATTTTTTTATATATTTTATTTAGCCTGGTAAACCACATGTTGACAGACGCAGTTTCGGTACATATCAGGAATCCTCCAATGCTTCAATTATATAACTGATCGAGGCTGAAAGTTAACAAACCGAGTGTTTTGGTCCCTTACATTATCATGGGGACACTTTTGTGGGGCCCCCAAGGAGATTTGGGATTTGTACGCTTCACGGCTACCTATTTGGTCGCCATATCAAAAAAAGTCTATCAGAGGGTATTTCACGCACGTAAATCCCCGAAGTTATCAGAGTATAATTTAATTTCCAGTGTGTTTACAACGAATACTTCAATTTGATTGGCTAATCTGCTTTCGTTCATAACCCGATGAACGAACCAGCTCCGGACTATTTTTACAACGATATACATGAATTACCGACGAAACAACAATAGGCCTAGGCCTACTGCTATTTATTGAAACAGAGAAAGCAATGCATTTGAAAATATGTTGATTTAATACCTGCTTATATTTATTTTTCATTTCTATCAGATTTCAAAGAAATAAAGAACAACTTGTTATGTACGCTTATGAAAACGTTTATACTCATGTCAGCACAGTGCACTGATAGACTCAACGCTATGGCGCAAGATGACGTCATCACGTTGTACAGTCGCTTTGCCTGTGATTGTGACGTCACTTGGCAGAGAGCTTTGAAATCAAGTGTAGCTTTGCGCGCGTTGGTTTGTTTGGATTCTTGAAAATAAAATATATCAGTCCCTGTGAATATTTCTATTGTTTTACGTAGTTTATGTGATAGTAATTAAATTATAAGGATTGACTTCAATGTTTCTTCGGTTCATCGAGTTATGAACGAACTGGCCCCTTTGCAAACTTTTCATAAACCGCTTCGCGGATTTATTTAGTTTGCACAGGGGCAAGTTCGTTCATAACTCGATGAACCGAAGAAACATTGAAGTCAATCCTTATGTGTCCGAGGCGTGTCAATGCCGACAGGTAGCAAGCGGAGATAGCCGAAGTGTGTTCCGAATGCTTACTTGACATCAACTTTTTTGCAACTTTCAACTGGTACAAGTTTGATAAGATAGCCATGTAAATTGCTATGTACTTATTTGAAAGATTGTTTCCTTGAAAGAGATCGATTAATTTGTTCTCAAACTAACACTGATTATTTTACTAGTTTAAAGTGGCATGACCTGCCAAATTGTTGATAATTTGACGTTAAAACAGAATGTTCAAATTATTGGCTAGTTTTCTCAAGACGTATAATTCAGAAGCTTTTTAGTGCTTCTTGTCGAGTATGTACGATAAAGTATTGTTTTGAACTAACGTTGGCTTTGAATGAATGAATGGTCGTCCCGGTTATTTAACTTTTAAAAACTTTTCGGTTCGTACAGGTCACATACTGTATGGATTTTCCTCATTCCAACGCCAATCATTTAGTTTTTCGATGGCCTCCAAAGCCTCTTACTGTCGTGACAATCAGAAATTAGGAAAAAAGTGCGAATTTTGGCAGCCCATGCCGCTTTAAGTAGAAATGGAACCGTGATATGGTTTGCCTGCTATCCAGTACAATTATGTCGAATTACCCAAAATGAACGAAAAAAAGCTTTGCCTTGGATTGAACTTAGCTGTTAGCCTGTACAGGTAGGCCTACGACGAATCACCCAAATGAAGACGATTTTACCCAAATGAATTATTCGTCATCGTCGCGTTCCCAAGGCTTTGCAGGGAAATTCCACCGTTCCCCCTTTCCCTGGCCAGGCTGTTCTTAGTAACCGTTCAATCCCATAATTTTAACCAGAAACATATATTGACGTACTGAAGTGGAATTAGAAGCCGCTTTGTGGTTCATCGGGCAACAATTGTAGGTATGCCAATCACAATTTTCCCCTGCTGTAAAACCCATCGCCACTTCGAAATGTCCAGTGTCACCAGGATTAGGCCTATGTTAACAATAACTGATTGGTCGATCATATGAAAATCAATAATCAGCATTTGATTTTTTTCTTTGTGTTTTTTTAACTACCTTTCCAAAATAAATTATGGCAATCTAATTTACTCCCAACTACATCTACTTTTTTAAAAAGGTTGTAAACATCAGCCAACTTTTGTTACAAATCCTGTCGACTGTTTGTATCAAAACTTGTGACATGTAAAATTTGGTACAAAAGCTGTCGACTGTTTGCATCAAAACACGTGACGTGTTTAAAACAAAACTGGTCAAGATTTGAACAAAACTCGTGAGTTGTGACAAAACTCGTCGACCTTGTGACAAAACTCGTGAGTTGGAATAAAACTCGTACGTTGTGACAAAACTCGTTGCAACACACCTAATTAAGACTGGGGCTTGGTGAATTTTATTATTTGACAGATCACATATCTATAAGCTGCTACCTATATCTGAAAGCTGTACCAAAGCTATTTGCAAAAGTGTCTACACTACATATAGGCATACAACAGCAATTTCATTTAATTACTGATTAAACAATAGAAAGAAGGTCGCTCATTTGGTCACCTTGGTTATCCAATAAGTTGTTTGGTTATAACTAAGCTATTCTGTGAAACCACAGACAGAATAAAAGCCATTTCCCCAATTACTGAATGCCTAAAGGCTGGGTTACTGTTTTTCGTCAACACATATAGCGAGACTCTAATTTACTTTTAGTACTAGACACACCATCTACTGATAAGATTGTTATAACTGAAAAAAATTGATAATCCATGCAATAAGTACCGAGTTACTCAATGCCAAAAGGCTGGTGACTGTTCTGGTCACGGCAAATATAGAGATCCCAATTCAATTTTGGTACAGAACACACCATCTACTCATAAACCAGTTATAACTAAAAAAAAATTAAATCTATCGAATAGTTCCAGAGAAACTCAATGCCAAAAGGCTGGTGACTGTTTTGGTCGCCGCAAATATCAACACTCCAACTTCATTTTGGTACAGAACACACCATCTACTCATAAACCAGTTATAACTAAAAATCATAATCATAAGCTTCATATATTAGAAGAAAAAAATTCTAATCCATGAAATAATTACGGAGTAACTCAATGCCAAAAGACTGGTGACTGTTTTGGTCGCCGCAAATATCAACACTCCAACTTCATTTTGGTACAGAACACACCATCTACTCATAAGTCAGTTATAACTAAAAAAAATTTAAACCCATCGAATAGTTCCAGAGTAACTCAATGCCAAAAGGCTGGTGACTCCATCCTCTCACCAATGTTAAGGTACACCCAAAGTTTGAAGTTCATGGAATGAATCATCCACAAGTTATAGCCTGGACAAGAAAATCATGCTCATAATCCAATATGACGGATAGCGACCATATTGGGCTGCGCACATTGCTGAAAATCAATCCCATCCATCCTCTCACCAATGTTAAGGCACACCCCAAGTTTGAAGTTCATCGGACGAATCATCCCCAAGTTATAGCCTGGACAAGAAAATCATTCTCATAATCCAATATGACGGATAGCGGCAATATTGGATTGCGCACAGTGCTGAAAATCAATCCCAACCGTCCTCAGAATGATGGCGGGCTAAAAACTGACCTGGAGAGGATGTAAGAGTCTCTTCTGAATTTTTTTTATTATTGGCTTTCCTCTGCCGTGCATCATCCCACAAAGCAACCAAGCCAGGATTTGTGCCCAGATTATCTGAAAATGTAAAGTTGAATGCAAGTACAAAAAGAGATACACATAACATTATGGGATAAAGGGAGGAACAAATTGCAACAGAAGAGATCTACTTGATCAATGTTTTACAGCACATTTAATATTATTTCATCTACATATTTACATAGTAGATATATTCAGAAAAAAACAAGGCTAGCAATATTGCCAAGCTGTATGTGGCTTCTGCTATACATGTACCTTCAGTAAGGTGTCACTTTTAGTCTAACTTTCATTTCTTAAAGTTTTAACCTGCTTCCCATCACCAATATATGCAGAAGGTTAATTCAAAACAGAAACCGACTATTTGATGAAATATGTAGAGGTCTGCCAACAGGACTGAGGTTTATTTGCATTACCAACTACATTTATAATTGTTTACAATTCGAGGCAGTTAATTAAACTAAAAGTAATAGTGTCATAAAGTATGCCCTCTATGGATGTGCATTTACTGAAGGTGACATATCAGTCAAAATTGTGGTATACCATTTCTTGGTTGCAGTCTGACCAGTGCATTTTGATGTGCAAATACTGAGTCAAGAAGATTTTCCCTGTGCCCGTGTGTTATAGTGTTCAAAAACATATACCTACATTTTTAGCAAAACTTTAAAAGCAATCCTGAACCAAATATAGATTTATCAGTTTCAAATTTCACAATGTACATGTATTAAAGGCACACACTTGCTGCTAAAATCTAGAACACTGTTAACATTAAAAAAGGAAGACAGTTTTCTGAAAAAGTAAGGAACTTTCATTTTTCGCCAAAATCGAAAAGCTTTGACATCATTTAGTATTTTTAATTTGAAAATGATGATTGATTTGTACCCGCAATGTAAACAAGAGTCAACAGAGGATGACATATCTCCCCGGCCCCCACATAAGATTGTGAAAGTGGAAACATACTAAGAACAGACAAAAGTTCATTTCCATACAGGATATCCACATCCTCACCAAGTTTCAACAATAGTCAATACAATAGGTACGAGGAAATGCATTAAGAAACCCATATCAGGTGGAATCAAGAAAAACGGAGCATTCTGAGAGTATTGCATAGCAATACATAGTCCCCTACTAGAAGGTTATCAAGGAGTATGAAATTCAATGACTATTTCAAATGGTGCCCAAAATAAACAATATTCCATAACTGTTTAAAGGATTACCCTTTTGTTCAAGGAGATCCCTGAAATCCGTAAAACTCTTCATAAGAAGTTCTAAATTGACAATTGATCAGTAAAATACCAAGAAATAAATGACGATAGACATATAAAACCTAAACTTGGGCTATATGCCAACATGGTGTACTCGCATGTATACCAAACATATCAATATATATATATCAAACACACATTTCACAGTCCAGAAAACTGTCTTTCTTTAGCCAAAGCCAAACCAACCATGTTGTACTCACATACTAACAACAATTTGAATGAGTGTGAACATTTAGCACAAAAGTCAGAAAAATTGTTATTTGTAGAAAATGTTTAAGTCCAAGGGTGATAGATGCATAAAAAATGTGCGAGACTGAATAAAACTTAAACTTGATCTGTAACCTACCATGGTGTACCAAAATACAAAAAAAGAATTGAGTAGCTTCAAGCATCTAGCAATAAGTCCCGAAAACTGTTATTTTTGTGAAATTTCTTAAGTCCAGGGGCGATAACTTCGGTAAAAATGCATGGAGGAGAACAGAATTTAAACTTGATCTGTGACCCACCATAGTGGACCCAAATACAAAACAAAAGAATTGAGTACATGTAGCTTCAAGCATCTAGGGAAAAGTCCGGAAAACCGTTATCTTTGTGATATTTTGATAACTTCGGTAAAATGCACGGAGCGGGACAAAACGTAAACTTGCTCTGTAACCCACCATGGTGGACCCACATACAACAAGAGTTTCGGGAAACCCAAAATACGCCCGGAAAGGCACAGTAACTGCGGCCATACCAAAACAAATCCTTCCATATTTATTTGAATTTGATTTTCAAAATTCAGGAGGTTGAAGCTTGGTAAAAGGTGATGTAATGTCAACAAAATGAAATCTTACCACTAAAACCTTTAAAATCCATCTGTATCAAATTTAAAATGGGCTATTTGGATCAACGGTTATTAACAAGATTTGTACTCGGTACCGGTCATCAATTCTCGCTGCTGTTAAATCGCTATGTTAAACATTGTTTGTTGTCAATATAGGTTGGACTAGAATGTTTCAATTTTTTAGAAAAGCAGTTTATAATTTACTAATCCTACTTAAACAAATGTACTTAATTGGCAATTTCGCAGCTCACACCAATTCAAGTAGATTTGAAGATTTTTCTCATAATATCATTTATCTATATTATTTGGCTACAAAAGGCAAACATTAATACACAGCCTACATTTAATTTTATGGAGGCCATGTGGTACAGAAGGCCATAAATCTTTCAACAGGACAAGTGATAAGAGAGCTATAAACTGTATGTTTACATGGTAAATAGAACAAAGCTTATCTCTTTGTCTGCTGATAAAACTTTAATCCTTCTATGTATTTTTCATTTGATTAAAATGTTATGTATTGATTTAAGAATAGTTTTAATCAATTTAGAAACATTATTGCAGTTTGAAAAAATCCTTTTTTGATGAGAATCGGAAAAGTAGAAGCTATTTTATAATTTAAAGGTTATTTTCATGAAAATGAAAGTAAGAATAAAAGGGAATATACATAATCCAATAATTTGCAATAGTTGATATCTAACAATTTTTTACACACTGTCTGTTAATATGGTATGCAACATGAAAGATTTGAAAACATCGGATCATATTTGTTAAAGTTATGGAGAGAAAAAGTAAATATTACATAACCCAATATGACTGCCATATTACGCAACGTATGATGTCAAAAATAGTTCGCCACACACCTTCTACCCATAAGGTATATACTCAGAAAAAATTGTCAAGATGGAATCAAGACTTTGGAAGTTATGGAGCGGAAGGGAATATTACATAATCCAATATAACTGGTATATCATGTAACGAGTGATGTCAAAAATAGTTTGGTATATACTCAGAAAAAATTGTCAAGATGGAATCAAAACTTTGGAAGTTATGGAGCGGACAGCCGCAGATGATACCATAATACAGCCCGCTTTTCAAGCCGGGCGTATAAAAAATCAATTGAATACATGTGTATCTGAAAGCATATAGAAAAAATGTCAGTAAAACTGTTATTTTTGTGATATTTCTAAAGTCTAAGGGCGATAACTTCGGTAAAAATGCATGGAGCAGAACAAAACGTAAACTTGATCTGTAAGCCACCATGATGGACCCACATACAAACAAGAGTTTTAGTAAACTCAACATACGCCCGCCGTGGCAAAGTCGAACCGCTACGATTAACAACTTTACATTTAATATAACATTTGTTTTAATTTCATCCATTCGAATTTCTTGTTCACATTAGAAGTTTTTTTCTTCTGAATTTGATGAAGCTGCAACTAAATACCAGTACGTTATACATACTCTTATCTCTATTTAAACAGCCACAGCAGGTTATAGTACACATATATTATCTGTTCAGGTAATTTCAATCACATTTTAATAGCAAAAACTGAAATATTGTGGCTGTTTTGACATTGCTGTTATGTTCCATAATTGGGAAGGAGCAATCAATACAATTTAGCTTACAATTCTTGAATTTTAACAGTTTTGACTGGGACACTGTTCTATTGGACTTGGCTGTAAAAGTTTTATTACAAAGCAAACAATCTTCAGGCTGACCACTGATACAATGGTGTGTAATATACAAACCTTGTGTACTACTCTGGTGGATGTCATTGTCCCCTTATCTCTATTTAAACAGCCAGTCTGATAAATACCAGATGGGTAATAAAGTGGGGAAAATGGTATTTTTTTGTTATTATAGTGCACATTAAATTATCCAAGAAAACAGTCTCAGAATGTATAAATTAATTGCCTTCCAGTATTACTCTGGACCAAGTGTACTAAAAAAAGCATTGATATATATTAATATATATATATTAAACATCAGGTACACATTTCTGATAAAAAAAAACTCTTGAAAACAGACAAAAAATATGTGGACTGAAATCAAATTTGGTAAGCGATACATTATCTACCCATAAGGTATATATACTCTAAAAGAATTGGAGAGATTATATCAAAACGAAAGAAGTTCTGGAGCCAAAAGGAAATATTACATAATCCAATGGGGCTGCCATATTATGCAACAGGTGATGTCAGAAATGGTACAC
The DNA here is from genome assembly GCA_963971465.1 of Lepidochitona cinerea. Lineage (NCBI taxonomy): Eukaryota > Metazoa > Mollusca > Polyplacophora > Chitonida > Tonicellidae > Lepidochitona > Lepidochitona cinerea. The sequence goes on along the minus strand of OZ020551.1, from coordinate 58,879,233 downwards.
GACACACTATCTGCCCATAAAGTATATACTCTGAAAGAATCGTCAAGATAGGATCAAAACTCTTCAAGTTATGGAGCGAAGATATAGACTAAGACAGAATATTACATAATCCAATGTGGAAGTCATATGATGCAATCAACAATGTCCTAAATGGTTCATGACACATCTTCTACCCCTAAACTATATGTTACATAATTGTAAAGATGTAAAGATATATCTACATAATCCAATGTAGAAGCCATATTATGCAATAAACAATGTTCTTAATGGTTCATGACACACCTTCTACCCCTAGAGTACATGTTGTAAAAAAAATTGTAAAGATCGGATCAAAACTCTTCAAGTTATGGAGCGGAAGGGAACGAAGATATAGACTAAGACAGAATATTATATAATCCAATGTAGAAGCCATATTATGCAATAAACAATGTTCTTAATGGTTCATGACACACCTTCTACCCTTAGAGTACATGTTGTAAAAACAATTGTAAAGATCGGATCAAAACTCTTCAAGTTATGGAGCGGAAGGGAACGAAGATATAGACTAAGACAGAATACTACATAATCCAATGTAGAAGCCACATTATGCAATCGACGATGTCATAAATGGTTCATGACACACCTTCTACCCACAAGGTATATGTTGTGAAAGAATTGTAAAGATCAGATCAAAACTCTTCAAGTTATGGAGCGGAGGGGAATCCCGGACGGACGGCGCTGGTGATACCATAATACGACCGACTTTTTTTAAGGCGAAATCAGAAATGGTACACGACACACTATCTGCCCATAAAGTATATACTCTGAAAGAATCGTCAAGATAGGATCAAAACTCTTCAAGTTATGGAGCGAAGATATAGACTAAGACAGAATATTACATAATCCAATGTGGAAGTCATATGATGCAATCAACAATGTCCTAAATGGTTCATGACACATCTTCTACCCCTAAACAATATGTTAAATAATTGTAAAGATGTAAAGATATATCTACATAATCCAATGTAGAAGCCATATTATGCAATAAACAATGTTCTTAATGGTTCATGACACACCTTCTACCCCTAGAGTACATGTTGTAAAAAAAATTGTAAAGATCGGATCAAAACTCTTCAAGTTATGGAGCGGAAGGGAACGAAGATATAGACTAAGACAGAATATTATATAATCCAATGTAGAAGCCATATTATGCAATAAACAATGTTCTTAATGGTTCATGACACACCTTCTACCCCTAGAGTACATGTTGTAAAAAAAATTGTAAAGATCGGATCAAAACTCTTCAAGTTATGGAGCGGAAGGGAACGAAGATATAGACTAAGACAGAATACTACATAATCCAATGTAGAAGCCACATTATGCAATCGACGATGTCATAAATGGATCATGACACACCTTCTACCCACAAGGTATATGTTGTGAAAGAATTGTAAAGATTAGATCAAAACTCTTCAAGTTATGGAGCGGAAGGGAATCCGGGACGGACGGACGGCCGGACGGACGGCGCTGGTGATACCATAATAAGACCGACTTTTTTTAAGTCGGGCGTATAAAAATAAATTAAATATCTGAAAGCATATAGAAAAAAAAGTCAGGAAAACTGTTACTTTTGTGATTTTCTAAAGTCTTAGGGCGATAACTTCGGTAAAAATGCACATAGAGGAACAAAACGTAAACTTGAACTGTAACCCGCCATGGTGGACCCACATAAAAAAAATCAATTGAATATCTGAAAGCATCTAGAACAAGACTCCAGCAACTCAAGGCTGGTGGCAGAGCTAAAAATCATAAATCGGGATTTAGTGTTTATGTCAACACTTACCACCCATTCTTGTACGGATGATAACCTAGGGCCACCTAAATGTAACCATAGTAACGGTTGCCATGGTAACCAATCCACTAAATAGGAAAATTTAAATACACATTTTGTGAAATGTAGACTCACATGTACAAGGAATATACATTTAGCAACCAGTTATTTCCAAATACAAGATATTTCATGTGGATTTTATAAGAAAAAAAAACGTGAACTTGAAGATGAATCCACTTGAAGTTGATTACGGCCTTTCAGAGTCAGACGTAAGAGTAAGGGACTGTCCCCAGTTATCGTTCGTTTGCTTACCGTTTCATTTAGAAAAAACGCACGCTAAAAAAAACGGTAGATGTTGCCAGCGGTCGTTTTATGTTCAGTCGACCGATAGCAGCCCCATGTGGTGAACACGCTTACTGCCCGTGAGCAAATCTCAATAACATAACCTCTGCAGCAGGTCTGGATTAAAGGCCCAATTTGATAACAACCAGTCAAGCTCTAATCAACTTTCGGCTGACTTGACTACAGTTGACCAACTGGTTTTGCATGAGTATTGTTCTAGTGACCAATGTAGGCAAATATTTAAAGTGTTCTTTTTAAAAACAATTAAATTTTGTTGTCTCGGATAAACTTTCAAAGTAACTTTGTCAAATCAAAAATTTATCGAAAGTATTCTGATGTATTTAGATCTCAACACACTAAACGTTTTTCAGCTTCAAGTTCCAAACCTAACTTTATCTGGTTATCTGTCATTTTTATATTTACAGAATTAAAGAACTATCAAAGTATTATATTTTCTTTCAGGGCAGTTCCTAACTACAATCATAGTATCTTCTTCATTACCGAGTATGTATCGAATGCGATGAAACCGGTTGTGATAAACCGGAAGTTTTTGCTACTGAACTTACAAATGTCGGAAAAATGAAACCGTTGACTTTTCATTAATTGTCTGTGTGCATTTATTTAAAAATACAGCCTCCCTCCCAATTCAGATTTGTCCCACCAAAACGCCCATCTTCCATGACAAAATTGATTTCCCTCTGTATTTTTTTTTATTTTAACAATATTTTTTTCATCCAAATTCTTACTTTTCTTTCAGCGGTAGATCTACTATAATATGTGATAGATAGCGAATGTGTAAAAAGTGCACAGTATAAGAGAAAAAACAAGAGTTTAAGAAACTCATAATACGCCTACAAGGGTAAATTCATCTTAATATTCAATATTAAAGACATGCTTTAAACAGAATTTTGGCTGGTAGAATCTTTCAGTCACCTAAATAAGACTGGGGCTTGGTGAATTTTAGTATTTGACAGATCACATACCTATAAGCTGCTACCTATATCTGAAAGCTGTACCAAAGCTACTTGCAAAAGTGTCTACACTACATATAGGCATACAACAGCAATTTCATTTAATTACAGATTAAACAATAGAAAGAAGGTCGCAACTCATTTGGTCACTTTGGTTATCAAATAAGGTGTTTGGAAACCACAGACAGAATAAAAGCCATTTCCTCAATTACTGAAACCCCAAAGGCTGGGTGACTCCAATTTACTGTTAGTACTAGACACCCCATCTACTGATAAGATAGTTATAACTGAAAAAAAATTGATAATCCATGCAATAAGTACCGAGTTACTCAATGCCAAAAGGCTGGGGACTGTTCTGGTCGCCATAAATATAGAGATCCCAATTCAATTTTAGTACAGGACACATCGTCTAATCATAAGCTTCATATATTAGAAGAAAAAAATTATAATCCATGAAATAATTATGGAGTAACTCAATGCCAAAAGACTGGTGACTGTTTTGGTCGCCGCAAATATCAAGACTCCAACTTAATTTTGGTACAGAACACACCATCTACTCATAAACCAGTTATAACTAAAAAAATTTTCAAAATCCATGCAATAGTTCTTGGTTTACTGAATGTCAAAAGGCTGGTGACCGTTTTGGTCGCCGCAAATATCAAGACCCCAATTTAATTGTGGTACAGAACACACCATCTATTCATAAGCTAGTTATATCTGAACAAAAAATTAAATCCATCGAATAGTTCCAGAGAAACGCAATGGCAAAAGGCTGGTGACTGTTTTGGTCGCAAAAAATATTGAGACTCCAATTTAATTTTGGTACGCGACACACCGTCTACCCATAAGCTACATATATCAGAAGAAAAAAATAAATTCAGGCAATAGGTTTTAAGTTATGGAGCAGACACGAATCCGGGACGGACAGACGGACGGACAACGGTATACCAATATACGCCCAAATATATTTTTTCTGATTGCCACACGAGAAACCAACCTTGACGATGAGGATATGTATGTTTGTCTACCAAGTACCGCCTGACGCGGGAAACTGACATGCCCATAAATCCAGTGAATTCATCTTCCCAGTTCTTTCTTTATTAAATCCACATGAACTGCCTTGCATTTATATCTGATGATAAGTCCATTATTTCAGTAAAGCATTTATATAGGTCTTTAAATGGTAATCTAACGGCTTATGTGATGCAGTATAGTTTAAACCCTCGCAATTCCATGCACACTTGCCACGTGATCAACAAGTCTGGTTGAGTCCATCTCTAACCATTCTGTAGGGTGAAGAGTTTTGAAAGTTTTTATTTTGGATCTACTTAGGCCTACTATACATCTGTCATCAACAAGAAATATATTCATTATAGAGTAAGAATCGACTTTAGTAGTTTTGCAAATATTTTCCAAATATATACACTCGACTGTTTCGACGGTAACAGTTACATCAGCATTATAACAGTATCACTATCACCCTATTTTAATTTGTAGACTTTGCTTGATAAGACCTAACTGACAGTTGTCATAGGGCCATCCGAAACCTGGGCCCTGTCTTACGAAGCTGGCGTAAAGTTGCGCATATGCCTACAACATAGACCAGTTGCGACCAGGGCGTAAGTTCCTATAGCTTTAACACTGATTTACGTCCGACGTACCTTACGCCAGCTTTGTAAGACAGGGCCCAGGCCTACATAGGAATTATTTGTGGATGAACTTCACGGCGTTAGCTCAACATGAGGTTGTCCAAAAACAAAGCCAAAGGGCTACTAGGGACGGTCAACCTGTATTTGTTAATGATTTATTAAAATTCTCTTTCTTTCAAAAACGTGTTATCAATAACTAGACTAAGTAACAGCTATCCGATGATTAGTCTAACAATAACCCACCGCATAATTCAGCGAGTAAACTCAGTGAGAAACTACCCACCGAGTAAAACTGGGAAAACGAAAAGAAAATAGAGAAGAAAAACAGTTACATATGGAAATATTTTAATTGGAGGACAAACAGTTTGTTAGTATATTAAATGTTTATGCGAAAGATCGTAACAAAGAATATATACAATATATCTTGTATCTGTTTGAGGGCCGTCTGCCTTCCAACAGCACATGTACTCAGGCTTGAAGGCCTAGCTATATGGCAGAGGCAAAACTGTAAGACACGCTGTTTTACCGACGAGAGCCGAACTCGACCGAGGACTAGCATTGAACCGTTCAGCAGTTGTTTATTCGGGCTAGCAAAAAACGATGGGTGTTGATTGCTAGCGGTCATTTTTCAAAAAACGACCGCCTTAAAGAGCAAACGATAACTGGGAAAGCTCCCTAAGACAAACTTAGCATTTTCTCTATCCTGGTTTCTATGATAATCAAAGAAAATATCTTTGTTAAACAGTGTTTGACAGTTTTTGTTAAATGTGAATTTTTGCAATTGGCCGGTTTTAATATAGTTAAAATGGCAGTTTGGATAAAAATGCCGTGGTGATATCACTTTTGCCGTGGAAAATTGAACTATGCCCAGTTCGACAAAACAATAGCTAGTACAACCTCAGGCCGCTAGTCACAAATATAGACTGCAGTCACAGCACAGCGGACTACTTTTAATCCGAGACGGTTACATGCTGTGAATTCCAGTTTCAAATTATCGTCTTTTGTAGCGTCTTTTACACCCTGCGTCTTTGGCTTCGTCTTTTGCGGGCGTCTTTTATGCACTCGTAAAAGACCATTAATGGGGACACTCCCTAAAGAATTGCCAAGACTTATTGGGCTCTCAAAGTACCTTGATAGAAGATTCAATTGCACACTGGATGTTTAACAAAAGCCTACTTCACTGGTAAGTTGAATTAGTTGAAAATCCTATTTCCTTATTTCTTTAGCCGAAGTTACTCAGCATTTGATAACCCACCATCCTGGTTTTAATCAATCCTCAACAAATTATTATCTTTGGGTGTAAGAAGATATATATTACAAACTGAATGACTCAATATTATTGTAACTGACCTGAAAATGATTATACAATTATTGACTCTCATGCCAGTTAATATGATGTTATAATGACCTGGACAACTTATATTGACAGATGCCGAAGGCAGAGGTCAATATAAGTTTTCCAGGTCATTATAACCATCATATTAACTGGCAGGAGAGTCAATAATTGTTTTATTATATATCAAGTTAGTGTATATATTTATTCTAAACCTTCACAGAATTTCAGGCAGATGTTATATTTACATAACATAGTACATAGGTATTACAAATGCAATGGGTTAAATTACGTCATGTGGATTACGTTTCAACGCTTAAATCTGATGTCATCGGAATGACGTCATAGTAATAAAGCTACACTAAAAACAAATTATGTTGCGCAACAAAGAGAATGTGATGCCAAATCTTATTAACCAGCAAGTCAAGTAATATAAGATAATATTAACTGTCATGTGACCGCCTATTGACCCTGGTGGCCACATTGAATATGCAAATGAGATGAAAACATACGGTGCACAACTAGACCATAGGGTGATGATGTATGTCAAGTGTGATTAAGATTGGACTGGTAGTTTTCTTGGAATAAAGGTAACAAGCAAAACGTTAACGGACGACGGACCACGGAAAAGCGATTTGAATAGCCCTCCATCAGAATGATGGCGGGCTAAAAACAAAATGGCCAGCGGCGACCATTTTGAATATGCAAATGACCAGAAAAGTGTATCATGCTCAAAGAGACCATAGGGTTAACCTGCGTACAATTTTTTTTACAAAGATCCTCTTATTACTTTAGGAGAAAAGGGAGCCAAGTAGCTGGTAGCCCCCCCCCCCCCCCCACCCCGCCAAAAATGTTGTTTGAAAACTAGTTGCTCATTACATATTGGATATAATCAACATATATCTAGTTGTAGTGGACCAGTTGCAATCTTTAATGACGCAGTTTGCTGGTCAACATCCCCAAAAATCGAACTTGACCAAGGTCTCTCTAATGTGTATCTATATACCAGAAATGAAAGATCTGCATCTAGCGGTTCTTAAGCTATAGTATTCACAAGCAAATTCCAGACATAAACCTCAATGACCTAAAAATATAGGTCGACATCCCTGAAAATCAAACTTGACCACGGTGTCTCTAATGTGTCTCTATATACCAACAAGAGTTTCGGGAAACCCAAAATACGCCCGGAAAGGCACAGTAACTGCAGCCATACCAAAACAAATCCTTCCATATTTATTTGAATTTAATTTTCAAAATTCAGAGGGAAGAGGTTGAAGCTTGGTAAATGATTGATTGATTGTTTGGTGTTTTACGCTGCGCTCAAGATTATTTCACTTACATGTATATGGCGGCGTTGCCAGTTTTATTATGTGAAGCTTGGTAAAAGGTGATGTTATGTCAACAAAATGAAATCTTGCCACTAAAACCATTAAAATCCATCTGTATCAAATTTAAAATGGGCTATTTGGATCAACAATTATTAACAAGATTTGTACACGGTACAAGTCATCAATTCTCACTGCTGTTAAATCACGATGTTAAAAATTGTTTGTTGTCAATAAAGGTTGCACTAAAATGTTTCAATTTTTTCGAAAAGCAGTTTATAATTTACTAATCATACTTAAACAAATGTAATTAATTGGCAATTTCGCAGCTCACACCAATTCAAGTAGATTTGACAATTTTTCTCATAACATTTTTTATCTACATTATTTGGCCATAGACATCTTGACAATATTCTAAATCTCCCCATATACCTACAGGTTATTACTTCTAATTTTATCATAGACCAAATGGATTTACAATAGATTTGGCTATGGGTCCATTGCTAATGTCACCCACTGTTTTATGTAGGCCAAAGCCATAAATCTCTCCAGAGAGACTGAGAGTTGACAAGGTAAATAGACCAAAGCTGGGATACTTATCTCTTGGTCTGTAGATAAAACTTTAATCCTTATATGTATTTTCCATTTGATTAAAACGTTATATATTGATTTAAGAATAGTTTTAATCAATTTAGAAACATTATTGCAATTTGAAAAAATCCTTTTTTGATGAGAATCGGAAAAGTAGAAGCCATTTTATAATTTAAAGGTTATTTTCATGAAAATGAAAGTAAGAATAAAAGGGAATGTACATAATCCAATAATTTGCAATAATTGATATCATAAATTTTTTTTTTACACACTGTCTGTTAATATGGTATGTAACATGAAAGATTTGAAAACATCGGATCATATTTGTTAAAGTTATGGAGAGAAAAAGTAAATATTACATAACCCAATATGGCTGCCATATAACGCAATGTATGATGTCAAAAATAGTTCGCGACACACCTTCCACCCATAAGGTATATACTCAGAAAAAATTGTGCAGATGGAATCAAAACATTGGAAGTTATGGAGCGGAAGGGAATATTACATAATCCAATATAACTCCCATATTATGTAACCAGTGATGTTAAAAATAGTTTGCGACACACCTTCTACCCATAAGGTATATACTTAGAAAAAATTGTACAGATGGAATCAAAACTTTAGAAGTTATGGAGCGGAAGGGACAGCGGACGCCGGACAGCCGGACTTCCGGACGGACGGAGATGATACCATAATACAGCCCGCTTTTCAAGCCGGGCGTATAAAAATGAAAGATCTGCATCTAGCGGTTCTTAAGCTATCGTATTCACAAGCAAATTCCAGACCTCAATGACCTAAAAATATAAGTCGACATCCCCGAAAATCGAACTTTGCCAATATCTCTCTGATGTGTCTCTATGTACCAGCAAGAGTTTTAGTAAACTCAACATACGCCCACCGTGGCAAAGTCGAACCGCTACGTTTAACAACTTTACATTTAATATAACATTTGTTTTAATTTCATCAATTGAAATTTCTTGTTCATGTTAGAAGTTTTTCTTTTCTGAATTTGACGAAGCTGCAACTAAATACCAGTACGTAATAGTACACATATGTTATCTGTTCAGGTAAATTCAATCACATTTTAATTGCAGAAACTGAAATATTGTGGCTGTTGTGACATTGCTGTTGACATTGCTCTATTTAAACAGCCACTCTGATAAATACCAGATGGGTAATAAAGCTGTGAAAATTGTCTTTTTTGTTATTATAGCGCACATTAAACTATCCAAGAAAACAATCTTAGAACGTATAAATTAATTGGTTTCCAGTATTACTCTGGACCAAGTATACTAAAATAAAGTATTGGTATATATTAATATATATATACTTAGCGCCATTAAAAACGCATGGTTGAATTTTATGTTTCTACCCCAGTAACGCTATTGGCCATTTACATTTTGTTGTTTATTGTTAGTTCAAGTTGAGTTGCAATAACTGGATAACCTGTGGTGTTCCCGACGCGACTGTCGTGAACATTACGCAACATTTCCTAATAACGTCCATTGTGTGTTTCACCGTCAGTGAGAACAGCTTTCAGGGCTCATTTGTCGTGGGTTCAACACTTTACACGAAGCTCATCATAAAGATCCCATGCAGTGTCATCCCTCCACAATTAGTCGCCTCAGAATCAGGGAACATGAAACTGGCAATGTTGCCAACCGACCACGCCCTGGTCAGCCAGGAGTCACAACAGCCCGCCAGGATCGGTACATCGGTTTGTTGCACACACGTTATCGATCTCACACCTCGACACAGACTGCTCGTGAGACAGTGGGAATTGGAAGGCCCAGGGTAAGCCTCAGCACCATCCGAAGCCGTCTCCAGCAGATACAGATGCATGCACGCATCCCCTACCAAGGGCCCATATTGACACCCACCGTACGCCAAAACCATTTACGATGGGCTCGAAATCATCAGAGATGGCGTATCAATGATTGCAACTCTGTCCTTTTCTCTGACGAGTCTCGTATCTGCCTTGATTGTCCTGACCGACGTCAACATGTGTGGCACAGACATGGTGAACATTTTGCAAATGCATGTGTGAGGTAAGGAAATTGCTGGGGTGGATGTAGTGTTATGGTGTGGGGAGGCATCACTTCTCGTAGACGAACTCCCCCTTGTCAATGTTGATGGCAACCTGAATGCTCAGGGTTACGTGGATAACATCGTTCGACCTGTGCTGCTTCCATTCCTCCAAGCCAATGCTGGCGTCACGACGTTTCAGCAAGACAATGCGTGCCCACACTCTGCAAGGTTGACACAAGACTTCTTGCAACAGAATAATGTGAACATCATGGAATGACCAGCTTACTCCCCCGATCTATCGCCCATAGAGCACTTGTGGGATCAGCTTAATAATGCCGTTGCACAATGTCAACCCAGGCCATGCAACCGACGTGAATTGATCCAGGTAGTGCAGGAAGAGTGGGACCGGATCCCACAGCACAGAATAGCCACACATATCAGGTCCTTGCGTCGCAGATGTACTGCTTGCGTTGATGCCCGAGGTGGACATATCCATTATTGTATGATGACACCTTCAATTTCTGTATCAACGATTTGTTTGCAAGAAATAAAAGTCACCAGGGTTGCACATATTGTCAATTCTTTGTCTCATTGTGACCAATGCCTTGTGCTTCAATTTAAGAGTACTTACAATATTTTACACTTTACATTTCTCAAAATATTTTACATTCTTTTAATGGCGCTAAGTATATATATATATTAAACATAAGGTACACATTTCTGATAAAAAACCCTATTGAAAACACAAAAAATATGTGGACCCAAATCAAATTTGGTATCATCTACCTATACGGTATATATACTGTAAATGAAATCATATCAAAACAAAGTTCTGGAGTCCAAAGGGAATATTACATAATCCTATATGGCTGCATATTTTGCAACGGGTCAAGTGAGAAATGGTACACGACACACGGTCTGCCCATAAGGTATATACTCTGAAAAAATTGTCAAGATCGGATCAAAACTCTTCAAGTTATGGAGCGGAAGGGAACGAAGATATAGACTAAGGGAGTGTCCCCAATAATCGTCTTTTACGAGTGCATAAAAGACGCCCAAAAAAGACGAAGTTAAAGCCGCAGGGTGTAAAAGACGCTACAAAAGACGATAATTTGAAACGGGAATTCACAGCATGTAACCTCCTTGGATTAAAAGTAGTCCGGTGTGCTGTGACTGCAGTCTATATTTGTGACTAGCGGTCTGAGACCATGTTGTACCAGCTATTGTTTTGTCAAACTCAGTATAGTTCAATTTTCCACGGCTAAAGAGATTTCACCACGGCATTTTTATCCAAACAGACTTCCCTTTTAACTGTATTAAAAGCGGCAAATAGCAAAACTTGACATTTAATAAAAAATTTCAAATACTGTTCAACAAAGATTTTTTCTTCTTTGATTATCATAGAAACCAGGATAGAGAAAATACTAAGTTTGTCTTACTCTTAAGTCCGACTCTGAAAGGCCGTATTCAAGTGAATTCATCTTCAAGTTCATGTTTTTTTCCTGATAATATCTTGTATTTGGAAATAACTGGTTGCTAAATGTATACAGTCCTATCGCCGTAAGCCGGCAAATAATTTTCGGTAGCTTTCGCGGAAACTGGTCTGAACTCACGCTTATTCTCACAGCTGGATGAGATTTTGTCCGCGGAAGGTATTTCAGAAGTAGTTCAGGTCGCCTGGAGAGGTGTGTATTCACTGCGTCTGAGCTCCTGTAGTGTCTTCGTTAACGCGGAAGCCAGTCCAGTCACTTCAGCTTACATTGGGCTTTAGTCAAATTTACGCCATGCATAGTTTTTGTCAACAAAAACCTAATATTTTTAATCAAAAAGCCCATATCGTTGATTTTCCTGATGCATGGTTTGATTACTTTCACAAATCGCGTATCATTATGGTATATTTTGCCCATGCGCTCTGTTTGAAAACGAGTCCCACTCAAAAGGCGGACTGAATTTGTGAATAACATTTATATAAAAATAGCTTCTAAAAATGTTTAGTACAGAGTAAGGGAGGAATTTTAATAAAATACGACGTGGAAATTCAGAATTCCTAACTTGTAAAGTTTTGAACAGTTGTATGACGGTATATGAAATCGATACCTTGTGCGAAACAAGTGACAAACATTATGAATGTTGGAACGTGGAGATGTAACAGAAAACATTTCACAATCTAGTTTTGTGTTTTTCTTGCTTTCTTTTTTGTTTGTTTTAAATATATCCATAACACTCTGTTGGCAGTATGATTTATATGCTCACGCTGTGTTGAGCAACACTCCCTTGGAAATTTCCCTTACGTTAATCGCATGTTATTTTCAAGCGCCGGGTAATTAGAGACTTAAATGGTGTCGTTATATAATAAATCCGAACACATGGTGAGAGTATTCACAGCATTTTTTTTAAACTGGGTTCTGTTGAAAACAACTCAGAATTAACTCAAGGTAATCAGCTGCTCCTTCTTAAATAAACACGATCTGTTCACCTTCATATTTTGACACGTGTAAGTTCATGAGCTTTTAGATTGATTGGTGTTTTGCGCCGAACTCGAGATTATTTCACTTATAAGGCGGTGTTGTAAGGTTTAGTGGGGGAGGAAATCGGGCTCATCCCCGACCCTGCTTTTCCACGGCCATCAAAAATGCCGCAAACGATAAAAAAAAAATGTATTCATGAATAGCCGTTGAATCAGAATACTTTATACCAATTCTGACTTGTACAAGTATTAGTTTTATCTTTACTTCAGCTGTTTAATTACATATATTTAATAAAGAATTAAACCACTCAGTTGTTTGTATTTAATCTGACCACAATATAACGAAGGACACCTAGCCCCATAAACCTGCCGTTGTGAAGTGACAGTTATAGACAACTTGGAAAGTTTCAACTCTCAATTAATATTCTGACTTCCCATTGGTCTGTACCCTCTACAACTCGATCCAGGTGACGCCATACAGTCTACATGACAGTTGTCAGTAAAGTCTCATTGGGTAATCCTTATTTAACATTAATAGGGGTGTAACCTTCATGTGCCATGTACATGTAGCTGTTGTCTTAGAATAAGGTCAAACATTTTAATTTCTATTTTTTTTTTTAATGTAAAACGATTTAAAGAAATCCTTACCCAATAATAACCATATTTCTTGCTGATCATACATGTAAATAAAAAACCTCCAAAACTCTACACCCTAGAGAAAGGTTACAAATGGACTCAACCAGGCTTGATCAACTGCGCATGTGTCTTTATTGGGATTTTAACCGTGCACTTTCACGCAAACGGTGGATATCCCTTTAGGTTGTGTTTTAGAGATTCATTTGTGGAAAAAATACTTTACAGAACGAGTGACTAATCACCAGGATCAGATATTTAGGAACCAGTTATTTCCAAATGAAAGACATTTCATGTGAATTTTAAAAGGAAAGATCCGTGAAAACGACGAATTCATTTGATTACGGGGAAAACAGACTTTTCTGCGGCAACTTTTTTGACGTAGCCTAATAATAATATTAATAAAATTAAAATTGAGTGAACACAGGTCTAAGACAACAATAAGCACCTTCCGCGTAAACTGCAGGGGCTAGTTTTAATCGGTCGTTAGACCATGGGTTTGTCTGCCACAGGGAGTAGTCAAAGCTCTGCTGGAGTTCACTGAAGACACACAGACGGCCTGTCCCAGGGTAAAGTAACACATACAGTTCGTGGGTGCTTAGTAACAAATCTTAAATAAAATACTGTTTTATAATTGAAGATTGATAAATATAAGACTAAATGGAAATCTGTTGACATTTTCATACAAAAATAAAGCTAAAATGTATCCCGTATAGTGAATTTTAAGTCGGACTACTTTCAATAGCGCACTCATTATTAGCCGTTTTGCAGGGCAAGTTCAACTCTCGGGGAAGCTTCCGAAGGCTGTCTACCGCATTGGTCGGCTGGGGATTTGCCGGCTTACGGCGATAGGACTGCAGTCCTATCGCCGTAAGCCGGCAAATAATTTTCGGTAGCTTTCGCGGAAACTGGTCTGAACTCACGCTTATTCTCACAGCTGGATGAGATTTTGTCCGCGGAAGGTATTTCAGAAGTAGTTCAGGTCGCCTGGAGAGGTGTGTATTCACTGCGTCTGAGCTCCTGTAGTGTCTTCGTTAACGCGGAAGCCAGTCCAGTCACTTCAGCTTACATTGGGCTTTAGTCAAATTTACGCCATGCATAGTTTTTGTCAACAAAAACCTAATATTTTTAATCAAAAAGCCCATATCGTTGATTTTCCTGATGCATGGTTTGATTACTTTCACAAATCGCGTATCATTATGGTATATTTTGCCCATGCGCTCTGTTTGAAAACGAGTCCCACTCAAAAGGCGGACTGAATTTGTGAATAACATTTATATAAAAATAGCTTCTAAAAATGTTTAGTACAGAGTAAGGGAGGAATTTTAATAAAATACGACGTGGAAATTCAGAATTCCTAACTTGTAAAGTTTTGAACAGTTGTATGACGGTATATGAAATCGATACCTTGTGCGAAACAAGTGACAAACATTATGAATGTTGGATCGTGGAGATGTAACAGAAAACATTTCACAATCTAGTTTTGTGTTTTTCTTGCTTTCTTTTTTGTTCATGGCCATATTGTTTATGCAAATGAGATGAAAATGTATGGTACACAACAGGGCTATAAGAAGATAATGTGAGCCAAGTTTGGTGAAAATCAGACTGGTAGTTTTCCTGGAACAAAGTAACCCAAAAAAATATATCACCCCCTGGCGGCTATATTGAATATGCAAATGAGATGAAAATGTATGATGCACAACTAAACCATACGTTGATGATGTTGAGTTTGATTAAGATTGGACTGATAGTTTTCTTGGAATAAAGGTAACAAGCGAAAGTTTTCTTGCAATAAACGTAATAAAGAAAAACAACATCGCCCCCTGGCGGCCATATTGAATAAGCAAATGAGATGAAAATGTAAAGTACACAACAAAGGGAGATAATGTTAGCCAAGTTTGGTGAATATCAGACTGGTAGTTTTCTTGGAATTAAGGTAACAAAAAAAAATGTATATTACCCCCGGTTTCATTTTCAAATTTGGTAAAAAAAAAACATTGCTTCCTGGCTGCCATATTTAATAAGCAAATGAAATGAAAATGTAGAGTACACAACATGACTATAGGGAGATAATGTGAGTCAAGTTTGGTGAAAATCGGACTGGTAGTTTTCTTGGAAAAAAGTAAGTAAAAAAACAATACCGCCCCCTGGTGGCCATAAAGAATATGCAAATGAGATGAAAATGTACGGTGCACAACAAGACTGTAGGGTGATGATGTATGCTGAGTTTGATTAAGATTGGACTGATAGTTTTCTTGGAATAAAGGCAACAAGCAAAACTTTTCTTGCAATAAATGTAACAAAGAAAAACAACATCGCCCCCTGGTGGACATATTGAATATGCAAATGATATTGAAAATGTACGATGCACAACTAGACTATATGGAGATAATGTAAGCCAATTTGGTGAAAATTGGACAAGTAGTTTTCTTGGAATAAAGGTAACAAAAAAAAAACAATATCGCCCCTTAGTGGCCACATTGAATATGCAAATGAGATGAAAACGTACGGTGCACAACTAGACCATAGGGTGATAATGCATATTAACTTTGATTAAGATTGGACTAGTAGTTTTCTTGGAAAAAAGGTAACAAGCAAAAAGTTAACGGACGGACGGCGAACGACTGACGACGGACCACGGAAAAGCGATTTGAATAGCCCTCCATCAGAATGATGGCGGAGGAGAATTGTCACTTGACAGAGTTACATGTACAGAGTCTTTGGCTTTATTGTGGCCAGATTAACCCATTCGGTACCGCTGTCGCCGTATGACGTCAGTGTGCTGGCCTGCCTGAGTACCAGAGACGTTGTTTGGCGACAGCTAAAAATTCAGCCAAAACCCCACTGACGTTGTACGGCGACAAAATGCGTTCACTAAACACACATGCCGTTGGCTGCTAATATTTCCAACGCAATCAATCAATGTTGTAAATTGACCAATAAAATTAATTCTTACGTAAATGTTTGGTGTTTTGCACACGTTTTTTAATTTCCAAATAGGTTACAATTACGAGAGAAATACAGAACTAAAGTTATCGATTTACTGAAGCAACACAACGGGAAAATGTCAAGTTCTGACGATAGCGATACGGATGAATTCCTTGGTTTCACAGCCCCTCAGACCTTGACCAGCATTCACTGGGTAACCGATCTGTTGATTATGGGTCTGATATTTCTATTTCACCACCCGTAAGTCCCGAAAACAGCGACGATCCGGAGGATGAAATCCCTCTCGGGGAGTTGGCTCGACACGTCAATCAGGCTGCCAATCAACCCGCCGGCCCGGACATCTGCATTCCCATATGGTCTACGGATTTGACCCAGTTACAGACAAGGGCGTTTTCAGGTCAGACTGGAGCTAATTTCTTGTTGTCAAACGAGTGCAATGAAATAGACTTTTTTCTTCGTTTTTTTCCAACTTTATTCTTTGAAAACATCGCTGAAGAAACTAATAAATATGCCCAGAAATTAATATCCGAGAAGCCTGACAAACACTGGACCGAAACATCAGAATCTGAAATAAAGGCCTATGTCGGCATCCAAATGCTTATGTCAATCGTTGATATGCCAAATTACAAATATTATTGGAGTTCGGACAGCTTTCTAAATTTCCCTCCCATCAAATCCATCATGCCACGCAGAAGATACAAACAGTTATCGAAATATTTACACTGTAATGACACTGGTGAAAATCCTCCACGGGGTGAATTAGGTCACGATAAACTCATTCACGTTAGGCCTTTACTGGATGGAGTTCTGACAAATTTTAAAACTCTTTATTCTGTACACAAAGAATGTACTGTGGACGAAGCTATGGTTGCTTTTCGTGGTCGACTTGGTTTCCGTCAGTATATGCCAGCTAAACCTGTCAAGTTTGGCATTAAAATTTGGGAACTTGCCGATGCATCAAATGGATATGTCAGTAACTTTCAGGTATACACAGGTAAAGTGGGAGGTGACGTAGAAAAGGGACTAACATCCAGAGTCGTCAAAGACATGACAAAGGAAATTCAGGGACTTGACCATATCGTCGTTTTAGACAACTATTTTAGTAGTGTTCAACTTCTGTCTGATTTGTATGATAAAGGAATTAATTGTTGTGCAACAACTCGTACAAACCGAAAAGGGTGGCCAAATAGTAGATTGTTCAAGGGCTGTGTCAAATCACCTGGGGACTCTAAAGTTGTACAATTTGGCCCTTTGGTAGCTTTGTCCTGGTATGACAAGAAACAAGTGAACTTCCTCAGCTGTGGCTTAGATCCCACCTCGACAACAACGGTAGACAGGAGACAAAAGGACGAATCAACCAAATCAGTACTGTAGCGAAAATAGGTTTTCTACACGTCTATCCTGTATGTCATTTGCGGTCAAATATGTTATGTTCCGCTACTTATTTATAAGAGAACGTGTCTTTTGAAATGTACACATGTTCAAAATAACATGTCGTTGTTGTTGTTCAAGAGATCGTTTTTGGTGCACAATATGACTTGAAATACACAGTAATTGTTACGTTAAAATGCTTATGCACGAAATGTTTCAAGAGACCATAAACTTAACTTTCAAGAATTCATGTCTTACCAGGAGATGGTGGTTTAATGTACTTGAAATACGATAGTTTGTTTCCTAACAGATCGGTCACAAATCACGATACTCGCCATGTTCGGCGCACAGTGATTTTTCACAGACTTCGCAGTGAGTTCGCGACGATTACAGACATATTTCAAGTACTATGATTAATATTTCGATCGGTTTGTGTTTATCCGATTCTTCCTTTGAAAAGAATATCGTTATTTGGGAGTGTAAATGGACAAATGTCACTTGTTGAATTGTTTTAAATAACAACTTTTGGATCGATGTTGACAAACTGTCAGACAGCGGAGCGTCGGCCAATCAGCGAGTCGGATTTCGACACGTGACACAGCGTTCTATGCTGGACGCCTATAAAAGGCCAGAATTTCTTCGTGCAAGGTTAGATGGCCTCGGCACGTTGAAGCGAACACTTCGTCAATACTTGTACATATATGATTTAATAATGAAACGAACTGATTAACTTTTGTAGAAGGAAACATAACTGAACAAAGAAGCACCAAAATACAGCATGCAAATGAATAATTCCCAAGTTTACCAGTGGGAATGATTGGTACCTAATCCACAAGTGGGACTGACTGGTACTAAGTTCACAAGTGGGAATGATCGGTACCTAATTCACAAGTGGGAATGATCGGTACTAAGTTTACATGTACAAGTGGGAATGATCGGTACCTAATTCACAAGTGGGACTGACTGGTACTAAGTTCACAAGTGGGAATGATCGGTACCTAATTCACAAGTGGGAATGATCGGTACTAAGTTTACATGTACAAGTGGGAATGATCGGTACCTAATTCACCAGTGGGACTGATCGGTACTAAGTTCACATGTACAAGTGGGAATGATCGGTACCTAATCCACAAGTGGGACTGACTGATACTAAGTTCACAAGTGGGAATGATCGGTACCTATTTCACAAGTGGGACTGATTGGTACTAAGTTTACAAGTGGGAATGATCGGTACCTAATTCACCAGTGGGACTGATCGGTACTAAGTTCACATGTACAAGTGGGAATGATCGGTACCTAATCCACAAGTGGGACTGACTCGTACTAAGTTTACAAGTGGGAATGATCGGTACTTATTTCACAAGTGGGACTGACTGGTACTAAGTTTACAAGTGGGAATGATCGGTACTTATTTCACAAGTGGGACTGACTGGTACTAAATATAAGACTAAAAGTAATTTAAATCCATAATCACAGATCTTTATTTCATGAACTGTGGGAATAAGTGACTCTAGTATAAAGACAATAATAGTAAAATTTAATCTCCATTTCATTGTTTTAATTGGTGTTAAATAAATATTTAATGTTATTATTTCAAGTTGAAATATTCGATTGGACATTTTGATTTATATTGGATAGATAAAATATCAGTCTTAGCACTACGAATCCCAAATAGTAGCGGTGTCTCCGGAACATTCATCATCTTGAGATACAAGATGTTATCTTAATTAGGCTTCGCTCGGCCCATTATTTTTAAGATTAAGACATCGAAGTTGTTGGTCAAAGTATAACATCATTTCGCATTGACCAATTAAATTAGGAAAAGTAAATTCCGCTACAGTACCTTGCCCAACAATTGTCGACATTTACGGGACATTTATGAACGGGGTAGATAGAGCTGACCAGCTTCGTTCCATGTATCCAGCCTGTCGTAGATCAGTTAAATGGTGGAAGTATCTTTTCTGGTTTTTGGTCGACACTTCCAAATGTAATGCTTTCGTGTGTATGTCAGAGAGTCCGAATCACAAAATCGTCACTCGCTCAGGACGGGAAAGAAAACGTGGCATGCTTGAATTCCAGTTGGCTTTGACGAAACAACTTCTGGGTTCATACAGCTCCACCAAGCGATCACTTTTTTCTCCCGTCTTACAATGTCCATCCAACAACGCTGGTCACTGGCCGATTAGAAGGAAAAAAGGGAGATGTGCAAATTGCAGCAAAAGTGGAATGCGGTCCGAATCTTCTGTTGGCTGTGTGAAATGTGACAAAAGTCTGTGTGTCGGCTGTTTCCAGGGCTACCATGAGGAATGATGTAACAATGCTCGTTGCTGGGCCCTAGACTCCTTCGAAGTCGCTGTCGTCATGTTCAAATTCCAGAATTAGAACTTTCTAAAAAGCCTTATCGCTAAAATATTTCATCACTTAAAAAAATTATTTCAAGAGGACTGTTTCTAAAGACATTTAAGAATCACACAATCATTTCTTTTCCGGACTTAAATGCTTAGATATTTGAAAATTTAACAAAAGCAAAGGTCGTGTAAATTCATTTTGAGCGTGATTTTCCCTGTAATTGCTGCGAATAAAATGTCGATCTAATTTCAAAGGCGTTTATTTAATTTTTTTATGTCAAAAAATATAACGGAATATAGATATTTAGCAAAAGATATCAATCTTTTTTTTTCCCCAAGCCTTAGAATTTTACACGATGGTTTGTAGGCGACTTCGGGCATGTTTTACTTCGATAATATTAGCTTGCCGCACAAAGTAAAAAGTTACAGTAACGGTAAGCCGTCAAGTATAGCTACTTATTTCGATAACCTTGCAGCGAAATACTTCCAAAATAAAAACATGACAACTCTCAAATCACTGGACCAACTTTATTCCCTAAAATAATATTTTAACTATAACATTTTACGGAGGAAAGTACAGTCCCAATCATTTAAGCCGGCAAATTTATTGCGCCAACTTGCGCGTTAGGTAGCCTAAAATCACGCAAATTCTCACAGCGGGGTGAGATTTAGCTCACGTATGTGATTAAAAGTAGTCCTGCACAGTTGTTATTTCTGCGAATCCACACAGCGCGACGCCTGCGGCGATGGCTGATCGTTCGCTTAGGCCTACTGTTTAGACTACCGGTAACCCGTTAAATGAATTGCCGTTCTTATCTTATCGCTGTAAATTATACATACAATTATTTTATATGACAAGAAAAGTTTTATTTTTTCTTTTGAGTAAAATTACAGACCTGTGATGTATGGAAATATTCCCCGTAAGCCAACAATTTACTGCACGACTACTGAATACAGAATAGTACCGTATGTAAGCACGTGTGTTTTCTCATTCCGAAATGAATATGACCGATTGGGTTTTTGGGGTATATTTTATTCCTCCAATTTAAAAAATGATACTTATAATATTAAATGTATTTCAATATCCGTTCGACGGTATGTTACTTTCCGTGATGATTCCTTAGATTTATTCAGGCCGGACTTCACTTCCGCCCGAGTTGCGGCCCGCAACATTTTCTGGTTATCAGTTGTGAACAACTATGCAGGGCGTTTCGTGTGATCAAACCACACAAGGTTTGAAACAAATGTATACCATATAATTTTATGATTAATCTATATTAATAGTTTGCTTTTTTCGTTAAAAACGGCTTTCTCATTTCGTGCTTGTGGATTCAGAGAATTCACGTTTGATATTGTGAAGCCTTAGTTTACATTTGGACAATTAATATTCATCATTTTGAAATAAATAAGAAGTCTATAGTATGGACTTTCATAAAAAAAAGTTCACGTCCTAAGTCTAAAATACGGCAGGTCTGGGCATGTAAACGTATTCAAGGGACTAATCTGGACGCTAACTTTGGGTATGGTTTCCTATTTTCGGCATTCACTGAGTAATGCTCTAAAAAGTCAACTAGCAAGAAGGTTTAGTTATTTGTGACATTGTATAATTTTTTTGTTTGCTTTGTTTTTCTTAGGTCAATGTCTGAGGTGGCATATCCAGCACCTCAGAATGATGGACTCGGAAGTGTACCAAAATATCCTGGACAGACAACTACTGCAGGAGTGCTGACATTATTTGTTCCATATTTTCCATTTAATCTTATGCAATTTAACAATATTTGCTTGTATTTCCAGTCCGTGTCCTCATGGAAGACAAACAGGAGCAACTAATTCTTGAAATACGTACCTCTGGGGGAGTCTAAACCTGCAGATTGTAGAAGCTGTAACGATGGCTGTAGCCAGCTATGGAAAAGAGTCTGCATTTAAACAAAATATAACACCATGATTTTTGTATCTGTTGTTTATTGATATATGTAAACTTAAATCAAATAACCATTTGAAGACTGTACATACTAGTGTTTTATCAAATAAATATATATATATACATTACGAGGCGTGGCGTATATTAAATGCCGGCCTTGTAATAATGAAGAAACCAGGAACAGTAAGTATTTTGATTTGATGTGAAAAGCATAGAAGAAAATCAACAACTTCAGTGAAAAGAATGCTAATATATGAAGAGGAATGAATTATGGTAGGTATAAGCTGTTGAGACTCCAGGATTAACACGAGGTATAAGCCCATAAATACCCCCGCCCCCTCCCCTCCAACATCAGCTGGCACACCAAATTAAAATGAATGGCAAACACTTCATATTTACTCCCAAGAGGTCACTTAAAGATCGAGTATCTGTATGGCATTCATTAACTTAATATTCAGATTACGCTGCTGTCCGGTAAGAACAACTCTGGATTAAATAATTGAGCGGCTTCTTGATAAACACAACCTGTTGAGAAAAACACAAAAGATTATCATCTGATTTTCTGACGTTTAACTTCACATGGGTTATTTGAAAGATTCAGAACTGTTACATCAACTTTCTCCCGGATTCCTTCCACTTTAGTTTATCGTAATTTACTTATTTAATAAATGCCGTGTTATAAACTTGCTCAATCGGCAAAACAAGAATGTAAGGCCTAGGATGAAAAGATGTATACGCTAAAACAGTTGTTAATAGAAACACCAGCAGAGATCTTTCCTTTACGTCTGTAAGTCGCAACAGCAAGATGGCGAACGCCTACCTTTTTAGCGAGTTTCTTCCTCTTATTAGGCCGATAAAGTCTGAGTTACCATTCTTGTTCAGTTTGTTTCTACAACTTGTATTTAGGTCAGAATAAAAAAAAACACTCGTATAAAACAGATAAATGATAATAATCATTCAAAGACTAAACGGAAAGAAAAAATATATTTCATTTTAATATTGTCCTATACACATTGCTAAAATTCATTGATTGACTTGTTGAGTTGTCTAAACCCTATGCATTTATTTTATATTCACGCATTTAAAAAACAAACCAAAAGAAAAACAAGTCTTTGAGTGTCAACAAATGTTCACATCTGAGTTCAAACTACAGGAGGTTGATTGGGGAACAGTAAAGCAAAGTCTAAAGATCGTCACCACTCTGCTGATATTGGTTATGGTAATTATACATAACCAGCAGCCTTTCTATAACCACCGTTGCTTGATTGACATCTTCATTTGTGGAAGAAGCAGGGTCTGTTTAGTGCTGAACAATAATCAACCGGTACCAAACAAACAGGTGGAATTAACAGTCGCTGTCATACTCCACAAACCCACTCTGAAAAGTCCGTCTATTACGTAAACCCTACGTGTTTCCGACGGATTCCAAATAAACAAACACATACATTAATCATCCGATTCTGATATTATAAGCGGAAAACATAAAACGGAAAACATAAAAAGAAGTTTTCAGCAGAAAGGAATTCAAATCATGTCCGTAAAATGAATAATTGTGAGGAACTATATTCTGCAGCGTACTCCGCCATGCTAATCATATGTCCCCCAACCACTGACCTATTTATAGATCAGTACTCCCAACTCACCCGGCTCTCGCGCCAAGTGGCGCTTACTAGTTTGCGCATTGGCCAGCTGGAAATTTGCCGGCTTAAATGATTGGGTCTGTAGCTGCAACGGTATGCACACTCGCAAGGCTGTGTACAGTGACACGGCTGTGGGGTTTTAGGCTAGCTTTGCCGTCAGCGCTGCTGGGGAAAGCCTCCCTGACGCGAGGCAGCTGTGGTACTGTATGAGTTAAATACAATGGAATGAGTGGTTTATATATTAAATACACCTTGTGCAACAATCGAAGTAAAGGCAAAACTAATACTTGTAAAAATCAATGAACTTCTTTATTGACATATTAATATACAGTACGAAAAAGTGACATATTAGCAGTAACTAATTTTCTAGATAGTACAAATTACAATTATTTGCAAGAAATCTCTGCAATTTATTATTTCACCACATTTTTGCCATTAAATCACAAACATTATTATTTATAAAGGGATCAACAATTTAACTCGCAAAAAAGTTTGATTTAGCCTAAGAGCTTGATACCAAAGTTATGATATGCAATTTAGCATACCCTTACACAAATAAACGTTCTTTCAAAACCACTGAAACAAGGGCAATTAACCCTAATAGTCAAGTATGGCTTGACTTTGCATGACTTCCAGGGATTAACAACACAAACACTCTGTGAGGAAACCTGAAGCTGGTCTGTTACAAAATGCTTTACGATAATAGATGTAAATTCAAACCAACAACAATATGTTAAAGTTTCTCCTGTGATAGTATATAAATCAATTGACGATTTTTTTACTGCCCTTTCTTTTCAACGTAATCACAAGGTTGTTTTACTTTACCGAATATATTTGTATCAATACGCGTAAGGAAAACACCCGTCGCAATTAGGTCTGTCAAGCATAAAGACAAAAGACGCCGGCTGTCGGTAGACTGCGTTTTTTTCTGGCCTCTTTTATGCACTCTCAAAAGACGATTATTGGGGACGCTCCCTAAGACAGAATATTACATAATCCAATGTAGAAGTCATATTATGCAATGGACAATGTTCTTAATGGTTCATGACACACCTTCTACCCCTAAAGTTTATGTTGTAAAAAAAATGTAAAGATCAGATCAAAACTCTTCAAGTTATGGAGCGGAAGGGAACGAAGATATAGACTAAGACAGAATATTACATAATCCAATGTAGAAGCCACATTATGCAATCGCCGATGTCATAAATGGTTCATGACATACCTCCTACCCACAAGGTATATTGTTGTGAAAGAATTGTAAAGATTAGATCAAAACTCTTCAAGTTATGGAGCGGAAGGGAATCCGGGACGGACGACCAGACGGACGGCGCTGGTGATACCAAATTATGACTGACTTTTTTTAAGTTGGGCGTATAAAAATTAAAGATCTACATTGAGCGGTTCTTAAGATATCGTGATCACTAGAAAGCGGGACGGACAGAAGGACAAGGGACAACAAAATGGTTGCCTGGCGGACATTTTAATATGCCAATGGGTCCTAGCGGCCATTAAAAATGAAAAAAACAACCCAAAAAATAGATGTTGCACAAGTAGACCATACAGAGAACCAATACAAAAACATTTCATTAAGATTGGCCTGGTGGTTTTATAGATTCCGCAATAAACTACATAGGAAAAAATCACAAAATGGCTGCAGGCGGCCATTTCAATATGCAAATGAGCGAAGGAAATAGATGTTGAACGACGAGACCATAGGGAGACCCTGCGTGTAAAATTTACAGAAGATCCGACCAGCGGTTGGAATCGAGATCACAAGAGAGAAAAGTGATAAAAAAAAAAAAAAAAATTGTCACCTAGTGGCCATTTTAAATGAAAAAAACGCCCCCCCCCCCCCCAAAAAAAAAAAAATAGATGTTGCACAACTGCACCATATGGGAACCAACACAGAAACATTTCATCAAGATCGGCCTGGTGGTTTTCTAGATTCCGCAATCACAAACTATGTAGGTAAAAATCCCAAATTTTAATATGCAAATGGACGAAAGAAATAGATGTTGCACAACTGAACCATAAGGGGAACCTGTCTGTGAAATTTGATGAAGATCCAACCAGTAGTTCTTTTGGAAACACATACACAAGAGCAAAAAGTGATAAAAAGAAGAACTTTATAGTACATATATGTTATCTGTTCAGGTAAATTCAATCACATTTTAGTTGCAAAAACTGAAATATTGTGGCTGTTTTGACATTGCTGTTATGTTCCATAATTGGGAAGGAGCAATCAATACAATAGATTACAATTCTTGAATTTTAACAGTTTTGACTGGGACACTGTTCTATTGGACTTGGCTGTAATAGTTTTATTACAAAGCAAACAAACATCAGGCTGACCACTGATATGATGGTGTGTAAATATACAAACCTTGTGTGTCCACTTCTGTGGATGTCATTGTCCCCTTATCTCTATTTAAACAGCCACTCTGATAAATACCAGATGGGTAATAAAGCTGTGAAAATGGTCCTTTTTGTTATTCTAGTGCACATTAAACTATCCAAGAAAACAGTCTCAGAATGTATAAATTAATTGCCTTCCAGTATTACTCTGGACCAAGTGTACTAAAAAAAGCATTAACATATATTAATATATATATATATATATTTAACAACAGGTACACAGTTCTGATAAAAAAAACTCTTGAAAACACACAAAAAATATGTGGACCCAAATCATATTTGGTATGCGACACATCATCTACCTATAATCTAGATATACTCTAAAAGAATAAGAGAGATTATATCAAAACGAAAGAAGTTCTGGAGCCGAAAGGGAATATTACATAATCCAATATGGCTGCCATATTATACAACAGGTGATGTCAGAAATGGTACACGACACACCGTCTGCCCATAAGGTATATACTCTGCAAAAATTGTCAAGATCTGATCAAAACTCTTCAAGTTATGGAACGGAAGGAAACGAAGATATAAACTAAGACAGAGTATTACATAATCCAATGTAGAAGCCATATTATGCAATCGACAATGTCCTAAATGGTTCATGACACACCTTCTACCCCTAAAGTATAGGTTGTAAAAAAATCGGATCAAAACTCTTCAAGTTATGGAGCGGAACGGAATGAAGATATAAACTAAGACAGAATATAACATAATCCAATGTAGAAGCCAAATTCTGCAATCGAGGATGTCATAAATGATTCATGACACACCTTCTACCCACAAGGTATATGTTGTGAAAGAATTGTAAAGATTAGATCAAACCTCTTCAAGTTATGGAGCAGAAGGGAATCCGGGACGGCCGGCCGGCGCTAGTGATACCATAATACGACCGACTTTTTTTAAGTCCGGCGTATAAAAATGCTCATATTTCAGAGTCATACACATTCTCCTGATAGACTGTTTAATGCATTTTTTGAATTCCTTTGCAGCTGATTTGTTTACCTATAGTTTCAGCCAGGCAAGATTCTAACAGAGGCTCCAGGGCGCCCTAACACACTTACCGCTTGGCAGGTCACTAACTGGTAGGGACTAACATTAACCCAAAACTGTCTGTCAGATAGTAAACAAATGTACGACTGAATTCCCACTTATTACTCACTTATTGGACATTTCACTAAGTTACTTTAGTGACTTTGCTTTGACAAACGTGTTTTGCATATTAGTAACATGATCAGAAATCAAACTTTCCTGATCACTGTCTTCAAACCAGGTCTAGCAAAGGTATCAAAAGAGAAAAATTTCATTATATATGTATTTAGCAACATTTGAATAGGGTGACGTTTCTTTTGCGGCTCAGTATATTTGGTATTAATCCACAATTCAACTTTGCAACTAATTCAATCTTTTTGTCTACGTTACCAATTAGTGTTACAATTGGTTCAATCTCTTGCCCATTCATTTCTTGATCTTTCAGCTGGGTGGCTAAACACTTTAATAAGAGTTTTAGTAAACTCAACATACGCCCGCCGTGGCAAAGTCGAACCGCTACAATTAACAACTTTACATTTAATATAACATTTGTTTTAATTTCGTCAATTCGAATTTCTTGTTCACATTAGAAGTCTTTCTTTTCTGAATTTGATGAAGCTGCAACTAAATACCAGTACGTTATAATACACATATATTATCTGTTCAGGTAACTTCAATCACATTTTAATTGCAAAAACTGAAATATTGTGACTGTTTTGACATTGCTGTTATGTTCTATAATTGGTAAGGAGCAATCAATACAACAGCTTACAATTCTTGAATTTTAACAGTTTTGACTGGGACACTGTTCTATTGGACTTGGCTGAAATAGTTTTAGTACAAAGCAAACAATCTTCAGGCTTACCACAGATATGATGGTGTGTAAATATACAAACCTTGTGTGGTACTTCAATGGATGTCATTGTCCCCTTATCTCTATTGAAACAGCCACTGTGATAAATACCAGATGGGTAATAAAGTGGGAAAATTGTCTTTTTTTGTTATTATAGTGCACATAGTCATTAAACTATCCAAGAAAACAGTCTCAGAATGTATAAATTAATTGGCTTCCAGTATTACTCTGGACCAAGTGTACTAAAAAAAGCATTGATACATATTAATATATATATATATATATATATATATTAAACATCAGGTATATTTCTGATAAAAAAAAACTCTTGAAAACAGACAAAAAATATGTGTACCCAAATCAAATTTGGTATGCGACACATCATCTACCTATAAGGTATATATACTCTAAAAGAATTGGAGAGATATCAAAACGAAAGAAGTTCTGGAGCCGAAAGGGAATATTACATAATCCAATAGGGCTGCCATATTATGCAACAGGTGATGTCAAAAATGGTACATGAAACACCGTCTGCCCATAAGGTATATACCCATTAGGAATTGTCAAGATCGGATCAAAACTCTTCAAGTTATAGAGCGGAAGGGAACGAAGATATAGACCAAGACAGAATAATACATAATCCAATGTAGAAGTCATATTATGCAATCGACAATGTCCTAAATGGTTCATGACACACCTTCTACCCCTAATCTATATGTTGTAAAAAAAAATTTAAAGATCAGATCAAAACTCTTCAAGTTATGGAGTGGAAGGGAACGAAGATATAGACTAAGACAGAATATTACATAATCCAATGTAGAAGCCATATTATGCAATGGACAATGTTCTTAATGGTTCATGACACACCTTCTACCCCTAGAGTATATGTTGTAAAAAGAATTGTAAAGATCGGATCAAAACTCTTCAAGTTCTGGAGCGGAAGGGAACGAAGATATAGACTAAGACAGAATACTACATAATCCAATGTAGAAGCCACATTATGCAATTGACAATGTCATACATGGTTCATGACACACCTTCTACCCACAAGGTATATGTTGTGAAAGAATTGTAAAGATTAGATTAAAACTCTTCAAGTTATGGAGCGGAAGGGAATCCGGGCCGGACGGCGCTGGTGATACCATAATACGACCGACTTCTTTTAAGTCGGGCGTATAAAAAGGAAATGCACTTAATACGCGATGATACTTTTATCCAAATGTTTCCATTGACAACTGGTCCATTTACTTGCAGGTACATTGTATCTGTTGCTCTTTTCTTTAATAGGTTATTTAAACAGAAAAGACACCTACCTGAATTCTTGCTGTATGTTGGATTAATAAACACCAGCGTGTTGTCAGTCTAAATTAAGTTTTCTGTCAAATATATCTGAGCCAAAACACCGAAAGAAATGTGTAAAATTACCTTTTACTTCAAATTTATTAAGTATGTCATTTGCAACTACATCAACTTCAAGCTCACAAGTACTAGCTCTGTGAATGTCATTATCAAGCATCATCTCTCTGAAACACAAACAAATATCTAAAATAAAAAAATAAAAGACAGCAATTAAGCAGAAACTTATGAACGGGGAAGTGTTATGAGCACCGGCGCCTTTTACCCAGAGGTCACCTTAACAACGCCCTCTCTTTGTTAGTCAGACACTGTAACTTTTCTTCTCTTCCTCGTATGAATTATGATGTGATGCATATCAGAATAGAAAGATGACAAAATGTTTAGATTAAACAGAGTTACAGTTTCCAAAGAACTTCATATAGATGAAAATGAAATAAGGAGCCTTGTTTGGGACAATTTGAGTTGAAATGCCGATATTGTCAGGACTATTGAAATCTGCGCTATAATTAAAAACTGTAATTGCCGTCAAACACGCTTCACTTTGGATTAAACATACCAGTATATCGATCATATACGTTAAACATGGACCATTAAAGCAGTTGGACCGACATGTATTATATATTTTCCCATTACATTGTCGACCAACTATAAAGTAATAGTAAATCGTACATTGAAATAAATAAATGCCGTTCATTCATAGCCGCTTGGTGGGTAAAGCTTTTATAAGAACCAATGCATTCTCTGAGTCAGGCTAAAGCCTAAACTGTCGGAGCCAGGCTCAATTAAGTCAAAACTATTATGAGCCAGTCTATAGCCAAAACTGCTTTTATAAGAACCAATGCATTCTCCAAGGCAGACTGTAGCCAAAACTGTTCAAGCCAAAACTATTATGAGCTAGTCTAGAGCCAAAAGTGTTGGAGCCAGATTAAACCTACATAGCTCGAGAAAAATCTTCAAAGTTTCTAAAACTTCAGAGCTGAATCTTCCTTTTAGATTGTGTACAAAACTTAAAACATTTACCTTCAGACTGGTTTAAAATATGTGTAGTTGAGGGACATCGGCGTATTACATACACTCTGAACATTTGGGGATCATAGGGAAATTCTTTTGAAAATTAACCTTTTTGTGTGGAAAAAAGCTAAGGAATTTAGTGTTTTTACTATAGATATTGTTAACGGTCAGACTATGCTTACTTTCCCTAAGTTAAGCCTTAGCCCTGTCAGATTATTTTGTTATCAGAATTTCAGTGGCCTGTGTTGGTACCTGCAAAATGCAGGCCATAGCATGAGCTGTGGACGACAGACTAGGCACAGCCGTAAAATGGCAAAAACAAGAGTTTAAGAAACTCATAATACGCCCGCAAGGGTAAATTCATTCTAGCACACTAATATTCAATATTAAAGACATGCTTTAAACAGAATTTTGGCTGGTAGAATCTTTCAGTCACCTAAATAAGACTGGGGCTTGGTGAATTTTAGTATTTGACAGATCACATACCTATAAGCTGCTACCTATATCTGAAAGCTGTACCAAAGTTACTTGCAAAAGTGTTTACACTACATATAGGCATACAACAGCAATTTCATTTAATTGCAGATTAAACAATAGAAAGAAGGTCGCAACGCATTTGGTCATCTTGGTTATCAAATAAGTTGTTTGGAAATAACTAAGCTATTCTGTGAAACCCCAGACAGAATAACAGTCATTTCCTCGATTACTGAATGTCTACAGGCTGGGTGACTGTTTTTTGTCAACACATATAGCAAGACTCCAATTTACTTTTAGTACTAGACACTAGTCTACTCATAAGATAGTCTATAACTGAAACAAAAATTGATAATCCATGCAATAAGTACCGAGATACTCAATGCTAAAAGGCTTGACTATTCTGGTCGCCACAGCTATAGAGATCCCAATTCAATTTTGGTACAGGACACATCGTCTAATCATAAGCTTCATATATTAGAAGAAAAACAATTATAATCCATGAAATAATTACGGAGTAACTCAATGCCAAAAGGCTGGTGACTGTTTTGGTCGCCGCAAATATCAACACTCCAACTTAATTTTGGTACAGAACACACCATCTACTCATAAACCAGTTATAACTAAAAACAAATTTAAATCCATCGAATAGTTCCAGAGTAACTCAATGCCAAAAGGCTGGTGACTGTTTTGGTCACCGCAAATATTAAGACTCCAACTTAATTTTGGTACAGAACACACCATCTACTCGTAAACCAGTTATAACTAAATTTTTTTTCAAAATCCATGCAATAGTTCTGGGTTTACTGAATGTCAAAAAGCTGGTGACCGTTTTGGTTGCCACAAATATCAAGACCCCAATTTAATTTTGGTACAAAACACACCATCTATTCATAACCTAGTTATATCTGAAAAAAAAATTAAATCAATAAAATATTTTCAGAGTTATAAGTGCCAAAAGGCTGGGTGGCTGTTTTGGTCGCCAAAAATATTGAGACTCCAATTTAATTTTGGTACGGGACACACAGTCTACCCATAAGCTACATATATCAGAAGAAAAAAAAATAAATTCAGGCAATAGGTTTTAAGTTATGGAGCGGACACGAATCCGGGACAAACAGACGGACAACGGTATACCAATATACGCCCGCTCATATGGACATTGAAGTAGCAGACATTTACCCATCTCATAGGAAAAAAACATCCACCTACTGTTAGCGATTTCCTCACATTTGATTTTGCCTACTACAGCTTGTTTTAGTCAAGGGGGGACCTTGGACAATAATTGATTTGAGGTAGAATATATGCGTTGTAAAACAAAACCCTGATATTAAATGGTAGTAAGTGCTTGTGCTTACGTAGAAAGGACACCAAACATGATATTTTTGGGCAAACAGAATCAACATGGTTAGACCAAGTTAAAGTGTTGTCTACATGCAATCAAACAAAGTTATTCGGATGACAAGATTTCTTTGAGGTTCCAATCAACATTGATGTGGTCTTCTGAGGGTTGATTACCATTACATGTTCCTCACACCACTGAGACACTTGTGATATACCTATATTTAGTTTATGCTGTATAGTCTTAATAGATTTGGAAGAAGCGTATAAAGATGTGTCATCAGCATAGCTATCAACATTACATTCATCAATAAACAATACAATATCATTAACATATAAAATAAACAAAAGAGGTCCCAATGTGGAACCCTGAGGAACTCCAGTAGTAACTTCGAGCTGTTTTTGATGACACCTGACCAATGCAAACTACTTGTTTCCTAGCAGTCAGGTAAGACTGCATCCATGACAGAGCATTTGGACTAAATCCATACATTTCTAATTTTGTCAGAAGTAATTGGTGATTTACTAAATCAAAAGCCTTTTTGAAATCAATTGAAAGGACTCCAACCAATTCATTGTTATTTAAAGCATACATCCATTGTTCAGTCATTTTTGTTAGGGCTGTAAAACAAGAGTGTTTAGGTCAAAAACCTGATTGGTTGGAATGGAGAAGATCATTGGAAGAAATGTATGTATATAACCAGTCATGTAAATGTCTTTCCAAGATCTTTGATAAAATTGGCAATACAGAAATTGGTCGATAATTTCCAGCTGAACCCATTGACCCACTTTTATGAAGTGGAAGAACTTTAGCTGCTTTCCATGCATTTGGGAATATTCCAGTTTTTATACTTAGATTTATCAGATTGGCAATTGATGGAGCAATTATATCAGCACCGATTTTAAGAAATTTCGGGCTTAATTCATCCAAACCTGTACTTTTAGTAGAGTCTAGATTTAGAAGATAGGTTAAGACGTAATGGGTCGTTATAGGTGGGATGGTAAATTTATTTCCAGGTGGAAGTCTCTAATGAATGAATGATTTTAACCTACTTAAAGTGATTGTAGGAGTTCTATTTTCTTGAGGTAATAGGCGTTCTGCTGCATGGATGAAGAACTTATTCAATATCTATAGATTTTGCATATTTTTTTCACCAGCCTCTATCATATTAGGCACTTAACGTGTATCTTTGAGATTAAGTTTCTTAAGTATAGTCCATGTGTCTAATTGTTGTCCATTTTCTATGATAGTTGTGATCAAATTTTTCTTAGCTTTAAAAATAAGTGAATTAACATGTAATGGTCCATGACACACCTTCTACCCCTAAAGTATATGCTGTAAAAAAAATTGTAAAGATCGGATCAAAACTCTTCAAGTAATGGAGGGGAAGGGAACGAAGATATAGACTAAGACAGAATATTACATAACCCAATGTAGAAGCCACATTATGCAATCGACGATGTCATGAATGGTTCATGTCACACCTTCTACCCACAGGGTATATGATGTGAAAGAATTGTAAAGGTTAGATCAAAACTCTTCAAGTTATGGAGCGGAAGGGAATCTGGGACGGATGACCGAACAGCGCTGGTGATACCATAATACAACAGACTTTCGGGCGTATAAAAATCAGAAGTCAATAGAATACATTGTTTTCAAAAGTACATAACAGTAATTCATATACTTACACAGGTAAGCTCTCTTTATGCCAGTATTTTGACCTTGAAGTACTTTCCTCATTTTCAACTGAATTATCCAAACACAAAGAATCATAAAGGGACTGCTGGTAGATATTTACATTATTCTCATCACATTCTTCTGTTAAATAATAAAATAAAAAAAGACTTGAGAGACTTGATTGATGTTTAACGCCACACTCAAGATTATTTCACTTATATAGGTTGAGTTTTTAGAAGAAAGGAATTGCTTGTGTGAACTCCTTGTTTGAAAATTGACATTTTAGGTTCCTGCAGTGTTTGAGTTTTGACAACAATATAACGATAACAATATGTCCGCCATGGTTTTATCTTCATTATTGTATATGGAGAATTTTAAAAGTGACGGATCTTGAACATTAATCTAAATTGATGTGGCTAACGTTTGTTTCCGGTCTCAAGGATATGGTTGGGTTTTAGAAACATTTTTATTGTAGAAAGATATTGTGATATGCAATTTATTCACACTGCATCTTAATCCTAGCAGTTTGTTACATCTGTTAACCTTTATAAGCAGTTGTCTCATATGGTTCTACTTTTTAAGTTATTATTAAAATCTCTGCTAGAGTGCTATTCAAATATTCTGAACAAAATCTTTCCATTTACTATTAATGAGAGCCCAACATCCTTATAAACCATTACTTATAGTTTATAATTCATAAACCTTTAAGTTCTGATTTGTTGGCAGTGTGTGTATTTTTGTCTGTGTATTTTTCACTTTTTTCTAGTAATATTTTGCCAATCATCTTCACATCCAGGGAACTTCTTCCAAACTATTCTATAGATTAAAGGCCCACTTGCCGCCGTAGCCTGTTTGGCATTTGTTAAGAAAACCAATTAACACGAGCTTACTACAGCTAAAATCACTAAAATTAAACATAGGACTCAACAAACATGTCCAATTAGGTTTAGAATGTATAAATGAAGGCGAAAAGCAAACGAAGATTCGATTGATTGATTGATTGGGGCTTAACGTCGCACTCAACAGCTAAGGTTATATGGCAAAAGTAACAACTGACCAAAAGATCTTACCCACCCCCAATCCCACCTAAATTTTAACATTAAAACCTCCATTGACCATATGAACGTCAGGAAGGCTAATGTATTTGGCATACTTAATTTTCCTCCATGCTAGGTAGGCGAAAATGGCTATGGCAAAAACCACACCGCCCCCAGCCCGAGGGAACGAAGATTCGAAGCTCGATTACAACAACAACAGCGTTCAGTGTCAGTTAATTTAAGGGTTGGTTTACCCTCAGTTCAGGAGTATTTGTTTGTGGTTTGCACTCTGCAGGATTTTATAGTCCCTCTTATCCGATCGTTAGTCTGTATTTCTCGGATAGAGTTCGTAAAATTATACTGTGTCGTTAGATCGCCCACACGACTTAAAACATTAGGGCGTTTGTGTGCATGCTCAGGTTCAGAGTTTGTTTACATTGTGGGTACCTGAAAAATCTGTTTTTCAATTTCAGATTAAAAATAGTAAATGATGTCAAAACTTCTTCTGTCTGGGAAAAATACAGAAAACTGCCCACTGTTTTTAATGTAAACAGTATTCTGGATTTTCGTGGCGTGCCTTAAAATATGGTACACATGAAGGACACTCCAGTGCACATTAATGGCCTCCGATTGAAAACATTGGGAGCTCATCATTGCTATAAATTTTGGTGTCATCCCATTTAATCTAAAACTTTTCACTATAAAATGACAAAACATGTAACACATAAGGTCTCATTCATCATTCTCAGAGATTTGACAGGAGTTTAATTAAAAATCTGGAATAACAAGGTCATCTTTCAGAAACTCGTCCTCTATGCTTACATGTATTCATATAAATTAATGGTTTCCAACAAGTAGGTACTAAACTTAAGACTTAAGCCTAGCGCAGACGAGAGGCGCCGGCTGAGCTACAAGGCACGCGTGGCCAAGGGAGCAGCTACAAATTTCAGCGCAGACGATGAGCTCTCAGCTGAGGCCTGTTCCTTGTCACCCAAGTTCACTGACCTGCACAAGTGTCACTACCCGTGTTACGTAATATTCTAAGTGGTCACATGATTGAATAAGTACGCGCGATTGGACTATCCCTCGCCGCCTCTCGTGTGCGCTAGGCTTAAGTCTTAAAAAAGAATTGAACTTTTTTTTGTACACTAATTGGAAGGTCTGAGTGTAAGCCTGGATTTAAGTTTTCATGCAAAATATGCAGGTCTGCTACTTTTAAATTAATGATGGGAGACAGGATAATACAAAAATACATCTACCTTCATCATTCCACTGTCTGAATTTTACAGATGCAACATTTATGAAGTTCATTCCATAAAGATTGTAGTCAATAAACAACTGAAAATGAAAGTCATAATATTTGATATTTTAAGGCAAAATAGAAATATGAGTTTAAAGATGATAAATTGCTGCAAAGGTAAACCAGATAACACAGATATATAAAAAACTAGACATAACTGAGATACCCCCCGCTCTGCAAGAAAAAACACTTGAGCGCGTTTCAATAGGCTTCTTGTACTTGCTGTATTAAACAAATATGTGAAGTTTTAAAGTTGTAAGTTAAAGACTTTTTTAGATAATGTGTTTACAAGGACCAACGGACAGACGGACGACGGAGGCAACGACAATACCCTTCGGGCAAAATTTGCCCGAGGGGTAAAAAACTATGTTAATGTAAGTCTAGGAGAATGATTGAACAGCATAGCAAATTTACGAACTCTGCATGGTCATCTTTTTGTAACTGCAACTGTAAGCAAGACAGAGAAGCGGGAAAGGATAGCCCCTTAGCCATGATAAGCATGCTTTATAGAGTACAACAATATGCACATAGGATGATATGTATATGCACATGTATGATAAAGATAGAGAAACAGCACCAAGAGGAGGAGACACATGAATTGGGCATGCTTTAATGCTACGTCTGTGACAAATGATGGAGTAAGACAAAATATCATGCAAAATACTCCTTAGTTAGCATCGACAACAAGAAAGTAGACTATGAGGCTGCTTGCTGATCATGTTACCAGCACTCACTACGAGGAAGTAGGCTATCAAGAGTGCCACAAGCACAATAATGAAACATGCAGGCTTATATGACAAGCACAGCTACTACCGTACAACTGTACAATGGGACAAAATTGTGTCTACAAACAAATGTATGAACAGACAAATGGCAGAACAGAGAAATGTCAAAAGGAGTCCAAAATGTCATAAATATGTAAAAAATATCTCCTTGCAAGTAGGACATGGACAACTTCATATCATTGGTAACATTTGTCAAGTTTCATTCAAAAAGAACCAACATCTGGGAGGAGTATTTTGGACAAAATTGCGTCTACGGACAGACGGAGGGCACAACGATCACAGATGTATGTACATACAAACTTTATGCCAGCAGAAGGGGGGGAGGGGGGAGGTAGGGAGGAGGGAGGGAGGGGCGATAACATGATAACCCTGTCTTCATATGGAATGAGACCTATTGGAGGAGTATTTTGGACAAAACTGTGTCTATGGATGGACGGACGGACAGAGAGAACAACGATTGGACGGATGTATGAGCGTACATACACACTTCATGGCGGTAGAAGGGGGGGAGGGGGGAAGGTAGGGACGAGGGAGGGGCGATAAATGTTGATAACCCTGTCTTCATATGGAATGAGACCCCATAAGTCCTATAAGTCAAAAACGTCATAAAAATGTGAAACAAGAGATAAGGGATCTTAACGCCCGCGTTCATCTATTCATATTAAATTAATTGATTGATTGGTTGGTGTTTTACGCTACGCTCAAGATTATTTCACTTACAGCAATTACTGGATATAGGAATTGGGGCCTACATAAAAAATCTTATTCCAGGGAGATAACTATTGTTGAGGAAAATTAAATTGTGAATTGCAAAATTAAGCTCCCCTAGAAATTTTGGTTGAAAACAACATTGCCACCTGGTAGCCATCTTCAATATGCTAATGAAATGATAATGTACGGTGCAGAGCTAGAACTTAGAGGGATGATGTGTGTCATGTATGGTTAGGATCAGGTCAGTAGTTTTCTTGGAATAATGATAATAAATTTCATTTTCAAATTTGGTCAAAAAACAACATTGCTTCCTGGCGGCCATATTTAATAAGCAAATGAGACGAAAATGTAGGGTGCACAACTAGATCAGAGGGAGATAATGTCGGCCAAGTTTGGTCAAAATCAGACCAGTATTTTCTTGGAATAGAAGTAACGAAAAAACAATATCGCCCTCCTGGCGGCCATATTGAATATGCAAATGAGATCAAAATGAACGGTGCATAACTAGACCATAGGGTGATAATGTATGTTGATTTTGATTAATGTCAGGTAGTTTTCTTGGAACAAAGATAAAGAAAAAAAACATCGCCCCCTGGCGGCCATATTGAATATGCAAATGAGATGAAAATGTACAGTACACAACATGGCTATAGGGAGATAATGTGAGCCAAGTTTGGTGAAAATCGGATTGGTAGTTTTCTTGGAAAAAAGTAACAAAAAAATATATCGCCCCTGACAGCCATATTGAATATGCAAATGAGATGAAAATGTATGGTGCACAAGTAGACCATAGGGTGATGTATGTTCAGTTTGATTAAGATTGGACTGATAGTTTTATTGGAATAAAGGTAACAAGCAAAAGTTTTCTTGCAATAAACGAAAAAAAAAAACATCTTCCCCGGTGGCCATATTGAATATGCAAATGAGATGAAAATGTACGTTGCACAACTAGACCATAGGGTGAGATGATGTATGTTAAGTTTGATTAAGATTGGAAAGGTAGTTTTCTTGGAATAAAGATAAAGAAAAAAACATCGCCCCCTGGCGGCCATATTGAATATGCAAATGAGATGAAAATGTACAGTAGACAACATGGCTATCGGGAGATAATGTGAGCCAAGTTTGGTGAAAATCGGATTGGTAGTTTTCTTGGAAAAAAGTAACAAAAAAAAACATCTCC
Organism: Lepidochitona cinerea; assembly: GCA_963971465.1. Classification (NCBI taxonomy): domain Eukaryota; kingdom Metazoa; phylum Mollusca; class Polyplacophora; order Chitonida; family Tonicellidae; genus Lepidochitona; species Lepidochitona cinerea. Next base: position 58,840,682 of record OZ020551.1, on the reverse strand, counting down.
CCTGGCGGCCATATTGAATATGCAAATGAGATGAAAATGTACGGTGCACAACTAGACCATAGGGTGAGATGATGTATGTTAAGTTTGATTAAGATTGGACAGGTAGTTTTCTTGAAACAACAAAAAAACAACATCGCCCCCTGGTGGCCATACTGAATATGCAAATGAGATGAAACTGTAGGATGCACAACTAGACTATATGGAGATAATGTCAGCCAAGTTTGGTGAAAATCGGACTAGTAGTTTCCTTGGAATAAAGGTAACAAAAAAAAAAAACAATATCGCCCCCTGGTGGCCATATTGAATATGCAAAATGAGATGAAAATGTACGGTGCACAACTAGACCGTAGGGTGATGATGTACGTTAAGTTTGATTAAGATTGGACATGTAGTTTTCTTGGAATAAAGGTAACTAAGAAAAACAACATCGCCCCCTGGTGGCCATATTGAATATGCAAATGAGATGAAACGGTACGATGCACAACTAGACTATATGGAGATAATGTCAGCCAAGTTTGATGAAAATCGGACTAGTAGTTTCCTTGGAAAAAAGGTAACAAAAAAAAAACAATATCTCCCCCTGGCGGCCATATTGTTTATGCAAATGAGATGAAAATGTACGATGCACAACTAGACCATAGGGTGATGATGTATGTTAAGTTTGATTAAGATTGGACAGGTAGTTTTCTTGGAATAAAGGTAACAAAGAAAAACAACATCGCCCCCTGGTGGCCATATTGAATATGCAAATGAGATGAAACTGTACGATGCACAACTAGACCATATGGAGATAATGTCAGCCAAGTTTGATGAAAATCTGACTAGTAGTTTCCTTGGAATAAAGGTAACAAAAAAAAACAATATCGCCCCCTGGTGGCCATATTGAATATGCAAATGAGATGAAAATGTACAGTGTACAACTAGGCCGTAGGGTGATGATGCATGTTGAGTTTGATTAAGATTGGACTAATAGTTTTCTTGGAATAAAGGTAACTACCGAAAGTTTTCTTGCAATAAACGTAACAAACGAAAACAACATCTCCCCTGGCGGCCATATTGTTTATGCAAATGAGATGAAAATGTACGGTGCACAACTAGACCATAGGGTGATGATGTATGTTAAGTTTGATTAAGATTGGACAGGTAGTTTTCTTGAAATAAAGGTAACAAAGAAAAAACAACATCGCCCCCTGGCGGCCATATTGAATATGCAAATGAGATGAAAATGTAGGATGCACAACTAGACTATATGGAGATAATGTCAGCCAAGTTTGGTGAAAATAGGACAGGTAGTTTTCTTGGAATAAAGGTAACAAAAAAAAACAATATCGCCCCCTGGTGGCCACATTGAATATGCAAATGAGATGAAAATGTACGGTGCACAACTAGACCATAGGGTGATGTTGTATGTTAAGTTTGATTAAGATTGGACTGGTAGTTTTCTTGGAATAAAGGTAACAAGCAAAAAGTTAACGGACGGACGACGGACGACTGACGACGGACCACGGAAAAGCAATTTGAATAGCCCTCCATCAGAATGATGGCGGGCTAAAAACCAACATCGCCCCCTGGTGGCCATACTGAATATGCAAATGAGATGAAACTGTAGGATGCACAACTAGACTATATGGAGATAATGTCAGCCAAGTTTGGTGAAAATCGGACTAGTAGTTTCCTTGGAATAAAGGTAACAAAAAAAAAAACAATATCGCCCCCTGGTGGCCATATTGAATATGCAAAATGAGATGAAAATGTACGGTGCACAACTAGACCGTAGGGTGATGATGTACGTTAAGTTTGATTAAGATTGGACATGTAGTTCTCTTGGAATAAAGGTAACTAAGAAAAACAACATCGGCCCCTGGTGGCCATATTGAATATGCAAATGAGATGAAACTGTACGATGCACAACTAGACTATATGGAGATAATGTCAGCCAAGTTTGATGAAAATCGGACTAGTAGTTTCCTTGGAATAAAGGTAACAAAAAAAAAACAATATCTCCCCCTGGCGGCCATATTGTTTATGCAAATGAGATGAAAATGTACGATGCACAACTAGACCATAGGGTGATGATGTATGTTAAGTTTGATTAAGATTGGACAGGTAGTTTTCTTGAAATAAAGGTAACAAAGAAAAAACAACATCGCCCCCTGGCGGCCATATTGAATATGCAAATGAGATGAAAATGTAGGATGCACAACTAGACTATATGGAGATAATGTCAGCCAAGTTTGGTGAAAGTAGGACAGGTAGTTTTCTTGGAATAAAGGTAAAAAAAAAAAATATCGCCCCCTGGTGGCCACATTGAATATGCAAATGAGATGAAAATGTACGGTGCACAACTAGACCATAGGGTGATGTTGTATGTTAAGTTTGATTAAGATTGGACTGGTAGTTTTCTTGGAATAAAGGTAACAAGCAAAAAGTTAACGGACGGACGACGGACGACTGACGACGGACCACGGAAAAGCGATTTGAATAGCCCTCCATCAGAATGATGGCGGGCTAAAAACCAACATGGCCCCCTGGTGGCCATACTGAATATGCAAATGAGATGAAACTGTAGGATGCACAACTAGACTATATGGAGATAATGTCAGCCAAGTTTGGTGAAAATCGGACTAGTAGTTTCCTTGGAATAAAGGTAACAAAAAAAAAAACAATATCGCCCCCTGGTGGCCATATTGAATATGCAAAATGAGATGAAAATGTACGGTGCACAACTAGACCATAGGGTGATGATGTACGTTAAGTTTGATTAAGATTGGACATGTAGTTCTCTTGGAATAAAGGTAACTAAGAAAAACAATATCGCCCCCTGGTGGCCACATTGAATATGCAAATGAGATGAAAACGTACGGTGCACAACTAGACCATAGGGTGATGTTGTATGTTAAGTTTGATTAAGATTGGACTGGTAGTTTTCTTGGAATAAAGGTAACAAGCAAAAAGTTAACGGACGGACGACGGACGACTGACGACGGACGACGGACCACAGAAAAGCGATTTGAATTATAGCCCTCCATCAGAATGATGGCGGGCTAAAAAGGAAATATCATCCTGTAAGTTGGGCATGCACATCTACATACCATTGGTAACATATTTGTGAAATTTCATTGAAATCAAAGCAAAATCTTAGGATGAGTAGTCCAGACAAAATTGTGTCTACAGACAGACGGACGGACAAGCCGATTCCAGTATACCCCCCCTAACTTCGTTGTGGGGGGTATAAAAAATTATTCAACTTAGCAAGGATTTAACATTTCAAGATTTAAGTTCAGGCCTTCTGCTCATATGATTTTACATATGTGGCTCTAAAGATGTTATTCAATTATTATGTCACTTGTAATTCTGGCTTTATGAAGAAATGACCTTTAAGAAAGTTTAGTTGATTGTCAATTTGTATATATATATATTAAAATGCTAACCTTTTCTATATGGATTAACATTTACATAGAAAGAGGATTTATCAATAATAGAGTCTTTGCTGTTTGAATTTTGTTTGTCATTGGCACAGACTACTAACTTTACCAATATTTGTTATCTCAATGTGCTTCAAATGCTGAACTTCTCTTGACAATCCAAATTTATGAAAAAAATACAAATTTTGCCAGCTGGTGCCACTTTAACCTTACATGAAAATTACAGATTAAAAATAAGCCCTAATATCCGTACTAAAGCACACAAACCTGTAGCTGATAAGGGATATGGGACTCGTGAGGCTGGAAAGACGTATTCATCACAGAACCACTAAGAAGTAATTCAGCGGCTCTACATGCAAAAGCAAAAAAGGACAATATGAGGTATATCCAGGGAAGTTTGAAGTTAAAATGCAGGGTTTGAAGTGTTTGGAATTTCCAGAACATCTAATTAAGGGTCCCCCAAGATTCCTGAGGGATCCCTATTGAAATCGTTCAGATTATTTATATCAGGGGTCCCGCAACAAAGTATTGAAATCGTTAGGATTATTATCAAGGGTCCCGCAAGATTCCTGCAGGATCCCTATTAAAATCGTTAAGATTATTAGGGGTCCTGCAAGATTCCTGCGGGATCCCTATTGAAATCGTTAAGATTATTATTAGGGGTCCCGCAAGATTCCTATAATAATAATAATAATCTTAACGATTTCAAAAGGGATCCCGCAGGAATCTTGCGGGACCCCTAATAATAATCCTAACGATTTCAAAAGGGATCCCGCAGGAATCTTGCGGGACCCCTAATTAAAGCTGCTAAAGCAGCGATACCGGGGTCCCTTGATATTGGGGACAATCGCTTGCGCATAACATTTATTTTCATCCTTCTCATTGAAATACACACTAAGTTCATCAACGGTTTTCGTCAGATTTTAAAGAGGACTGAATATCAATAACCAACTAAGATATAGCTCGTCAAAGTTTTAAAATATTCAAAATGGCGTCAAGGTCACGTGACTTGAAAAGAACATTATATTAACCTGGGATGAATATGAAAGGGATATGTAACGCCTTTGTTTTGCAGTCAGTCGACTGGCAGTTGTTTAGCTCGCTATTGTTCTTCTCAGACTCCCTGTGCCGGCTTTCTGATCCGCTTAGAGAATAGCCGAAAGCCGTGTTGTGTATTCCGATTCATTCTGAACCATACGGATGTCGTTGATATATGGGCTGCGCATGCCCGTTTGTAAGCTAGCAACAGAAAACAATCGCCATTTTGAATATTCTGACAGTGTTGCTAGTGTGAAAATGGTTATCCTTGAACACAACTCCATATCTCAGTCGATCGGGCCCGACACTGCCTGGTATAAAGTGTAAAAGAGGGGTTACAGTATGGATATATATATATTCAGACCTGTAGGTCTCAGGCAATGTTTCGGAATCGTTTTAGGTTTAAGTTGCATTACTCTTGCATGAATGGTTTTCCCTACAGAAAGGAAAAAGTAGGGTAAATCTAATTGATCGATTGTAACAAAACTTGGTACGTATGATGTTTACCTTAGGCCCTACTGATGACTGACTTCACAAGGCTCAAGGTCAAGTCACGTGACCTTGACGCCATTTTGAATATTTTAAAACTTCGACGAGCCATATCTCAGTTGTTTATTAAAATAGAATGGCGCTGATTTCATGTTTAGATAGACAGCAATGTTCTGCATTTGAAGTATGCCAACCATTTTTGTTTTTGGACCAACGGTTTGGCCGCCATATTGGATTATATAACAAATCATTTACAGTGTTTATCTTGAAGAGTTTTGAATAGACCCACGTGAAATTCGCTGAGTATGGAGAACTGATGCATTCCAATAGACTGTGTAAAAATCATGAATTACGGATGATAAATTATAGCAAAATTTGAATATAAAATTTGTGACGTCATATTAATTTGGCTTAAATGGTGATAACTTGTAATCTATTAGACCGATTGCTATAAAACTTAGTATGTATGATGTTCTCCATAAGTACTACTGATGTAAGGCGCCATAAAGCTAAAGGTCAAGTTAAATGACCTTGACGCCATTTTGAATATTTGTAAATTTTGGCGAGGTATATCTTAGCTGTTTATTAATATAGAGTTGCGCCGATTTTACAGTTAGATAGACAGCAATACTCTGCATTTATAGTATGCCCAGGATTTTGGATTGGACCAACGGTCGGTCCGCCATATTGGATTATATAACAAATCATTTACATTGATTATCTTGCTGAATTTTAATTGGATCAAGTCAAAATTCACTGAATATCGAGAACTGATGCATTGAAATAGACTGTACAAAAATAACACATTACTGATGATAAATTATAGCAGAATTTGATAGGTGACGTCATATAAAATGTACTTAAATGCTGTTAACTTGCAATCTATTTTACCGATTGTAATAAAACTTGGTTAGCATAATGTTCTTTTTAAGACCTAATGCTATATGACTTCACAAGACTCAGGGTCAAGTCAAGTCACGTGACCTTGACGCCATTTTGAATATTTAAAAACTTTGACGAGCTATATCTTAGTTGGTTATTGATATTCAGTCCTCTTTAAAATCTGACAAAAAACATTGATGAACTTAGTGTGTATTTCGATGAGAAGGATGAAAATAAATGTAATGCGCCAGCGATTGTTGCCATTGTCTAGGGACCCCGGTATCGCTGCTTTAGCAGCTTTAATTAGGGGTCCCGCAAGATTCCTGCGGGATCCCTTTTGAAATCGTTAAGATTATTAGGGGTCCCGCAAGATTCCTGCGGGATCCCTTTTGAAATTGTTAGGATTATTATTATTATTAGATTCAAAGTGTAAACTTTGAATCTATTGTTTTCGTTGTGTTTATTATTATTAGATTCAAAGTGTAAACTTTGAATCTATTGTTTTCGTTGTGTTTATTATTATTATTATTATTTTTTTTTTTTCTTGCGTCGATGTTGAGACCTTATTCCTCGAAAACCAGAAATCGCAACTTTATCAAACTACAGATTCGTCGACAAAACTTCCATGGATTAGGCATGCGCATATTTCTATTGTTTCTCTAGGGCTACGTTCGCGGCCATCTTGGCACCGCACTAAACCTTCAAAGGTCTTCTTCTCCAAAACCACTCAATGGATTGACTTTAAATTTAATACATAGGTCGGAATTACTTCAGCGCATCTCGGTTGCAACTTTCAAGTACTTCAGTTGAAAACTCTAGAAGCTCGCTATTGGTCGAAATTTTGACGTCATCACTTCAATATTCAAAAGTCAATAACTAAAAAACTATTGAAGTTAACGTAACAAAACTTTCTACATCTATAGATTGTATCCATCTGATTAATATCCTAAATTTGTCAAATCCAAATCAAGGTCACGTGACCATGACATCATTTTAAATTTTTAAAATCTATAAAAATGCTAATTTCGCCAATAATATAGATAGAGAGAAACGGTTTTCAAATTTAAAGAGACAAGGAAATTTGTTAGTCACAAAATGGCAACGGTTTTTTGATTGGACAAATAGTTTGGCCGCCATATTGGATCGTGTTTCAAAGACGTAAAGCTTTACTTCTCCCTAAAAAAAGAAGTATTTGCTCTTATTTGGTAACATCAGACAGTTCAATGCATAATCTATTATGAATGCAAATTTGAAGTTTATTGTATAAAAACCTTAGGAGATATTTGGTATTTAAAATTGATGACGTCATCAATAATAGTGTGAATTTTTCTAAAACTGATTTTTGTTACTTTTATTATATGTGATCTGAAAGCCCTTGAAAAGACGAAGAAAAACATACCGCCAAATGCTTTCTATCATTTTCATAAGTACTTTTAATCTTTGTTCCAAAATTTAAATTGTTGGACTTGGTCGTTTTCAGGTGTACTATTGGACTTTCTCACATATGCCGAGGAAAAATGACGCATTATAGAGCAAAACCGATAACATATATCAGTGTAAACACATAATATGCATAAATAAAACTAGTTTCAACGATCAACAAACTGAAAACACTGGCTCAATAAGTAATAAACGAAGATTTGGATTTTATGACGTCACACATATTTAAAAGCCTTATAACTTAAAAACCGTTTACCCGAATGAATTCAAACTTAACAGCTAAGATGTACTTGATACAGTTTATCAGTCAACGTCTTCCGTAAATAAAATCTTAAAAATTTAGAGAATGTTTTCTATCAGGTCCGCGCTTTTTCCTTTGATGATTATAGAAAATCCTGTATTCAGAACGCAATAACTTAACAACTGTTTAGCCGATTGAATCAAAATTTCTCAGGTAAGATGTAATAGATACAATTTATCTGTCAACGTTTTCCGTAAATTGAATCTTTAAAATTTAGAAAATGTTTTCTTTCACGTCCGCGCTTTTTCGTTTGGTGATTAACGAAAATCCTGTATTCAAAACGGTATAAATTAAACACTAAATAGCCAATTGAATCGAAATTTCACAGCGATGATGCAGTAGATACAGTTCATCAGCCAACGTCTTCCGTTAATTTAATCTTTAAAATTTAAGGAATTTTTCTTTCACTTCCGCGCTTTTTCTTTTGGCGATTAACGAAAAACATGTACATCTTTCCGGCGCTTTAATTACTTTTCGGAAAAAAAGTCAAGGAGTATGTGAAACTCTTATCTGTTCGGATTCACACTTTGAATCGCAATTGCTTCAGCAATTTCTAGTTATTATTATTATTATTTTTTTTTTTTCTTGCGTCGATGTTGAGACCTTATTCCTCGAAAACCAGAAATCGCAACTTTATCAAACTACAGATTCGTCGACAAAACTTCCATGGATTAGGCATGCGCATATTTCTATTGTTTCTCTAGGGCTACGTTCGCGGCCATCTTGGCACCGCACTAAACCTTCAAAGGTCTTCTTCTCCAAAACCACTCAATGGATTGACTTTAAATTTAATACATAGGTCGGAATTACTTCAGCGCATCTCGGTTGCAACTTTCAAGTACTTCAGTTGAAAACTCTAGAAGCTCGCTATTGGTCGAAATTTTGACGTCATCACTTCAATATTCAAAAGTCAATAACTAAAAAACTATTGAAGTTAACGTAACAAAACTTTCTACATCTATAGATTGTATCCATCTGATTAATATCCTAAATTTGTCAAATCCAAATCAAGGTCACGTGACCATGACATCATTTTAAATTTTTAAAATCTATAAAAATGCTAATTTCGCCAATAATATAGATAGAGAGAAACGGTTTTCAAATTTAAAGAGACAAGGAAATTTGTTAATCACAAAATGGCAACGGTTTTTTGATTGGACAAATAGTTTGGCCGCCATATTGGATCGTGTTTCAAAGACGTAAAGCTTTACTTCTCCCTAAAAAAAGAAGTATTTGCTCTTATTTGGTAACATCAGACAGTTCAATGCATAATCTATTATGAATGCAAATTTGAAGTTTATTGTATAAAAACCATAGGAGATATTTGGTATTTAAAATTGATGACGTCATCAATAATAGTGTGAATTTTTCTAAAACTGATTTTTGTTACTTTTATTATATGTGATCTGAAAGCCCTTGAAAAGACGAAGAAAAACATACCGCCAAATGCTTTCTATCATTTTCATAAGTACTTTTAATCTTTGTTCCAAAATTTAAATTGTTGGACTTGGTCGTTTTCAGGTGTACTATTGGACTTTCTCACATATGCCGAGGAAAAATGACGCATTATAGAGCAAAACCGATAACATATATCAGTGTAAACACATAATATGCATAAATAAAACTAGTTTCAACGATCAACAAACTGAAAACACTGGCTCAATAAGTAATAAACGAAGATTTGGATTTGATGACGTCACACATATTTAAAAGCCTTATAACTTAAAAACCGTTTACCCGAATGAATTCAAACTTAACAGCTAAGATGTACTTGATACAGTTTATCAGTCAACGTCTTCCGTAAATAAAATCTTAAAAATTTAGAGAATGTTTTCTATCAGGTCCGCGCTCTTTCCTTTGATGATTATAGAAAATCCTGTATTCAGAACGCAATAACTTAACAACTGTTTAGCCGATTGAATCAAAATTTCTCAGGTAAGATGTAATAGATACAATTTATCTGTCAACGTTTTCCGTAAATTGAATCTTTAAAATTTAGAAAATGTTTTCTTTCACGTCCGCGCTTTTTCGTTTGGTGATTAACGAAAATCCTGTATTCAAAACGGTATAAATTAAACACTAAATAGCCAATTGAATCGAAATTTCACAGCGATGATGCAGTAGATACAGTTCATCAGCCAACGTCTTCCGTTAATTTAATCTTTAAAATTTAAGGAATTTTTCTTTCACTTCCGCGCTTTTTCTTTTGGCGATTAACGAAAAACATGTACATCTTTCCGGCGCTTTAATTACTTTTCGGAAAAAAAAGTCAAGGAGTATGTGAAACTCTTATCTGTTCGGATTCACACTTTGAATCGCAATTGCTTCAGCAATTTCTAGTTATTATTATTATTATTATTTTTTTTTTTTCTTGCGTCGATGTTGAGACCTTATTCCTCGAAAACCAGAAATCGCAACTTTATCAAACTACAGATTCGTCGACAAAACATCCATGGATTAGACATGCGCATATTTCTATTGTTTCTCTAGGGCTACGTTCGCGGCCATCTTGGCACCGCAATAAACCTTCAAAGGTCTTCTTCTCCAAAACCACTCAATGGATTGACTTTAAATTTAATACATAGGTCGGAATTACTTCAGCGCATCTCGATTGCAACTTTCAAGTACTTCAGTTGAAAACTCTAGAAGCTCGCTATTGGTCGAAATTTTGACGTCATCACTTCAATTTTCAAAAGTCAATAACTAAAAAACTATTGAAGTTAACGTAACAAAACTTTCTACATCTATAGATTGTATCCATCTGACTAATATTCTAAAGTTGTCAAATCCAAATCAAGGTCACGTGATCATGACATCATTTTAAATTTTTAAAATCTATAAAAATGCTAATTTCGCCAATAATATAGATAGAGAAAAACGGTTTTCAAATTTAAAGAGACAAGGAAATTTGTTGATCACAAAATGTCAACGGTTTTTTGATTGGACGAATAGTTTGGCCGCCATATTGGATCGAGTTCCAAATACGTAAAGCTTTACTTCTCCCTAAAAAAAAGAAGTATTTGCTCTTATTTGGTAACATCAGATAGTTCAATGCATAATCTATTATGAATGCAAATTTGAAGTTTATTGTATAAAAACCTTAGGAGATATTTGGTATTTAAAATTGATGACGTCATCAATAATAGTGTGAATTTTTCTAAAACTGATTTTTGTCACTTTTACTATATATCATCTCAAAGCCCCTAAAGTGATGAAGAAAAACATACCGCCAAATGCTTTCTATCATTTTCATAAGTACTTTTAATCTTTGTTCCAAAATTTAAATTGTTGGACTTAGTCGTTTTCAGGTGTACTATTGGACTTTCTCACATATGCCGAGGAAAAATGACGCATTAAAGAGCAAAACCAATAACATACATCAGTGTAAACACATAATATGCATAAATAAAACTAGTTTCAACGATCAACAAACTGAAAACACTGGCTCAATAAGTAATAAACGAAGATTTGGATTTTATGACGTCACACATATTTAAAAGCCTTATAACTTAAAAACCGTTTACCCGAATGAATTCAAACTTAACAGCTAAGATGTACTTGATACAGTTTATCAGTCAACGTCTTCCGTAAATAAAATCTTAAAAATTTAGAAAATGTTTTCTATCAGGTCCGCGCTTTTTCCTTTGATGATTATAGAAAATCCTGTATTCAGAACGCAATAACTTAACAACTGTTTAGCCGAATGAATCAAAATTTCTCAGGTAAGATGTAATAGATACAATTTATCTGTCAACGTCTTCCGTAAACTGAATCTTTAAAATTTAGAAAATGTTTTCTTTCATGTCCGCGCTTTTTCGTATGGTGATTAATGAAAATCCTGTATTCAAAACGGTATAACTTGAAAACTAAATAGCCAATTGAATCGAAATTTCACAGCGATGATGCAGTAGATACAGTTTATCAGCCAACGTCTTCCGTTAATTTAATCTTTAAAATTTAAGGAATTTTTCTTTCACTTCCGCGCTTTTTCTTTTGGCGATTAACGAAAAACATGTACATCTTTTCGGCGCTTTAATTACTTTTCGGAAAAAAGTCAAAAAGTATGTGAAACTCTTATCTGTTCGGATTCACACTTTGAATCGCAATTGCTCCAGCAATTTCTAGTTATTATTATTATTTTTATTATTATTCCACCCTACTTTTTCCTTTCTGTAGGGAAAACCATTCAAGCAAAAGTAATGAAACTTCGTCATTAGTCCTAATATGATGAGGGACAAATTCTAAAGAAAAAAAAATTGAATGATGTTACATAATATGGCGGCCATTTTGAATGCTGCTGAAAACATTTAAAAAACTTCTTGTCAAAAACGGCTGCAGCGATTGAGCTAAAATTTGTTATACATGTACTACATACTCAGGCCTACCAAAATAAGTCAAACCAGCAAGATCGGACAAAATTCATAGCAGACTTTGATTGGTCAAAATTATTACGTCATCTAAATTTTATTTAAATGCTGATAACTTGAAATCTGATTGACAGATTTTGATAAAACTTGGTATATATGATGTTCTCCTTAAGACCTACTGATGTCTTACGTCACAAGGATCAACGTCAAGTCACGTGACCTTGACGCCATTTTGAATATTTTAAAACTTTGACGAGCCATATCTCAGTTGTTTATTAAAATAGAATGTCGCTGATTTCATGTTTAGATAGACAGCAATGTTCTGCATTTGAAGTACGCTGACCATTTTTGGATTGGACCAATGGTTTGGCCGCCATATTGGATTATATAACAAATCATTTACAGTGTTTATCTTGCAGAGTTTTCAATGGATCTAGGTGAAATTTGCTGAGTATGGAGAACCGATGCATTCAAATAGACTGTGCAAAAATCATAAATTACTGATGATAAATTATGGCAAAATTTGAATATAAAATTTATGACGTCATCTAAATTTTGCTTAATCGGTGATAACTTGTAATCTATTTTACCGATTGCTATAAAACTTGGTACGTATGATGTTCTCCTTAAGAACTTCTGATGTAAGACGCCATGAAACTCAAGGTCAAGTCAAATGACCTTGGCGCCATTTTGAATATTTGTAAATTTTGACGAGGCATATCATAGTTGTTTATTAATATAGAATAGTGCTCATTTTACAGTTAGATAGACAGCAATGCTCTGCATTTATAGTGTGCCCATGATTTTGGATTGGACCAGCGATCTGGCCGCCATATTGGATTACATAACAAATCATTTACATTGATTATCTTGATGAGTTTTAATTGGATCAAGTCGAAATTCGCTGAGTATCGAGAACTGATGCATTCAAAAAGACTACGCAAAAATCAAACATTATTGATGATGAATTATAGTAGAATTTGATTGGTCAAATTGATGACGTCATCTAAAATTTACTTAAATGCTGTTAACTTGTAATCTATTTTACCGGTTCTAATAAAACTTGGTTAGTATAATGTCCTTTTTAAGACCTAATGCTATATGACTTCACAAGACTAAGGGTCAAGTCAATTCACGTGACCTTGACGCCATTTTGAATATTTTAAAACTTTGACGAGCTATATCTTAGTTGGTTATTGATATTCAGTCCTCTTTAAAATCTGACAAAAACCGTTGATGAACTTAGTGTGTATTTCGATGAGAAGGATGAAAATAAATGTAATGCGCCAGCAATTGTTCCCATTGTCAAGGGACCCCGGTATCGCTGCTTTAGCAGCTTTAATTAGGGGTCCCGCAAGATTCCAGCGGGATCCCTTTTGAAATCGTTAAGATTATTATTATTATTATTTTTATTATTATTCCACCCTACTTTTTCCATTCTGTAGGGAAAACCATTCAAGCGAAAGTAATGAAACTTCGTCAATAGTCCTAATATGATAAGGGACAAATTCCAATGAAAAAAAATTTGGATGATGTTACATAATATGGCGGCCATTTTGAATGCTGCTGAAAACCTTTAAAAAACTTCTTTTAAAAAACGGCTGGAGCGATTGAGCTAAAATTTGTTATACATGTACTACATACACAGTCCTACAAAAATAAGTCAAACCAGCAAGATCAGACAAAATTTATAGCAGACTTTGATTGGTCAAAATTATTACGTCATCTAAATTTTACTTAAATGCTGATAACTTGAAAACTAATTGATCGATTTTAATAAAACTTGGTATATATGATGTTCTCCTTAAGACCTACTGATGCCTCACGTCACAAGGCTCAAGGTGAAGTCACGTGACCTTGACGCCATTTTGAATATTTTAAAACTTTGACGAGCCATATCTCAGTTGTTTATTAAAATAGAATGTCGCTGATTTCATGGTTAGATAGACAGCAATGTTCTGCATTTGAAGTGCGCTGACCATTTTTGGATTGGACCAATGGTTTGGCCGCCATATTGGTTTATATAACAAATCATTTACAGTGTTTATCTTGAAGAGTTTTAAATGGATCCAGGTGAAATTTGCTGAGTATGGAGAACTGATGTATTCTAATAGACTGTGCTAAAATCATAAATTACTGATGATAAATTATAGCAAAATTTGAATATAAAATTTGTGACGTCATCTAAATTTTGCTTAAATGGTGATAACTTGTAATCTATTTTACCGATTGCTATAAAACTTGGTACGTATGATGTTCTTCTTAAGAACTACTGATGTAAGACGCCATAAAACTCAAGGTCAAGTCAAATGACCTTGATGCCATTTTGAATATTTGTAAATTTTGGTGAGGCATATCTTAGTTGTTTATTAATATAGAGTTGCGCCGATTTTACAGTTAGATAGACAGCAATGCTCTGCATTTATAGTATGCCCAGGATTTTGGATTGGACCAACGGTCTGACCGCCATATTGGATTATATAACAAATCATTTACATTGATTATCTTGCTGAGTTTTAATTGGATCAAGTCAAAATTCACTGAATATCGAGAACTGATGCATTGAAATAGACTGTGCAAAAATAACACATTACTGATGATAAATTATAGCAGAATTTGATTGGTGACGTCATATAAAATGTACTTAAATGCTGTTAACTTGTAATCTATTTTACCGATTGTTATAAAACTTGGTTAATATAATGTTCTTTTTAAGACCTAATGCTATATGACTTCACAAGACTCAGGGTCAAGTCAAGTCACGTGACCTTGACGCCATTTTGAATATTTTAAAACTTTGACGAGCTATATCTTAGTTGGTTATTGATATTCAGTCCTCTTTAAAATCTGACAAAAAACGTTGATGAACTTAGTGTGTATTTCGATGAAAAGGATGAAAATAAATGTAATGCACCAGCGATTGTTCCCATTGTCAAGGGACCCCGGTATCGCTGCTTTAGCAGCTTTAATTATTATTATTATTATTATTATTATTATTTTTATTATTTTTCCGCCCTACTTTTTCCTTTCTGTAGTGAAAACCATTCAAGCAAGAGTAATGAAACTTTGTCATTATTCCTAATATGATAAGGGACAAATTCTAATAAAAAAAAATTTGGATGGTGTTACATAATATGGCGGCCATTTTGAATGCTGCTGAAAACCTTTAAAAAACATCTCTTGAAAATCGGCTGCAGCGATTGAGCTAAAAATTGTTATACATGTACTACATACACAGGCCTACCAAAATAAGTAAAACCAGCAAGATCAGACAAAATTTATAGCAGACTTTGATTGGTCAAAATTATTACGTCATCTAAATTTTACTTAAATGCTAATAACTTGAAATCTAATTGATTAATTGTAACAAAACTTGGTAGGTATGATGTTCTACTTAAGCCCTACCGACGTCTGATGTCACAAGGCTCAAGGTCAAGTCACGTGACCTTGACGTCATTTTGAATATTTTAAAACTTTGACGAGCCATATCTCAGTTGTTTATTAAAATAGAATGTCACTGATTTCATGTTTAGATAGACAGCAATGTTCTGCATTTGAAGTGCGCTGACCATTTTTGGATTGGACCAATGGTTTGGCCGCCATATTGGATTATATAACAAATCATTTACAGTGTTTATCTTGAAGAGTTTTAAATAGATCCAGGTGAAATTCGCTGAGTATGGACAACCGATGCATTCAAATAGACTGTGCAAAAATCATAAATTACGGATGATAAATTATAGCAAAATTTGAATATAAAATTTGTGACGTCATCTAAATTTTGCTTAAATGGTGATAACTTATAATCTATTTTACCGATTGCTATAAAACTTGGTACGCATGATGTTCTCCTTAAGAACTACTGATGTAAGACGCCATAAAACTCAAGGTCAAGTCACATGACCTTGACGCCATTTTGAATATATGTAAATTTTGACGAGGCATATCTTAGTTGTTTATCAATACAGAATAGCGCTGATTTTACAGTTAGATAGACAGCAATGCTCTGCATTTATAGTATGCCCAGGATTTTGGATTGGACCCACGGTCTGGCCGCCATATTGGATTATATAACAAATCATTTACATTGATTATCTTGCTGAATTTTAATTGGATCAAGTCAAAATTCACTGAATATCGAGAACTGATGCATTGAAATAGACTGTGCAAAAATAACACATTACGAAGATAAATTATAGCAGAATTTGATAGGTGACGTCATATAAAATTTACTTAAATGCCGTTGATGAACTTAGTGTGTATTTCGATGACAAGGATGAAAATAAATGTAATGCGCCAGCGATTGATGCCATTGTCAAGGGACCCCGGTATCGCTGCTTTAGCAGCTTTAATTAGGGGTCCCGCAAGATTCCTGCGGGATCCCTTTTGAAATCGTTAGGATTATTATTATTATTAGGGGTCCCGCAAGATTCCTGCGGGATCCCTTTTGAAATCGTTAAGATTATTATTATTATTAGGGGTCCCGCAAGATTCCTGCGGGATCCCTTTTGAAATCGTTAAGATTATTATTATTATTTTTATTATTTTTCCACCCTTTTTCTTTTCTCAAGGGAAAACCATTTAAGCAAGAGTAATGAAACTTTGTCATTAGTCCTAATATGATAAGGGACAAATTCTAATGAAAAAAAATTTGGATGATGTTACATAATATGGCGGCCATTTTGAATGCTGCTAAAAACCTTTAAAAAACTTCTTTTCAAAAACGGATGCAGCGATTGAGCTAAAATTTGTTATACATATACTACATACACAGGCCTACCAAAATAAGTCAAACCAGCAAGATCGGATAAAATTTATAGCAGACTTTGATTGATCAAAATTATTACGTCATCTAAATTTTACTAAAATGCTGATAACTTGAAATCTAATTAATCGATTGTAACAAAACTTGGTAGGTATGATGTTCTCCTTAAGCCTTACTGACATGTGACGTAACAATGCTCAAGGTCAAGTCACGTGACCTTGACGCCATTTTGAATATTTTACAACTTTGACGAGCCATATCTCAGTTGTTTATTAAAATAGAATCTCGCTGATTTCATGTTTAGATAGACAGCAATGTTCTGCATTTGAAGTGCGCTGACCATTTTTTGATTGGACCAACGGTTTGGCCGCCATATTGGATTATATAGCAAATCATTTACAGTGTTTATCTTGAAGAGTTTTGAATGAATCCAGGTGAAATTTGCTGAGAATGGAGAACAGATCCATTCAAATAGACTGTGCAAAAATCATAAATTACTGATGATAAATTATAGCAAAATTTGAATATAAAATTTGTGACGTCATCTAAATTTTGCTTAAATGGTGATAACTAATAATCTATTTTACCGATTGCTATAAAACTTAATACGCTCGATGTTCTCCGTAAGAACTACTGATGTAGGAAGCCATAAAACTCAAGGTCAAGTCAAATGACCTTGGCGCCATTTTGAGTATTTGTAAATTTTGACGAGGCATCTCTTAGTTGTTTGTTAATATAGAATAGCGCTGATTTTACAGTTAGATAGACAGCAATGCTCTGCATTTATACTGTGCCAATGATGTTGGATTGGACCAGCGGTCTAGCCGCCATATTGGATTACATAACAAATCATTTACATTGATTATCTTGATGCGTTTTAATTGGATCAAGTCGAAAATCGCTGAGTATCGAGAACTGATGCATTCAAAAAGACTACGCAAAAATAAAACATTACTGATGATGAATTATAGTAGAATTTGGTTGGTCAAATTTATGACGTCATCTAAAGTTTACTTAAATACTGTTAACTTGTAATCTATTTTACCGATTGTCGATTGCTATAAAACTTGGTATGTATGATGTTCTCCTTAAGAACTACTGACGTAAGACGCCATAAAACTCAAGGTCAAGTCACATGACCTTGACGCCATTTTGAATATTCGTAAATTTTTTGCGAGGCATATCTTAGTTGTTTATTAATATAGAGTTGCGCCGATTTTACAGTTAGATAGACAGCAATGCTCTGCATTTATATTATGCCCAGGATTTTGGATTGGACCAACGGTCTGGCCGCCATATTGGATTATATAACAAACCATTTACATTGATTATCTTGCTGCATTTTAATTGGATCAAGTCAAAATTCACTGAATATCGAGAACTGATGCATTGAAATAGACTGTGCAAAAATAACACATTACTGATGATAAATTATAGCAGAATTTGATAGGTGACGCCATATAAAATTTACTTAAATGCTGTTAACTTGTAAGCTATTTTACCGATTGTAATAAAACTTGGTTAATATAATGTTCTTTTTAAGACCTAATGCTATATGACTTCACAAGTCTCAAGGTCAAGTCAAGTCACGTAACCTTGACGCCATTTGGAATATTTTAAAACTTTGACGAGCTATATCTTAGTTGGTTATTGATATCTAATCCTCTTTAAAATCTGACAAAAACCGTTGATGAACTTTTTGAATGCTGCTGAAAACCTTTAAAAAACTTCTTGTCAAAAACGGCTTCATTGATTGAGCTAAAATTTGTTATACATGTACTACATACACAGGCCTACCAAAATAAGTCAAACCAGCAAGATCAGACAAAATTTATAGCAGACTTTGATTGGTCAAAATTATTACGTCATCTAAATTTTACTTAAATGCTGATAACTTGAAATCTAATTGATCGATTGTAACAAAACTTTGTACGTATGATGTCCTCCTCAAGCCCTATTGATGTCTGACGTCACAAGCCTGAAGGTCAAGTCACGTGACCTTGACGCCATTTTGAATATTTTAAAACTTTGACGAGCCATATCTCAGTTGTTTATTAAAATAGAATGTCGCTGATTTCATGTATAGATAGACAGCAATGTTCTGCATTTGAAGTGCGCTAACCATTTTTGGATTGGACCAACCGTTTGGCCGCCATATTGGATTATATAACAAATCATTTACAGTGTTTATCTTGAAGAGTTTTAAATAGATCCAGGTGAAATTCGCTGAGTATGGGGAACAGATGCATTCAAATAAACTGTGCAAAAATCATAAATTACTGATGATAAATTATAGCAAAATTTGAATATAAAATTTGTGACGTCATCTAAATTTTGCTTAAATGCTGATAACTTGTAATCTTTTTTACCGATTGCTATGAAACTTGGTACGTATGATGTTCTCTTTAAGTACTATTGATGTAAGACGCCATAAAACTGAAGGTCAAGTCAAATGACCTTGACGCCATTTTGAATATTTGTAAATTTTGGCGAGGCATATCTTAGTTGTTTATTAATATAGAGTTGCGCCGATTTTACAGTTAGATAGACAGCAATGCTCTGCATTTATAGTGTGCCCATGATTTTGGATTGGACCAGCGGTCTGGCCGCCATATTGGATTACATAACAAATCAGTTACATTGATTATCTTGATGAGTTTTAATTGGATTAAGTCGAAATTCGCAGAGTATCGAGAACTGATGCATTCAAATAGACTACGCAAAAATAAAACGATACTGATGATGAATTATAGTAGAATTTGATTGGTCAAATTTATGACGTCATCTAAAATTTACTTAAATGCTGTTAACTTGTAATCTATTTTAACGATTGTAATAAAACTTGGTTAGTATAATGTTCTTTTTAAGACCTAATGCTATATGACTTCACAAGACTCAGGACCAAGTCAAGTCACGTGACCTTGACGCCATTTTGAATATTTTAGATGCATTCAAATAGACTGTGCAAAAATCATAAATTACTGATGATAAATTATAGCAAAATTTGAATATAAAATTTGTGACGTCATCTAAATTTTGCTTAAATGGTGATAACTTGTAATCTATTTTACCGATTGCTATAAAACTTGGTATGTATGATGTTCTCCTTTAGAACTACTGATGTAAGACGCCATAAAACTCAAGGTCAAGTCAAATGACCTTGACGCCATTTTGAATATTTGTAAATTTTGACGAGGCATATCTTAGTTGTTTATAATTATAGAATAGCGCTGATTTTACAGTTAGATAGACAGCAATGCTCGGCATTTATAGTGTGCCCTTGATTTTGGATTGGACCAGCGGTCTGGCCGCCATATTGGATTACATAACAAATCATTTACATTGATTATCTTGATGAGTTTTAAATGGATCAAGTCGAAATTTGCAGAGTATCGAGAACTGATGCATTCAAATAGACTACGCAAAAAAAAAACATTACTGATGATGAATTATAGTAGAATTTGATTGGTCAAATTTATGTCGTCATCAAAAATTTATTTAAATGCTGTCAACTTGTAATCTATTTTACCGATTGTAATAAAACTTGGTTAGTATAATGTTCTTTTCAAGACCTAATGCTATATGACTTCACAAGACTCAGGGTCAAGTCAAGTCACGTGACCTTGACGCCATTTTGAATATTTTAAAACTTTGACGAGCTATATCTTAGGTTATTGATATTCAGTCCTCTTTAAAATCTGACAAAAACCGTTGATGAACTTAGTGTGTATTTCGATGAGAAGGATGAAAATAAATGTAATGCGCCAGCGATTGTTCCCATTATCAAGGGACCCCGGTATCGCTGCTTTAGCAGCTTTAATTATTATTATTATTATTATTATTATTTTTATTATTTTTCCACCCTACTTTTTCCTTTCTGTAGAGAAAACCATTCAAGCAAGAGTAATGAAACTTTGTCATTAGTCCTAATATGATACGGGACAAATTCTAATAAAAAAAATTTGGATGGTGTTACATAATATGGCGGCCATTTTGAATGCTGCTGAAAACCTTTAAAAAACTTCTTTAAAAAAACGGCTGCACCGATTGAGCTAAAATTTGTTATACATGTACTACATACACAGGCCTACAAAAATAAGTCAAACCAGCTGGATCGGACAAAATTTATAGCAGACTTTGATTGGTCAAAATTATTACGTCATCTAAATTTTACTTAAATGCTGATAACTTGAAATGTAATTGATCGATTGTAACAAAACTTTGTACATATGATGTTCTCCTTAAGCCCTATTGACGTCTGACGTCACAAGGCTGAAGGTCAAGTCACGTGACCTTGACGCCATTTTGAATATTTTAAAACTTTGACGAGCCATATCTCAGTTGTTTATTAAAATAGAATGTCACTGATTTCATGTTTAGATAGACAGCAATGTTCTGCATTTGAAGTGCGCTGACCATTTTTGGATTGGACCAATGGTTTGGCCGCCATATTGGATTATATAACAAATCATTTACAGTGTTTATCTTGAAGAGTTTTAAATGGATCCAGGTGAAATTCGCTGAGTATGGACAACCGATGCATTCAAATAGACTGTGCAAAAATCATAAATTACGGATGATAAATTATAGCAAAATTTGAATATAAAATTTGTGACGTCATCTAAATTTTGCTTAAATGGTGATAACTTGTAATCTATTTTACCGATTGCTTTAAAACTTTGCATGTATGATGTTCTCATTAAGAACTACTGACCTAAGACGCCATAAAACTCAAGGTCAAGTTACATGACCTTGACGCCATTTTGAATATTTGTAAATTTTGACGAGGCATATCTTAGTTGTTTATTAATATAGAATAGCGCTGATTTTACAGTTAGATAGACAGCAATGCTCTGCATTTATAGTATGCCCAGGATTTTGGATTGGACCCACGGTCTGGCCGCCATATTGGATTATATAACAAATCATTTACATTGATTCTCTTGCTGAATTTTAATTGGATCAAGTCAAAATTCACTGAATATCGAGAACTGATGCATTGAAATAGACTGTGCAAAAATAACACATTACGAAGATAAATTATAGCAGAATTTGATAGGTGACGTCATATGAAATTTACTTAAATGCCGTTGATGAACTTAGTGTGTATTTCGATGACAAGGATGAAAATAAATGTAATGCGCCAGCGATTGATGCCATTGTCGAGGGACCCCGGTATCGCTGCTTTAGCAGCTTTAATTATTATTATTATTTTTATTATTTTTCCACCCTACTTTTTCCTTTCTGTAGAGAAAACCATTCAAGCAAGAGTAATGAAACTTTGTCATTAGTCCTAATATGATACGGGACAAATTCTTATGAAAAAAAATTTGGATGGTGTTACATAATATGGCGGCCATTTTGAATGCTGCTGAAAACCTTTAAAAAACTTCTTTAAAAAAACGGCTGCACCGATTGAGCTAAAATTTGTTATACATGTACTACATACACAGGCCTACTAAAATAAGTCCAACCAGCTAGATCGGACAAAATTCATAGCAGACTTTGATTGGTCAAAATTATTACGTCATCTAAATTTTACTTAAATGCTGATAACTTGAAATCTAATTGATCGATTGTAACAAAACTTTGTACGTATGATGTTCTCCTTAAGCCCTATTAACGTCTGACGTCACAAAGCTCAAGGTCAAGTCACGTGACCTTGACGCCATTTTGAATATTTTTAAACTTTGACGAGCCATATCTCGGTTGTTTATTAAAATAGAATTGCGCTGATTTCATGTTTAGATAGACAGCAATGTTCTGCATTTGAAGTGCGCTGACCATTTTTGGATTGGACCAACGGTTTGGCCGCCATATTGGATTATATAACAAATCATTTACAGTGTTTATCTTGAAGAGTTTTGAATGGATCCAGGTGAAATTCGCTGAGTATGGAGAACCGATGCATTCAAATAGACTGTGCAAAAATCATAAATTACTGATGATAAATTATTGCAAAATTTGAATATCAAATTTGTGACGTCATCTAAAGTTGGCTTAAATGGTGATAACTTGTAATCTATTTTACCGATTGCTATAAAATTTGGTACCTATGATGTTCTTCTTAAGAACTACTGATGTAAGACGCCATAAAACTCAAGGTCAAGTCAAATGACCTTGACGCCATTTTGAATATTTGTAAATTTTGACGAGGCATATCTTAGTTGTTTATTAAAGGGGCATGAGCTGCCAAAATGTTGATATTTTGACGTAAACACAGAATGTTGAAATTATCGGCTATTTTTCTCAAGACGTATAATTCAGAAGCTTTTTAGTGCTTCTAGTCTCGAAAATGTACGATAAAGTATTGTTTTGAACTAACTTTGGCTTAGAATGAATGAATGGTCGTCCCGGTTATTTAAATTTTGCTACTTTTCGAACACGTTTTCGGTTCGTACAGAGCACATACTGTATGGATTTTCCTCATTCCAACGCCAATCATTTAGTTTTTCGATGGCCTTCAAAGCCTCTTACTGTCGTGACGATCAGAAATTATGAAAAAAGTGTGAATTTCGGCAGCTCATGTCCCTTTAATATAGAATAGCGCTGATTTGACAGTTAGATAGACAGCAATGCTCTGCATTTATAGTGTGCCCATGATTTTGGATTGGACCAGCGGCCTGGCCACCATATTGGATTACATAACAAATCATTTACATTGATTATCTTGATAAGTTTTAATTGGATCAAGTCCAAATTCGCTGAGTATCGAGAACTGTTGCATTAAAAAAGACTACGCAAAAATAAAACAATACTGATGATGAATTATAGTAGAATTTGATTGGTCAAATTTATGTCCTCATCTAAAATTTACTTAAATACTGTTTACTTGTAATCTATTTTACCGATTGTAATAAAACTTGGTTAGCTTAATGTTCTTTTTAAGACCTAATGCTATATGACTTCACAAGACTCAGGGTCAAGTCAAGTCACGTGACCTTGACGCCATTTTGAATATTTTAAAATTTGACGAGCTATATCTTAGTTTGTTATTGATATTCAGTCTTCTTAAAAATCTGACGAAAATCGTTGATGAACTTAGTGTGTATTTCAATGAAAAGGATGAAAATAAATGTAATGCGCCAGCGATTGTTCCCATTATCAAGGGACCCCGGTATCGCTGCTTTAGCAGCTTTAATTATTATTATTTTTATTATTTTTCCACCCTACTTTTTCCTTTCTGAAAGGAAAACCATTCAAGCAAGAGTAATGAAACTTTGTCATTAGTCCTAATATGATACGGGACAAATTTTAATGAAAAAAAATTTGGATGATGTTACATAATATGGCGGCCATTTTGAATGCTGCTGAAAACCTTTAAAAAACTTCTCTTAAAAAACGGCTGCATCGATTCAGCTAAAATTTGTTATACATTTACTACATACACATGCCTACAAAAATAAGTCAAACCAGGAAGATCGGACAAAATTTATAGCAGACTTTGATTGGTCAAAATTATTACGTCATCTAAATTTTACTTAAATGCTGATAACTTGAAATCTAATTGATCGATTGTAACAAAACTTGGTACGTATGATGTTCTTCTTAAGCCCTATTGACCTCTGACGTCACAAGGCTCAAGGTTTAGTCACGTGACCTTGACGCCATTTTGAATATTTTAAAACTTTGACGAGCCATATCTTAGTTGTTTATTAAAATAGAATGGCGCTGATTTCATATTTAGATAGACAGCAATCTTCTGCATTTGAAGTGCGCCAACCATTTTTGGATTGGACCAACGGTTTGGCCGCCATATTGGATTATATAACAAATCATTTACAGTGTTTATCTTGATGAGTTTTAATTGGATCCAGACGAAATTCACTGAGTATGAAGAACCGATGCATTCAAATAGGCTGTGCAAATATCATAAATTACTGATGATAATTTATATCAAAATTTGAAAATAAAATTTGTAACGTCATACAAAATCTGCTTAAATGGTGATAACTTGTAAGCTATTTTACAGATTGCTATAAAACTTGGTACGTATGATGTTCTCCTTAAGAACTACTGATGTAAAACTCAAGGTCAAGTCACATGACCTTGACGCCATTTTGAATATTTGTAAATTTTTAGTTTGATTAAGATTGGACAGATAGTTTTCTTGGAATAAAGGTAACAAGCGAAAGTTTTCTTACTATAAAAGTAAAAAAGATAACAACATACCCCCCTGGCGGCCATATGGAATATGCAATGAGATGAAAATGTACGGTGCACAACTAGACCATCGGGTGAGATAATGTATGCTAAGTTTGATAAAGATTGGACAGGTAGTTTTCTTGGAATAAAGGTAACAAAAGAAAAACAACATCGGCCCCTGGCAGCCATATTGAATATGCAAATGAGATGAAAATGTACGATGCACAGCTAGACTATATGGAGATAATGTGAGCCAAATTTGGTGAAAATCAGACTAGTTTTCTTGGAATAAAGGTACGAAAAAAAACAATATCGCCCCCTATTGAATATGCAAATGAGATGGAAATGTACGGTGCGCAACTAGACAATAGGATGATGATGTATGTTGAGTTTGATTAAGATTGGACTGATAGTTTTCTTGGAATAAAGGTAACAAGCGAAAGTTTTCTTGCAATAAACGTAACAAAGAATAAGTGGCTGTCGCCATCAGGACCCCTCGGGTCTGGGCCAAAGAAACCGAAGATATATTTATTTTCCAGCAATTTGTTGTGAGTGAAAAACTACTCCACATACATGCATCACATTTACAAGGAGGTTTTTGGCTGATAGTCATGTAAGGGGCATAACTCTTGAAAAACATGTCTGAACACATCGATTTTTAATAGGCTTCTTGTACTTGCTGTATTAAACAAATGTGTGAAGTTTTAAAGTTGTAAGTTAAAGACTTTTTTAGATAATGTGTTTACAAGGCTTTTTATAGCAGCGGTAATAAAAGGGGCATAACTCTTGAAAAAAACATCTGAGCGCGTTGATTTTCAATAGGCTTCTTGTACTTGCTGTATTAAACAAATGTGTGAAGTTTTAAAGTTGTAAGTTAAAAACTTTTTTAGATAATGTGTTTACGGGGCTTTTTATAGCAGCGGTAATAAAGGGGCATAACTCTTGAAAAAAACATCCGAGCGCGTTGATTTTCAATAGGCTTCTTATACTTGCTGTATTAAACAAATGTGTGAAGTTTTAAAGTTGTAAGTTAAAGACTTTTTTAGATAATGTGTTTACAAGGCTTTTTATAGCAGCGGTAATAAAAGGGGCATAACTCTTGAAAAAAACACCCGAGCGCGTTGATTTTCAATAGGCTTCTTGTACTTGCTGTATTAAACAAATGTGTGAAGTTTTAAAGTTGTAAGTTAAAAACTTTTTTAGATAATGTGTTTACGAGGCTTTTTATAGCAGCGGTAATAAAAGGGGCATAACTCATGAAAAAAACATCCGAGCGCGTTGATTTTCAATAGGCTTCTTGTACTTGCTGTATTAAACAAATGTGTGAAGTTTTAAAGTTGTAAGTTAAAGACTTTTTTAGATAATGTGTTTACAAGGCTTTTTATAGCAGCGGTAATAAAAGGGGCATAACTCTTGAAAAAAAACATCCGAGCGCGTTGATTTTCAATAGGCTTCTTGTACTTGCTGTATTAAACAAATGTGTGAAGTTTTAAAGTTGTAAGTTAAAAACTTTTTTAGATAATGTGTTTACGAGGCTTTTTATAGCAGCGGTAATAAAAGGGGCATAACTCTTGAAAAAAATATCCGAGCGCGTTGATTTTCAATAGGCTTCTTGTACTTGCTGTATTAGACAAATGTGTGAAGTTTTAAAGTTGTAAGTTAAAAACTTTTTTAGATAATGTGTTTACGAGGCTTTTTATAGCAGCGGTAATAAAAGGGGCATAACTCTTGAAAAAAACACCCGAGCGCGTTGATTTTAAATAGGCTTCTTGTACTTGCTGTATTGACCAAATGTGTGAAGTTTCAAAGTTATAAGTTAAAGACTTTTTTAGATAATGTGTTTACAAGGACCAATGGACAGACGGACGACGGAGGCAACGACAATACCCTTCGGGCAAAATTTGCCCGAGGGGTAAAAACAACATCGCCCCCTGAGGGCCATATTTTATATGCAAATGAGATGAAAATGTACGGTGCACAACTAGACCATAGGGTGATGATGTATGTTAAGTTTGATTAAGATTGGACAGGTAGTTTTCTTGGAATAAAGGTAACACAGAAAAACGTCGCCCACTGATGGCCATATTCAATATGCAAATAAGATGAAAATGTATGATGCATAACTAGACTATATGGAGATAATGTGTTTGGTGAAAATCGGACAAGTAATTGCCTTGGAATAAAGGTAACAATAAATGAGATGAAAATGAACGGTGCATAACTAGACCATAAGGTGATAATTTATATGTTGAGTTTGATTAAAGGAGGGGAAATCTTTAGAAATACATAGGGATTATCGTAATAACAACCTTCAAAACATTTCACGTCAATTACCTCCAGTGACCCTCAAGCTAATAAAAACAGACAGAAGTATGTCCTTTCATTGGCTTATCTGTGTAGCCATTTTTCCGTTTTAGGATGATGTGATGTTGGTGTAGCTATTTTTAGATCAATAATGACATATTTTTACCGCTCTCTAATGTATAATGGTAGATTTAGGTCAAAAAAAACATGGCGACAAACTTGAAGTGGGAAGATTGTCTCCGAATATATAGGTCAGTATGCAACCGCACGCCATTGCTTAGCCAGCCATTGGCTAAATTGCATCACATGACCACTCTATAATGCACTTAAATTTGTATTCAACAATAATTGGAGCTCACTCTCTATTGTAACGCCACCTTCAAATTTCAATTATTCGATAACGAGGGGATAAAACATACATTGGACAGTTGTTTTGGACTAAATGAACTCTACTCTCTCCATCTAAACTAGTCTAAAGCTAAGATTTTCTTTCCCTTTAATGTCAGGTAGTTTTCTTGGAATAAACATAAAGAACACGAGGTCCCTTAAAGGGATCTTAACGCCCGCGTTCATCTATTCATATTAAAGATTGTTAATAACTGAATATAGGAATTGGGGCCTACATAAAACTAGACATAACTGAGATACCCCCCGCTCTGCAAGAAAAAACACCCGAGCGTGTTGATTTTCAATAGGCTTCTTGTACTTGCTGTATTAAACAAATATGTGAAGTTTCAAAGTTGTAAGTTAAAGACATTTTTAGATGTGTTTACAAGGCTTTTTACCGCTGCGGTAATGTAAGGGGCATAACTCTTGAAAAAAACATCCGAGCGCGTTGATTTTCAATAGGCTTCTTGTACTTGCTGTATTAAACAAATATGTGAAGTTTCAAAGTTTTTTAGATAATGTGTTTACAAGGACCAATGGACAGACGTATGACGGAGGCAACGACAATACCCTTCGGGCAAAATTTGCCCGAGGGGTAAAAAACTATGTTAATGTAAGTCTAGGAGAATGATTGAACAGCATAGCAAATTTACGAACTCTGCATGGTCATCTTTTTGTAACTGCAACTGTAAGCAAGACGGAGAAGAGGGAAAGGATAGCCCCTTAGCCATGATAAGCAAGCTTTATAGAGTACAACAATATGCACATAGGATGATATGTATATGCACATGTATGATAAAGATGGAGAAACAGCACCAAGAGGAGGAGACACATGAATTGGGCATGATTTAATGCTACGTCTGTGACAAATGATGGAGTAAGACAAAATATCATGCAAAATACTCCTTGCTGGTCATGTTTAGTTAGCATCGACAACAAGAAAGTAGACTATGAGACTGCTTGCTGATCATGTTACCAGCACTCACTACGAGGAAGTAGGCTATCAAGAGTGCCACAAGCACAATAATGAAACATTCAGGCTTATATGACAAGCACAGCAATTACCGTACAACTGTACAATGGGACAAAATTGTGTCTACAAACAAATGTATGAACAGACAAATGGCAGAACAGAGAAATGTCAAAAGGAGTCCAAAATGTCATAAATATGTAAAAATATCTCCTTGCAAGTAGGACATGGACAACTTCATATCATTGGTAACATTTGTCAAGTTTCATTCAAAAAGAATCAACATCTGGGAGGAGTATTTTGGACAAAATTGCGTCTACGGACGGACGGAGGGCACAACGATCAGACAGATGTATGTGTGTACATACAAACTTTATGCCAGCAGAAGGGGGGGGGGGGGAGGTAGGGAGGAGGGAGGGAGGGGCGATAACATGATAACCCTGTCTTCATATGGACTGAGACCTATTGGAGGAGTATTTTGGACAAAACTGTGTCTATGGATGGACGGACGGACAGACGGAACAACGATTGGACGGATGTATGAGCGTACATACACACTTCATGGCAGTAGAAGGGGGGGGGGGGGAGGGGGGAAGGTAGGGAGGAGGTAGGGGCGATAACACGATAACCCTGTCTTCATATGGAATGAGACCCCAAAAATGGCAAAGTCCTACAAGTCAAAAACGTCATAAAAATGTGAAAAAAGGAAATATCCTGTAAGTTGGGCATGCACATCTACATACCATTGGTAACATATTTGTGAAATTTCATTGAAATCAAAGCAAAATCTTTAGATGAGTAGTCCGGACAAAATTGTGTCTACAGACAGACGGACGGACAGACGGATAGACGGACAAGCCGATTCCAGTATACCCCCCCCCCCTAACTTCGTTGCGGGGGGTATAACAATCTTATTCCAGGGAGATCACTATTGTTGAGGAAAATTAAATTGTGAATTACAAAGTAAGCTCCCCTTGAAATTTTGGTTGAAAACAACATTGCCACCTGGTAGCCATCTTCAATATACTAATGAAATGATAATGTACGGTGCACAGCTAGAACTTAGGGGGGTGATGTGTGTCATGTTTGGTTAAGATCAGGTCAGTAGTTTTCTTGGATTAATGATAATAAGTTTCATTTTCAAATTTGGTTAAAAAACAACATTGCTTCCTGGCGGCCATACCTAATAAGCAAATGAGATGAAAATGTAGGGTGCACAACTAGATCATAGGGAGATAATGTGGGCCAAGTTTGGTCAAAATCAGACCAAAAACAATATCGTCCTCCTGCAGCCATATTAAATATGCAAATGAGATGAAAATGAACAGTGCATAACTAATCCATAGGGTGATAAAGTTATATTGAGTTTGATTTATGTCAGGTAATTTTCTTGGAATAAAGATAAAGAAAAACAACATCGCCCCCTGGCGGCCATATTGAATATGCAAATGAGAAGAAAATGTACAGAACACAACAGGGCTATAGGGAAATAATGTGAGCCAAGTTTGGTGAAAATCGGACAAGTAGACACCTAGACTATATGGATATAATTTAAGCCAAGTTTGGTGAAAATGGGACTAGTAGTTTTCTTAGAATAAAGGTAACAAAAAAAAACATAATCGCCCCCTGGTGGCCACATTGAATATGCAAATGAGATGAAAACGTATGGTACACAACTAGACCATAGGGTGATGATGTATGTCAAGTATGATTAAGATTGGACTGGTAGTTTTCTTGGAATAACGGTAACAAGCAAAAAGTTAACGGACGGACCACGGAAAAGCGATTTGAATCGCCCTCCATCAGAATGATGGCGGGCTAAAAACAACATCGCCCCCTGGCGGCCATATTGAATATGCGAATGAGATGAAAATGTACAGTACACAACAGGGCTATAGGGAGATAATGTGAGCCAAGTTTGATGAAAATCGGACTAGTAGTTTCATTGGAATAAAGGTAACAAAAAAAACAATATCGCCCCTTGGTGGCCATATTGAATATGCAAATAAGATGAAAATGTACGGTGCACAACTAAACCATAGGGTGATGATGTATGTTCAGTTTGATTAAGATTGGACTGATAGTTTTCTTGGAATAAAGGTAACAAGCGAAAGTTTTCTTGCAATAAACGTAACAAAGAAAAACAACATCGCCCCCTGGTGGCCATATTGATTAAGCAAATGAGATGTACAACTAGTGTACAACTAGACCATAGGGTGATGATGTATGTTAAGTTTGATTAAGATTGGATTGGACAAGCAAAAAGTTACCGGACGGACGACTGACCACGGAAAAGCGATTTTGAATAGATGGCGGGCTAAAAATAAAATAGTTTGATTATACCATAGGAGACTTGGGAGTGTCCAATAACTGTACATTTAACTCATTGGTCCCGGCAACAGCGCAGGGCCGTCAGTACGGCAGCCGTGTGCATCACGCTTACCGCTTACTCCCGGCGAGTCACGGCCCACTGTAGTGGGAAATACGCCAGCAGTCGGATATTTCTCGATAAGTTCGCTTACCGTTGGAATTGAATGTTGAAGTATATATATTTTAAATTATTGATGTCTGCGTTTTCAGTTGGTCACTTTTTCAAATGCTTTGTTCCCCACAATATTTCATTTTGAACGATAAGAAACGCTCAGTTTATGCCGGGACACGTGTGTGAAAAAGGCCTTACCTCAACTTCTTAGAAGGCCGTTTGAAAAGAAATAACGTAGCCTCTAAAAGAATGTTGTATCCAGTATCCATTTCATGTTGAGTAAAGTTAAGTGAAGAATAAAAAATCGTCATCAGAAGACTGTCTATTTTGCACTGATTTCTACTGATCTTTCGAATCGCTTTCCGCCATTTCGCGAAGCTACTTGCTGATTGGTCAATGCAGTCATGTTTTACATCACGTGACACATTCAAGTGTTTTCATTGGCTGACCCGAGTTTGACATTTCGAAGCACTTTTGATGGTTTTTACTGAATATTTGTTGTGATGTTCTGGTATATACATATATTAAAAAAAAAACATTTTCGCCAGTTTGTTATTTATTCTGTCTCTAAAATATGTGCTCTTCCTTATATAACATTCCTTACATTATTTTTATTTATTTTGGGTAAAATATTGATATTACTATTTTTACGTTGTTTTTCCCATTATTGCTTCTTCATTTTCATCAAATAAGTGTATATAATAAAAATTATTATTTCACAAAGTGTTTCAGTGTTAGAAATGAAAATAATATTGACATTTGGAATGAAAATTGCATAGAAATGTTCAGTGTAAGGGGGTGTGGGACCTTTTTTTATGATTTTTATTTGTGCAAAAAAAGAAACATTCCTTTTTGTTGAAAGTTTTGTCCTGAAAACAATTTGCCCCTTCTGCTCGTCTGTTGGTGGATGGGCGGTCCTCGTATCAAGATGAATATGTATAACACAGCTGTATCAAAAAGAAACCATGATGTCATTGTGGCCAACTTGTTCCCTTTCTGTAAAGATTAATATTTATGATTTTCCCTTCAGTTTTGGCAACCAAATTTTGTGAAGTCTGTCCGGTCAGCTATTACGATTTGGTCGACACGTTCTACAGGCATGAATTCTGTCCTCGAACAGCTCTTTGAACTATTACGAACTTGAAAAATGGTTATCCATGTAAATATAATGATTTTGGCAGTTCACACCAAACCGAGCTCTCAATCACTCATTATTTCTCATTTTCCATGTACGCTTGGAGCGGATAAACATATAGCCATTTGACTGTACTAGTATATGCCATCTCCCACAATTTTACACCAAATTTGCAGGGCTTTACAGGTAAGTAGGCACCTATTGTGGATAGCTAATGATAATCATACAGTGTACCTCTCAAATAGATCATTCCTACCAAACGGACATAATAAAGTTTTCATTTTTTATGACCGTTCTCGGCTTTACCTCGGTACATTCATTTCAACGATAAATATGTGGCGCGGGTTCAAATCCGACTCAGACCAAATAAAAAAAATAGAAAAATTTCTGAGTGGATAATTGTCGAAGGTCGGGAGTTTCATCTGGGCAATGAGCCCGGTTTCCTCTCCGACTAAACCTGTATTGATTGTATAAAGCCAATCGAATCACTGAATAGTGAATACCAATAAAAGCTTTCATTTCGGTTACACTTATTATTTGCTATTCGGTTTTACAAATCATGCATTGGTTTGACGAGTCCAAAAAAAGTGTAGTTTGTCCGGAAATAAGAAATTTAGGAATCCAAATTCATTACTGTCGGTGTCTAAAATGTTGTCAGGCCCTGTCAGTTCCTTGAATTCCACCACGGAGATCTTATTTAGATCGGTGCACCATTTCAACGTGCCATTCGCACTCGCGGTTGTTGTTGCACACGTCACCGGACTAGTTGAATTTTCAACTCAGTTTTTCACTGCATTCCCAAGAAAACAACTCGAACGAATATCTTCTTCCTCAGAATCAGTATCTGATAGACTTAAATCGCTGTCAGAAACACTTTTAACTCCAAATATATCGGCGTCAGTGAAGCTGAAGAACTCCTTGCCTTCACTCCGGTTTGTACAATCCGCCCTTTTGTCGAGACTGTCCGTAACTGAAAGTGCTTCCGCTAAAATTTAGCAGAATATCGATTCAAGCAATGGAATGTTACCAAAATCACGCTCGATTAAACCCAAAGACATTTAATATAATGAATTTCATTGGCTATTGTGTAAAAATAAAATATTTATTTCATAAAACAGACCAATCGAGAGTGATGTTATATGCGCGGGTTTATCCGCTCCTCGGGAAATGGGACTGCCAGACGAAGAGCGGATAAACCCGCTCGCCGGGAGTAAGGGGGGTTGGCTGCACGCGGGTTAAGCCGCTCGCCGGGAGCAATGGGTTAACAGTCAGATTGAGAATATCATGAAGAAGGCCAATAAACTTTTGGGTTTTATCAAAAGGACTAGTAGATCATTCAGTGGTATATCATCGATCAAATCTCTTTACTTTGCTTTCGTGAGGAGTAAATTAGAATTTTGTTCTAAAGTATGGTCCCCCCACCAAAAAACTCTTTCTGATAGAATTTAAAAGGTTCAACACAAATTTTTATCTTTCAAATCAACAGAATCCTATCAGAAAGCCAGCTATAATGGCCTTTGTCAGTCATTCAAAATACCATCATTAGAAAGTCGACGGAAATATCGTGACTTATTGTTTTTATACAAAGTTGTAAATAGTGTTTATGACTGTAATTACCTAACGTACATTGTGTCGTATAATGCCCCATGTAGGCAAACACGTCAAAAAAAATTGTTTTATCCTGATTTCGGACGATTTAAAGAACGGTTAAATAGTGTTTGTATTAGGTCTCAATCGTGCTTTGACGATTTAAATAACCAGTCAAATTTAGAAATATTCGGACCAATCTCTACTTTTAAATCTCAGTGTAAAAGGTGTTTGTTTTAGCACAAAGAGAAAATATCTGCCTTCGTAATAATTGTACCAAACATCTTCATTGTTCGTTTGTATTTATGTCTATCAAGTAGTTATCACTTACTCTATCTTTATATTCATTACATCATCTGTCATTTTATTTGTGTTACTCATGTTCAATTTATGTAATTGTTATCGGTCCTGTAATTGGGTCCATTGGATTTGATGTAAATAAAACAAAACAAATATGGTTGTCATATTATGCAACAGGTGAAGTCAGAAATGGTACACGACATACTGTCTGCCCATACTCTGAAAAAATTGTCAAGATCGGATCAAAACTCTTCAAGTTATGGAGCGAAAGGGAACGAAGATATAGACTAAGACAGAGTATTAAATAATCCAATGTAGAAGCCACATTATGCAATCGACGATGTCATAAATGGTTCATGACACACCTTCTACCCACAAGGTATATGTTGTGAAAGATTAGATCAAAACTCTTCAAGTTATGGAACGGAACGGAATCCGAGCCGGTTGGCCGGACGGCGCTGGTTTTTTAAGTCGGGCGTATAAGAAGGTAAATAGAAGATCTATAGGAAAAACAGAACTCAAATTAGCTTTACGCCACATCCAAGACTTCCTTTATATGGTGGTGTCAGGTGCAGTGGGGCAAATAAAGCATTCGTAGCCCCTCAAAACTTGAGAAGTTATGTAGCAAACAGCAAAGTGAATGTCTGACAGACACCATATGATACCGTAACACAACTGGCTGTAGAAGCATGACCATATCCCCTACCTCATCCCCTAAACTGAGGGCTAGAACAGACAATAATTTGTATTAGCCGGTGCAGGCTTTTCTGGACAGATTAGCACACAAGACACTCAACCCTTATTTTAAAGTGGGACAAGCTGCCAAATATAAGGAATTTCTTTGAAATGGAAAAAGCTACATGTAATTTCTGGTTATTTTGATTAAAAAGTATAAAAGAGGTTTCCGCATATACTCATGTAAGTTAACGTAGTTCAATAGGCAGCAAACCTCCCAAGAATTTTCTTTGCTAATAGCACACACCTTCGGTTTGTACGGCTACTGTCTTGACCAGTATTTTTTAATTCAATGTAAATCCTTGAATTTTCCAAATGCTGAACTTCTCTTGAAAATCAGAATTTATGAAAAAAATCTCAATTTTGGCAGTTCATGCCACTTTAAAAGTGGACTTAGTATTTGCCATGATGAGGACTTTTAAGACTTACCTTCGTATAAAATTGGGATTGTAAAGGTAAATCTTGAGAAACGGCTGCTCTTTTTCATGGTAACCATACATAGGGCTGCAAATAAAATCGAATAATTGATTGTTTTATCGTTCACTCAAGATTATTTCACTAATAATTATCAGGTTTGGTGGGAAGGAAACCAGGTTCTTAGAGGCTGAGCAATGGAAATCCTGACGTGCACGAGTACCCGGCAACTCATCCACATGCGTGATCACAGGAATTTTTTAATTTTAATTTGTCTGACTGGAATTCAAATCCAGCATACACTGATGCAGTGCCTATGTCAGACTATCGCACTGCCAATCTAGCCTGCCAGGCGCACAATTGAAAGACAAAATACTAAAGATCTACGCACTGATCATCAGATTTTGTTCCAAAGGAAGTCTTTCACAGACTCTAAAGTGTGAATTTATGCTTGCGCAGCCACACATATAAATCAGTTCGTTTGCAGGGTAGTAAAAATTCATGATTAACCTGAACATATAAAAGTAACAATAGTTCTGGTGAACTCAACATATGGCACAGTTAATGCATTTGAAAAAAACCTTTCTAGTCCTAAGCAGGTCTCCTGCCAACACAATATTTTGAAGGTTGTAGATGCAAGAGTTTGTGCTTATCTGAGCATGCATACAAACATTTGAAATTTAATAGAGTGAAAATTTTCAAAACAGTAGGTAGATTTGAAAAAGCTTAGTTTGTACATGATATAAAAAAAATAAATATAAAATTAGGTTCCACGATTTATAGAATGTCAGCAAGGTTGATGTACTTGGCATACTTAATCTTCCTCCATGCGAGGTCGATGGAAATGGCTATAGCAGAAATCATTTTGTCCCCGGCCTGAGGGTCACAGATCTTGAATATACTGTTGCTAAAGTATTACATTGTATTTGTATCATTCATTTTGTATGTACATGTACTTAGTTAAACTAATATCCACATCTGTGACCTTCAAATACACATGCCTGAAAAATAATTTACCAAGTCTTTTTTCTAATATGACAATTATGACCTACAAATACAGCTATGCCATTCCTGAAAATCTAACTTGATTATAAAGTCTCTCTAGTATCTATACATATATGCAAATTAGTGGCTGTCGCCATCAGGACCCCTCGGGTCTAGGCCAAAGTAACTGAAAATATTATTTTCCAGACAATTTGTTGCGAGTGAAAAACTACTCCACATACATGTATCACATTTACAAGAAGGTTTTTGGGTGACAGTTATGTAAGGGGCATAACTCTGGAAAAAACGTCTAAGCGCACTGATTTTAAATAGGCTTCTTGTCCTCGCTGTATTGAACAAATGTTGTAAATTTTAACAAGAGTTTTAGTAAACTCAACATACGCCCGCCCTGGCAAAGTCGAAACGCTACGATTAACAACTTTACATTTAATATAACATTTGTTTTAATTTCATCAATTCGAATTTTTCGTTCACATTACAAGTTTTTCTTTTCTGAATTTGATGAAGCTGCAACTCAATACCAGTATGTTATAGTACACATATATTATCTGTTCAGGTAATTTCAATCACATTTTAATTGCAAAAACTGAAATATTGTGGCTGTTTTGACATTGCTGTTATGTTCCATAATTGGGAAGGAGCAATCAATACAATAGCTTACAATTCTTGAATTTTAACAGTTTTGACTGGGACACTGTTCTATTGGACTTGGCTGTAATAGTTTTATTACAAAGCAAACAATCTTCAGGCTGACCACTGATATGATGGTGTGTAAATATACAAACCTTCAGTGGATGTCATTGTCCCCTTATCTCTATTTAAAAAGCCGCTCCGATAAATACCAGATGGGTAATAAAGTGGGAAAATGGTATTTTTTGTTATTCTAGTGCACATTAAACTATCCAAGAAAACAGTCTCAGAATGTATAAATTAATTGGCTTCAAGTATTACCCTAGACCAAGTGTACTAAAAAAAGCATTGATAAATACTGAGACGCAATGAAAACGCACCACCGATTTTGATTAAATGTACTGGTGAGGCAATAATCTTCTGAAATCTGATTGTTGGCATGTTTGTAGGACGGTCAATTACCAATGCACAAAAAACAACAACACCTCACAGAGACTTTAAGAACTTTAATTGAAGTGACACATGAACACAAGGGGTACAAACTGCCGATGGCGTTGATTCAGTATTGGTCCAACATACGACCGTCTGGCATGAAGTCCGGCTGAGCGTAGTCGGTGAAGTACTGTTTCCGCACTGATAGTCCCATGCCCCCCCCCCCCCCCCTCTCAGCAGCAGCAGCAACACGGGTAGCTGACAATGTGCGGTCCTGTAGGTGCTGTCGTACAATGTGCCGCTCTTGCCGAGGCGTCGCACGTTCCCGTCACGGTCTTGGTCGATCCCTGGTTAACCCCGTTTGCTGGAAATGTTGGGCCAGTCTCACGATGGTCGAATGATGACCTCCAAACCTTCGGGCAATTGCTCTGCTGGGCAAACCTTTCTGGATTAATGCAATGGCGCGTTCTCTGTACTCGGGTGTCAATCTTGGCATATCGCTACATCTTCACCAGAACAGTAGAAGGTGTACTGACCCTAGTTTCTGAAAGGCTACATCTTATACCCATGTACGCATGAAAATTTCATGTAACGCGACATAACCATTGAGCCACGTTTCCATTTCCGTGTTTCTGCAACATGTTCAGGGTGGCGTTTCCGCGATCGCTGAAACACCACCTTTACATGTTTTGGCATTGATCTGACGTGGCTTCAATCGGATTAGCAAGATTGATGCAGGGTTCGCACAGGAAAGTTGAAATGAAATTCAAGGACTTTTCCAGGACTTTTAAGGACCTACATGACAACAAGAGTTTTAGTAAACTCAACATACGCCCGCCGTGGCAAAGTCGCACCGCTACGATTAACAACTTTACATTTAATATAACATTTGTTTTAATTTCATCCATTCAAATTTCTTGTTCACATTAGAAGTTTTTCTTTTCTGAATTTGATGAAGCTGCAACTAAATACCAGTACGTTATACAGACTCTTATCTCTATTTAAACAGCCACAGTACGTTATAGTACACATATATTATCTGTTCAGGTAATTTCAATCATATTTTAATAGCAAAAACTGAAATATTGTGGCTGTTTTGACATTGCTGTTATGTTCCATAATTGGGAAGGAGCAATCAATACAATTTAGCTTACAATTCTTGAATTTTAACAGTTTTGACTGGGACACTGTTCTATCAGACTTGGCTGTAAAAGTTTTATTACAAAGCAAACAATCTTCAGGCTGACCACTGATACAATGGTGTGTAAATATACAAACCTTGTGTACTACTCTGGTGGATGTCATGGTCCCCTTATCTCTATTTAAACAGCCACTCTGATAAATACCAGATGGGTAATAAAGTGGGGAAAATGGTATTTTTTTGTTATTATAGTGCACATTAAATTATCCAAGAAAACAGTCTCAGAATGTATAAATTAATTGCCTTCCAGTATTACTCTCAGGCATGATTCTGGAGGCCAAAAAAAAAAACTGACTTTTACTCAGCCAAAGGCCATTTACCCCCCCCCCCCCCCCCCCCCCGGAAAAAAAAAAAACCCACAAAACACAAGACATAGTAGACCAACAATTTATTTATTTTTAGTATGTTGTAGTTGGGTGAAATTGAATGTATTTTAAGTATGTTTTTGGTGTTCTAAAATTTTTGACTTTTATCAAAACACTTAAATAATATTATAGAACATAAACATGT
Organism: Lepidochitona cinerea; assembly: GCA_963971465.1. NCBI lineage: Eukaryota > Metazoa > Mollusca > Polyplacophora > Chitonida > Tonicellidae > Lepidochitona > Lepidochitona cinerea. Next base: position 58,801,738 of record OZ020551.1, on the reverse strand, counting down.
TTATAAAAGTTGTCTCCCCTGATAAATTCGTTTTTTGTTCGTTAATTTAATAGTGTCAATGTGTAGGTATTGATAATAATGAAGTGATTGACCCGTTAATAAACTAAAAACTTAGTGACCGCAGAATCAAAACGAAACAACAACAACACTATTTCACTTGTACTTTTTATACAAACTTTAACCCTTATAGATAATAGTTCATATTAAGGTGCCAAGATAAGCTGACGTAAGTGCCGCCAGCTTGTCGTGGTGAACTTTTCTCACCACGTGTTGCCTCAGAGCTTTCATTCCACTGGCCCTGTAATTGACCTCTTTGTCACAGAGAAAACAGCGGGCCATCCCGGTTTGTCAATTTTACGGATGTGACAACGTTTCATTATAGTCCAACCGCCACGGATTTTTAACACCTTTAATCGATTCGCTTGATGTCGGCGTTTCAACCGACCAAAGGCATTTTCACAGACCGCCTTTTCTTCTCACCAGCTGGGTATCTCGAAACCGCTAAAGCCATCCGTAAAGAACCAATGAACTTGACGGATACCAAAAGGGTATTTCGAAACCGCCACACAGCCCAAAACAACCAATCACAGTGGTCGACACATCTGCGCCTCGCAGTCATGAAGATGATCTATTTATAAACGGTCTGGTAGTGCAGTTTACGATCTCTATGTTATAGTTTAAAGGTCCAAAGCAAAACTCGCCCTGGAAGATTTAAAACGGTGTCTATTCTTTAATTTTCAACCTGAATGTTTAAAAAAACGGAAACAAGAAATAAAAAACGGATTTGGCGTCTAAAAAAAACGGATTTCCGTTAAAAAACGGAAAAGAATCATGCCTGTACTCTGGACCAAGTGTACTCAAAAAAGCATTGATATATATTATATATATATATATATTAAACATCAGGTACACATTTCTGATAAAAAAAAAACTCTTGAAAACAGACAAAAAATATGTGGACTGAAATCAAATTTGGTAAGCGACACATTATCTACCTATAAGGTAAAAGAATTGGAGAGATTATATCAAAACGAAAGAAGTTCTGGAGCCAAAAGGGAATATTACATAATCCAATAGGGCTGCCATATTATGCAACAGGTGATGTCAGAAATGGTACATGACACACTATCTGCCCATAAAGTATATACTCTGAAAGAATCGTCAAGATCGGATCAAAACTCTTCAAGTTATGGAGCGAAGATATAGACTAAGACAGAATATTACATAATCCAATGTAGAAGTTATATTATGCAATTGACAATGTCCTAAATGGTTCCTGACACACCTTCTACCCCTTAACTATATGTTGTAAAAATAATTGTAAAGTTCGGATCAAAACTCTTCAAGTTATGGAGCGGAAGGGAACGAAGATATAGACTAAGAGAATATTATATAATCCAATGTAGAAGCCATATTATGCAATGGACAATGTTCTTAATGGTTCATGACACACCTTCTACCCCTAGAGTACATGTTGTAAAAAAAATTGTAAAGATCGGATCAAAACTCTTCAAGTTATGGAGCGGAAGAGAACGAAGATATAGACTAAGACAGAATACTACATAATCCAATGTAAAAGCCACATTATGCAATCGACGATGTCATATATGGTTCATGACACACCTTCTACCCACAAGGTATATGTTGTGAAAGAATTGTAAAGATTAGATCAAAACTCTTCAAGTTATGGAGCGGAAGGGAATCCGGGATGGACGGACGGACGGACGGCGCTGGTGATACCATAATACGACCGACTTTTTTTAAGTCGGGCGTATAAAAATCAAGGACAAAACAGACCAGAGTAAAATTCCACGCGTTGAAGGAATCAAACCGCTGGTTATGTAGATCGGTAAAATCACAAAACCACAGAAATAAAAATTGGCAAGTATTGGCAAATAACCCTTTTCCCAAGTGAACAATTAGTAAGCTGCCGTTTTTTTTTTTATAATACTGAGTATTGGAAGATGCTTACGTGAGTGGGCGCCTTATAAAAAGTGAGCGTCTTTTACGCGCCAAAGTGAACATACGGTCTTCAGATCGGCCCTTTTGATTTACCGTCTATATTCCCCTTCTATTTCATTCCCCCGGCTGTTTTGTCCTCTATCAAAAGCTCATTACAACTTAGAAAATTACTATAAACAATTCAAATGTTAGATGTCAGTGACTACATAAAGTATTTTTGTACAATGCATCACTATTGTCTACGATGCTAGTTCAAACCAACTCCATTTCTATGGAATTTTCCATTTTATCTTATGGGGGGTTTGGTTTCCAATGAAAAAGGGGCTTAGATAGGGGATCTTCAAACTGGTTGATATTATGGGCCTGGCAACTATGGACAAGTGAAGTTATAGCCGAGAAATCTGGCCGGGGCTCTGCCAAATTTTTTTTCTCTCAGTGTTTGTCATAAGGCGACAAGACACATTAGCAGCCATATAATTCCAGTTGCCGTTAGACCGATAATCCGTGCTAGTGAAGTTATATAATTATAACTCCTAATTGAGGAACAATTCACAACTAGAATATTTTCCAAATAGTATTGAAAACACTGCTCTATTTATTGAGGAACAATTACTAGACTAAATTTTAGCACCGAAAAAAGGGTATTTTTCAATGACAGTCACAGAAACTACGCTGTACCTCTTAGTGTTAACTTGAAACACGCTGGAAGTGAAAGAAAAGTATTGTGTTTCGTAAACGGCAAAAAAATTGTTCAACCTACATGTACATGTAGGCCTATGTCAGACAGCCGCACTCATGTGTCCCTATCTTGTTTTACTTATTTGCCAGTCAGGAAGATGATCATACAAACTTTTTCAGTTACCCAAACGAGCTAATAAAATCGCTAAAGTAAAACTGGCCTTTTAACGGGTGGATTGATGTACGCAGAACATTAGCATGTAATAGTTTGTAGGTAAGGAAACCACTATTTTTTTTGCCTTCACAATGATTAGGAGTCTTAAAAAAGCCAGAACATGTCTCATAGGGTCTACTGTGTAGGCTAACTGTCTTTGTGAATTGACAATTCTCACGGTCTACACTTGATAGGAAAACTACAAGTCTCAATATGTATTTTCGCTTTGACTCCCCAGGCATTGGCACCCAGCCTGTCTGGGATCTCCATGACAACTGTCAATCATGTCACATTGTGAGCAAAACCATTCTTATATGTAGAGGGGGGGGGGGGGGGCACACATACTTAAGCTTTCTAATAAATACTCGTCAGATTTTTTAAAGTTCATTTTAGACAATAGGGGCCTACTTTCCAAGTTACTAAATTGGATTTAAACTCAATTCCTTTTTTTCGATCATACTTTGAATTCAAAACACAAACTTTTAAAAACATGTGCTGGACCCCACAGAGAAGTTGGAGATGGACTCAACCTACCATGTTGACTAACATGTATCTCTGTGTGGGTTTTTAACCCTGCATTTCTGCAGTAGGGGCCTAGTAGTCGAGGTTGTGTTAGTGTTGTATCGATTTAAGAAATAAAATACTGATTGAAAATACACAAGGATTATACTTTTAAAACCAAGAGAGTTAATGTGGATTATATAAGGAAAGAACCAAATCAAGAAAATGTTATGCCTTGATTTACCACCAAGAGTCGGATACCATCAAAATTAAGACACGATTGGCATTAAATTTTCCTTTGCATTGTTTTCTCTAAGTTATGATAACCGTAGAACGTTTTTTTTAACGAATGGATTAAAATGTTAATAGTGGATAATCTTTGTTAATTTTAAGATAAAATATTCTTTCCCATTAGGCCTATATTTAATCATGTCTAAATTTCGTTTCTTACGTAGTTTAAAATCTTGCTGGAAATAAAATTGGAAAATCTTTCCCCTACTAGTCCAACAGTGCTAACGAACAATATATGGTTTTGTTATGATTTTTTTTTTCGAGAAACCCGTTGTAACAGGGAAAATCCTGCACTTCACATTTCTAAGTTCTATAATTATTCTAAGGAAGTAATAAGAAACCAAAATTTGTTGCAGATTGTTTTATTTACCCAACAGATCTCCCAACAATAATTAACAGGGCAAAGATCTCATGCTGGGGGATTACTAGGCTATTAGCCTCAACATCTATTCAGGCAGCAGGGGGTTAAGTACACATAGTCCGCTTGGGCTATCGGCGCTGCGAATCCGCCGTAGAACGGTAGACCTTTTTACTGCGAAAAACGCTGTGATTTACCGTATATAAGTGAGTGGTCCAAAACACGCGCTCGACCCAACACATGTACTCAAATCCAACCAATCGACGTCACACGTGTCAAGTCGAGGCTCGTTAGAGCTGAACAACAAGATTTGCCTCCCTTACCATAATACAAGCTGTCTGAAGTACCGGTAGAGAACGGTGAGCCGATTGGCGTGCATGTGATAGAGTACACGAGGCGCAAATTTTCTGTATCAATAATTATTTCCGCCGGACTAAACAGTTGTTGTATAAAACACAACATTACACAAATGTCAAAATTCAAGGACTTTCAAGCACTTTTACAAAAAATGTATATTTTCCAGGACTTTCAAGACCTTGAATTTATTAAATGAAATTCAAGCACTTTCCAGGTTTTCAAGGACCTGTGCGAACCCTGTTGATGTACAAAAATAGAACTGTATTCGAAATATACCAATTTTAATGTTGGTGCGTTTTCCTTGTGTCTCAGTATATAATAATATTAATATAATAATATTAATATATAATAATATTAATATATAATAATATTAATATATAATAATATTAATATATAATAATATTAATATATAATAATATTAATATATAATAATATTAATATATAATAATATTAATATATAATAATATTAATATATAATAATATTAATATATAGAGGATATTTGTTGTTTATCGGTAAATACCATTTATATTTCATCGAGTGGATAAAAAATCCGTATTTTCACGATTGGCGAAGCCAAGAGTGAAAATACAAGATTTTTTTATCCACGAGATGAAATATAAATGATATTTACCGATAAAACAACAAATATTCTATTTATTATTTAATTATTAGTGAGATTTTCGTGTATTTTCTGCGACAAACTGAACAATTCGCTGTCGTCAGTTGACCTACATTTGGGCTCATCACACATATACATGTACGGCGTAGGGTAAAATAGCGCACCGTTTGGGGGCTCAACACAATAAAAACTTATAACTTTGCATCCAAAGTTCTTATTTTCATGTTGCAGTTCCAATTTTTTGATGGAAAATGATTTCATGAAACAAATTACAGTCCGAATAATATACTTATTTCGGAGGAAAAACCTGCGTTTGTCTGCGCGGAAGGACACACGGTGTGCGCGCGACGACAAACATCGAGACATTCGAGGTCTGTCATCGTCGGTGAAGTTGAACTTGACATTTTCTTTTGTTTAGTTTTATATTAAAATTTTAAGTGGCAAGGTCTTATTATTTTAAAATGAAGATTTACTAGATTATGTGTGTTGAAATGTTCTACGATAAATTAGATCTTTAATTGTTTGTTACCAAAATCAATCGAGTCGGCTCTACACGGTGACACTGACAGTAGACTCTAGTCTAGGCAGCGAGCGTACGTCCACCAAGCACTGATTGCCGTACCCCACAGTCTTCGTTTTCTATGATCTGCGTCAGTTCTCGATACATTTTGTTTAATAAAATAAGCAATTTTAATGCTCCAGTTGTAGGCCTAACACTTTCATTTACATTTTAGAGTTGGGTGGATTTACTTCACGTTTTCTCGTTTAGCGAGTCCTGCTGCAGTGCTAGGCCTAGGTTAAAAATATAATACGGCAAGCATCACAGAAAGGCCAAAGCCAAAAATATATTTGGTTTGTGTAAAAGTATTTAACAGCCAATTAATAATGTTCGATAATTTATAAATTAAGAATTGATTACAAATTTTGGCAATTTTCACAAAAGATTTAATAATGAGAAGATAATATTCCAATGGAAATAGTTCCGGCACTGGCAGTGATGATATAAACGTTATCGGTAAAAGTGGTGATATCACTTATATCAGAGCTGTATAACTCAATATCTCACTACTAATTATATAATAAATAATAATATTAATATATAATAATATTAATATATAATAATAATAATATATAATAATATATAATAATATTAATATATAATAATAATAATATATAATAATATTAATATATAATAATATTAATATATATATATATATATAGATAAATAAAAGATAGATATCTGCCCAGGATTAAATATGAAAAACGAAAAGAAATGACTCTGACAACGAAAATCCGTTACCGGTTTCACGTCATTGGTGGCTCATCAGACGTTTAATGGTTCAAATTTAACGTTCATACATTTTATATACAGGTTACGTCATACGATTACGTCAAATCCACAGTTGAACAGAACGCTTTCCTTCGTTCAGTTTGACGTTGTTCGTCATACAGTTTGATTTTAAATATTTGTAACGTTCATGCACAACAAGTTACGTCGTATAATGACGTTAAAAAGAATATAGTCCGTTATGCTGTTAGAATTTAAAAATAACATACACTGACATGGAATTGAATAGAATGTTTTTTCTTCGGTCACCTTGACACTTTCCGTTATACTGATTGCATTTGAATTTAACCATAGTATCTATACATTGATATAAAATTGAGAATTAAATAAAATCAATTTGGTAGTTCATTTAAATTGCAATTGAATTTTTTCCGGAAAAATGTTTCTTTTTGTATTCTGAAATCCTTATCATTTTTCGTTACTTTGTAAAATGGAAAAATAGTAAATTGTCCATTTCCACATTCATCAATATGTCTACTTAGACCAATTTGTCGAGTTTCAGGGTCTCGTATCTGTTGTTTATGCACGGTTACTCTATTCCTCAGAATATCTCCAGTCTGTCCAACATAATTTTCACCACAACCACCGCATGTAATGACATATATCACATTACTTACTTTACAAGTCATGTTAAATTGAACCTCAAAGACCTTATCTGTTCCCTTGAATTTAAATTGTTTGCCTTCCAGTATGTATTCACAAGTTCCACATTTGTTTGATCCGCATTTCTTAACTCCACTCACTTCTTCTTCTTTCAAAGTGAAACGTGCTCTTGTTAGTATACTTTTCAAGTTCGGCCCTTGTCTTTTACTGTTGATAATTTTGACATCTTTTAAACTGTCTTTGATTCGTTGATTACCGTTGAGCATCGGTAACGTATCCTTGATGAAATTAAATGCATTTGGGTTATTTGGATTATGCGTTGTTACCAATTGAATTGATTTTGTTTTATTACGTACTTCGTTCACGGTTCGAAGCTGCTCCTGTGGAATGGATTTTGCCTTTTCGATGCCAGAGAGTATCAATTTGTTCGGGTATCCTTGTTTCTCTAGTGTAGGTATGAGTTCTTTCAATCTACGATCTTTTAATTCACCGACAAGAGATCACGAAACAATCACACTCAAACGAAGAAATGGCAAATCACACGACGGAGCTCTGGAAAAAAGATTGCCTCCAGCAAGAAGAAATATCCATGAACATTTGGAAGAAAAAGAAGACCTGGTACGACCAGCTAGAGGACAACTATAATCACCATTCCGCGGACCAATTTACAAGCGTGAATCGGAAAAGGGGACGACGACCATCATATACAACTGATATGAAAGGCGACACAACAAGAGGCAGATATAATTACAGTACGAATAACAACTTTCAACGGAATAATTATCAAAACAATAACTACAACGCAGACCGCCACCACAGAAGGAACCAATACAACAACTACAACGCTAATCGTAAGTACAAAATGGACAATTTCCAAGCAAACAATTACAGAAACCATCAACACAATAGAAATCAGACATGGGGAAGGGAACCGAGATATGACTCAACACAAGCAACTGGGGATTTTTTAGAGAGAAGCAACCACCACAACATGACAATGGACTATTAAAATCAGAAGACGAGGAGATAAAACATATTTATACGCCAAAAGTTATTAACCTTTCAAAAGAAACTCTTAGTACTGAGCAAATTAAACTATTAGAAAGAGGACTCAAATTTGCACCAACTCCGAAACAAAATTTAGAGGATATCAAAACTGACATATCTTCATTCTGTCGACAGTTACGTTTACTCGAATTCTTCTACGAAACCGAAGATTTCCAAGAAGAATCTAAAGTTAGAAATAAAGGGAAGTTTAATCCGAAAAGAGGAAGAAATGTTCATTTGGATAATTATGTGGATTTCATATCTAAATTTGATTGGAAGAGTGAAACTATTAAACACAGAACAAACATAGACAAGACAGAACAAGAAGCCTTAAAATCTTTACAGGAAAATAACAAAATTATTATCAAAGAAGCCGACAAAGGCGGAGCTGTAGTTATAATGGACAAAAACTTTTATGCAAAGAAAATTACAGAAATGCTAGAAGACCAGGAATACTACAAAGAAGTGACAGAAAATGAAGACGCAGGAGTTATGAAAAAAATCAAGTTATTAACAGAAGAATTTAAGAGTCATCTTACTAAAAAGGAAATAGATTATCTGACTAATTTTGAAAACAAGACTAGTAATTTCTATGGATTGCCTAAAATCCATAAATCAGAACTGATTATCAACGCCATCAAAGAACAGAAATCAACATACATCCTAGTCACATCCCCTATTGACTTACAATTCCGACCAATTGTAGCTGGACCAGAATGCCCAACACAGCGACTTAGTTACCTCATGGATATTATTCTTAAACCTTTAACAAGCAACGTCAAAAGCTATGTACGGGACGACATAGATTTTCTTCAGAAATTACCGAAACATATTGGTATCGATTCAACATTAGTAACTTTTGCATCTCTAGCCTGTACACAAATATTTCTCATGAATTAGGAAGGGAAGCCATCGGATTTTGGATAGAAAAACACGCAAATAACTTAGACAATCGTTTTCCAAAGAATTTCATTTTGAAAAGCACCGAACTAATTTTGAAGAATAACAATTTCCATTTCAACGGGAACATGTATAACCAAATCAAGGGAACAGCAATGGGTACAAAGTTTGCACCAACATATGCAACTCTAGTGATGGCATATTTAGAAGAAAAACTATACCACAAAGTCAATGAAATGTATGGACCCACTTTCAACAACTATTTTGTAACCAACTGGCTTCGTTTCCTAGATGACTGTTTTATTATTTTACCTCGAGAAAACGGAAACGTCGAAAAATTAAAAGAATTACTGAACTCATTAAATGAACACATCTCTTTTACAAGTCAAGAAGACGACACGAAAATACCATTTCTAGATATCTTAGTTTACAAGGAAGGAACGGAGTTGAGGACGGACATATACTCCAAGGAAACCGATACAAAACAATACCTACCATTCCACTCATGTCACCCAGGTCACACACGACGGGGAATACCATACAATCTGGCAAGACGAATATGTACAATAGTGGATGTCGGTGAGTTAAAAGATCGTAGATTGAAAGAACTCATACCTACACTAGAGAAACAAGGATACCCGAACAAATTGATACTCTCTGGCATCGAAAAGGCAAAATCCATTCCACAGGAGCAGCTTCGAACCGTGAACGAAGTACGTAATAAAACAAAATCAATTCAATTGGTAACAACGCATAATCCAAATAACCCAAATGCATTTAATTTCATCAAGGATACGTTACCGATGCTCAACGGTAATCAACGAATCAAAGACAGTTTAAAAGATGTCAAAATTATCAACAGTAAAAGACAAGGGCCGAACTTGAAAAGTATACTAACAAGAGCACGTTTCACTTTGAAAGAAGAAGAAGTGAGTGGAGTTAAGAAATGCGGATCAAACAAATGTGGAACTTGTGAATACATACTGGAAGCAAACAATTTAAATTCAAGGGAACAGATGTATGGAGGGGGATATCCGCCAAAAGTCTATGTGGGTCACTGTGTCAGTTTCAGTGTACGCAGTGCTTACTTTTATTGTGTCGCTTGCGATACTCTTGCTTGAATGCGTGAAACGTTGTCCAATGCAGCGCCTACATTCCTTGCTTTGACTCTGGGCTACAGCCAGTCTGCTAAGTGGCCAGTGTAAAGCGAGCATGGTTCGTACTCCGGCTATGTCAAGAACTGCGCACGAGAGCGGCAGCATTCCAGACAGCGAAGCTAGACGAATGGGAGCTCATACAGCCTTACCCACATATGTGGCTAAGTCCCATTATGACGACAGGGGGAGCTGCTGACAAATGTTTCGGAAATTATAGACGGCCCCTAAGTCGAGCTCGGAACTTGGTTATTGTTGAATTTAACTTTTTTATTGAAATTATATTCAATGACATGAGGCACAAGTTCTTGAAACTAACGAGTCCCTCTCCCTACATATGTGCAAAATGATGAAGTAAAAATGCAAGATAGAAAAATAACATTTATTCTATAATTAAAGTGGCATGAGCTGCCAGAATATTGATATTTTGACGTTGAAACAGAATGTTGAAACTATATTCTATTTTTCTCTTGACGTATAATTCAGAAGCTTTTTACTGATTCCAGTCTCGAGAATGTACGATACAGTATTGTTTTGAACTAACTTTGGCTTAGAATGAATAAATAGTCGTCCCGGTTATTTAAATTTTGTTTACTTTTCGAACACTATTCCGGTTCGTATAGGCCACATACTGTATGGATTTTCCCCATTCCAACGCTAATCATTTAGTTTTTCGATAGACTTCAAAGACTCTAACTGTCGTGACAATCAGAAATTATGAAAAAAGTGTGAATTTTAGCAGCTCATGCCACTTTAAGTGAACCGATATATTTTACGTCATCAGGGCCATATAGGAACATACAGTGAAACAGTTAAAAATTATAACAGTTTCTGGTTAAACACAATTTTATTTTTCCTCTGATATTAACTATAATAATGACGATACTGAGAAAAGGGAGCAAAAAAAATAAAAGAAAAAAACTTTTACTCAGAAAAAACAAACCAAAGAAATATATATGGACTAGAAATATGAACGAGAGTAGCTATAGAGTTAGTTAAAGAAGTATTTTCATTCTGTGTACATATATGTATATACATTTATGTACACGTTTCAGACAAGAAGATTTTCCCTGTGCCCGTGTGTTTTAGTGATCATAAATATATACATACATTAAATTGGAAATTCATAAATTGTTGTTGTTGCACATGTATATATATGCCCAGATAACGAGCTAAGTTTTTGAGTATTCACACTACCAATATAGGCTATAATGATTAGGCCAGGCCGAATTATTTTAAAAGTTAAAGTGGCATGAGCTGCCAAAATTCACACTTTTTGCATGATTTCTGATCGTCACGACAGTAAGGGGCTTTGAAGGCCGTCGAAAAACTAATAGATTGGCTTTGGAATGAGGAAAATCCATACAGTATGTGGCCTATACGAACCGAAAACGTGTTCGAAAAGTAAACAAAATTTAAATAACCGGGACGACCATTCATTCATTCTCAGCCAAAGTTAGTTCAAAACAATACTTTATCGTACATTTTCGAGACTAAAAGCACTAAAAAGCTTCTGAATTATACGTCTCTTGAGAAAAATAGCCAATAATTTCAACATTCTGTTTTAACGTCAAAATATCAACATTTTGGCAGCTTATGCCACTTTAATTATTTTAATCTTTAAATCAAGGCCTTGGTCTATTTCAACTTAACTTAGGTAGGCCTATTATTAAATAGTATTATTTTATTAATATCATTCGTAGGCACCCTCTATTCACGCTGGAAATACTGTCATAGACGTAAAGGGGTCGTCTATAATTTCCAATATTTTATTTAAAAGCGCCCCCTGTCGTCATAATGGTACTTAACCACATATGTGGATAAGCCTGCACGCGGTTGTATTTGTCTAGCTTCGCGGAGCAAGATCTCCAAAGAAAAGGGCCAAAACTGCGCAGCTATCAGACACGACCGAACTACAAGCCGTACTCGCCCCTCGGTGGTTGCATTGCAGATCTCGGTAGTGACATAGCCACGCTTACAGCAAACGTAAGCATTGCGCACGTTGAAACTGACACAGTTACACTCATACAGTCCTACTTGCAAGCCACATAGCAGGGTCTCGGTGGTGACATTACAGAAGAAGCAGAGTGAACAAACACTACACACATTGAAACCGACACAGCTACACACATAGACTTTTGGCGGATATCCCCCTCCATACAGATAAGGTCTTTAAGGTTCAATTTAACATGACTTGTAAAGTAAGTAATGTGATATATGTCATTACATGCGGTGGTTGTGGTGAAAATTATGTTGGACAGACTGGAGATATTCTGAGGAATAGAGTAACCGTGCATAAACAACAGATACGAGACCCTGAAACTCGACAAATTGGTCTAAGTAGACATATTGATGAATGTGGAAATTTACAATTTACTATTTTTCCATTTTACAAAGTAACGAAAAATGATAAGGATTTCAGAATACAAAAAGAAACATTTTTCCGGAAAAAATTCAATTGCAATTTAAATGAACTACCAAATTGATTTTATTTAATTCTCAATTTTATATCAATGTATAGATACTATGGTTAAATTCAAATGCAATCAGTATAACGGAAAGTGTCAAGGTGACCGAAGAAAAAACATTCTATTCAATTCCATGTCAGTGTATGTTATTTTTAAATTCTAACAGCATAACGGACTATATTCTTTTTAACGTCATTATACGACGTAACTTGTTGTGCATGAACGTTACAAATATTTAAAATCAAACTGTATGACGAACAACGTCAAACTGAACGAAGGAAAGCGTTCTGTTCAACTGTGGATTTGACGTAATCGTATGACGTAACCTGTATATAAAATGTATGAACGTTAAATTTGAACCATTAAACGTCTGATGAGCCACCAATGACGTGGTGAAACCGGTAACGGATTTTCGTTGTCAGAGTCATTTCTTTTCGTTTTTCATATATATATATATATATATATATATACGGATATATATATATATATATATATATACGGATATATATTTATGGACACTAAAACACACGGGCACAGGGAAAATCTTCTTGTCTAAAATAACCACGGAGACAAGTTTCTAATTGTGTTAAAAAGAGGTACATCATTTAGACCTTTATACCCCATCATAAATTGTTGTAATAAAGTAAACCTATGATATTTCATTAGGTTGACGACTGACAGGAGCTTGGCCCTAGTCAGTAGAACTTTCTGGAACACTTTGTATTACATTGACAATGCTTACGCATCTTAAGCTATAGTAAGAATATCGTCAGACTATATAGTATGCCCCCCCCCCCATACCCTTTCCCAGAAAACCTAGGTAGAAGGCAGACAGGGGAGTTTAGCCCTGACCAGTATGTCTTTCAAACTCTTGTTCTTTTTATAAGCAATGACTGGCCTTTGGGTCAGAGGTCGAGCAAGTTTACTTTGAAGTAGTTTGTATTCTTCTACTATAATCTTGGCCATAGCGATGCTAGCTTTGTTATACTGAAACACAAATGGTATTATAGTTTTTTCACGACATCTTCCGGGGTCCAAGTTCAAACCCAAAGGATAAATAGTTTGTAATGTTTGAATCCAAAAACTTTCCCTTTCCAAACGTTTGTGCTTCGTATCTGCAGCGGAAGTGAGAAATGGGATTTTCTCAATAGGCATGATTTCAAAATGGTCCTTGACCGAATGACCTTGAGTATTGAAATGTTGTGCCACGGGTACATCATGTTTAAGTCTTATGCTAGATAAATGGTTGGCTGCTCTTTGTCGTAGAGAATTCTGAGTTTCTCCGACGTACTGTTTGCGACATTTTTTGCACGTGATTACATACACGATATTAGAGGAGTCACAATTAAGGTTCTCTGCCATTTGATATTTGTTGCGAGTTTGTTCTCCGAAAAAGGTTCCGCGATCGGGTACGTATATATCGAGTTTGCATCGCGTCTTAAGGCATTTCATTGATGTACCTGAGAGAAATGTTGGACGGTAGTGGTACACTCGTGAAGGGGAGGTAAGCGTATCGGGGGGATGAAGGGGGAAACATGATTTGTCTTACCGTGTTTTCGTTGTCAGTGTCATTTCTTTTCGTTTTTCATATTTAATCCTGGGCAGATATCTATCTTTTATTTATCTATATATATATATATATATATGTATATATATATATATATATATTAAACATCAGGTACACATTTCTGATAAAAAACTCTTGAAAACAAACAAAAAATGTGTGTACCCAAATCAAATTTGGTATGCGGCACATCATCTACCTATAAGGTATATATACTCCTAAAAGAATTGGAGAGATTATATCAAAACGAAAGAAGTTCTGGAGCCGAAAGGGAATATTACATAATCCAATAGGGCTGCCATATTATGCAACATAATGCAACATTATGCCCATAAGGTATCATCTTCGCAAGCCAAGTTAAAATCTTCATGTCCCCATTCCGTGTTTTACCTTGGCGGACTACTCCACTTGAACCCGTAATCGAACAGCTCGTTTTGATTGGATGCGAGTAAAACTTCTCGCAGCTAATCAAATCCTCGGGCGCTTACACTGAAAATAACATAATGGCGGCTGTGTATACCATGAACGTTTGTTTAACGAGTGCTGATTGGCCAAGACCATAGAGATCTAAAAATACCCCTGTAAGTCTAGGAAAGACAACTCTTACATTCTCACCAGTGGGCGCTGTTCGATTTACGGGTTGGAGTGGAGTAGTCCGCCAAGGTAAAAGACGGAATGGGGACATGCAGATTTTATCTTGGCTAGAGAAGATGATAAGGTATATACTCTGAAAGAATCGTCAAGATCGGATCAAAACTTTAGAAGTTATGGAGCAGAAGGGAATATTACATAATCCTATGTAGAAGCCACATTATGCAATCGACGATGTCATAAATGGTTCATGACCCACCTTCTACCCATAAGGTATATGTTGTGAAAGAATTGTAAAGATTAGATCAAAACTCTTCAAGTTATGGAGCGGAAGGGAATCCGGGCCGGACGGCGCTGGTGATACCATAATATGACCAACTTTTTTTAAGTTGGGCGTATAAAAATGTGAGTGAAAGACATGTTGAGATAATGCGTTTACAAGGCTTTTTAAAGCAGCGTTAATGTAAGGGCATAGCTCTGTGAAAAAAAACGCCAGAGCGAATTGATTTTAAATAGGCTTCTTGTACTTACTGAATTGAAGATATGTAGTAAGTTTTAAAAATGTGAGTGAAAAACTTGTTGAGATAATGTGTTTACAAGGCTTTTTACAGCACCGGTAATGTAAGGGGCATAACTCTTGAAAAAAACATCTGAGCGCCTTGATTTTCAATAGGCTTCTTGTACTTGCTGTATTAAACAAATGTGTGAGGTGTCAAAGTTGCAAAAGAAAGACTTTTTTAGATGTGTTTACAAGGTCAAATGGACAGACGGACGACGGATGCAACGATAATACCTTTCGGGCAAAAAATGAAAGGGCCGAGTGTAAAGGTATGTAATATATCATGTTCAGACAAACCTGATGGTTTGAACTCAATGACCTCTGTGACCTACAAATATAAGTGCGACATGCCCAAAAATCAATTAATTAATTATAATTGATTGATTGTTTGGTGTTTTACGCCGCGCTCAAGATTATTTCACTTATATGGCGGCGTTGCCAGTTTTATTGTGGGAGGAAACCGGGCTCTATGCCCGGAGGAAACCCACGACCTTCCGTTGGTAACTGGCAACCATCCCACATAGGTCGTTCGAGTGAAAACCCAATCAGAAAATTTTCCAATTTTTGGACTGAGTGGGACTCGAACCCGCGACCCATTGGTGGAAGGCTGTTTGGATTGAGCGTCCAACGCTCTACCTGCTGAGCCACGGAGGCCCCGGGTCTCTATAATATACACCCGTAAAACAAATGAAAGGGCTGAGTGTGACGGTTCCTATTCTATCATGTTCACAGGCACATTTTAGGATAGAACTCAATGACCTCTGTGACCTACAAATATACGGCAGAATAGATATGCACGAATATCCAACTTGACCAAAGTCTCTCTGGTATACATTGTCGTATTCTGTATTTATGGTGAGTCTGTCCTCCCATAGTTTATTACGTCATTTTGTAATCATGTGACAGATGTAGAGGATCCTCTGCTAGTTTCAGTAAAGTGCATCAAACGGACACAGTGTGTTGGCTGATTCAATTCGTTAATCGATCTCTCCTAAGTAAAGTATTAAGAACGAGACGTAACACTGGCGACAAGGATAACAATCAACCATTCTCAAGGTAACTTAGAGACCAAACAAACATTTAAATATGGAGAAAAACACCTTGCAAAACTTTGACTGCTACAACGATCTAGCCACGCTAGGTCCGAGATGAACAAGATGGCTGAATTCTTTAGAACTGTACGCAGATGGGAAAGGGCTTATCATTAATGAAACCACTGAAAATAACATAAAACAAAGAAGAAGAGCATTGTTGCTTCATCTAGCGGGTCCTGATCTACAAGATATATTTTCAACTCTCAGTAATACTGGTTCTGTGACTGACTATACCAGAGCAAAAACTGCTCTGAATGAATATTTTGTACCACAAGTGGATGCGGCGTTCGCCAGACTTTTCGGAAAGTAGGTCAAGCTCAGAGCGAAACAGTTCAACAATTTGCTACTCGTCTGAGGAAGGAAGCTAAAGATTGTGAATTTGCTGCAGACACAGACAATCAAATAAGAGACGCACTCCTGAGTAAATGCACATCGTTGTATGTCCGGAGGAAACTTCTGGAGGAAGGGCGTGGTCTAACACTCACTCGAACATAAGAGATCGCTTTGTAATGTGAGAGAATAGAAGAACAAATGACTGTGTTGTCAGTCAGTGCAAGTGAACCACTAAAACAACCAGGAGAGTCAGAAACTGTAAACAGGGTAACAAATAAAGGAAAGGTTTATTACACAGCAAAGAAATTTAGGCAAAATCACCGACAAAATAAAAATGAAGTACCCAAGACTAAATCTGATAGGAAATGTTACCGTTGTGGGATTATCGGTCACTATGGCCGTGACCGAAATGTCCTGCCAGGGGTCAAATTTGTCATAAATGTTCTGGGAAGGATCATTATTCTTCTCAATGCAAAACTAAACTAACTGTAAATTCAGTGGAGGAACAAGTTGACTTCGCCTTTGTCGTAACTAAAAATTACATTTCTGATAAAGTCAATATTTTTGTAGGGGGAGTAACTTTGGCAGTAATAATAGATTCAGGGGCAACTAGTAATATCATAAATGAACAAACATTTGAACAGTTAAAATCCCAGAATATTAAGTGCCAAACACATGTCCCTAAAATTGAGAGAAAATTGTATTCATATGCATCATGTCAACCATTAACTGTGAAGGGTGTATTTAATTGTGAGGTAGTAGCTGGGCAAAATAAACAACATGCTGAATTTCTAGTTATCAATGGGTCTGGAGTTACACTATTAGGAAGGGAAACTGCATGTAAATTAGGTGTTCTAAAAGTAGAGGTAGGTGTCGAAGCCATAACCGACTTAAAAACGTGTTTAGAGCGCCAATTTCCAAAAGTGTTTTCTGGTGTAGGTAAATTGAAAACAAAGCAAGTATCAATCCGCATAAACAAAGATGTAGAGCCTGTAGCTCAACTGTTGCGTCGCATAATGTTAATCTACGGAACGCCGTTGAGGCCAAAATTAATGAATTATTAACCACAGATATAATCGAGCGTGTAGATGGCTCAACACCGTGGGTTAACCAGGTTGTTGTCGTACCAAAGCCTAAAGGTGACATCAGGTTATGTTTGGACATGCGCTTAGCAAACGAAGCCATAATTCATGGTAGGTACCCAATACCAACGGTCGACGATCGATAGGGAATGAATGGGTCAACCGTATTTAGCAAATTGGATTTGAATTGGGGCTACCACCAACTTGAATTAACACCCAAGTCAAGTGGTATAACAACTTTTGCAACTCACAATGGGTAATACCGTTACAAACGATTACTGTTTGGCGTTTCATCGGCAAGTGAACAATATCAACACGAAATCGCCACAGCGTTAGCCGGTTTACCTGGGGTGGAAAACATCTCCGATGATGTTATAGTACATGCCCCAGAGAAAGAAACTCGTGACAAGCGTTTAAACGCGGTGATGAAACGATTAGAAGATTGTGGTTTAACTCTCAAAGCTGAGAAGTGTCAGTTCTTTATTAACAAACTAGTTTTTATAGGCATTTTATTGAGAGAGTATGCGCTGTTCTGGAAGCAAGGGAACCGGAAAACCCCTCGGAGGTAAAAAGCTTTCTAGGCTTAGTAGGCTATAGTAGCAGGTTCATCATGCAGTTTGCTACAATTTCTGAGCCGTTACGTAGATTGACTAAGACACACCTTTTGAATTTGGACCGGAGCAAAAGAAAGCATTCCAAAAGCTTAAAGAAAGTTTAGCCGACGAAGGCATATTAGCGTATTTTAACAAAGACGCGCCTAGCCAGGTAATCGCGGACGCTAGTCCCGTTGGCGAGAAGCTTCATCCATATTTATATGAAATTTGATTTGGTCACAGATCATAAACCATTGGAGACAATTTACAGTCCACGATCAAAACCTTGTGCGCGTATCCAGCGCTGTGTATTACGCCTTCAGCCCTATGGTTTTAAGGTAGTACATATAGCCGGCAAATACAACATTGCCGACCCACTCTCACCTCTTTTAGGAGAAAATGCTAAACGGGAAAAACATTATCATGAATCTGATGAATACTTGCGATTTGTAGCCGTGGGCGCAACGTCGAGAGCACTCAACACTCGCGAAATAGAAGAGGCATCGGCAAATGATTTGGAATTAAGACACGTAAGAGAGGCAATTGAAACAGGGCGTTTTGAAAATTGTAAAGCGTATGCTCCAATCGCAAACAAGCTATGAGCTATAGGGTATCTCGTTTTGCGAGGCAAGCATATAGTGTTGCCAGAATCGTTAAGAACTAGAGCACTTAATTTAGCCCATGAAGGCCATTTCGGCATAACTGGCACAAAGCAAACTCTTAGAACGAAAGTGTGGTGGCCCGGTATCGACAAAGCCGCAGAAAAACATTGTAAGACTTGCCATGGTTGCCAAGCCGGATGCACCTGAACCTTTAAGGGTGTCAACACTTCCAGATGGCCCATGGAAGGATCTTGCCGTAGATTTATTAGGTCTGTTACCGTCAGGTCATTCTATTCTAGTAGTTGTAGATTACTATAGTAGATATTATGAGTACGAAATTATGATATCTACTACAGCCGATAAGGTAATAGATATTTGAGAAACTGTAATTAGTCGTCACGGACTTCCCATTTCTATAAGGTCGGACAATGACTTTCGTTAGTTTTGTGATTCTAATGGAATACGCCATGTAAAAACAACACCTAAATGGGCGCAAGCCAACAGCGAGGTAGAAAGGCAAAACTCCTCGCTGATGAAGAGAATTCGAATTGCACAGTCAGTTAGATTAGATTGGAAAAAAGAGTTGAAAAAGTAATGTCTAATAACTTGGTCTGCAGTTCGCAGTTAGCAGTTCGTTATTCGAAAGGGAGAAATCATTGTTTTGGGATATATAAAAACATTAATATGTCAAGTACTGTTTAATTTAAAGACATCATTTCTTCAGGATAGACCTTTGTTGACACCGTCTATCCAACCGCACCATCGATGGTGGATTTCGGCCACCAGGGGGCGTTGTAGCAAACCGCAGACTGAATAACAGACTGGCTATATTTCAAGTACTGTTGACCGTAGAGACATCATTTCTTGAGGATAGACTTATGTTGACACCCTCTATCCAAACGTACAATCGATGGTCGATTTCGGCTTCCCAGGGGCGCTGTAGCGAACCGCAGACTGAATAACAGACTGGCTATATTTCAAGTACTGTTGACCGTAGAGACATCATTTCTTGAGGATAGACTTATGTTGACACCGTCTATCCAACCGCACCATCGATGGTCGATTCCGGCCACCAGGGGGCGCTGTAGCGAACCGCAGACTGAATAACAGACTGGCTATATTTCAAGTACTGTTGACCGTAGAGACATCATTTCTTGAGGATAGACTTATGTTGACACCATCAATCTAAACGTACCATCGATGGTCGATTTCGGCCACCAGGGGGCGCTGCAGCGAACCGCAGACTGAATAACAGACTGGCTATATTTCAAGTACTGTTGACCGTAGAGACATTATTTCTTGAGGATAGACTTATGTTGACACCGTTTATCCAACCGCACCATCGATGGCCAATTTTGACCACCAGGGGGCGCTGTAGCGAACCACAGACTGAATAACAGACCGGCTATATTTCAAGTTCTGTTGACCATAGAGACATCATTTCTTGAGGATAGACTGATGTTGACACCATCTATCCAAACGCACCATTGATGGTCGATTTCGGCCACCAGGGGGCGCTGTAGTGAACCGCAGACTGAATTACAGACTGCCTATATTTCAAGTACTGTTGACCGTAGAGACATCATTTCTTGAGGATAGACTTATGTTGACACCGTCTATCCAACCGCACCATCGATGGTCGATTCCGGCCACCAGGGGGCGCTGTAGCGAACCGCAGACTGAATAACAGACTGGCTATATTTCAAGTACTGTTGACCGTAGAGACATCATTTCTTGAGGATAGACTTATGTTGACACCATCAATCTAAACGTACCATCGATGGTCGATTTCGGCCACCAGGGGGCGCTGCAGCGAACCGCAGACTGAATAACAGACTGGCTATATTTCAAGTACTGTTGACCGTAGAGACATTATTTCTTGAGGATAGACTTATGTTGACACCGTTTATCCAACCGCACCATCGATGGCCAATTTTGACCACCAGGGGGCGCTGTAGCGAACCACAGACTGAATAACAGACCGGCTATATTTCAAGTTCTGTTGACCATAGAGACATCATTTCTTGAGGATAGACTGATGTTGACACCATCTATCCAAACGCACCATTGATGGTCGATTTCGGCCACCAGGGGGCGCTGTAGTGAACCGCAGACTGAATTACAGACTGCCTATATTTCAAGTACTGTTGACCGTAGACATCATTTCTTGAGGATAGACTTATGTTGACACCGTCTATCCAAACGCACCATTGATGGTTGATTTCGGCCACCAGGGGGCGCTGTAGTGAACCGCAGACTGAATAACAGACTGGCTATATTTCAAATACTGTTGGCCGTAGAGACATCATTTCTTGAGGATAGACTTATGTTGACACCGTCTATCTAACCGCACCATTGATAGTTGATTACGGCCACCAGAGGGCGCTGTAGCGAACCACAGACTGAATAACAGACTGGCTATATTTCAAGTACTGTTGACCGTAGAGACATCATTTCTTGAGGATAGACTTATGTTGACACCGTTTATCCAACCGCACCATCGATGGTCAATTTTGACCACCAGGGGGCGCTGTAGCGAACCACAGACTGAATAACAGACCGGCTATATTTCAAGTTCTGTTGACCATAGAGACATCATTTCTTGAGGATAGACTGATGTTGACACCATCTATCCAAACGCACCATTGATGGTCGATTTCGGCCACCAGGGGGCGCTGTAGTGAACCGCAGACTGAATAACAGACTGCCTATATTTCAAGTACTGTTGACTGTAGAGACATCATTTCTTGAGGATAGACTTATGTTGACACCGTCTATCCAACCGCACCATCGATGATCGATTTCGGCCACCATGGGGCGCTGTAGCAAATCGCAGACTGAATAACAGACTGGCTATATTTCAAATACTGTTGGCCGTAGAGACATCATTTCTTGAGGATAGACTTATGTTGACACCGTCTATCTAACCGCACCATTGATGGTTGATTACGGCCACCAGGGTTTTTCTTGGAATAATGATAATAAGTTTCATTTTCAAATTTGGTTAAAAAACAACATTGCTTCCTGGCGGCCATATTTAATAAGCAAATGAGATGAAAATGTAGGGTGCACAACTAGATCATAGGGAGATAATGTGGGCCAAGTTTGGTCAAAATCAGACCAGTAGTTTTCTTGGAATAGAAGTAACAAAAAAACAATATCGCCCTCCTGGCGGCCATATTGAATATGCAAATGAGATCAAAATAAACGGTGCATAACTAGACCATAGGGTGATAATGTATGTTGAGTTTGATTAATGTCAGGTAGTTTTCTTGGAACAAAGATAAAGAAAACCAACATTGCCCCTTGGCAGCCATATTGAATATGCAAATGAGATGAAAATGTACAGTACACAACAGGGCTATACTATAGGCAGATAAGTTTGGTGAAAATCAGACTGGTAGCTTTCTTGGAAAAAAGTAACAAAAAAAATATATCGCCCCCTGGCAGCCATATTGAATACGCAAATGAGATGAAAATGTACGGTGCACAACTAGACCATAGGGTGATGTATGTTGAGTTTGATTAAGATTAGACTGATAGTTTTCTTGGAATAAAGGTAATAAGCGAAAGTTTTCTTGCAATAAACGAAGAAAAAGGTGGCCATATTGAACATGCAAATGAGATGAAACTGTACAATGCACAACTAGACTATATGGAGATAATGTCAGCCAAGTTTGGTGAAAATCAGACTAGTAGTTTCCTTGGAATAAACGTAACAAAAAAAAGCAATATCGCCCCCTGGTGGCCATATTGAATATGCAAATGAGATGAAAATGTACGGTGCACAATTAGACCGTAGGGTGATGATGTATGTTGAGTTTGATTAAGATTGGACTAATAGTTTTCTTGGAAGGTAACAAGCGAAAGTTTTCTTGCAACAAACATAACAAAGAAAAACAACCTCTCCCCCTGGCGGCCATACTTTATATGCAAATGAGATGAAAATGTACGATGCACAACTAGATCATAGGGTGATGATGTATGTTAAGTTTGATTAAGATTGGACAGGTAGTTTTCTTGGAATAAAGGTAACAAAGAAATACAACATTGCCCCCTGGTGGCCATATTGAATAAGCAAATGAGATGAAACTGTAAGATGCACAACTAAACTATATGGAGATAATGTCAGCCAAGTTTGGTGAAAATCGGACAAGTAGTTTCCTTGGAATGAAGGTAACAAAAAAAAACAATATCGCCCCCTGGTGGCCATATTGAATATGCAAATGAGATGAAAATGTACGATGCACAACTAGACCATAGGGTGATGATGTATGTTAAGTTTGATTAAGATTGGACAGGTAGTTTTCTTGGAATAAAGGTAACAAAGCAAAACATCGCCCCTGAAGGCCATATTGAATATGCAAATGAGATGAAAATGTACGATGCACAACTAGACTATATGGAAATAATGTCAGCCAAGTTTGGTGAAAATCGGAAAGGTAGTTTTCTTGGAATAAAGGTAAAAAAAAAACAATATCGCCCCCTGGTGGCCACATTGAATATGCAAATGAGATGAAAACGGTGCACAACTAGACCATAGGGTGATGTATGTTAAGTTTGATTAAGACTGGACTGGTAGTTTTCTTGGAATAAATGTAACAAGCAAAAAGTTAACGGACGGACCACAGAAAAACGATTTGAATAGCCCTCCATCAGAATGATGGCGGGCTAAAAATACAGATATTATGTTTTTTGAAAACGTTTTGTAAATAAAATATATCTACAAAGATATGTATTTACAAAGATAAAGATTGAAAAAACAAAACACAAAGCAACAAACAGATGCAACATGTGATTTTATTTGTTCATTCTCAAAATTAGTTGAAGTTGTAAGAAAAAATAACCGGTATGTTTACTGTATACATTTTGTCGCCATATGGCGTCAGTGGGGTTTTGGCCGACGTTTTTGCTGTCGCCATACGGCGTCTTCGGTACTGAAGCAGGCTAGCACTCTGATGCCATATGGCGACAGCGGTACCGAATGGGTTAATAGCGGAAGACAGACTTAAATCATGTGAAGAATTGGAGGAAACATTTGGGTTAACAGTGAGCTTTTCAGAATATGCTAGTTTAACTAGTACTGTGAAGGTAGCAGCAAACAAACTAGGCATTGTAAATTGGAAAAAAACAGTATGTAGACCTTTTTCCCCATCACAAATAGAAATTATCCTGAGCTACAAAAAAGGATGCAAAAAGTACTAAAATTGTTTATCAAATACCATCTTTATCAAATCCAAAGCCAACCTAAGATGGGAGGAAATACTTGGACAATCCTACAATAATCGAGATTGGTGTAAGATAAATTTAGTTATTAAGGATGGAACTCATGGGGATGTAAACCTCAGATGGTTTCAATATAAGATTGTTAATCATATCCTAACAACTTATGTTTTAGCCAGTAAGATTTTTCCAGGAATGAACCCTCTTTGTACATTTTGTAACCTACAGCTGGAATATATTTTGCATCTTTTTTGGGACTGTGAAATAACCAAAAATATTTGGAAAGAATTTAGCGAATGGTTTCATTTACATACTAATGTCTCTTGTAACATAACGCGAGAAACTGTAATTTTGGGAATACAGGGAAGAAACAATAGATGCCTTAATTATTTAATTATCATAGTGAAGTACTTTCTGTATAGATGTAAAGCTTCACAACAAAGACCAATCTTAGTAATATAAAAACAGCTCTTAGAGAAGTCTATAAACAGAGCAAATATATCATGTTTAGTAATAATAACAAGAGTTTCGGGAAACCCAAAATACGCCCGGAAAGGCACAGTAACTGCAGCCATACCAAAACAAATCCTTCCATATTTATTTGAATTTAATTTTCAAAATTCAGAGGGAAGAGGTTGAAGCTTGGTAAATGATTGATTGATTGTTTGGTGTTTTACGCTGCGCTCAAGATTATTTCACTTACATGTATATGGCGGCGTTTTATTATGTGAAGCTTGGTAAAAGGTGATGTTATGTCAACAAAATGAAATCTTACCACTAAAACCTTTAAAATCCATCTGTATCAAATTTAAAATGGGCTATTTGGATCATCAATTATTAACAAGATTTGTACACGGTACAAGTCATCAATTCTCGCTGCTGTTAAATCACGATGTTAAAAATTGTTTGTTGTCAATAAAGGTTGCACTAAAATGTTTAAATTTTTTAGAAAAGCAGTTTATAATTTACTAATCATACTTAAACAAATGTAATTAATTGGCAATTTCACAGCTCACACCAATTCAAGTAGATTTGACAATTTTTCTCATAATATTTTTTATCTACATTATTTGGCCATAGACATCTTGACAATATTCTAAATCTCCCCATATACCTACAGGTTATTACTTCTAATTTTATCATAGACCAAATGGATTTACAATAGATTTGGCTATAGTTCCATTGCTAATGTCACCCACTGTTTTTTAGAGGCCATGTGGTACATGTACACAGGGCCGTAAATCTCTTGAGAGAGACAGAGCTAACTGGCACAAAGCAAACTCTTAGAACGAAAGTGTGGTGGCCCGGTATCGACAAAGCCGCAGAAAAACATTGTAAGACTTGCCATGGTTGCCAAGCCGGATGCACCTGAACCTTTAAGGGTGTCAACACTTCCAGATGGCCCATGGAAGGATCTTGCCGTAGATTTATTAGGTCTGTTACCGTCAGGTCATTCTATTCTAGTAGTTGTAGATTACTATAGTAGATATTATGAGTACGAAATTATGATATCTACTACAGCCGATAAGGTAATAGATATTTGAGAAACTGTAATTAGTCGTCACGGACTTCCCATTTCTATAAGGTCGGACAATGACTTTCGTTAGTTTTGTGATTCTAATGGAATACGCCATGTAAAAACAACACCTAAATGGGCGCAAGCCAACAGCGAGGTAGAAAGGCAAAACTCCTCGCTGATGAAGAGAATTCGAATTGCACAGTCAGTTAGATTAGATTGGAAAAAAGAGTTGAAAAAGTAATGTCTAATAACTTGGTCTGCAGTTCGCAGTTAGCAGTTCGTTATTCGAAAGGGAGAAATCATTGTTTTGGGATATATAAAAACATTAATATGTCAAGTACTGTTTAATTTAAAGACATCATTTCTTCAGGATAGACCTTTGTTGACACCGTCTATCCAACCGCACCATCGATGGTGGATTTCGGCCACCAGGGGGCGTTGTAGCAAACCGCAGACTGAATAACAGACTGGCTATATTTCAAGTACTGTTGACCGTAGAGACATCATTTCTTGAGGATAGACTTATGTTGACACCCTCTATCCAAACGTACAATCGATGGTCGATTTCGGCTTCCCAGGGGCGCTGTAGCGAACCGCAGACTGAATAACAGACTGGCTATATTTCAAGTACTGTTGACCGTAGAGACATCATTTCTTGAGGATAGACTTATGTTGACACCGTCTATCCAACCGCACCATCGATGGTCGATTCCGGCCACCAGGGGGCGCTGTAGCGAACCGCAGACTGAATAACAGACTGGCTATATTTCAAGTACTGTTGACCGTAGAGACATCATTTCTTGAGGATAGACTTATGTTGACACCATCAATCTAAACGTACCATCGATGGTCGATTTCGGCCACCAGGGGGCGCTGCAGCGAACCGCAGACTGAATAACAGACTGGCTATATTTCAAGTACTGTTGACCGTAGAGACATTATTTCTTGAGGATAGACTTATGTTGACCCCGTTTATCCAACCGCACCATCGATGGCCAATTTTGACCACCAGGGGGCGCTGTAGCGAACCACAGACTGAATAACAGACCGGCTATATTTCAAGTTCTGTTGACCATAGAGACATCATTTCTTGAGGATAGACTGATGTTGACACCATCTATCCAAACGCACCATTGATGGTCGATTTCGGCCACCAGGGGGCGCTGTAGTGAACCGCAGACTGAATTACAGACTGCCTATATTTCAAGTACTGTTGACCGTAGAGACATCATTTCTTGAGGATAGACTTATGTTGACACCGTCTATCCAACCGCACCATCGATGGTCGATTCCGGCCACCAGGGGGCGCTGTAGCGAACCGCAGACTGAATAACAGACTGGCTATATTTCAAGTACTGTTGACCGTAGAGACATCATTTCTTGAGGATAGACTTATGTTGACACCATCAATCTAAACGTACCATCGATGGTCGATTTCGGCCACCAGGGGGCGCTGCAGCGAACCGCAGACTGAATAACAGACTGGCTATATTTCAAGTACTGTTGACCGTAGAGACATTATTTCTTGAGGATAGACTTATGTTGACACCGTTTATCCAACCGCACCATCGATGGCCAATTTTGACCACCAGGGGGCGCTGTAGCGAACCACAGACTGAATAACAGACCGGCTATATTTCAAGTTCTGTTGACCATAGAGACATCATTTCTTGAGGATAGACTGATGTTGACACCATCTATCCAAACGCACCATTGATGGTCGATTTCGGCCACCAGGGGGCGCTGTAGTGAACCGCAGACTGAATTACAGACTGCCTATATTTCAAGTACTGTTGACCGTAGACATCATTTCTTGAGGATAGACTTATGTTGACACCGTCTATCCAAACGCACCATTGATGGTTGATTTCGGCCACCAGGGGGCGCTGTAGTGAACCGCAGACTGAATAACAGACTGGCTATATTTCAAATACTGTTGGCCGTAGAGACATCATTTCTTGAGGATAGACTTATGTTGACACCGTCTATCTAACCGCACCATTGATAGTTGATTACGGCCACCAGAGGGCGCTGTAGCGAACCACAGACTGAATAACAGACTGGCTATATTTCAAGTACTGTTGACCGTAGAGACATCATTTCTTGAGGATAGACTTATGTTGACACCGTTTATCCAACCGCACCATCGATGGTCAATTTTGACCACCAGGGGGCGCTGTAGCGAACCACAGACTGAATAACAGACCGGCTATATTTCAAGTTCTGTTGACCATAGAGACATCATTTCTTGAGGATAGACTGATGTTGACACCATCTATCCAAACGCACCATTGATGGTCGATTTCGGCCACCAGGGGGCGCTGTAGTGAACCGCAGACTGAATAACAGACTGCCTATATTTCAAGTACTGTTGACTGTAGAGACATCATTTCTTGAGGATAGACTTATGTTGACACCGTCTATCCAACCGCACCATCGATGATCGATTTCGGCCACCATGGGGCGCTGTAGCAAATCGCAGACTGAATAACAGACTGGCTATATTTCAAATACTGTTGGCCGTAGAGACATCATTTCTTGAGGATAGACTTATGTTGACACCGTCTATCTAACCGCACCATTGATGGTTGATTACGGCCACCAGGGTTTTTCTTGGAATAATGATAATAAGTTTCATTTTCAAATTTGGTTAAAAAACAACATTGCTTCCTGGCGGCCATATTTAATAAGCAAATGAGATGAAAATGTAGGGTGCACAACTAGATCATAGGGAGATAATGTGGGCCAAGTTTGGTCAAAATCAGACCAGTAGTTTTCTTGGAATAGAAGTAACAAAAAAACAATATCGCCCTCCTGGCGGCCATATTGAATATGCAAATGAGATCAAAATAAACGGTGCATAACTAGACCATAGGGTGATAATGTATGTTGAGTTTGATTAATGTCAGGTAGTTTTCTTGGAACAAAGATAAAGAAAACCAACATTGCCCCTTGGCAGCCATATTGAATATGCAAATGAGATGAAAATGTACAGTACACAACAGGGCTATACTATAGGCAGATAAGTTTGGTGAAAATCAGACTGGTAGCTTTCTTGGAAAAAAGTAACAAAAAAAATATATCGCCCCCTGGCAGCCATATTGAATACGCAAATGAGATGAAAATGTACGGTGCACAACTAGACCATAGGGTGATGTATGTTGAGTTTGATTAAGATTAGACTGATAGTTTTCTTGGAATAAAGGTAATAAGCGAAAGTTTTCTTGCAATAAACGAAGAAAAAGGTGGCCATATTGAACATGCAAATGAGATGAAACTGTACAATGCACAACTAGACTATATGGAGATAATGTCAGCCAAGTTTGGTGAAAATCAGACTAGTAGTTTCCTTGGAATAAACGTAACAAAAAAAAGCAATATCGCCCCCTGGTGGCCATATTGAATATGCAAATGAGATGAAAATGTACGGTGCACAATTAGACCGTAGGGTGATGATGTATGTTGAGTTTGATTAAGATTGGACTAATAGTTTTCTTGGAAGGTAACAAGCGAAAGTTTTCTTGCAACAAACATAACAAAGAAAAACAACCTCTCCCCCTGGCGGCCATACTTTATATGCAAATGAGATGAAAATGTACGATGCACAACTAGATCATAGGGTGATGATGTATGTTAAGTTTGATTAAGATTGGACAGGTAGTTTTCTTGGAATAAAGGTAACAAAGAAATACAACATTGCCCCCTGGTGGCCATATTGAATAAGCAAATGAGATGAAACTGTAAGATGCACAACTAAACTATATGGAGATAATGTCAGCCAAGTTTGGTGAAAATCGGACAAGTAGTTTCCTTGGAATGAAGGTAACAAAAAAAAACAATATCGCCCCCTGGTGGCCATATTGAATATGCAAATGAGATGAAAATGTACGATGCACAACTAGACCATAGGGTGATGATGTATGTTAAGTTTGATTAAGATTGGACAGGTAGTTTTCTTGGAATAAAGGTAACAAAGCAAAACATCGCCCCTGAAGGCCATATTGAATATGCAAATGAGATGAAAATGTACGATGCACAACTAGACTATATGGAAATAATGTCAGCCAAGTTTGGTGAAAATCGGAAAGGTAGTTTTCTTGGAATAAAGGTAAAAAAAAAACAATATCGCCCCCTGGTGGCCACATTGAATATGCAAATGAGATGAAAACGGTGCACAACTAGACCATAGGGTGATGTATGTTAAGTTTGATTAAGACTGGACTGGTAGTTTTCTTGGAATAAATGTAACAAGCAAAAAGTTAACGGACGGACCACAGAAAAACGATTTGAATAGCCCTCCATCAGAATGATGGCGGGCTAAAAATACAGATATTATGTTTTTTGAAAACGTTTTGTAAATAAAATATATCTACAAAGATATGTATTTACAAAGATAAAGATTGAAAAAACAAAACACAAAGCAACAAACAGATGCAACATGTGATTTTATTTGTTCATTCTCAAAATTAGTTGAAGTTGTAAGAAAAAATAACCGGTATGTTTACTGTATACATTTTGTCGCCATATGGCGTCAGTGGGGTTTTGGCCGACGTTTTTGCTGTCGCCATACGGCGTCTTCGGTACTGAAGCAGGCTAGCACTCTGATGCCATATGGCGACAGCGGTACCGAATGGGTTAATAGCGGAAGACAGACTTAAATCATGTGAAGAATTGGAGGAAACATTTGGGTTAACAGTGAGCTTTTCAGAATATGCTAGTTTAACTAGTACTGTGAAGGTAGCAGCAAACAAACTAGGCATTGTAAATTGGAAAAAAACAGTATGTAGACCTTTTTCCCCATCACAAATAGAAATTATCCTGAGCTACAAAAAAGGATGCAAAAAGTACTAAAATTGTTTATCAAATACCATCTTTATCAAATCCAAAGCCAACCTAAGATGGGAGGAAATACTTGGACAATCCTACAATAATCGAGATTGGTGTAAGATAAATTTAGTTATTAAGGATGGAACTCATGGGGATGTAAACCTCAGATGGTTTCAATATAAGATTGTTAATCATATCCTAACAACTTATGTTTTAGCCAGTAAGATTTTTCCAGGAATGAACCCTCTTTGTACATTTTGTAACCTACAGCTGGAATATATTTTGCATCTTTTTTGGGACTGTGAAATAACCAAAAATATTTGGAAAGAATTTAGCGAATGGTTTCATTTACATACTAATGTCTCTTGTAACATAACGCGAGAAACTGTAATTTTGGGAATACAGGGAAGAAACAATAGATGCCTTAATTATTTAATTATCATAGTGAAGTACTTTCTGTATAGATGTAAAGCTTCACAACAAAGACCAATCTTAGTAATATAAAAACAGCTCTTAGAGAAGTCTATAAACAGAGCAAATATATCATGTTTAGTAATAATAACAAGAGTTTCGGGAAACCCAAAATACGCCCGGAAAGGCACAGTAACTGCAGCCATACCAAAACAAATCCTTCCATATTTATTTGAATTTAATTTTCAAAATTCAGAGGGAAGAGGTTGAAGCTTGGTAAATGATTGATTGATTGTTTGGTGTTTTACGCTGCGCTCAAGATTATTTCACTTACATGTATATGGCGGCGTTTTATTATGTGAAGCTTGGTAAAAGGTGATGTTATGTCAACAAAATGAAATCTTACCACTAAAACCTTTAAAATCCATCTGTATCAAATTTAAAATGGGCTATTTGGATCATCAATTATTAACAAGATTTGTACACGGTACAAGTCATCAATTCTCGCTGCTGTTAAATCACGATGTT
The DNA here is from genome assembly GCA_963971465.1 of Lepidochitona cinerea. NCBI lineage: Eukaryota > Metazoa > Mollusca > Polyplacophora > Chitonida > Tonicellidae > Lepidochitona > Lepidochitona cinerea. The sequence continues at coordinate 58,770,311 of OZ020551.1, read as the reverse complement.
AAAAATTGTTTGTTGTCAATAAAGGTTGCACTAAAATGTTTAAATTTTTTAGAAAAGCAGTTTATAATTTACTAATCATACTTAAACAAATGTAATTAATTGGCAATTTCACAGCTCACACCAATTCAAGTAGATTTGACAATTTTTCTCATAATATTTTTTATCTACATTATTTGGCCATAGACATCTTGACAATATTCTAAATCTCCCCATATACCTACAGGTTATTACTTCTAATTTTATCATAGACCAAATGGATTTACAATAGATTTGGCTATAGTTCCATTGCTAATGTCACCCACTGTTTTTTAGAGGCCATGTGGTACATGTACACAGGGCCGTAAATCTCTTGAGAGAGACAGAGCTAACTGTAAGTTGACAAGGTAAATAGACCAAAGCTGGGATACTTATCTCTTGGTCTGTAGATAAAACTTTAATCCTTATATGTATTTTTCATTTGATTTAAACCTTATATATTGATTTAAGAATAGTTTTAATCAATTTAGAAACATTATGGCAATTTGAAAAAATCCTTTTTTGATGAGAATCGGAAAAGTAGAAGCCATTTTATAATTTAAAGGTTATTTTCATGAAAATGAAAGTAGGAATAAAAGGGAATGTACATAATCCAATAATTTGCAATAGTTGATATCATAAACAATTTTTTTACACACTGTCTGTTAATATGGTATGTAACATGAAAGATTTGAAAACATCGGATCATATTTGTTAAAGTTATGGAGAGAAAAAGTAAATATTACATAACCCAATATGGCTGCCATATTACGCAATGTATGATGTCAAAAATATTTCGCAACACACCTTCCACCCATAAGGTATATACTCAGAAAAAATTGTGCAGATGGAATCAAAACATTGGAAGTTATGGAGCGGAAGGGAATATTACATAATCCAATATAACTCCCATATTATGTAACCAGTGATGTTAAAAATAGTTTGCGACACACCTTCTACCCATAAGGTATATACTTAGAAAAAATTGTGCAGATGGAATCAAAACTTTCGAAGTTATGGAGCGGAAGGGACAGCGGACGCCGGACAGCCGGACGGATGGAGATGATACCATAATACAGCCAAAAGCCGGGCGTATAAAAAAACTGAGTTCTGGACCTATTGGTCATCTTGCCACTTACTTTTTGGAAATAACCATGAGATGTAACCAGTTGAGACAAAATCCTTTCTAAATGATTGTGTACATATTAATGAGGTGTTTCTTTGAAAATGTATATACAGCGTACTGACCAAACCAAAAGTGATATTTTTGTTCTGAAGTATTGCAATCATCAATTTGTGTTCATTTATTTACTTATTCATTTGATTACCTACAAAATGTATTAATTTATTTATATTATTCTTTCAGATTTATTATTCTTTCAGTTTTTCTTATGCCTATCCTTATTTGTTTACATATTGTGTTGTAACAGGGATGATCACACCCTCTTTAGAAAACGTTGCTGTCCTTACATGGCTCCGCCTCATCCATAATGAGTTACCCAAACTTGTTAAACAACGCTATGGCACTCAGTTATGATCCCGCACCTTAGCCTCCCCTTAAACCTGAAATTTCACAAGCACTCCAATCGCTCCTAGATGAAATACAATCAGCTGAAGATGCCAAGGTACTGAGAGCGTCGGCTTCTGGATTTTCACATTCCCGACAACCCAAATCAAAATTCAAACCGAGTAGCAATCAGTCCGCGTCTGTCTGTCGTCCGAAGTCCTGCCCTTTATGTAAACAGGCTGTTTGCCCTGATCGACATTTTCTTAGCCAATGATCATATCTCCCAGACGATGACCGGCGGTACATGGCAAAAGCTCGACAAATCGCCCATATTTTAGAGCTTCCTGATAAAAATGAAGAGCTTAACGATTATTTATCTGACGAAGAGGATACCAAATCAGATCTTCCAACTATTACCCAGAGAATCCAAGTTCGCCAATCCCCTTACATTGACATATTTTACGACCACCAAACTGCCCGAATCATTATTGACAGTGGGGAAACGGGAATGATGAGGTCATCCACAGCTAAACGCCTTTCCCTATCAATTAGAAAGAGTTCCCAATCAGCCCATCCCCTCTCCTCGTTCTTGGCGAAGTGGGTGCCACTTTCTCTCGAGATGGCCACGACTTCTTATTTGATGGCCTTGTAGTGGAAAATTTAGACGCTGAAATCCTCACTGGGAGCTCCTTTATGGAAATCAATGACATTACAATCCGACCTGCTAAACGTCAAATAACATTAAGAAATGGAAATCAATATACATGATTGATTGATTGTTTGGTGTTTTACGCCGCCCTCAAGATTATTTCACTTATATGGCCGCGTTGCCAGTTTTATTGTGGGAGAAAACCGGGCTCTGTGCCCGGAGGAAACCCACGACCTTCCGCTGGTAACTGGCAACCATCCCACATAGGTCGTTCGAGTGAAAACCCAGTCAGAAAATTTTCCAATTTTTGGACTGAGTGGGATTTGAGAAATCAATATACATATGGATCTGCTAGTACCACTCCAGTTACCAATACGATCCGCCGTGCTCTCCTGATCCGTGCACCGGCAAAAACAACAACAATTTGGCCAGGAGAGTTTTTAGAACTTGAGTTACCTGAGCCTCATTCATTAACGGATGACCAGTACGCAATTGAACCTCATACAATAAAACCATCCCCTCGCAATTGGCCTCTACCTGACATCTTCACAAGTGTATCTGGCAAGATACGGATACCAAATAACAAGCGTGAACATCTGTGAAAAATTCGCCCTGTATTTGTTCCAAACACTAAAGAAAACACTATCGCTAAATATGCACCTACCTTGTCTTCTAATCGCCACTCAGATAATGTCAGTTTAGACCCTGATAAAATTTTCCCTGCTAACTATATTAAGTTAAAGTTCCAAACACTTTTGCGTGAATATGACACTTTATTTGACCCCTTACCTTCAGGATACAACAGTGCATCAGGTTCTTTTACTTCAGTCGTCAATATGGGTCCGGTCAAACCTCCTCAACGCAAAGGTTGACTTCCCCAATATTCCAGGAGTAATTTGTTAGAACTTCAACAAAAGTTCGATGAACGGGAGGAAATGGGAGTATTTGTCCGACCAGAGGATGTCGGTATTTCTGTAGAATATCTTAATCCTTCCTTCTTGGTCAGAAAGCCCAACGGCGGGTCACGTTTAATTACAGCTTTTGCAGACGTTGGTCGTTACAGCAAACCTCAGCCCTCTTTAATGCCAGATGTTGATTCCACTCTACGCCAAGTTGAAAAATGGCGACATATAATTACAACCGATCTAACTAGTGCATTCTACCAGATTCCATTAGCTCGGAATTCAATGAAGTATAGTGGTGTTGCTAGGCCATTCCGGGGAATTCGTGTATACATCCGCTTTATGCCGGGTTCTGAAACAGCTCTAGAAGAATCAACCTGTCGGGTTCTTGGCGATTTGCTCCAGGAGGGTATCGTAGCCAAACTTGCTGACGACTTGTACTGTGGTGGAGAAACTATAGATGAGTTATATGCGAATTGGAAACGTCTTCTCCATGTCCTCCATACCAACAATCTCAAGTTATCTGCTTCAAAGACAATCATCGGTGCCACATCAGTCAACATACTAGGGTGGATTTGGAAAAACGGATGCATCCATGCAAGTCCTCATCGTGTCTTGACGTTGTCTTCCTGTCAACCCCCTACTACAGTGCGCGGTCTTCGTTCATTCATAGGAGCTTACAAGGTTCTTTCCAGTCCATAGTGTTAGCCAGCGACCCGTCTCCCCGTCTTTGGGATGGGAGAAGTCGCGGTGAGGATATGGGACGGGAGGATAAAAATTGAGACGGTACATAGTTTTTGAAACATTAAAATTTGTATATCGGAGACGGGAAGGTTTTCTCGCCCAGTGTGGAACACAGTCTTTACATAATACAGAATCCGGACGTCTCCGTCTTATCGGTACCCTCGCTAGTCGGTCGCCGCGATGTCTGCCAAACAGTGTTCACCAGTCTACAACAAGGGAAGCCGACAATGGCCTACGTGTGTGTGAGAGAGCTCCTACACGGCTGAAGTCACACTCACAGTAGCGGGCAACGTCAAGCCAGTTCTTTCGCCTGCTGGCAAGATTTATATAAGCTCTCTGAAGTTTTGAGAAAAAAAAACTTTTACAACGTTTTCCCTGCGAGTTATTTCTTGGTTGTGTAATTTCCATACTCGGCAAGCAGTAAGTTGTTGTTGCTTCGATCCCATATGACTTTCGGAAACCGCAAGAAACTCAGAATCCCCAAACTTTGTATGGTAGTCTATGGCTAGACATCTAAAGAAAGTTAACTACAAAATGGTATGCTTATCGCATAGCTACTTCCAGAAATTTGTTGAATGACTATATTTCCGTGAGCAAACATTACACAAAACACAACGCAGTGGGCTACGTGACCATAGAGACCTGGAAGGTAGATAGATGCCTTCATTCAAATCAAACTCACGGAGCCGCTTCTTGTTGAGACAACTGAGGAAGTGGAGTTCAATTTAGTATTTAAGATTTCAATGACTATGTTACAGGAACTATAATTTTACTAAGACGTATCACGTATGTCGTCGTTTAGTCCGAGTTTCTAACTCCAAAATTACTTTTTCATATACTGACGGGAGTATTTTGCGCCCGTCAGAATATAGGCTAAGAATGTCATTTTGGAGTCAGACACCCGAAATAGTCTTCGTTGTGATGTCCTATATTTATTTCTTATTAGAATCTTTTTTCCAGTTTAGAAAGAAAATGTTCACAGATACTGGACTAGAGCTCGTAGTCTTGTTTCCCGTAAAATGTTTTTAAAAACTGGCATGCAGATTTCTCATCAGAACTTGATTTCCCTCTGATAAGTCAGAACGCCATATGCACATGAGCTAGTGAAACAATTTTAAATGTGGCGTTCAATACCAAACAATCAGGCCATAGAGTCACGATATTTGTAGTACTAAATAAATGATCTTTACGCGCAGTAAGTAAATATAAGCCAGTGTCTTAGAGCTAGAAGAAAAAAAGACAAGACGTAGGTCCACGTAAACCTACAGATTTTTTTTCCAGAATTTTATTTGTGTGGCAAGCGTAGGCCTAACCTGAAATGTTCTGGAATAATTTATTTCAATTCAAACTGTATCCATACACACCCATCTCACATAGAACTATTCAACGGACAGTATATACGACGCTGACGAGAAGAATTTTTGGGAGTTATTACACCTCTTTCGAGATTATTTCACTCAAATATCAGATTTGTAAGAGACGTTTATTCCGTACTTGGTCACAACGGTTGATTGAAGATACAAAGTCTTCAAGTTCAAGACCGACTAGATGAGCTTTAAATGTGGTTGATTGACAGGTCAGATTTAACGACGAAAAGGTTTAGTCGATGTGGTAGACTTCTACAGATGAAACTGCTTTATTGGCAATTATGTTCAAACAATCACATTTACGGAAAGATCATTCCAAGACAGAAATATGCTAATGGGAGAAAAAAAGATCAAGAAGTTTCCATGCAAACAGATAGGGCTGTGATCACGTCTCGCTGGAATCATGGAGCTTAGTTCTATACTGAAATGTAGTGGAATGTGCGTACATTGACAAATTGACGACACCCGCTTCACATGTGCTGAGCAAACAGCAACACATATACCGAGGGTCAACGGTGTAAGTTAGTATAATGTGGATGTAATCAAACGTATAAAAAGAAATGAGATGAGTTTAAAAGTATCTGGTATGTTTTGACCAGCGTAAGATTCTAGACCATTGAGCTGCCAGGTTTCACAGCATGTCAGCTTCGCGCATGCGTCAGATATTACCGATCGACTTTCGTTTTCATCAATCTGAATGGCGCGAAAGCCGACACGCAAATTGAAAATACATAGATAAAAGCGTCAATACGGTTGTGTGGGTAAGTTAACTTGTCATACATCAGTCGATTACGGCATTTAAATATCTTGTCTGTATAGCCTAACTAGTACGCGAAAACAGTCCTAAGTTTTCAGATCTAGGAATGACAAACTCAAAGACCCGCACTATCGTATCGTTGCTCACAAACCGTACCGTTGCTTCTGACATACTGAAATTTGTCCGCAGATTCATAATACCACTTTATTCGCAAGTGCATGTACATGTCTCAAGACATTTTATTGTTTTGGGTGGCAAGTTGTAAGTCTAAATTAAGAGCCCTAAAGAAAATCGTAGACCTAAGTGCTAGTTGTGGCAAAAGTTTATTGCAGTGTAAAAAGGTCTTGTTTACCTATAAATCCAATAATATTAAATGCTGACAGGCACCGCGTTATTATGTTTGGATATTTATTGATCGGTACTAATAAATGTAAAAAATTATTAAATAAAGGAGTCAGACCTTTACTTAAGTGAAGTAGCTTACTTACAGTTTTTATAAATTTTATAAGTCTTGTAATTTATTAACTCCGAAATTTCGCGATATTTTGAAACATTATGTACTCAAGAGATGCTCAAAATAGCTGAAATTGCATGCCCACAGGTCTAACCGAGAAATCTGCGCTCTGCAGATTTATTTATTTTTTGGTATTCATCATAGATTTACATTAACAGCCAAATATAAAATAAGTCACCCTTTAGACCGAAAATCCCCGCTACACGCCCAGCTATAGATATTTGACCCGAGCCCCTGGGGGGCACAGGCCCTAGACCCGTGCTGATTACATCAAAGTGAGACACCCTATTACGTCTTTCTGGCTAACACCCTGTTCCAGTCATACCCAGTACGTCGGGATTACTGTTTCCTCTGGATCAAATGGTAGCTGGCCACCTGTCTTCAGACAAGATTATTTGGACCGACGTTTTGCAAAGCCCAGGAAGGCCTTAGGACCAACAAAGAAATCACTTTGCCACGGGCAAATGACCAGCTTTGGGTTGTTACCGACGGAGCTGTTAAACACAATGGTGTTGGTGCCACGTTATTATATGTCACGAGGAATGGCAATCATCTACTAGCTGGCTTTTTCAGTGCCAAAATTCGTGACCGTCAAGTCACATGGCTACCCTGTGAGATCGAGGCCTTGTCAATCGCAATTTCCATCAATAACTAGTCCTTTTCTTGTCCAGTCTGAACCAAGTGTTTGAACCGATAGCAAGCCATGTGTAGAAGCCTTCGAAAAGTTGTGCAGAGTTGAGTTTTCGGCAAGCCCCAGAGTTTCCACATTTTTATCAACAGCCAGCTGGTATCAAGTTTCCATAAGACATTTATCTGGTACGGTCAATATCCCCTCTGACTATGCTAGTCGCAATGCACCCGATTGTAACGATCCATCCTGTCGAAAATGTTCTTTCATTGTCCAAACAGAGGATTGCGTGATCAGAGGAACCTTAACTATAGACATCATTTCTGGCAAAGCAAAGTTACCGATTACAACCAGATCTTCTTGGATCTTGATTCAGTCTGAATGTCCTGATCTTTGTAGAACTCATTCTCATTTAAAACAAGGCACCCGTCCCTAAAAGAAGTCCACAAATATCAAAGACATCAAACATTATTTAAATGTAGCTACCATTGCCAAAGATGGCCTCTTAGTTGTTCCACGCCACGACCCATTTGTTGCCTCTCAGGAATGCATTATCGTTCCTCGTCAGGTACTGGAGAGACTCCTCTGTGGATTGCATATTCAACGCGATCACCCATCTTTCCATCAACTTAAGCAGGTTGTCCATCGCTACTTTTTCGCCCTGGACGAATCAATTAAACGAACAACCACCGGATGTCATCACTGTACATCTACCAAAACATTTAATCAGGTCGTTATCCAACAGACAACTGGTGATCCCCCTGGCGTTGTAGGAATCTCATTTTTCGTGTATGTCCTTCGACGAGAACGTCAGTTCATTTTAGTGCTCCGTGAAAACGTCACATCATTCACCTCTGCTGTTATCATCGACAATGAGCCAGCCAAGACAGTGCGTGATGCCCTCCTTCAATTATGTATTAAAATGAGACCTCTTGATGGCCCACCTGCACCATTTCTTCAGTATAGACTTTTTTCAAAACATTTTATTTTCTATAACTGAGGATAGACTTGGATAGGCACATGTTATGTTGTATGTCGTATAACACTTAACTCAATGCATGCCGTTTAACCCTTAATGTTATTTTTACAAACTGTTATATCACAAGTCTTTGAATGAGGATGAATGAAACGAATATTATCATTTGACACCGAAGTCACTATAAACAGCACCCTCTAAGTTAGTCAGGAACTGTGTTTTTTCTTCTCTTCCTCGAATGAACTATTATGGGATGCATAAGAAATGAAAGATTGCAAAAGTTTGAGGTCTGACAAACAATGATGTCTCTACGGTCAACAGTACTTGAAATATAGCAAGTCTGTTATTCAGTCTGCGGTTCGCTACAGCGCCCCCTGCTGGCCGAAATCGACCATCGATGGTGCGTTTGGATAGACGGTGTCAACATAAGTCTATCCTCAAGAAATGATGTCTCTACGGTCAACAGTACTTGAAATATAGCAAGTCTGTTATTCAGTCTGTGGTTCGCTACAGCGCCCCCTGGTGTCCGGGATCGACCATCGATGGTGCGTTTGGATAGACGGTGTCAACATAAGTCTATCCTCAAGAAATGATGTCTCTACGGCCAACAGTATTTGAAATATAGCCAGTCTGTTATTCAGTCTGTGGTTCGCTACAGCACCCCCTGGTGGCCGAAATCGACGATTGCGAAGTCAGTTGCTGTACATAGCTGCCTGAATGCAAATTCGATACGCAAAATAGTGATTGTAGGGCCTACGTTGCCGTGTATTTCATATCATTTTGAAATATTTCTTCCTTTCAAACTCGGAAAAATACAATATGGATGTCTTAGGGAACACTCTCCTTTAAAAATATTTATTATTGTTACATTTTTGGAAAGAATTTAGGTGTTTACAATCCAAATTCAAGAAGGCCATTTTAACGACTTCGAACAAGCCGTGGCGGCCGGCAACATGCATAGATAAACTATTTCTTATAGTCGCCCTTGGAAATCTGAAAGGAGTTTTAAAATGACCCAAGGATTGCAATTTCACTTTGAGGTTTAAAAAAGCTCTGATAAATGTCTTTTTTTCACGACTCTGGACTCGGAAATTCCAAATAACATCCTCAGTGCCAAAAATAGCTTATTTGTCTTTAACTGGGTCATGCTTGAGAAGCCTATTAAAATTCCTGGAGGGGCCGCGTGATTGACAGGGGGAACTCGCACTAACTAATTTCACCACCCGATTTTAGCACTTTAATCATAGATATTTAAATATCTCACTCACTGTCAGTTATTGAAGACAAGGAAAATATATATTAAGATCTAAAGCTGTAAATATAACGAATTCTACAAGCTTTTATTGTCAAATTTAACATTTTCTTGTTATATACGTATGCTTGATGTGTCCGTTCTAACTTTGACAAAGTTGGAAGCTATCACTGAATTACGCGTACTTTAAAGTTAATTAAACCTCTTTTACCGTATTCGCAGATTGAAAAAACAAAACACAAAGCAGCAAACAGATGCAACATGTGATTTTATTGTTTATAAGTTGTAAGAAAAAATAACCATACGGTGTCAGTGGGGTTTTAGCCGACTTTTCTGCTGTACCCATACGATGTCTTCGGTAATGAACCAGGCTAGCACTCTAACGTCATATGGTGAATCAAAACTTTGGAAGTTATGGAGCGGAAGGGAAAGCGGACGCCGGACGGACGGAGATGATACCATAATACAGCCCGCTTTTCAAGCTGGGCGTATAAAAGTTAAAGGGATCTTAACGCCCGCAGTCATCTATCCATGTTAAAGATTGTTACAGCAATAACTGGATATAGGAATTGGGGACAACAGCGCATTTAACTCATTCCGTACCACAGCTCATTCCTAGACTCTGCCTCACACATCGTTCTCCGCCTCAGTCCCACAGCCATGGCCTGCCAAATCTACAGCCACTTTTATTACGTAAATTACTAGGTTATTTTTGTTGAATATCAGTTGTTAATGACACTAAAATAAAGTCTGATTTCTGGGCCAGCCAGTCATGTTTTTAGAAATACGGTACGCCGACCACCGAAAAATATAATGGGATTTCAATTTAGATTTTCACAAAAATAAACAAATATAAAAATTCACAGACTAGAAATATACATCAAAAGTTGGAAAAAAACGGGAAAACGCATTTGATTAACAAAAGTAATTTACAAGATGCAACATTGTAGTTGGTATTTAATATTCTAGACTTAGAAGAACGAAATTCTGAGGAAATCTTATTCCAGGGAGATAGCTATTGTTGAGGAAAATTAAATTGTGAATTACAAAGTAAGCTACTCTTGAAATTTTGGTTGAAAACGATGGACCACGGACGAAAAGCGATTTGATAAAACCACCATGAGATCATGATGGTCTAAAAATGTTAAAATGCTTTCAAAAGAAATCTGGTTATATATGTTATTTAGCCTGGTAAACCACATGCTGTGTAACGCTATAAAGAAGACCGACACAGTTTCGATACAAGATTCCTACAATGCTTTAATTATTACCGATCGATGCTGAAAGTCAACAAACAGAGTATTTCAGTCCTTACATAATCACTGGGACACTTCTGTTCTTGTTTTGATATGCTTTCATTGACCTAGAATCAAAACTACAGTACAGCAGTAGTAGTCCAGACAAGCCAATGTGCAAAGAGTTATTCAAGGGCAGTAATCACACAAATTCTAAATACACTAGTGGCAAAACCAGACACCTTGGGCAACATATACGCATACTTTCATTGACCTAACATGAAAACTGTACAAGTAGTAGTCCGCAAAAGATTGTGTAAAGAGACACACATGGCAACTCCAATACACAGCCCACAGCCCAGTCCCCACCCCCCTCTCCAACTTTGTTTCATGGGTATACAGACAGGGCCTATTCTAGGGTCAAAGTTTGGGCACCCATAGAAGGGGGTCTACTATCCCAGCCAATATGGATGCTGCCCCTGGACGCTAGTTGGGGATAGATTGCTGTAGGTGCATAGTGACCATTTTAGAGGGTCAAATTCTACGTTTAAATCTGAAAGGAAAAACACAATTTTCCTTATAATTTGTATACCTTTTATACTTTTTGTGCAGACTTACAGTAAATAAATGTAAATTCTAGAGGTTAAAGTAGTAGTATCATCAATTGGCATTTGTATTGAATGTTGTTTGTAAAAATAAAATGCTAAACTAGATCAAGGCTGTATTGTTAACCAACGTATTAATAATTTCTAATGTAATAGCAATCTTCATTACAATACAACGATAGACTATCAGAACGTAAATGCCGATTGCTGAAGTAAGTTTTTGTGACAGGCATTGCGTGCTACAGAGAGGTGTTTTACAATTGTACCTTTTTCCTCTTGTTGTTGTTGCAATTTTATGGGCAAATAGTTACCTCGTTTTTCAAAATAACAGTGTGTTAGAAGTTAAAGAATGAAAAGATACTTTATTTCTTAGGTACCATCATCAACAGAAAGTGAAATGAGCTTTGCCAAATGTACACACAGGGCGCCAGTGCTCCAGTCTTCATAGCGCTACGGCCCCACCAGCGGTACGGGCAGTAGGGCTTCAGTCGCTTTGCTTTGCGTAGGCCTATTTAGCCTCCATTGTGTGAAGAGTGCCACTCTCCGCGCAGGCAGTAGCCTAGCCGCCAAGCGGGTTTTGAGTTACAACAATACTCGAAAACATTCCGTGCGCTTGGAAGCTCTTAAGTGTGACCACTCGATGACCTTGACCATTGGACCGATCTTCTTCAAATTTTGTTCAGATTGAAACCTTAGAAAAGCGATGATACGTCCCAAGTTTCATGAAATTTGAAAAGGTAATTATATCAAACATGGTAACAAGGTTTTTGGTCCAAAATTTGAACTCCTATGTGACCTTGACCTTTGAGCAGATGTTCGTCAACGGTCATTCAGCTCGCAACCTTAGTATAGAGATCACATATCCCAAGTTTCAGATAATTTAAAGCAACTGTTGTCTGGTTGTTGTCTGGTAACAAGCTTTTTAACCCATGTGTGATCTCTAGGTGACCTTGACCTTTGACCCCATTAACACATGCGGAAAAAAAAATCTATATGGCCTATATGTCCCACATGTGAAATATGGTAATCAGGTTGCTTCAGGTAACTGAGCTATTACAAAAACAAAACATGGCGGCGGCGGATAAAACCAGACAAAACCTTTCAGGGGCTGCTTAATAAGACATACTTACATTCCAGAAACCAGCAGTACTTTGAAGACATGTTGTTTGTCAGAATGTTCACATCCTTGGGCAATATTAATGGCCTTGTCCAAACTGTTTGCAAACTGCTGCAGGTAGATCTCAAAGGGCTGAGTTCCATCAAATGGCACATAAAAGTAAGGGAAAACCCCATGAATGTGCATGCAAGTCTTCTGACCTACAATAACAGATAATACCAATTCTTTGTACAGGCTACACAGTAAACAAGAGTTTAAAAAAATCATAATATGCCCGCATGGATTTAAAATCCATGCAATAGTTCAAGGGTTACGGTTTTGGTAACCACAAATGGCCAGACCGTAATTTACTGTTGGTATGGGACACATGGTCTACTCATAAGCTAGGTATGACAGAAATTTTTTTTACATCCATACTACAGTTCCTGGAAGCCGCAAGTATGGGAGACTGTTTTGGTCACCACAAATAGCCAGAGCCCAAAAGAATGGAGATTTATTAAATGAAGTGTGTTGAAATGTTTTAGGATACAGTAGATTTTAAATTTTGGTTTGCAATAATTTGTGTTGTTTTTCCGAACATTTTTTTTTTCAAAATAAGCAATTAAATTCTTTAACTCTACCCCTTTGACTCACATACCGAATCAGCCTGAAGATGTCTGAAAATAAAGTGTGGAAAACTTATTTGTCGGACAAACGGATGGACAGAGGGCAAAAAGTTTAGTCCTTTCACCTTCGCCAGTAGGGGAACAATAAACCAAACTGAACATATTAAACAGACAAATTCAAGTATTCTCGTTATTTTGGGATTACACTTTCTTGAAAATATGGTAGAAATTCTTCTACCGATTTTGGGGTGACTTAAACTCATAGACAAATTCAACACTAGTATTTGACACTGACAGCGACACATAAATGGTAATTAAACGTAAGGCCTAACTCAACTTGCACAAGCACATGGTGCATTGGCAGCTGTTCTCGAAAGTTGGATAAATTTTACAAACTGAATTGAACCCCTTTGAAGCTAATCGTTCATAAAATAGTGAGGCTTTCTTTTACATTTGTATTTTTGCTTTGATGCTTTGGTTTTAGTATTTAACTTTTTCAAACCCTTTTGGGAATTTTTTTTTTTATTGTAATGTGTTGTCACTTGCATTATGAATAAATGATATGTCCCAAAGAAGGAGCAATTATAGAAAATCGTGAGGATTTTGTGTTTAACTGTTTCCAAGAATCAAGAAGTTGATAAATATCCTTTCAATCCACAAGACTTATTCAATCCATATGTTTTATCAGTCTCAAATATTTCAACTGGATTGTGCTAAGGTGGATTTAATTTCGACATTAAATACAAATAATTTTTAATCATGACATAAGGACCACTTATAAAGAATTAACTTACAATTCTGTTTAAGATACAGCTAGAACAGGATTTTAAAATATCGACTGAAGTGACTTTGGTTAAAGATCCTTATGCAAATTATCAGCTATGTGTAACAACTGGTGCCCAAGTATGTTTGTATGTTCCCTTTGCACTCCCTTCCAATCCAACATGGTGTATTAAAACCTACCAAAAGGGGATGCTCCAAAAATTCGGAAAATAGGCACCTCCTGGATTTGTGCTTGTTTAAAGTCTGAAAAACAGACATCCAAATCACGCAGAGGGGATGCCATATAGTGGTCTGTGCTGAATATCCGCATGGAAAACATTCTAACGTTAAGTGTAGTCTCCATACAGGTTTAGATGGAATCTGAAAATAAAAGTTATTTTATTTTAAAACATACGATATCAAGCATTCTGGAGTATTGCATAAGACCCGTTTTCACAATACGATTTGTCCTACTGACTTGTAGGTTGCGAATACAATAGATGCTTTTAACTTGTAGATACAATTTGTTAACCAATCAAAAGCATCCATTTAAATCGCATGCTACATGTTGGTATGACAAATCGTACAGTGAGAACGGGCCTATAGCAATACATAGTTTTCTACCTGCAGTTCCTTTCTACCAGTTGCATACTTTTTATACAATAATCTACGGTAAAGTCTCCAAAACATCGAGGACAGGCGATGGCAAAATTCAGAATTTTTAGAATGCCATTCGCCGAATTTCAGACAAAGGCCAGTGAGAGTGATTTTAACAGCTTACATGCAAGTTATGGTCCCCTGCTGCGAATATCACACTGTGGCTAACGATGTCATCGGGATTATAGTTTATACCACAGGAGGTGTTACTGTTAGGAATCTGCATGCACTCAAACCTCTAACCGAATGTCCCAAGTTATATTTTACGGTATATACAGAACGGACCCGTCCTTTTAAGTAACTTTTACGAGTGGCGCTCAAGTTGATCTAAGACTGCTAAAAGCCGTTTTCTGTTTGTTTATGTAAATACAAGAAATGTCCCGATCAAGATGAGCTGATTTCCACGGCACAATTGGTAAAAACGGCCAACGATTGGTTGAAGGCAAGGTGAAGGTTCAACATTTGACTGAATATTAATAAGGAGTGAAGTGACACCTGATTTGATTGGCTGCTGCTAGAATTTAGGGCGGGGTGATCAGTAAGACTCTGCCCACAGCAGTTTTGACAGTCGGAAACGATTCAACATGGCGTCGTTTGACTTCGATCAGTTATGGCAGCAAACGACTTTTTTTATGGATTTACTACGTAAAATATGTAAGATTGTATTCTTACTATGACCCATGAAGATAATATAAACAGTATATTTGAGTGAGCTGCTGGTCACAACTCTGATTTAGACGAAAACGATCTAAATCGTTGTAAAAGTTGTACATGTACTTGCAGTTACGCTTACCCAACGGAGATAACTTACGGGTTTATTGAGTGATGAATCGAATAAAATGATAGTTGATACCGGTATGTAAGCGGGCCTGTCGAAAACCAAGGAGAGAAACATAGCCTAATTTAAAAACCCCAAAGTTGCGAAAGACTAAAATTTTGTGATCAATCTATCGATCAGTATCTTATGTCTACCCAATCCTTGACGCTGATTTTGAGGAGTACGTAATAATTAAAAAAAAAATGTTTGTTTTCCTTTTCTTTTCATGTATATTGACATAAGGCGGATTGAGGGATGATGCCTTTCTATTTCTCAATTTTTGCATATTTATTGTCTGATAAATTCTATTAAATACACCTCATTGTATTGTTCATTTCTGAAAATTATCTAGGGCTGAAGCTTGCCTTGTGTGTAACTTTCTTCTGCGTAATGAAAATCACTTTACATGTGATACTGATAGTGATAGTACCGCTTTATTTTTGCGAGAGAGAAAATAGTCATTTGAGAAATCTCAGCTCCTGTGCCTGTAAGTAAAAAGTTCGCCATGTAGGCCTATTAGTTTCCAATAAAGTCTGTACATGTGAAAACCTCGGACGACAGAGGGAAATTCCAATCTGGTGTGAATACATTTATGTATTAAAGTAAACTATAGGCCTATCAGCATGTGAGGGTCAGTTTGTATTAGAATCCAGGGTTAGAATTTCGCTGGGTTTTGCGAGAGTCCAGATAGACTCCTATCACAGGAAGTCACGAGAGTCTAAAGAGTCAAATTGGACTGAAGTTTATAGGAAAATAAAACAAGCTTAAAACAACCAGAATTCGGTTTATTTTTTAGTATTCCGGTTTTATCAAACATAAACATGAACATTACAATAACCAGAGGAAACTTTTTATCTGTAAAATTAAACCATTCAAAACTGAAATAAAATAGCATGACAAAAAAGGCTCCACACAATGACATACTCTGTCCGGAAAAGTAAACTTTTAAAATGTTTTTCATGAAACTGTTTTTCTGTGGCGTCTTGAACACTTCTGAATTTACTAAAATCAATCCGAAGTACACAAACTTTCAGATAAAATTTCTGAAATGTCACATTCACTATCTGATAGATTGGAAATCTCTTGGAGATCAGCTGAGAGATTGACTGTTTACCTTGGTATTTGCCGCGTATTTTGTCAACTTGTTTTCTACACACGACACACTTTGCCATGACAATTTTCTCCTCGCTGTCATCGTAGATAAATTCAAACTTGGGTTTTAAATCTTCTTCCCAAAGCGACAGAGCCTTTTTTTAAATCGGTTTTCCCCGCGAAGCCATGGCCAGTCGTCTCGACGATGAGATAAACAAAAGCATTTCAAGAATTAACTCTGCTTCTGCTGAGTTATTGATGATTGCCCACTCAAATATTTCGCTCACTTTAAACTATAACAAATGATCGAGAGCTATTTATTAATCGTTAGCATTCATCTAAAAAGTATTTCAATGCCGCTAATTTGGAAAAGATGTTTAAGATTTTATTAATGATGTCAATCTTGATGGCAGAGATCGTGCACCGGCGTATTGCGCGGAGTTTGATAATGTATCCTTGTAAAGACTGCTTCGATAGGCCCAAAGATTTCCCGCTGACCAAATCAATCAACGCTTGTGGCTTATCTATATTTAATACATAGTGACTACGGTTTACGGCAGTCGCTAAATGTCCTTCGGGAAGATGTCAACAACGATCGAAGTTAAATTTCGCAATAAGTTCGTCAAAAAATAAAAGTTTTTGATAAAAAAAAAATTATCAGGTATGTTAATTGCGCAAGTCTACGCTGACTCGCGCTTTGGGGATTTCAGGCGAGTCTTTGCGCGAGTAGACTCGCGGACTCGCGTCGAAATTCTAACCATGGAATCTCAAGTCGGCTTATAACTAAAAAGAAATATTTGGCATGGTTGGTACGGTATGATATTTCATGTCTGAAATCGCACTGATAGCCAATTACAACAATGAACCAAACTAAATGACAACACAATATGTACACAGTAAGAGTTTGCTGGTTGGTAGTGATTAGTTTTTTAAGTAGAAGCTTGAAGTCATTATCTACAACTGGAGACAATCACGTAATCCGCATGCTGAAGACTTCACACTGCTTTTAATCCCCGTTCCGTTCGCCACCTTCAGTGCGTGTTTCGTTGCGGGAGGGGGTGGGGTATAATCCATCTGAAAATTGTTGTAATAAAATTTGGGGGTACATTCCCTTAATTTAGTTCATCTCGAATAAATGAAAAAGGAGAAATTAGCGGATTGGCCAGCTAGCTTGACTTCAAGACGATGTTTACAAGACGTAACTAAATACTCGTACCGTATGCAAAATATGGCTTAAAATATTTGATTGTCGGAGAAAAATCAACATATCTGCGACGATATCTGAGAAATATTTGTGTTAGACTGGTTCAAACAATATTTATTTGGCTATAAAACCAAACTGGACAGGTGAACAGGCTAGACGCCTACATTTTTGTTGCATTCCGAATTACTTTTTTTGTTTTATTTTTAAAAGTAAAAGGCACTGACACGGATACTTTATAAATAAAAAAATGAGTACAGGATAAAATCTATGTAATGATTTTCATGAAGTTTGGACCACGGCATCGTTTGTTGTTTTTAACCAGAGTAGAGTGTCAATCTTCGTCATTATGCTAGATCATTAGTTGATTGAAATAATAGGTAACAGGTGAGCACAGTTAAGTTAAATATTGCGCTTAATCCGGATTAACTCTATAAACTGACCTTGAGTAATTCAGATAAAAAATTAAAGCCATGTAATCTGGATTAGTTATTGTTTTGTTATTATCAAGAACAGAATAGACAATGAAGAGCTCTTGGTTGATTGACGTTGAGTAAATTCCTGCTGACAGGGAAACCCTTTAAAAGCTAAGGTGTTGGTGATCAAAGTACATTCGTATCATCGTCTATCATCCATATTTTACTAATCTCAGGGATTCATACACGTCCAATTTACTTACCGATATTCAGTTCGTAAAATTGAGTTTAAAACTGAATTTGGTGTTGAAAAACTCAATATTTTCAGTTTAAAATTTCCTTTTGAAAACTAAAATTTCCAAACTCAATTTGGGCGTGAAAAACTGAATATTGTTTGATTGATATCCACTGCTTATGATGAAAAAATCTAAGTTCAAGGGAAAAGTTAATTTAGAAACCGCCGTCAAACGACCATGGCCGTCATTCTCTTGTTGTTGTTGTTGTTTAGATACTCGTTTTCAGTGTCTTCACAACATGGCTTATTTTGCACTTTGGAAGTCTTTTTAATTACCTAAACATTTCTAAAATAAGCTGATTTTGATGAACTGAGAAATTTTGGGGAGTATTACCCACAATAATCGTAATAATTCGCGACTTGTTATATTTATTCAGAACTTTTGGTCGTATAGAAAAAAAAAGGGGAGACAACTCTTACAACATGAAATTACGATAATAAGTTAGTTACCTCCCCTGAACCATAGTTCTCAAATAGTTCAATTCATTTCTAACTAAATCAATGTGTATTTTTTTATTGTTGCACATGAAGAAGAGATTAGGGATAACTTTGATCTAGGTTTGACTATACATATATATTATTATCATTAGTTTTTGTCAAATCAGATTTTTTTCTTGGAATTCATACTGTCAGGAAAAAAGAAATATTAAATTGGAACTGGTTTGTAACATAGATTTTAACTCAATTTTATTTCTAAAATGGTCGGTAAATTTAAAAAAAACTGAATTTCGCCTTCTAAGAAACTGAATTTTTCAATTTCGGTTTGTAAATTTTGGACTTCTATGAATCCCTGCTAATCTATATATCAAGTGTTCCAATACTATGAATCAACTCCGGCAAATAACTGGCTCAACTTCGAGCTATGACGTTACCACTGAGGTTAGCCGAAAACGTGGACGATACAAGAAATACACGGTCGAAGAGAAGAGAACTATCTTGGCTGAAGAAATCGGATTTCAAACGGTATCCCAGAAATATGTCATTACAGACTCCACCCTGTACACCTGGAGGAAGTGGATGGCAACCAACGGGGACATCAGCAGCGAGAAACTTGGAAAATATAGAAAACATGGATCAGGTTGTGGACTGAGCTACAGTGTAGAGGTGTGTATATTCAGAATATATGATGCTTTGATCATTCAATGATTCCAATGTCAACAATTGATTAAGACTGAGTGTTATTTCGAATCAACGTTACTGAGTTACCTAAATATTTCTGTTCATACCGGAATTTTTTTTATGTATAGTGTCCCATTTACGTCACATAGTTTTAGATGGATATTTTCATTTGATTTATTATTTACACTTTTAGACCGACCAAAAGATCACATCCTGGGTGATGAAACAGAGAGAGCAGCAGCTGCCCGTTTCACAGCAAAGCCTCCAGAGCTATTCGAAGAGTTTGGTAGCAGATGAAAACCCGGACTTCAAGGTTTCTAAAGGCTGGCTCCAGAAATTCATGAAGCGAAACAATCTGTCAACAAGGGGGACCACAATGGCACAGAGGATGCCTGCAGACCTTCTCTGGCGCATCGACGTTTTTCGTAATTACTTGAAAGAGGTAAACAATTTTGTAGCGGTTTTCAATTTATTTACTTATGTTGGCTCATGTCAAATACGATATGGATTTATCAGAATTTATATGGATAAACAGATCACCAAAACTATAACATTTACTTTATATCAGAATTTATATGGATAAACAGATCACCAAAACTATAACATTTACTTTATATTCACAGGTACGTGAGCAGAAAGAGTTTGACCAGGAGATGATCGTCAACATGGACGAAGTACCCAGGTACTTCGACTTCGTACCACGTCAGACGATACACAGGAAGGGAGACAGAGATGTACCAATCATCACCACTGGGGGAGAGAAACGACATTTCACTGCGGTCTTAGCGGTAGCTGCATCCGGCGCCAAACTGCCGCCTATGATAATTTTCAAAGGTTGGTGGGCCCTTACATATTTGCTACACATACTTTTTTTCTGTAATATGTCTTCTTTAAATCTATTATTTTTCCTAAAAACTATTTACGTGTTATAATTGATCATGCGTGTATAATTTCTTTTTTTTTCACAGGTAAGAGGCCGCTGAATTTAACTGTTCCAGATGGATGGATAGTGACTGTTAACCCCACAGCTTGGATGACGGAAGATTTGATGAAAATTTGGTTGACGGATATTTTGAAACCTTACACGCAACGCAGGCCTACACTCCTTGTCATGGACAGCTTTGCCGCCCATACCACAGAGGCAGTGGACGCCCTATGCGAGAAGATCAACTGCACGAAGGCAGTCATCCCTGGAGGCTGTACATCCAAAGTTCAACCATTGGATGTGTGTCTGAACAAACCGTTCAAGGACAGTCGGCCCATATCAATGAGAAGGTAAAATATTTAGCTAATATGCATCTTTTTTTAGCCATTTGTTGTTTCTTTGTCTGTCCTGTTTGAAAATAAGAGATTATCTTCCTAATCTAACCCCCCAATTGGTTGATTTCTTTATAGGTGACAGTCACAGGATCTTCACCAAGTTCAACTACCAAGGAGGATCTCCATGGATGGATAGAAGAAGGTCTGAGAGGTCTATCGAGTGAGCTCGTAGCTAAAAGTTTCGCTGTTACCGGAATTGTCAGCAATGAAGAACATCATCAAGACAACCCTGACATATTTGAGAGTGACACGGAGAGCGAGTTCGAGGGATTTCTACCTGAAGATTTAGGCCTGGACTATGGAGAGGATCCGTTTTTAAGTGAATAATTATGTTTGCTGTAAATCAACTCGTTTAACTGTGTAAATTAAGCACTATTGTATCGTTAATGATACCAAAACAAGAGATCAGTGAACTGATCTTAGCCCACCATAGAACACTATCAGAAAGTGAGGCTGCTTATAAACGGATCGCAAATTTGATATGTGAAATTTATTTCTTCAGTTGGTGGGTGGCTGGACAAGAACAAAGTTTCTTCGGTAGATAATGGCTGTTATCTAAAAAACTCAAAACCAACTTTCTTCAAGGAGGCCGCACATTAACGCTACTTACCGGAGCTATATGTACTTGCACACAGGCCAGTCAGTGATATCGCTTGTTTGAGTCCTGTACACGATTAATATTTACAAAATCCAAAACGATTGTACACGTTACCAAGATGCATTGAGTGTTTGTTTACAAATCAAAAGATAATGTATATCTGTCAAAAATAGCCCGTGAAAAGTGAAGAACGGGCGACGTATCACTCGGCTGATGAGTACAAATTTAAACATGACGAAATTCAGTTTAAAAATTAATGGCAAAAAATGTCCCGATTCGTTCAGAAATTAGTGAACTTATAAAAAAATCTTCACGCACGATTTGATATAAATATATGATTGAATAAAAACATTTCAGTTACTTTATTGGTAAATAGCATTTACAATTGCGAAGTCAGTTGTTGTACATAGCTGCCTGAATGCAAATTCGATCGGCAAAATAGTGATTGTACGTTGCCGTGTATGACACGAGGATTGCAATTTCACTCTGAGGTTTAATAAAGCTCCGATAAATGCCTTTTTTCCACTACTCTGGACTAGGACATTCCAAAATAACGTCCTCAGTGCCAAAAATAGCTTATTTGTCTTTAACTGGGCCATGCTTTTAAAATGCCTGGTAGGGGCCCTGTGATTGACAGCGGGAACTCGCACTAGCTAATTTCACCACCCGATTTTAGCACTTTTTAATCATAGATATTTAAATATCTCACTCACTGTCAGTATATTGGAGACAGGGAAAATATATATTAAGATCTGAAGCTGTAAATATAAGGAATTCCACAAGCTTTTATTGTCAAATTTAACATTTTCTTGATATATACGTATGCTGAAGTGTCCGTTCTCACCTAGACAAGTTGGAAGTTATCAGTGAATTGCGCGTCCGTTAAAGTAAATTAAACCTCTTTAACCGTATTCGAAGATTGACAAAACAAAACACAAAGCAACCAACAGATGCAACATGTGATTTTATTTGTGCATTTTCAAAATCAGTTGAAGTTGTAAGAAAAAATAACCATACGGCGTCAGTGGGGTTTTAGCCGACTTTTCTGCTGTCGCCATAGGCCTACGATGTCTTCGGTAATGAAGCAGGCTAGCACTCTAACGCCAAATGGCGACAGCGGTACCGAATGTGTTAAATGAAAACGTCAATGACGAAAAAAATACATGTTGCAAAAAAGTACATAGTACGCAACGAGGCCAAAGGGTTAACCTGTGTACAAAGTTTTACGAAGATCCTCTCATTACTTTAGGAGAAAAGTGATAAAAAGTAGAAAAACAAAATGGTCGCCTAGCGGCCATTTTGATATGCAAATGAGCAAAAGAAATAAATGTTGCACAACTAGACCATAGGAGGAACGTGCGTGTGAAATTTAAAGAAGATCCGAATAGGACTTCTTCTTGGAATCGCGGTCACAAGAGAGAAAAGCGATAAAAAATAGAAAAACAAAATGGTCGCCTAGCGGCCATTTTAATATGCAAATGAGCAAACAAACTAGATGTTGCACAACTAGACCATAGGAGGAACGTGCGTGTGAAATTTAAAGAAGATCCGACTAGGACTTCTCTTGGAATCGCAGTCACAAGACAGAAAAGCGATAAAAAATAGAAAAACAAAATGGTCGCCTAGCGGCCATTTTAATATGCAAATGAGCTTAGAAAAATAGATGTTGCATAACTAGGCCATATGGGGAACCAATATAAAAACATTTCATCAAGATCGGCCTGGTAGATTTCTAGATTCCGCGATCACAAACTATGTAGGTAAAAGTCATAAAATGGCCGCCAGCGGCCATTTTAATATGCAAATGAGCAAACAAAATAGATGTTGCACAACTAGACCATAAGGGGAACATGTCTGTAAAATTTGATGAAAATCCGACCAGTAGTTCTCTTGGAATCGCGATCACAAGAAAAGTTTACAGACACTGGACGACAGACGACGGACCACGGACAAAAAGCGATTTGATAAGACCACCATGAGATCATGGTGGTCTAAAAATTAACTTATTGTAAGTGTGTGCTATTTGGATACTTTTATGTATATTCCCATTCTTATATGTGTGAAAATAAAACAGCAAATTAAAACTTGCATTATTTGTTCATTACTTAAGGTACGTTCACACTATACAGCGAATTCGGATCGAGATACGAACCGGATTTCGGACAGGTCAGCGTATTCGGTGTGTTGTGTTCACACTGCAACGAATAATCGGCCGATTCTATCAAGTCAGTTCATGATGCAACAACAACACAACTCAACAACAGTTGAGAGCGGTTTGGAAGATGAGATTCGTTTGCTTGAAGTTTTGAGGAAAAGAGACAACTGTTGTCATAATCCTTCAGAAATCATGCGAAAATGTACTTAACTCCATCTCTACACGAAACCGCTCGATAGTTTAATCTCCAAACCACACTATTTTTGATTGCCATGTTTTTCACAGGTCGATTCTGATTGGCCAAAGAGGAAAATCGTGGACGATTTTGATCCCGGACTGAATAAAATGGCTCTGTGAGCCATTTATATTCTTGCTTTCCGAATCCGGTGTCCGTAGCGAATTCGGATCAAGCTAGTGTGAACAAATGTACTGATAAACATTGAAGCCATTTTAGTACGGAAATCGTTTCGGACCCCGAACCGAATTTGGGGTATAGTGTGAACGTACCTTTAACCGTACCATGGTTATTAGTTATTACAGGGGCAAAAAGTTCACAACATGTACATTAAAACGCCGAAATAACAAATAAGAGCCATTGTTTACCCCAGGCGTACTGCTCACATGGAGGCTCACTCTGTAAACGAGGAAACAATTTGTGACGTCACAAAGTGAAACTGTGTCGGCGTTGTTCAGTTACACGCATTCGGGAACTTTCCAAAAGAGGTAGATAAACATTTTACATTAGTAATGTTGGCGATTGTCATTGTAGTCTTTGCCAGCCACGAATGTATTCTAAATTAGCCATCGCGTTGGTATCGAAGGATTCTAATATCATTATCAGTGATGCTCATAGTCATAACGCATTTATCGTTACGGTAGGGTAATGACAATATCATCGGTAACGAACTTAGTTTTTATTAAAAGTTGCCGTGAAAACTATTCACGATTGAAAACCAAAGCCTCATACTATTTAACTGCGAAATAGGAGGTATCTAATCAACATTTACCCAGTCTACTGCATTAAAACAACAACAGCAGCGGGCGTCCGATAGGATTATCGACAGCTCACTCCAGGTGCTTGTTGGCCCAGTGAAATCCCTCGAGATTTTAGAAGACTTTTCGAGGCCTTTTTCATAACCTCGAATTTTTTGGAGTGCTCGATGTTTTGGAGACTTTACCGTAGCAATAATATGACATTTGTCTGCAAGATTATGAGAAGAGAGAACCATTTGTGGTTCAATCTGTCTTGTATAAACCAATGAACTAGGCCAGAAGCCTGCCCGGGGTTGGTTAAAAATAGCCACCACGATCCTCAGTGCAGATAGACAGATAAGTACATGTAGGCCTATATACTAGGTACAGAAGGAGGGGTTAAGACTATCTTGCATACCAGGCCTCTGGCATACCACTATTTGAGGGCAAAGGCCGGGGGAAGCAAGGACATCATTTATTAGGCTATTATTATTGTATTGATAGGGATCCCCTACTTGGAGGGGATACCTTTTGAAATCGTTCTGCTTTTTCTTTATTAGATTCAAAGTGTAAACTTTGAATCTATTGTTTTCATTGTGTTTATAATTTTTTTTTTTTTCTTCCGCGAAGTTGAAAGGTTATTTCTTGAAAACTGAAAATCTCAACGTTATGAAACTTCAGATTCGTTGACAAAACATCCATGGATTATGCATGCGCATATTTTTATTGTTCGCGGCCATCTTGGCACCGCACTAAACCTTCAAAGATCTTCTTCTCCAAAATCAATCAATGGATTCACTTCAAATTTAATACAAAGGTAGGACTTACTTCAGCACATTTTGATTGCAACTTTCAAGTACCTCAGTTGAAAACTCTAGAAGCTCGCTATTGGTCGAAATTTTGACGTAATCACTTAAATTTTCAAAAGTCAATAACTAAAAAACTATTTAATTTAAAGCAACAAAACTTTCTACATCTATAGATTGCATCAATCTGACTAATATTCTAACAAGAGTTTAAGAAACTCATAATACGCCCGCAAGGATAAATTCATTGTAGCACACTATCTTAATATTCAATATTAAAGACATGCTTTAACTCATTCGGTACCAAGCTACTGCCCTAGGCTCTGCCTCACACATCGTTGTCGGCTTCAGCCCCACAGCCATGGCAGCCTTATGCTGTCAAATTTACATAGGAGCATGAATTTCGAAAATATTAAACTATTTTGAAGAGAGGACAGTTTTCAAGAATAGTAAAATAAAGATTGGATTCTGGGGCATCTTCTTGTGTTTTTATTATTGCAGTGCGCCAAACAGAAAATGACATAATTGGGTTCTTATTCAAAGTTTCAAAATAAGACAAACAATTTTTTGAAATAGTAAAATCTGCATAATTTTTTAGCCACGATAAAAATCATGAAAAACCGCATTTGTTTAACAACAACTATATGTAACTGCAAAACTGCATCGTTGTTTTGCTATTTCCGAAGTTTGGTGAACATAAGTCTAAAAACACCGCTCAAATTATAAATTCAAGTGTAGCGGTCTTCATGCGAGAAAACTGACAGGCCGCCATTGTAATGTCAACACTCAACAAGTCAAGGTCATAAATCGATGTTAAATGAAGAAATTCTCATCAAAGGGCTTACCTAATAAAATACGAGGAATATTACAGCAATCTACCAGCATTGACTAGTCTGAAGACAAGTGAAATTCCGTAAAGAAAGATCAGAAAGCACACAGTTTCTATAGATCCATCGGAGATGTTTTTTCAAACCCAAATGTCAAACTGAACATTTCCGTGACGTAAAAATATGGGTCCACTTTCAGAGAAATTTTACAAAAAGGAACGATGAAACGAGAATAACAACTGGAACAAACTATAATCTTTGAACATCTGTGATTCGTTTGAACTGTGTGAAATTTAAAACAAAGGCGAAATAACTAATAACGGCCAAATTACAAAATAGTCTACAGTTCACTCCGACGAGTACTTGCCGCCATGGCTTGTCATTGAATGGCAGGCCCGGTTTATGGATAAGTAGGTCACTCCTCAGTGTGGAAGACTCGGAAGCATGACAGGCACAGTGTTTTCTCGCACTCCATACAGCCGAGTCTGGATTCAGATCTAATGCCGTGTTTTGAACAGTTGGCGCACCTTGATTTCTTCCTTTTCACGGGCCAATGCTGTGTGGATTGAGGGGAAATAGGAAAGCTTGGTAGTCTTCTGCGTCCACTTGTTCCACGGAAATCACCGACGAGCTGCTTTGCTAAAGCAAGTTGGAAATCGAGCATTGACATCTTCTTGACACGCCCACTCTTACTGACAACCACGTGTTGCCCACTCTCCGACATGCAAATATAGGCATTACACTTACATGTGTCCACCAAAAACCACAGCAGGTATTTCCACCATTTGACGGCCCGTCGCCCCAATGGATATATGGCCCTTAGCTGGTCAGCCCGGTCTACCCCGTTCATAAATGTACAATATATGTCAACGATGGTTGGACAGGATATCTCCAAAATTGTGCCATCCCGTTGTTTTCTGTTCATGTTCGTAGTTTCGTTTGGGTTGCAACCAGTACTTAAAAAATTTACTTGCTTCTTGTCATACATGTACCACGACACTGCTAAAACTTCATCTTTCTGGACAACCTTCGCCTCCCCAGTTCGCTTGACACAGCCTTTGGGAAGTTGAGATGCAGGCCAACCTTTCCTGTTTGTTCTCGTTGTTGCACAGCAGTATATCTCCTGAGCGTAAAGATATTGTAATAGACCAACACTGCTAAAATAGTTATCCAGTACTACCATATGGCCTTTCCCTCGAATATTAGCTGTCATGTCTTTCACCACCCGGCTGGTCATACCACTTTCCACATTTCCTTCCACCTTCCCAATATAACCTTGGAAATTAGAGATGTACCCGTTGGGCGCGTCGGCAAGCTCCCAGATTTTTATTCCAAATTTTACGGGCTTAGCTGGCATGTATTGGCGAAAACCTAATCTCCCACGGAATGCGACCATCGCCTCGTCTACAGTACATTCTCTATGAATTCCGTAATTGGCCTGAAAATTCTGTAAAACTTCGTCCAGCACGGGTCTTACATGTGCCAATTTATCGTGGCCGTCCTGTCCGCGGGTTGGGTTGTTGGTTGTGTCACTACAGTGAAGATATTTGGATAACAGTTCAAATCGACGTCGGGGAAGTATAGACTTAATTGGGGTAAAATTTAGGAAGGGATCTTGGCTCCAATAACTTTTATAGTTAGGCATGTCGACCACCGCCATCAACATAACGATTCCTACATATGCCTGTATTTCTGTCGATGTTGTCGGTGTCCACTGCTTGTCGGGATTTTGTAATATCAGTTTCTCGGCATATGTATTAGTCTCATTTGCTAATTTGTCAAAAAGACAAGTGGGGAAAAAACTTAAGAAAAAAATCTAGTTCTTTCTTTTCACTGTTCAGTATAAACTTACAGCCGGTCTCCGCTTGAAAGTCAAGTTTGTTGACATCTCTCAGCTGTCCGGTCCATTTCGATATGCTCGTTGCCGGGCCGGCCGGTAGATCGACAGGGAGCTTATGGCGAGAAAGCGGCAACAAATCATCCAAACAACAGTCCGAATCCGTGTCGGAAATGTCGCTGTCAGGGGGTGTAGAGGCGGGAGAAATTGATATATCCGAGCCAGAATCATAATTATATGAGCAAGAATAGTTTTGTGCTATGTCCTCACCAGTGAATCCTAAAAATTCCCCAGAACCACTGTCGTCCGAATCGTCCATCGTGCAAATACGGCAAAGTAAAATTTTACAACATATTTTTTTTTCTAGGTTTCGCGCAGAACTTCCATATTAGGTACATAAAAACATTCCGCAAAGAACAAGGACACATAAAACAAAGGATTTTATTGGTTAATTTCATTGTATATACAAGAATTTGAGAGCTAACAGGAGCCAATTGAAATGGACGCCATTTGGCGTCAGTGGGGAACAGGCAGCTTGTACAGTGTCGCCATTTGGCGTCTACGGTCCTGAGGCAGGCTTTCACAGCGACGCCATATGGCGTCTGTGGTACCGAATGAGTTAAACAGAATTTTGGCTGGTAGAATCTTTCAGTCACCTAAATAAGACTGGGGCTTGGTGAATTTTAGTATTTGACAGATCACATACCTATAAGCTGCTACCTATATCTGAAAGCTGTACCAAAGCTACATGCAAAAGTGTCTACACTACATATAGGCATACAACCGCAATTTCATTTAATTACAGATTAAACAAATTACAATAGAAAGAAGGTCGCAACTCATTTGGTCATCTTGGTTATCAAAAAAGTTGTTTGGAAATAACTAAGCTATTCTGTGAAACCACAGACAGAATAACAGCCATTTCCTCAATTACTGAATGTCTAAAGGCTGGGTGACTGTTTTTGGTCAACACATATAGCGAGACTCCAATTTACTTTTAGTACTAGACACACCGTCTACTCATAAGATAGTTATAACTGAAAAAAATTGATAATCCATGCAATAAGTACCGAGATACTCAATGCTAAAAGGCTGGTGACTATTCTGGTCGCCACAGATATAGAGATCCCAATTCAATTTTGGTACAGGATACATCGTCTAATCATAAGCTTCATATATTACAAGAAAACAAGAGATCCCTTAAAGGGATCTTAACGCCCGCGTTCATCTATTCATATTAAATTGATTGATTGATTGTTTGGTGTTTTACGCTGCGCTCAAGATTATTTCACTTACAGCAATAACTGGATATAGGAATTGGGGCCTACATAATAAATCTTATTACAGGGAGATAACTATTGTTGAGGAAAATTAAATTGTGAATTGCAAAATTAAGCTCCCCTTGAAATTTTGGATGAAAACAACATTGCCACCTGGAAGCCATCTTCAATATGCTAATGAAATGATAATGTACGGTGCACAGCTAGAACTTAGAGGGATGATGTGTGTCATGTTTGGTTAAGATCAGGTCAGTAGTTTTCTTGGAATAATGATAATAAGTTTCATTTTCAAATTTGGTTAAAAAACAACATTGCTTCCTGGCGGCCATATTTAAAAAGCAAATGAGATGAAAATGTAGGGTGCACAACTAGATCAGAGGGAGATAATGTCGGCCAAGTTTGGTCAAAATCAGACCAGTATTTTCTTGGAATAGAAGTAACGAAAAAACAATATCGCCCTCCTGGCGGCCATATTGAATATGCTAATGAGATCAAAATGAACGGTGTATAACTAGACCATAGGGTGATAATGTATGTTGATTTTGATTAATGTCAGGTAGTTTTCTTGGAACAAAGATAAAGAAAAAAATCATCGCACCCTGGCGGCCATATTGAATATGCAAATGAGATGAAAATGTACAGTACACAACATGGCTATAGGGAGATAATGTGAGCCAAGTTTGGTGAAAATCGGATTGGTAGTTTTCTTGGAAAAAAGTAACAAAAAAAAATATATTGCCCCTGACAGCCATATTGAATATGCAAATGAGATGAAAATGTATGGTGCACAACTAGACCATAGGGTGATGTATGTTCAGTTTGATTAAGATTGGACTGATAGTTTTATTGGAATAAAGGTAACTACCGAAAGTTTTCTTGCAATAAACGAAAAAAAAAACATCTCCCCCTGGCGGCCATATTGAATATGCAAATGAGATGAAAATGTACGGCGCACAACTACACCATAGGGTGAGATGATGTATGTTAAGTTTGATTAAGATTGGACAGATAGTTTTCTTGGAACAAAGATAAAGAAAAAAAACATCGCCCCCTGGCGGCCATATTGAATATGCAAATGAGATGAAAATGTACAGTACACAACATGGCTATAGGGAGATAATGTGAGCCAAGTTTGGTGAAAATCGGATTGGTAGTTTTCTTGGAAAAAAGTAACAAAAAAAAACATCTCCCCCTGGCGGCCATATTGAATATGCAAATGAGATGAAAATGTACGGTGCACAACTAGACCAAAGGGTGAGATGATGTATGTTAAGTTTGATTAGGATTGGACAGGTAGTTTTCTTGGAATAAAGGTAACAAAAAAAAAACAACATCGCCCCCTGGTGGCCATATTGAATATGCAAATGAGATGAAACTGTAGGATGCACAACTAGATTATATGGAGATAATGTCAGCCAAGTTTGGCGAAAATCGGACTAGTAGTTTCCTTGAAATAAAGGTAACAAAAAAAAACAATATCGCCCCCTGGTGGCCATATTGAATATGCAAAATGAGATGAAAATGTACGGTGCACAACTAGACCGTAGGGTGATGATGTACGTTGAGTTTGATTAAGATTGGACTGATAGTTTTCTTGGAATAAAGGTAACAAGCAAAAGTTTTCTTGCAATAAACGTAACAAAGAAAAACAACATCTCCCCCTGGCGGCCATATTGATTATGCAAATGAGATGAAAATGTACGATGCACAACTAGACCACAGGGTGATGATGTATGTTAAGTTTGATTAAGATTTGACATGTAGTTTTCTTGGAATAAAGGTAACTAAGAAGAACAACATCGCCCCCTGGTGGCCATATTGAATATGCAAATGAGATGAAACTGTACGATGCACAACTAGACTATATGGAGATAATGTCAGCCAAGTTTGATGAAAATCGGACTAGTAGTTTCCTTGGAATAAAGGTAACAAAAAAAAAACAATATCACCCCCTGGTGGCCATATTGAATATGCAAATGAGATGAAAATGTACGGTGTACAACTAGACCGTAGAGTGATGATGCATGTTGAGTTTGATTAAGATTGGACTAATAGTTTTCTTGGAATAAAGGTAACTACCGAAAGTTTTCTTGCAATAAACATAACAAAGAAAAAAAACATCTCCCCCTGGCGGCCATATTGTTTATGCAAATGAGATGAAAATGTACGGTGCACAACTAGACCATAGGGTGATGATGTATGTTAAGTTTGATAAAGATTGGACAGGTAGTTTTCTTGAAATAAAGGTAACAAAGAAAAAACAACATCGCCCCCTGGCGGCCATATTGAATATGCAAATGAGATGAAAATGTAGGATGCACAACTAGACTATATGGAGATAATGTCAGCCAAGTTTGGTGAAAATCGGTCAGGTAGTTTTCTTGAAATAAAGGTAACAAAAAAAAACAATATCGCCCCCTGGTGGCCACATTGAATATGCAAATGAGATGAAAACGTACGGTGCACAACTAGACCATAGGGTGATGCTGTATGTTAAGTTTGATTAAGATTGGACTAGTAGTTTTCTTGGAATAAAGGTAACAAGCAAAAAGTTAACGGACGGACGACGGACGACTGACGACGGACGACGGACCACGGAAAAGCGATTTGAATACCCCACCATCAGAATGATGGCGGGCTAAAAAATTATAATCCATGAAATAATTACGGAGTAACTCAATGCCAAAAGGCTGGTGACTGCTTTGGTCGCCGCAAATATCAACACTCCAACTTCATTTTGGTACAGAACACACCATCTACTCATAAACCAGTTATAACTAAAAAAACAAGAGATCAGTGAACTGATCTTAGCCCACCATAGAACACTATCAGAAAGTGAGGCTGCTTATAAACGGATCGCAAATTTGATATGTGAAATTTATTTCTTCAGTTGGTGGGTGGCTGGACAAGAACAAAGTTTCTTCGGTAGATAATGGCTGTTATCTAAAAAACTCAAAACCAACTTTCTTCAAGGAGGCCGCACATTAACGCTACTTACCGGAGCTATATGTACTTGCACACAGGCCAGTCAGTGATATCGCTTGTTTGAGTCCTGTACACAATTAATATTTACAAAATCCAAAACGATTGTACACGTTACCAAGATGCATTGAGTGTTTGTTTACAAATCAAAAGATAATGTATATCTGTCAAAAATAGCCCGTGAAAAGTGAAGAACGGGCGACGTATCACTCGTCTGATAAGTAAAAATTTAAACATGACGAAAGTCAGTTTAAAAATTAATGGCAAAAAATGTCCCGATTCGTTCAGAAATTAGTGAACTTATAAAAAAATCTTCATGCACGATTTGATATAAATATATGATTGAATAAAAACATTTCAGTTACTTTATTGGTAAATAACATTTACAATTGCGAAGTCAGATGTTGTACATAGCTGCCTGAATGCAAATTCGATCGGCAAAATAGTGATTGTACGTTGCCGTGTATTTCATTTCATTTTGAAATATTCCTTCCTTTCAAATTCCGAAAAATACAATATGGATCTTCTTAAGTGTCTTAGGAAACACTCTCCTTTAAAAATTTTTATTATTGTTACATTTTTGGAAAGAATTTAGGCGTTTAAAATCCAAATTCGAGAAGGTCATTTTACCGACTTCGAACAAGCCGTGACGGCCGGCAACATGCATAGATAATATTAAGTTCTGTTTCTTATAGTGGCCCTTGGAAATCTGAAAGGGGTCGATTTTGATACGTTTTAAAATGACACGAGGATTGCAATTTCACTCTGAGGTTTAATAAAGCTCCGATAAATGCCTTTTTTCCACTACTCTGGACTAGGAAATTCCAAAATAACGTCTTCAGTGCCAAAAATAGCTTATTTGTCTTTAACTGGGCCATGCTTTTAAAATGCCTGGTAGGGGCCCTGTGATTGACAGCGGGAACTCGCACTAGCTAATTTCACCACCCGATTTTAGCACTTTTTAATCATAGATATTTAAATATCTCACTTACTGTCAGTATATTGGAGACAGGGAAAATATATATTAAGATCTGAAGCTGTAAATATAAGGAATTCCACAAGCTTTTATTGTCAAATTTAACATTTTCTTGATATATACGTATGCTTCAAGTGTCCGTTCTCACCTAGACAAGTTGGAAGTTATCAGTGAATTGCGCGTCCGTTAAAGTAAATTAAACCTCTTTAACCGTATTCGAAGATTGACAAAACAAAACACAAAGCAACCAACAGATGCAACATGTGATTTTATTTGTGCATTTTCAAAATCAGTTGAAGTTGTAAGAAAAAATAACCATACAACGTCAGTGGGGTTTTAGCCGACTTTTCTGCTTTCGCCATAGGCCTACGATGTCTTCGGTAATGAAGCAGGCTAGCACTCTAACGCCAAATGGCGACAGCGGTACAGAATGTGTTAAATGAAAACGTCAACGACCCAAAAAAATACATGTTGCATAACTTGACCATATGAGGAAGCAACACAAATAACAATTCATCAAGATCCGCCTGGTAGTTTTGTTGAGTCCGCGATCACAAACTATGTAGATAGAAATCACTGAAAAAGCTACCGGCCGCCATTTTGAATATGCAAATGAGCAGCGAGTGCATAACAAGGCCATAGGGTTAACCTGCGTATAACATTTTATGAACATCCTTTCATTACTTTAGAACAGTGATAAAAAAATAATGGCCAGTGGTCGCCATTTTGAATATGCAAATGAGCAAAAAAGTGCATAGTGCGCAACGAGACCATAGGGCTAACATGCGTAAATTAGTTTACGAAAATCCTAACCTTTCTTTACTTTAGGAGAAAAGTGACAAAAAGAAGAAAAACAAAATGGTCGCCCGGCGGCCATTTTAATATGCAAATGAGCAAAAAAGTACATAGTACGCAACGAGGCCATAGGGTTAACCTGCGTACAAAGTTTTACGAAGATCCTCTCATTACTTTAGGAGAAAAGTGATAAAAAGTATAAAAACAAAATGGTCGCCTAGCGGCCATTTTGATATGCAAATGAGCAAAAGAAATAAATGTTGCACAACTAGACCATAGGAGAAACGTGCGTGTGAAATTTAAAGAAGATCCGAATAGGACTTCTTCTTGGAATCGCGGTCACAAGAGAGAAAAGCGATAAAAAAATAGAAAGACAAAATGGTCGCCTAGCGGCCATTTTAATATGCAAATGAGCTTAGAAAAATAGATGTTGCACAACTAGACCATATGGGGAACCAATACAAAAACATTTCATCAAGATTGGCCTGATGGATTTCTAGATTCCGCGATCACAAACTATGTAGGTAAAAGTCATAAAATGGCCGCCAGCGGCCATTTTAATATGCAAATGAGCAAACAAAATAGATGTTGCACAACTAGACCATAAGGAGAACATGTCTGTAAAATTTGATGAAAATCCGACCAGTAGTTCTCTTGGAATCGCGATCACAAGAAAAGTTTACAGACACCGGACGACAGACGACTGACGACGGACGACGGACGACAGACGACGGACGACAGACGACGGACGACGGACCACGGACAAAAAGCGATTTGATAAGACCACCATGAGATCATGGTGGTCTAAAAATTTAAATCCATCAAATAGTTCCAGAGTAACTCAATGCCAAAAGGCTGCTGACTGTTTTGGTCGCCGCAAATATCAAGACTCCAACTTAATTTTGGTACAAAACACACCATCTACTCATAAGCCAGTTATAACTAAAAAAAATTTCAAAATCCATGCAATAGTTCTGGGTTTACTGAATGTCAAAAGGCTGGTGACCGTTTTGGTCGCCGCAAATATCAAGACCCCAATTTAAATTTGGTACAGAACACACCATCTATTCATAACCTAGCAGGGCTTCATAGAAGTCCAAAATTTACGAACCGAAATTGAAAAATTCAGTTTTTTATAAGGCGAAATTCAGTTTTTTTTTAAATTTACCGACCATTTTAGGGTTAAAATTGAGTTAAAATCTATGTTACAAACCAGTTCCAATTTAATATTTCTTTTTTCCTGAATGTATGAATTCCATGAAAAAAATCAGGTTTGACAAAAAACTAATGATAATAATGTACATGTAATGTCAAACCTAGATCAAAGTTATCCCTAATCTCTTCTTCATGTGCAACAATATATATAAAAAACGCAATGATTTAGTTAGAAATGAATTGAACTATTTGAGAACTATGGTTCACGGGAGGTAACTAACTATCGTAATTTCATGTTGTAAGACACTAGTTGTCTCCCCTTTAATTTTCTATACGACCTAAAACAGCTGAATAAATATAACAAGTCGCGAATTATTACGATTATTGTTGGTAATACTCCTAGTTCAACAAAATCAGCTTATTTTAGAAATGTTTAGGTAATTAAAAAGACTTCCAAATTGCAAAATAAGCCATGTTGTGGAGACACTGAAAACAAGGTTGTATGTTTCTCAGTATTTAAACAACAACAACAAGAGAATGACGGCCATGGTCGTTTGAGGGCGGTTTCTAAATAAACTTTTCCCTTGAACTTAAGATTTTTTCATCATAAACAGTGGATATCAATCGAACAATATTCAGTTTTTCACGCCCAAATTGAGTTTAGAAATTTTAGTTTTCAAAAGGAGATTTTAAACTGAAAATATTGAGTTTTTTAACACCAAATTCAGTTTTAAACTCAATTTTACGAACCGAATATCGGTAAGTAAATTGGACGTGTATGAATCCCTGCCTAGTTAAAATGGAAAAAAAAATTAAATCCATCGAGTATTTTCAGAGTTATAAGTGCCAAAAGGCCGGTCCGTCTAAAGACTCAAATGAAACGAAATCTGCTCAAATGAAAGCAAGTGCACTCAAATGAAACGATATTCGCTCAAATGAAAGTAAATATACCGAAAAAAACTGATATAACTATAACTTGTAAGTTGCTAATTCAATCATAACACGAAGGAAAGTCCAGGGTTAGGTGATTATATAAAAATATCCCAAAAGGTTGCTCAAATGAAAGACTGCGATCGCCAAGTTGACCGCCATTACATGTCCAAGAAGGGTATTTCGAAATATAAAATACAAGAGGCACCCAAAGGCAGAATTACTTATATTATGATATTATACGACCATATCTGCTTGTGTAGAGAAGAATTTTTTTTTAAAAATTGATGTTTTTTATCTCTCATTTTGTAAAACAAAACTACAATCGGCAAATGTCCGCCATTTTGTTTTTGTCGCCGTTAGACTACGGTGGTAGATTGGGGCCTACATAAAAAAATCTTATTCCAGGGAGATAACTATTGTTGAGCAAAATTAAATTCATCCTCGGATACCCAGGGTTAAATCCTCAACAAGCTCACAGGGTTCTTAGTGTTTTCCCCTCATCAAATTCCATGACTTTCTAAGGACAAATTCCATGACTTTTCCATGACTATTTACTAATAAATCCAGTGTAAACTGGATTTGAGGTAACTGTTTTACATAAATTACAACGCTTTACAGAAAAGTGTGTGTTTTGTTTAGCAAAAACTGTAACGAGCGGAGCTATTCTGGAGACTCAGTTCTCATCAACGACAAAACAAATTACTATTGTTTAAAACAAAATTAGAACATTTATTGTGTATTGAAGTAAACACTTCCTATAAACAAACATAAATTACACCAAATATTGGCAGACCAAGGAACAATTTGTCATATCCTTAACTGTAAGTGGGCTGTTCAAACCTGAAACACATTACAGAAAAAAAGTAAATTGAAATTCAACAAAAAAAAATAACAAATTGACAAACTATTCATTCATTTTGGTAAATGAGATCTATTTTTCTAATATTCAAGCTACTGACATTGGGATATGTTAGTGTTTAAACTGATAATGTTGTTTAATCAACAGATTAAAAACTCTTCATTTCATTATCCTGAAGCCATGACCCCCACCCCCCAAAACAGAAAAAAATTAAAGTTGAAAAAAAAATCTACAGTCTTTAAGCCATGATCAAGTTACAAACAAAAAAACACCCCCAAAAAAAAATCCCCCCCCCCCCCCAAAAAAAAATCAAAGTTAGAAAAAAATCGAAGATAAAAAAATTTAAAAAATCTACAGTCTTTAACTTTTTAATTAATCAACTTGCATCCATGCTTTTCAAATTCCAAACAAACAGCGTGCTACACATTAATATATGAAAGCAAGCATACAAATTACAATAGTTAGGCCTAAGAGGCTAAGTAATAAGTAATAACGTCAGATCTTGGCTAAAAATTTCAAAAATAAGTTTCGGAGTCTATACCTGTCAAATTAGTATCTGGAGTAGTGAATGTCGACGGAGATTCTTAATCCTTATCGCCGTCCTCCTCTGAAACATCGACACCGGCATAGATACCGGAGACTTTTCGCCGAGTGTGTGTTTCTTGCTGGCCATGTGGCTTTTGACAGCGGCCTCGCCCATGTTCGAAATGTCGAAGTTTTTCCGACAAATTTTGCATCTTGTCTCTCTAGTACCCGTTGCTCGTTCTATCCATTGTCTGTATTTGTCGTTCGAAAGCCACGACGACTGAAAGGAACACTTCCCGGGCATGTTAAACGTTAAACAGCTCTCGATATGGACCTTTTGGACAGCACGCCATGTTACACTTGAAATTACCGTAAGTCAAGTACCAGTTATCTCCCCCTAAG
Organism: Lepidochitona cinerea; assembly: GCA_963971465.1. Classification (NCBI taxonomy): domain Eukaryota; kingdom Metazoa; phylum Mollusca; class Polyplacophora; order Chitonida; family Tonicellidae; genus Lepidochitona; species Lepidochitona cinerea. The sequence continues at coordinate 58,732,657 of OZ020551.1, read as the reverse complement.
GAGAATTTCGAGCGCGGACAAGGAAATGCCGGTCTCAGAAATTATGTTTACGCGATTTCAATCGCATAAACATAATTTTTGAGACCCGTTACGTACAGCAAGAAAATATTGAATCACTTCATATATAAATGTTTTAATTCATTTTTTTTATTTTTCAATGACCGCTAAAATTATTCAATGACCTGATAAACAAAATTCCATGACTTTTCCAGGCCTGGAAGACAATTTCAAATTCCATGACTTTTCCAGGATTTTCCATGACGCTACGAACCCTGAGCTCACCTTTTACCCCTGGGACAACTGAGAGTGAAAGCCTCGTTTTCTGGGAACGCCCATTTACTGTCGGACCAATCAAAAGTTCTCTTATAAACGTTGTAACTCTTCAGTTTGGAGACACGTTTATCGAATTGAAGTGTAAACCGAAACGTTGTCCATCTTTGTTTTGGACGCTGCATAGATGCTTACGTAACGCGGATTCTGATTGGTGAAATTTCCGCCACAGTTTTGTGGCGGAACCAATCAAAGTCAACATGCATATTAAATTAGAAACGACGGATCTGCTTCCACTTGTCCCACGGGTAAAGTGAGCGTGAGCGTAAGTTTTTATCGTGGGTTCCGACGATGAATTAAATTGTGAATTGCAAAGTAAGGTCCCCTTGAAATTTTGGTTGAAAACAACATTGCCACCTGGTAGCCATCTTCAATATGCTAATGAGATGATAATGTACGGTGCACAGCTAGAACTTAGGGGGTTGATGTGTGTCATGTTTGGTTAAGATCAGGTCGTTTTCTTGGAATAATGATAATAAGTTTCATTTTCAAATTTGGTTCAAAAACAACATTGCTTCCTGGCGGCCATATTTAATAAGCAAACAAGATGAAAATGTAGGGTGCACAACTAGATCATAGGGAGATAATGTGGGCCAAGTTTGGTCAAAAAGATACTTTGAAGTACAAGCTAAAACATAGGCGAGCCACTTTTTCAAAAATCAATCATGAGTCCTTGTAATTTAAAAAAATTCACTCACATGTGGACAACAACAAACCGCCATTTTGGTTACTAGATGGCTCTTCACGAATGCTGTATTTTGAACTATTATATTAAAATAATAACAAAATGCCAGCTAAATCTAATTGAGCCACTTACTGAAAGAAGCAAACGTCTTACCAAAAATCTCCAATAAAGGGCTGATCGATCTTTGAAACATTATTAAAACAGTGGGTATTTTGGAGCTGTGTATTCTTTATAAGTTGACAACCATGTGTTTTAGCTTTTGAAATCCTTACGCCAAGTTTTCAAAATTGCTTCGACGTAACTTCGTCAAAATTGCCTTTCTATGCTTCACAAAATAATATATCTACTTCTGTATTACTTTAAAGACTCGCTTTGTAAATTAAATTTGCTTTAAGACTGCATTATACTTTGATTTGTGTGCACCGAACACGGCACTATTTTACACTTCGTAACAGTTTCCCTATGACTGTAAATTGGTGTGGCGGGGAACTGTATGTCAACCACTGATCGTTTGTTTTTAGATCAGTGATGTCAACAAACACGTTGTTTCATTCAGATTTCGTAAAATAGTAAGTTTTTGAAACAATTATTTTGTCCAGATTTACTGCTTATGTGCTGTTGCGGTATTATAGAGTGACATGGTCGTAATCGCACCCAAATTAGGGATACAGAGGGTGTTTAATACACTGGCCCGGTTTGACAGCTGTCGTGAGGGCAAGACAATGGAACTTGCATTCGCCAAGGACCAGCAAAGAAAAGACAACTCTTGTACCAGAACAGATGACGAGTGACATTTTGGTTGAGAATTTCGAAACATTGTTTCTCATTGTTTCGCTGATCCGTCTACACATACTGACGTCACAAAAAGTTGAAAAATAACATTGTATCTTTTTAACTTGTTTGTTTTGCAGGGTTGGAATAGTACACAGGTTGGGGAAATGTGCCGAACGGGAGTCCACTCCTCAACGGGAGTAACACTCCGGAACGAGCTATAGACCGCACTCTTGATCGGGAGTAGGGTGGGTGAAAAAACCAAAACACGCCGCCGTTCTCCTCAACCCCTACCGTAATGCACGCTTTGCAGAGCAACAACAACGCAGTAGACTTCAAGCTTTGCCTCCGTGTGTTTTTTTCTTTAAAATTATTTATCGTCACATGCGCTGACCACTTCAAAGAATTTCACACAAACTGCAAAAAGTGAATTCGCCATTTTCAACAAGCCAAAGCAGCGTCAAAATAAATGTTTACCTTAGCCATTGATGTTTCAAATTAAAGACTGGTGTCTGTAGTGTTGCATGCTTCCCACGTGGTGACAGTCCGTCGTTCACCCAAGTCACTGACTCGGACGCGCAAATTTCAGGTCTTTAAATATTGCCAGTCGGCGCGATTATACGGTGGTCATTAGTGACCATCGATGCATTTTTATTCTGCACACATCGCTTTTAATTCATTTTAAAACTGTTTGATAATAAAAATCTTTTTTATTTACTTCATGCACTAAAACAGTTTATTTGTTAATTGTGTATTTAATTTGAATCGTAAATTTTAGATGGCAGCACATTTACAAGACTTTTTGCATCTCTTCCTGTTATTTGTCATAAGGCGTGTTTTCCGTAAACTGAGTGAATGTGTCGGATGACGTCAGAATTTATTCATATCCGAGAGGTCAAAGGTCAACTGTAGCAAAATCCGTCAGTTCAAAGGGCATTCAGCTCACATATGACCTTTGAACTGACGGATTTTGCTACAGTTGACCTTTGACCTCTCGGATATGAATAAATTCTGACGTCATCCGACACATTCACTCAGTTTACGGAAAACACGCCTTATGACAAATAACACGAAGAGATGCAAAAAGTCTTGTAAATGTGCTGCCATCTAAAATTTACGATTCAAATTAAATACACAATTAACAAATAAACTGTTTTAGTGCATGAAGTAAATAAAAAAGATTTTTATTATCAAACAGTTTTAAAATGAATTAAAAACGATGTGTGCAGAATAAAAATGCATCGATGGTCACTAATGACCACCGTATAATCGCGCCGACTGGCAATATTTAAAGACCTGAAATTTGCGCGTCCGAGTCAGTGACTTGGGTGAACGACGGACTGTCACCACGTGGGAAGCATGCGACACTACAGACACCAGTCTTTAATTTGAAACATCAATGGCTAAGGTACCGTATTTTCACGCAAATAACCCGCGGGTTATACGTAAAAAAAGTGTTGTGAAATACGCCCTGCGGGTTATAGTCGTGTGCGGGTTATATGTGCATTGCTGCATATTTTGGTGAGAATAGGCGTGATTATATTACCAAATTGATTACAAAAGTTAATTTCTAAACAATAAATTACTTTCATTCTTCTCTTTTCTTTTTACAACGATCGTATTGTATGAATATTTTCATCATTGTTTTCAACTTTTCGCGTTTTATTCTATAGACCTACAGAGTAGGCCTACTACTGTACTAGTACAACACGGCCGTAGTGTAGAAGCGGCAACAACGTCCGTTACGGAGCTGCTACATTTATGTCATGCGGTCAAAGATTGTGGGGAAAACTAAAGTTTTTTTCTCACGAGTACAATATTCCCGATGTAAAAAGATGGTTATTGAAAATGATCACGAGGAAATAAAGTTTTAATGACGGAAATCTTGTTTGTTATACATGGAGCTACAGAATGCCCAAGTATGAACGGAACGGTCTACTTAATAATAGGGGTGATGGCTCAGTCCAAATTAGAAAACCATAAGAATTAAATTCACGGAGTACGGCGTATAACAACCCATTCGATCAATGGAATTTAGATTAAATTTTTATAGCTAGTATGATTAAAAGCCCAACCGTACCTTTTTATCAAAATTTAAAAAGAAAAAAGCAGTTTGAACTTTACTCTACTTGACACGACTTGAGATCAACTCCGTCGACTTCGAAGTCAAACTCAAAGTTTCGTCAGGGACAGATTATTAAAAATAATTCCCTTATATTGGAACAAACTTGGATTCTCCTTTACAAAAACATCAATTATGGAAAATATTTTTTAATAAAATAATTAAAAATGTACAAGTAATCGCTAATTTGAACAGTTTTTTTTCTCTCTCTCTTCCTATTTACGCCTTTCCTTTACGTAGTGTGACAGCGTGATCCGGCTTTGTAAAACCTTACACCTCAAAAATGTGTGATTTTCCTCGCTGACGGGACTGTAACAACAAACTTGTTTGGATTTAAAATGGCAGCAGACTTTATCACCATAATATTCTTATGATTATGTAATTTTACGTCATACTATGGAGATATTATGATCAAAACGGATTGCCAGGCTGTCTCCCGGTAACTCTTTACGGCCGTAGTGTATCACACTGTATGTACAATGTAGGCTAGCCTACGTAATGTAAACGACATGCCGGTAAGTCTGTTTACCAACATAGCCGCTCGCCGCGGGTTATACCCGTGTGCGGCTTATCTGAACATTTTTTTTCCCGAAAACGTAATTTCTGCATTGTGCGGCTTATACGAGGGGGCGGGTTATTTGCGTGAAAATACGGTAAACATTTATTTTGACGCTGCTTTGGCTTGTTGAAAATGGCGAATTCACTTTTTGCAGTTTGTGTGAAATTCTTTGAAGTGGTCAGCGCATGTGACGATAAATAATTTTAAAGAAAAAAACACACGGAGGCAAAGCTTGAAGTCTACTGCGTTGTTGTTGCTCTGCAAAGCGTGCATTACGGTAGGGGTTGAGGAGAACGGCGGCGTGTTTTTTTTTTTTCACCCACCCTACTCCCGATCAAGAGTGCGGTCTATAGCTCGTTCCGGAGTGTTACTCCCGTTGAGGAGTGGACTCCCGTTCGGCACATTTCCCCAACCTGAGTACATGTACGGTGGCTATAACTCATTGTTAAAATCTCACATGAAAGTCCTACCAATCTATAGTAGGCACTCCAACCTCTAAAGGCGCATCCTTCGTGCGCATATGAAATAACATGTGACACTTCCGGTTTTGAACTAGCTGGATTCTGCTTATCCTTGAATAAAAATTAATTTACGAAACTGAAAATAGCACACGTTTACAGGGCAATGTGAACACACTACAACAACAACATCAGTTCTTCGGACTAAACTGATTTTCATTTACCAAAACATTCATCAATTTCTAAATACCTATTCCAATGCAGTCCACGTTATCTGAGGACAAGAATGTATTTCTTCATGCCGCATTTAGCCGCTTACACAGACGATAGCATTAGTGTAAAAACAACGAAATATCATATTTAAACTTCCCTGCTAACGTTCTCCTTCTGTCGCCGTCATTTCCATTTTATCTATAGGTCACGTGGTTTTATATTAGGGGCCGTCTCAACGTCTCTAATTATATTGTAGCAAACATGTTCAGAAATCTGAATCAGAACCAATTGGATAGTTGTAATGGCCCCTAAGTAATTGTTACCTCCCTTTGAACTTTTCTTAAAAGTTAGCCACCAGATGGCGTTTCCGAATTGCTGTACGAGAGAGCTCTGACATCCATTTTTTATCTGCAGAGCAAGTGAGTGACCCACATTTATTTGTTTAGCCGTAATAGCTATTTGGCTTTGTTTTTTTTATTTCCAAATTTTTATATGAAATAAAGAGCACATGATTTACGTATATGTTGCTTAAAATTACTGATAAAGTACATTGTCCATTTCGTTGTTGGAGTGCCTATCTATAGGCCTATAGATCGAATAAATTAAGAAATGAATGGAAGTGAATTAAAAAGAATGGTTTTCCTCGATGCGTTCTTAATAAATCAAAACAAAATATGTGTAGTACCAGTACTGAGAAATTACAAGATGACCAATACACCCGTTGACAGTTTCAATCTGCGCATGCTCACAACCCGTTGCAGAGTTGTCGTTCTTGAAATGCGAGTAAAAAATTTTATGATGGCTTTAACATGTGGTGTCATCGGTTGTTCGTCGGGTGCTTACTGGCTAAACAAATGGAAAAATGAATTGTGTGAATCGTGCGGATGTCTGCGAAAGGAATTTTCTTGCGAGTGCAAACCGCCATTTAGGTCAGAAAACTTTGTAATTTGGTTTAATGAGGACTGTAAATTAATAGATACGTAACAACAACAACTTCAACAAAAAAGCCCACGCCGTACCTTCTACAGTGTTTACTTTAGGATTATTATACGGAGCTTCGTTTGGTTGTGATTTATCTAATGTCTGGGATATAGGATAAATAAAGAACTTTCCCAATGCTTATTACTTCCTCCGAGAGAGCAGTACATAGAGAATTTGTATTTACATATGACATAAAAAGATATTGTAATGACACTAACAGTAACTGCGTCATTGTTTTTCTCTATCGCCTTTTTTTTTGTCCCTCCACGAAAGTGGCAGGGCAACTTGGAAATCCACTCTGTGTGTTGGTCTGTCACTGTCAGTCCCGGTTTCTTGTGAAGCCTGAAGGCAATATCCTTAGAACCCCAATGTTCAGCCCTTTCAACTAGAAATACCTCGGTCCAAATTCCATAAAAATCCTAACATAGCCTTTCCCCTGCGAATTAAGTGTACATTTGCGACTTGCAAAAGATTAAAAGTAGTTTAAAAAATCGGGATCAGTGCACAACCAGTCTATCTTGATAGACTAGCAACAGTGACTAAACACGGCTTTTGACTATCAAAATAATGATGATTAAAACTATTTTATTTAAGAATTGTATGATTTGTCTGAATGAAATATAACGTTATCTTCTTAATTAGATGACTGGTGGTACATATGACTACAACATTTTAGGATTACCCAGCTTGTTTCATTTTACAATAGGCTTTACACATTTCCCACAACAAAAAAAGACCCTGAGAAAAGGATGAGGTGGCGACAACTTATCAACCGTCAGAAAAAAAACAAGCTATGGGAACCCTCAAAGGATACAAGGGTTTGCAGTCTCCATTTCATTGATGGGGAACCCTCCCTGCAAAATCCATATCCAACATTACACCTGGGGTACAGGGATTTTGAGGATAGAGTTCGACGAATCTTATGCTTCCAAAATTCTACAGAGCAGAAAAAGCAAATTGATTTGTCTGAAACTGAAATTTCAGCTGTGCCATCATGTGACCCACCCATTGAATCCTTGCCTGGATGTTTTCCTTGGTACATGTGGCTTTTAGCAATTACAATTTGTGTAGTATGGCATGCCAGGAGTCTTGACAACAAAGTTCGCCGACTCACAAATGAAGTAAACAGACTGAAATCCGAGATTCTTAAGTTAAAATCACAGAATTACACAAAGACAGTGTTAAAAACCGATTCCAGTGTAAGGTTTCATACTGGTTTAAAAACCAGGACTCTTTTCCAAAAGCTTCACGATTTTATAATGCCACTTGTCAATCGAAGATGGACAGGTGTGCTATCAGTGCATAGAAACATTCGAAGATGTAATTCTCGATTTGGCCCAAACAGAAAACTTTTGTCGTCACACGAATTTCTTCTTACATTAATGAAATTGCGCTTAGGGTTACTTAACAAAGATTTGGCATTCCGTTTCAACATTTCCGAAACTCTTGTATCTCGAATTTTCTTATCCTGGCTCCGAGCAACTAAAACAGCCCTTAGTACTTTGGTTCATTTTCCAGAAAAGGATGAAATAGCTGCAACAAAGCCAGATCGGTACAAACATCTTCCTGACTTGCACTCACTCATTGACTGTACCGAACTGTTCATAGAGACACCCAAAGATCTTAGATTACAGGGGGCAACATGGAGTGATTACTAACACCACAACACCATCAAAATTCTTGTTGCATGTTCTCCGAACAGTGCTATTACGTTTGTGTCTCCTGCCTACACTGGTAGAATTTCTGATAAGGCTTTAACTTTAAAGTGTCAGTTCCTGGAAAAACTTCCTGCATATTCAATGGTGATGGCTGACAAGGGGTTTAATATTGCGGATGATTGTGCTGCCAGAAGCCTTTCTCTTCACATTCCACCCGGAAGGAGAGGGCAATCACAAATGACCAGTGCTTCTGTGAAGAAGACAAAGAAGATTGCCAACCTGCGCATTCTGATAGAGCAGGTCATTGGACGATTGAAATCTTTTCGTATCTTAAAACATGAACTTCCCATCTCTTTAATTTCACATATTGATGATATAATTACTGTTTGTTCAGCGTTGTGCAATCTCAATGACCCTATTTACAAGTCGTAATGTGTACCTCAATCTTTGAATGATTGAGAAGCCTGCCCCTGGAATAATTAATGTTCAGTTGTCAGTTGATAGCGCACCAATTTCTTTGATGAAGGTTTTATTGTGCCTGACTTGCCAAGTTCAATGTGTCTGATTTTCTTGTTTTTTCTCAGGCAGTTGTTTTTTACAGACAAGTATAAAAAAAAACATAAAATAAAGTTTCATTGTTTGAATAACTGTACAGATATTTCAATGCAAGCCTATGAGGCCATAATGTGGGATGGTTGTTAGGCACCGACGCAAGGTCCTGGGTTCCTCCCACAATCAACCTGGTATAAATATAAAACACCAAACAATCAACGCGGGCAGTGGTCACAAAGATAACAGAACTTTGGATTCATTGGTCGGTGTTTTACTCAAGATTATTTTATTTATATGGTGGCAAAAAGAAGTTTAATCAGACAGAGCTCATTTTAACATATAAAGTACATTTTAACCCCAAAAATACGCAAACATAAAGTTGTAAAAACTAGGCTTTAAGGATTTTATGGATTTGTTATTTTATTGCTCTGTTGAATTTTGGAAGCATAAGATTTGCCAGACTTTTTTCTTCTATATTCTGCTAACAAATTGTCGAAGTCGAAGGCAGTGTAGAAGTCTGATTGGTGGTCTTAGGCAGCTTGGTCTTTGGCGATCAATCTGGCAGAAACAACCAATCTGGCTTCTACAATGCAACTATAAAAATCAAAAAATGAAACCATTAATCCCATGTACCATACTGTAGGTATGTTGAGCTATATTTATTTGTTCATAAATTCAAGGGATTTAAATTGGTTTTAAGCCACAAACCATTGACTAATCTCAGGCAACTGGATTAGACAGGTTAACATATGTTAATTATTGTTTACAAGATACAGTAAATTTGCAGCGTTTTAGAATTATTAAAACAACCTTTCCAAGAAATGAAGGGGGGGGGGGGGGGGGGGCGCAGTACAAAAGGTGGGATCACGTTCAGCTAAGAGTACTTTACATATCTAGAGAAAAGTTTTTCTTTTTCATCCGATTGACCTTTGTGGGATGGATGCCAGGTACCACCGGAAGGACAGTCAAGGTTGTGGGTTTATTCTGGGCAACGCCGCCATACAATTGAAAATATTTTCAGCAAATTGTAAAATAAATGTCAAATTTATGCTTCACTGAGAGCAGCAGAACATGCAACACAAAACCAATCAACACTGATGGATGGTTTGTGTTCAGCTGAAATGCCGGAGCACGGGAAATGTATCCATGTGGAACATTTATCACAGCAAACGGATTCCTCCATGAAGCATTCTGGATTCTCCAGGCACACCTTAGCACACACTCCACAAAGTACTTCCTGTACTGATGACGGAGCACTTGCTTCCTCTTCACTCAATAATGGTTTTATGAGCTTGGGCAAAATAAACATATTCCAAAACCAACACAACTGATGTAACAAATGTGCAAAAAAACTTTCATCAAAGAGCACTCTGACATTTAAGGATCCATGCAACGTGTAAATAAATAGGTCGCAATATTGCCTACTCAAAACCCCCATCTGTCCTTGAATTTGTGTATAATATTGGTGAGACTTTTTTATGAGAAGCTTACCATCGATGCTTTGAATATAAGGGACATTTTCTGTTGTGGGTACTTGTTCCTTAATTGTCTCAGGGCATTTAATTTCACACAACCCCTCGCCACAACATGTACAACACACTAGCAGGTCAGGACTTGCTGCAACAAATGGTTTTGGAGAATAAACAAACATTCCACAGTTAGAATTTTTAAAAATTTTGTGACAACAGCGCATGGCTTTATGATAAGCTGTTTTAGCATGGGATTCAAGAGAAAGTCCATGTTTCATGGCCTTTGTTTGTACAGGGGAAGTGTGGCCCATTACCAAATTGATCAACGAGGAAGGATCTGTGTTCTTGTTGGACTGCAGTGTACGTGTCCTCGTTAATATGCGATGAAAGTTACTAGCTGTCAGTCGCCCTTTCCTCTGTTCTCTCCAAATATCTGATAGTGATTGTTGTTCGGTTGCTGTACTAAGACTAACAATTTCTGTATCTGATAACTTGATGTTTCTCAAAAATTGTTCTTTAGCTTTTTCATAGTCGAGTTCTTGATGGTTTATGTCAGACGAAATCTCCATAAGAGAAGCAGGTATTTTTAATTTTTCTGCCTTTCTTTGCTTTTTTTCTAATAATGAAACGAAGCAGGAATTTGGAACTTCCTTTTTTAAGATGTTATAAAGTTCAAGCCTTTGTTGAGTTGTATCTTGAAACTTTTTTTCCTGTGCTTGATTTAGAGGTGTGAATCTTCTTTTCGTAATAATTTTTTCTCTTTCCTGGGTCATACAAAGACTTGAAGAGTATTTATTTTTTTTCCATATTGCCTCTGCACACCTAAGCGGTTCAACACTTGCCTTTATAGGGACATTCCATTGGCAAAGTTGACTTGTTCCAGACGGCTTAGTTAAACCGGTCTTTACTGCATATTCTACACGAAATAGAACTCCGGCAATGTGGTTGCAGGTGCCAAACATGCCTGCAGTGCATGTGCAATATGCACTAATTATTTGACCACCTGGCTCTCTATCAGAATCTTTTCTTACAGCTACCCATACCTCATAAGCTTTATTTCTCACCGCCTGAGAGGGGGTTACTTTGGTTTTAAGGAAACAGACTGGACTGTCAGCACTAATGTTATGAAATTTAATGGCTTTCACCCATCCACATGAGAAGTATCGATACGCTTTTCCTTCTTTGTACTCGTTCAGCAATCGATTTAATAAATCAGTGTCGCTATCTTTATTTAAGTAGGAAGCAATGTCAGTGATATACAGTGATGGCCATTCTGCAATGCTTGTCTGTTCATCCTTCCAACTGATGAGGTTCATAGGGTCTGGAAGAATTTGGTCATTAAATTGTAATTTAAGCTTATACTCCTTTGTCAATCTGTACTCTGCAAATTCAGCCGTTTGGTTGGTATCTACATTTTCCTCCCACGCACAGAAACATCTAAAATAACAATGCAATGAATTTTAGATGATATACATTACAGTAAAATAAATAAGTTTATGATCCGTTCAAAGTGAAACCTATAACCACAGCTTCAATGGGTTGAAATTTGCCTGAATGGCTTCATGTTTGATATTATATGACCATGTTGAATTTAATGTGTTTTCAAGCTAATTTAATATAGGTGTGTGTCCCAAGTGAAATTTGAGCTTGATGCTAAAAACTTTTTTATACGGCAGCATACAATAGATTCACAGCCACACCTGTACTTGATATTTAAATTCATTTGACGTATAAATCTGACAGCCCATAAATGAGCATTTAATTAAGACCCAATTTCAAAAATCAATTTTTTTTTTAGACCTGATGCCTTGTGGATAGGCTAATGTCTTCAATTTCAAAGTCAAACAGAGCATAAAATCTATTTCATTTAATTGATAAAGTACAGCTCAAATTAAAATAAATACAGCAATCCAATAGTAAAACTTTGAATTAACCTTTCTTGTGCTGTTGTCACTTATGACTATGTTATTAAGTTGTGGCTCACCTGTGAAATGGTTGCAACTACAATAAACCCCGACAATTTACATGCCCCAATCTTAAAATTGGACGTTTTCTTTAATTGAATTACAAGTTTTCTTAAATTGAATTGCACTTGTGAGTTAAAATCACAACTTAAACTTGAAGAGATTTCATGAAAAAGGGATGTTTAAGACCGATTTAGTATACCGATATCTGCAGGGATTCATAGAAGTCCAAAATTTACGAACCGAAATTGAAAAATTCAGTTTTTTAGAAGGTGAAATTCAGTTTTTTTTTAAATTTACCGACCATTTTAGGGTTAAAATTGAGTTAAAATCTATGTTACAAACCAGTTCCAATTTAATATTTCTTTTTTCATGAAAGTATGAATTCCAAGAAAAAAAACAGGTTTGACAAAAAACTAATGATAATAATATATATGTAATGTCAAACCTAGATCAAAGTTATCCCTTCTTCATGTGTAACAGTAAGAAAATACACAATGATTTACTTTACAAATAAATGGAACTATTTGAGAACTATGGTTCAGGGGAGGTAACTAACATATTTCATGTTGTAAGACATTAAAAAAAAAAAAAAAAAGTTGTCTCCCCTTTTATTTTCTATACGGCCAAAAACAGCTGAATAAATATGACAAGTCTCGAATTATTCCGATTATTGTGGGTAATACTCCCCAAAATTTCTCAGTTCATCAAAATAAGCTTAGTTTAGAAATGTTTAGGCAATTAAAAAGACTTTCAAAGTGCAAAATAAGCCATGTTGTGGAGACACTGAAAATCAGTATTTAAACAACAACAACAAGAGAATGACGGCCATGGTCGTTTGACGGCGGTTTCTAAATAAACTTTTCCCTTGAACATGGATTTTTTCATCATAAACAGTGGATATCAATCAAGCAATATTCAGTTTTTCACGCCCAAATTGAGTTTGGAAATTTTAGTTTTCAAAAGGAAATTTTAAACTGAAAATATTGAGTTTTTCAACACCAAATTCAGTTTTAAACTCAATTTTACGAACCGAATATCGGTAAGTAAATTGGACGTGTATGAATCCCTGATCTGTAGCTTATTGACAGTCGAGTGTTGTTGTTGCAGCATATATGTGCAAGATGTTACCAACCTTGCAGCCAATTCTTCAAAGCTCCCATCAACTGATTTGCTCCGTACCGCAAGAAAAACCTTCAACGCCTGTTCTGACCATAACTTGAACTTTGCCAGAGTCATATCGTTGAGGTTATCCATTATTTATGACAACCGTCAAGTTTCAAACACTGCCGTTTCCGTTGATTGCGCGCCACTACAAATTTTCTTGCTCGTTCATCCGGGTTCTTCTTTCTCGCGACTCCAAACTGTTTATCGGTGTATTCAGATAACCAATTCCAATTCAGGAATCAAAACAAAAAACAAATTCGAAAATAGATAGCAATTCTTTTAAAATCAGTTTCTTGTAGAAACATCAAATATCAATATGTGTATAATATTTGTATTCACAATGTTAATACGCTTGGGGATAAAGCTTTGGTTAATAAAAAAGGACTGTTTTACATATTTTACTCTGAACTCACTTTAACTTGATTAGTATCAGCAATGTCCGAGTTCCAAACTTTTTCCAAACTTTATGAGCAAAGTAGGTGTGCTGCACAACAGCAATATGCTTTGGCTATAGGGTTTGGATATTTCCAACTATATAAGGTCCCAAATTATGTCATTTTGAAGCCTTGAAGAAATAAACAAAAGCCCTAACTTTTGCGATGGTTGCCTTGGTGAAATCAAACTACATAGAAACAATTAAAGCTGCTAAAGCAGTTTCCGGGGTCCAAGCGGAAGTCGTTTAGTTGTTTGCTTACATCTGCAGACAATGACGGTCAAATATGTCAAGATTTGGTTTAATCCGATTTGTACTTTTTGAGATAATGCCCGAAAAAGAAACATCACAAAATCACAATAATATATTAAGGGGAGTTAATTCTTTCGTCTTCCAGTCTTGACACACTGGATCATCTCCCTTGTGTTTGGCCATAGATAATGCACCAAACAGACATCAAAGGACATCTCTATACAGCTTATCAGTTAATGTACTCAATAGCCTCAACTGTGGCCAGCTGGTCATGACGGGCCATAAATCTTGAGGCAATAACTGCCTGACTGAAGAACTAATAGCCTAAAAAAACATAAGATCGGTTAAGAAATCTGTTTTATTTATTACATATTCGAACAAGTAAAGCGATTTAGCATATTGTGATACATTTTTCATTTCTGTAAGTGCATTAGAAGTAAAGATACAAATAAATTAGCTAAAAGCCTAATTACCGAACTAATGAACTTTAAAATAAGTAATCGCGTTCTTTTAATATAGCACTACTTATATATCAAGTTTCAAGTAGATATGTCTTAGCATTACAAAGTAAGAGACATTTATACGTTTTTTGACCTTATGTTAATTTTGACCTATGGCGAGCTCCCTAGAAATTGATCTCATCAAAATCGTTTCCGAATTAGATTTTAGTTCCATACCCGCACTACATAAAAATCCAAGTTTGACATATGTAGGTCCAGTGGTTTCAGAGAAGAAGTCGTTCAAATATTGCATGTTTTTTGGACGAAAATCAAAGATGGCCGCCATACCATGTGACCTATGACGTCATACTTGTTTCGTTTGCATCCCTAGTCCATAGCAGTCTTACATGTAAAGTTTGAGTTTTATCTGACGAATACTTTTTGAGATATTGTCCGGCAAAGAACTCCAGAAAATAATAATAATAAGAACCCTTACAAAAATAATAGGGTTCCAAGCCATTGCTTGGACCCCTAATAACTATTTATTGTTTTACTGCAGAAATGTGATATGATTGGGATAATTGCAGCATTATTTTTTAGAACAAATTCTAATTTGAAGTTAAATCATTGTAAATTTAGGATTTAAATGATTCAGATCAAGATTAGCAACAATGTTTTCAAAATGTTGCATATTCTGTTGCCCAAAACTTCGAACTACAGTGAGAACGCTTGCTACCAGCCTACATTACTACTCTGCCATGGTTAAGAGTCGGCTGATTTGGCTTTAATCTTTTTGAAAAAAGCTTGGAATTTTTCAAGTTGGAAAATTGGCATGTATATGGATACATTTCAATGAAACAAAAATTTGATTTATTTTAAACACTTGAAATAGTAGTTGGGACAGGGACTGAGCGCTCGTTGTCGGCCCTGGCTCATCAAGAGTTGTCTTTTCTTAGATGGTCCTTGGTGAATGCAAGTTCCATTGTCTTGCGTCGTGAGGCTCACAACCAAGGAGTATAGATGGACTGGAGAGGGCATGACGTCACAATTCAGATGCCGGTCGCGAAGGTGTCCGCCATCTTTGTCTACGCAAAACAAACCGTAGCCAAGTTCACTTAACGTGTATAACACGGTTCGTTATTTTTCAAAATAATGCCTTCGTGTGCAGCATATGGCTGTACAAATAGGCCAGGCAGTAAGAAAAAGCATGCTGTTACCTTCCATCGGTAAATATAAAGTCAAAGTTTGGCATATAATTAAAAAATCCATTATTTATTACCAATTAAAATACAAACAGCATTCACAGTATGGGGCGCGTAAACCCAATAAGGCATTAATTATCAATAGAACAAAAAATGATTCTAATACAGAATTTCCAGACAACCTGTCTGTCCTTAGGTTATATGTAGACTTTATGTCAGAAAAAACCAGGATACTTAATTTAAATTAAGTCTAAGGGTCTATGCCTACCTTAAGTTAAAAGTTGAATTAAAAAAGAAACAACAACATTACAACACTGCTTTCAGAACTGTCTTTTTCATTCATTTTTTTTTTTAAAGAATTTGACAGTATTTTTTATACGCCCGACTTAAAAAAAGTCGGTCGTATTATGGTATCACCAGCGCCGTCCGTCCGTCTGTCCGTCCGTCCGGCCGTCCGTCCCGATTCCCTTCCGCTCCATAACTTGAAGAGTTTTGATCTAATCTTTACAATTCTTTCACAACATATACCTTGTGGGTAGAAGGTGTGTCATGAACCATTTATGACATCGTTGATTGCATAATGTGGCTTCTACATTGGATTATGTAGTATTCTCTCTTAGTCTATATCTTCATTCCCTTCCGCTCCATAACTTGAAGAGTTTTGATCCGATCTTGACAATTTGTTTTACAACATATACTCTAGGGGTAGAAGGTGTGTCATGAACCATTAAGAACATTGTCCATTGCATAATATGGCTTCTACATTGGATTATGTAATATTCTGTCTTAGTCTTTATCTTCGTTCCCTTTCGCTCAATAACTTGAAGAGTTTTGATCCGATCTTGACAATTTGTTTTACAACATATACTCTAGGGGTAGAAGGTGTGTCATGAACCATTAAGAACATTGTCCATTGCATAATATGGCTTCTACATTGGATTATGTAATATTCTGTCTTAGTCTTTATCTTCGTTCCCTTTCGCTCCATAACTTGAAGAGTTTTGATCCGATCTTTACAATTTTTTTTACAACATATAGTTTAGGGGTAGAAGGTGTGTCATGAACCATTTAGGACATTGTCGATTGCATAATATGACTTCTACATTGGATTATGTAATATTCTGTCTTAGTCTATATCTTACTCCCTAACTTGAAGAGTTTTGATCCGATCTTGACAATTCTTTCAGAGTATGTACCTTATGGGCAGACGGTGTGTCCGGTACCATTTCTGACTTCACCCGTTGCATAATATGGCAGCCCTATCGGATTATGTAATATTCCCTTTCGGCTCCAGAGCTTCTAAAGTTTTGATCTGATCTTGACGATTCTTTCAGAGTATATACCTTATGGGCAGCCGGTGCTTCACGTACCATTTCTGACATCACCTGTTGCATAATATGGCAGCCCTATCGGATTATGTTATATTCCCTTTCGGCTCCAGAACTTCTTTCGTTTTGATATAATCTCTTCAATTCTTTTAGAGTATATATACAGGTATACATGTAGGTAGATGATGATGATATTATAGGTAGATGATGTGTCGCATACCAAATTTGATTTGGGTACACATATTTCTTGTCTGTTTTCAAGAGCTTTTTTATCAGAAATGTGTACCTGATGTTTAATATATATATATATTAATATATATCAATACCTTTTTTAGTACACTTGGTCCAGAGTTATACTGGAAGCCAATTAATTTATACATTCTGAGACTGTTTTCCTGGATAGTTTAATGTGCGCTATAATAACAAAAAAAGATCATTTTCCCACTTTATTACCCATCTGGTATTTATCACAGTGGCTGTTTAAATAGAGATAAGGGGACAATGAATGACATCCACTGAAGTGGGCACAGAAGGTTTGTATATTTACACACCATAGTATCAGTGGTCAGCCTGAAGATTGTTTGCCAAGTCCAATAGAACAGTGTCCCAGTCAAAACTGTTAAAATTCAAGAATTGTAAGCTATTGTATTGAGATTGCTCCTTCCCAGTTATGGAACATAACAGCAATGTCAAAACAGCCACAATATTTCAGTTTTTGCAATTAAAATGTGATTGAAATTACCTGAACAGATAATATATGTGTACTATAATGTACTGGTATTTAGTTGCAGCTTCATCAAATTCAGAAAAAGAAAAACTTCTTATGTGAACAAGAAATTCGAATTGATGGAATTAAAACAAATGTTATATTAAATGTAAAGTTGTTAATCGTAGCGGTTCGACTTTGCCACGGCGGGCGTATTTTGAGTTTACTAAAACTCTTGTTTTCTTTTTTCAATGAACAATTTTTTTTTCAAAACAATCAAAACAGCACAAACTATTTAATTTTAAAGAATTACAGCAAATTTTTAAATCAACACTTTTTTTTCCAAAACCTCTAATTTTTAAATACTGTTTAACTAAATTAAGACTCTCTTTAAATGTGGGTTCCATAATAGTAAAAGTTAAAACACAAATAGCAAAGGCTTCACCACGTTGTAGAAAATTGGAAACACGAGCTTTTCCAATTTTCTACAACGTGGTGAAGCCAAGGTGGTGTTATTTGTGTTTTACTACTCTCATTTTTTTCTTAAAACAAAAACAGCTGTGAACAGGAATACTTTTTCAAAACCAACAAAACAATCATAACTTTTTTTTATAGCAACAGTAGAAAAACTGCACAAAACATTAATTTCAAAGAATTACAGCAATTTTTTTTTTAAAGTGGCATGAGCTGCCAAAATGTTGATATTTTGACGTTAAAGCAGAATGTTGAAATTATTGGCTATTTTTCTCAAGAAGTATAATTCAGAAGCTTTTTAGTACTTCTAGTCTCGAAAATGTACGATAAAGTATTGTTTTTTAACTAACTTTGGCTTAGAATGAATGAATGGTCGTCCCGGTTATTTAAATTTTGTTTACATTTCGAACACGTTTTCGGTTCGTACAGGACACATACTGTATGGATTTTCCTTATTTTAACGCCAATCATTTAGTTTTTCGATGGTCTTCAAAGCCTCCTACTGTCGTGACGATCATAAATTATGAAAAAAGTGTGAAATTTGGCAGCTCATGCCACTTTAAATAAAAACATTTTTTTAAACAAAAACAGCTATGAACATTAATACTTTTTCAAAACCAAAACATCAATCATCATGCATAATCACACTTTGCTTGATCCTTGTCATATGCTTAAGCTTGTGCGGAACACTTTAGCAGATAAAAGTTCCTTATGTATTGACCAAGACCTTATCAAATGGGAATATTGTAACCAATCAGGGTTGCGTTGTCCACCAATTGTTATCAACCGGGTGGCACTAATTGTTACCACGTAGGTTATACAAATTGCGATCCCGATGGTTATCTGTTGATTGTGACAATCAAGCCTCATCGACTAATAGTCACACGTCCGGGTTGCCAGTTGTCACCAAGGGTCCTATCGCATGAGCCGGGAAGCTAACTATAATCTTGACCACTTGGGACCTCAGAATAAATGACGCAAGTCCATATGTAACGACAATAGTTTATATACAAATGCACTCAGGATTATTTACATAGGCACATAAGTAATTACATACAATAACTGACACTGGGTAGGGCTTATTAGTTAGCTACTATTGGCATAATAGAACTCTTAACGTCCAGCTCCTACCCTTTACAGACTCTCTTCCTCTCATTATCTATCCATGATTTAAATTCTCTTTTATATACTTGACATAGCTTGGTCAGGTTTGATTACTTGGACATGTTCTAATACTGAACCAAACATGTTCCTCTTAATACAATAGTGATCTACTCTAGAATTAATAAACAATAAGGAAAGATTAATTGTGGACAGTCTGACAACTTGTGTTATAGCATCCTATCTATTAGGGACCACTGCTGGGATGACATTGTCACCTACTGTGATTACTACTTTCTAGTCTATTACACATATAATATTAGATAATCTTTAAACTACATACAATTTGATAGGTAATTCATTTACAATTCCTAATGTTGTCTAACAGCTTGGTAACAATATATTCTTTCCCTTCACAAATTACAACAATGTGAAGGTTTACATCTAGGGAATAAACTTCGTCCAGCTCACATTGATTGGTTAAAAAAAAAATGTCTGTTAAACTAGCTGCTCAGGTTTTGAGCGAGTCAGTGGCAACTTCCCTGGAATTCTGTTTAAACGAGGAGTTTCCAGAGTTTGCCAAATGCCAATCCACCATTCAATTCATTCGAGTATTTGACAAGCTTTTTGATATTCTGAACTCCAGAAACCTTCATTCTTTTGGCTGGAAACGCCCACTCCAGAGACAAAACTGTAATGAAGTAATGTCATTACTATCTGAAACAAAAAAGATATATGGTCATTAAAAGAATCCATAAATGGCCAATCAATTTTGTTAGGAAATAGAAAGACTGGATTTTTAAGGCTTTTACTCTGTATTGATAGTGTAACTGGATTATACAATGAGCTTGTTTTGTCTGAAAAATATGGGATGGGAATGCTACAAGGTCTAGGCCACTACTGTTGACTTATAACTCTATTAAATGCAAATTGTATTTCTAAGTGCTATAATTATTAGCTCTCACCTGACCATGTAGACGATATTCGATATACTATAGCTCACAGGCACTTTCATCAGATGATATTTGTAGGTCCACTAGTATATATAATATTATATAATATACTAGTGGACCTACTAATATCATCTGATGAAAGTGCTTGTGCTATAGCTGTCAGAAGAGAAATGTCAAACTCAAAGAGTGTCAAAATAAATCAATTTGGTTTTCAATCATTTAAATGTGACTTGTTAAGTTTTTGGTGTAAGTGTAAAGGGGTGGGGAAATTAATAAACACATTTCTCTCAGCTTTTGACAGTTTATTATTGGAGAACGGATGACAAGAGTTGCAACATATGACAGCAGCAACCACAAAAACAACAAACCTGCAATGTATAAAATAAAAACAATTTGTCAGTAACAGTCCACCATAACCCGATTTATATGAAAAAGTATTTCGTAAGAAATCGATAAGTAATCTGGACACAACTGACCCTAGATGACATAAGTATATCAAACTACCAAGATCTATCTTATAAATAATAAGGTAATCCTCATGATATGCTCTACATCTCTACAGCATTATATAATGCATTGGCATTACTGTGAATATCTCACAATAGCAGTCTAGCAACCTTGAACACTATTCGCAACAACAAATGTCTAAGCCTTTTTTATGAAATTAAACTATCTAACTTGTAAAAACAGTAGGAAAATGGAACATGTGAACGGTGTGATTAATTATCTAACTAAAATGTATAGCTATTTATCAACATAAATAATATAGTTTGATATCAACAATGAACTAAATAAAGGTTGGGTATTTATGAGAAAGCTCATATGTAACAAAGTATAGGTTGACGTTGCCAAGTTTAAACTATGCATTGCCATGATTAAACATGCTTTGCCATGATTACATATACGTTGTCATGATTAAACATGCGTTGCCATGATTACAAATACGTTGCCATGATTACAAATACGTTGCCAGCATAATCATGCGTAGCCCGGTTTAAAATGCTAGAAAAATATACAAACAAAAGCGTAATGCATGTGCCTGGCTTTCTGCACTAGGGATGCTAATGAACCTTGAAATCGAACAGTAACAAAAGATAATGTATGTTGTTATTTGTCAGGACACATGGTTTTGCTCATCGCTGCTAGTAAATCATGCTACACAACATCATACAGCTTACAGGGATACAATTCCTACAGTGAGTGTTCTGTTAACGTCTAAAATAGCACAAAATTTACAAAATATAAAAGTAACGTATAAAAAAATGCTTGTACATTGATATCGATCAGCAAATCAAACAGTATTGTCATTGGGCACACACTTGTTGACATGTATTTTAACCAATGCTAATAATGTACATTTTACATGACAAAACATATCTAGCAATTTTACAAAATACCAACGTTAATATTGCCTATCTGCATCGCGGTGCATGAAAAGATACCATAAGCAACAATTCTACATGGTTATTTATAAAGTGAGTACTCACATGGTTAACCAGAAAAATGATCATCTTGATTGAATTACATTGGAGTGTCGAGCTGTCAAAAATGGCGATAAGAGGATGACAGGAGGGAAGCGGATGCTTACCAAAGTGATTAAATTACCAAAAAAAAATAGCTCCTCGCCAAACAAGTTTGAAAGAAAATAAAATGACCGCTGTTGGACATATTATGTATGGAAAATGGTTAACAATGTTAAACAAAAACATTTTAAGAACAAAATGGCCATCGATCAGTACTAAAACATAAACAAGTTAAACCTAGAGTGACAGTTCGAGTGACAGTTGTTTGTAACAATACGCGAAGTTTCGGTAACTATTTTGCACACGGCACCAACTCAATTGTACTCTCTAATTTACATCGCTAAAGACTATATGCGCTCCCTTACATAAGATTTCCATCTACTCACCGTGATTCAGCTCCTATTATGTGTATGGAACGCTGACTAGCGAAGAAAAATTAGAATCTACAGTTCTACCTTGTTGTCTTTACTTCCTGTCAACCCCCAGTGTCTCCTGTGAGCATGTCCAACTTCAACTAAATATAACATTTTACAAATGTTATGAATTAAAATATTCATGTCTAAGGCTTTCTTTCATGAAATGGTTAAAATCCCTCCTTGGTGCAACGGTTGACAATGCCTGTGTAAAAACCGAAGCGTCTACCAGCTGCGATCTGTGTACTGCGAGTCAATGTATTGCGTAGACAAAGATGGCGGATAAGCTCCGCCCACCGGCTTCCAAACGTTGTGCGCTGAGTGGCTGTCGTGCCCTCTCCAGTCCATCTATACTCCTTGCTCACAACGCTTAATTTCGCGCAAGAAGAAGGATCCTACAGGAAGCAAGATTCGACCTGCGCATGTGTGCTGGTCATGACACCCTACACATTATGAACATTGTATACAAAGCAAGATACATATGTATGGTGGCCGAGGGTTGCCAAATAATAAAAAACTTATTCTTTAAATAAAAAAGCAAATAAAAAAAAAAGTGAAAAAAAAATAATTTAATTATTTTAATATTAAAATATTGAAAAAAAATTAGTTTAGAAAAAAAAATGTTGACTGAAAAAAAAAAAACATTTAAAAAAAAAAAAATGTTTGGAATAAAAAAATCCTACAGAAAAAAAAATTTAGAAAAAAAAAAAGTAAAATGAAAACAAAATGAAAGTAAAAATTTCCACGTGGCCGAGGATTGCCAAACGCCGAGAGTTGCCAAAACCTCATGTCCATGGTTTGGAGTTGTTATTAACTGTTTAGTTACCTCCCTTGTCATAGTTCTCTTTGCCACGAGAGATAAACTGATAAACGGTAAACCTGTCATCCAGAATGAAGAAAAAAGACGAATTGAGGTAAGTTTTAGCCACACGTGTGTGTCTGTTTGCAGCTTGACTTATTTGCTGGGCGGGTTGTAACTTTGAACTATGTAAGAGTCTAACGTCACTCTCTGTGTTGGGGGTAGAGAATATTTATAGTTAAATTAGAATTAATTAGTGTTGCAATAGTGGCAGAAAAGTGGACTCAGTTCAGGGAAAAGGTAACCGAAAGGTGGACCGAAAGTGAAGCGAACTGAATTAACAGTGCAGCGGTTGTCCTCTGACGTTGGCCGGGCCCAAAAATATATAAAACTTGGTCCCCGAGAATTTGTCCCTTTTGTAGCCGAGGATACGGGCCATCCTCAAGAGCTAACTATTGAGAATGTTAGAACTGCATATGTGAAACATTTCTCCACAGATGCCAAAAACAAGAATTGTGATATCTTGGCTGGAGAAAGGGGACCTTCGTGTAAGTTAATCTCCCAACTACCAGACTTTAAGGTGATTCGTGTTAGATTTGTTGAAAGTAGAGTCAGTTCCCGTAGAGAGATCAACACTGGCGCAAGTACTGCTATGGGCACAAGTCATGAGGACAGTGACAATGACAGTGTTTTACCACATATTGTTTCTGTACAATCAACCCTCCACGCTCCCTCAGCAGCCCCGTTTGTTCCTCGTAGCTTGTCTGTTGTAGAGATGCTCAAACTTGGTAAAATCAAGGGGATAAAGCCAAAATCATCAGACATACAAATCCATACATTTGATATGGAAGTGCGCTCATGGCCAAAACTCTAAAATAACCACAGAAGTGGAATTCTATGAAGAGAGTGAGGCAATTGGCTCCGGTGGCTTCAGAAAAGCATTCAAGGCGACAAGTAAACATCCTTCATTCAGCGTGAAAAGCTGGGTGATTAAAAGGTATTTACCTGAGGCATTGGAAGGCATTGCGCAAACAGGACAGACTGTTCAGGACCACACACAGAAGGTGGTCCAAATGCATCATTTGGCTAGACATTTTGCTGCTCGACTTGAAAATGAATTGGAATCTTATGGGCCCACCTTGAGGTACAACGACATATTTTTAGGACTGACAGACTTGAGTGAAAATGTTACCATTGAAAAATTTGTGGATGGTAATTTTCTTAAGTACATCAACAATACTGGTTTGCGCTCCACAGAAGAGAGCGTTTATACCCAAAAAGCTGAATCTCTTTCACACTTTTCCTATGAGAAGTCCGAGCACAAGTTACTTCTGGTGGACATTCAAGGCAGCGATTATGATTGTTATGATCCGGAAATTGCGTCATCTGACTTATTTGATGATAACAAGATTCTGTACTGCACAGGGAACCTGTCAAGCCTAGCCATTTCCAACTTCAAAGCTGAACATCAGTGTAACATGTACTGCAATATTCTAAAACTTCCAAAGCTACAAAATGATCATGATTTGGCTTAAACCAGCTAACCGCTAATTCGAAATACTTCAGTGCTTTTATTATCCTGGTTGACTGAAACATTTGCGTTTGGTCATTTAATGACTAATCTTTGCCCTTATTTACAGTTACTGTTTGATTGTTCTTTTAAAGCTGGACGGGCCACGAGGGTGTGTAATTTTGATTTTGAAGATCTGATATTCAGATCGCGATAATTTCTGACCCCAGACGACCCTTTATATCTAATTAAACAAATGCCGCAATGTTTCATTTGTTGAAAATTTTAATTTGCATTAAAAACTAACTTTCTTCAGTATCTTCACCTGTCAATCACCTCTCTACCACTTTTCCTTTTTTGGCGATGTTACATGCGCATAAATGACTTCCGGACAACTGTCAAAACACTTGAGCGTGTGGAACGATGTGCCATAGTAGATATAATTAAAGTAAGTTGATTTTTACTTGAAACATTCTGGATATTTTTGGACTTATTAGTTTAATTCATTAAATGAAGAGTTGATGTCGACTGATTTACTAATGTTTATACCAAATGTCATTATCATACAGAAATCTGAATCGAGGTGTATGAAGCTCACAACAACAACCAGCATCAGACGATCACTGATCAGTCATCACAACAGCGGTGAAAACAAACTAATTCTTGCTTTGGGCATAACTACATGTAAATTTGAATCTTTTATATCTTCGATGTTTTTAATTAATCGTGAGAACTGTTTAATTTCAAGGTGAATATAGAAGCTTCCACGCCTGCACGCCTCATAACCTTAGTGGTTAGACTAGCACATTCAGTTTGCATACAACTGTAGGGGCCTACACTACAGCCAGGTTTGACACTGACGTTGCCTGTACTGGAAGACAGTCATTGGAACAGGCAGAACTGAGGAGCCATGCACTCAAGGCATAGATTTCTTGGTGAGTAAATATATTTATCCTGTCAATTATATCATTCTTTAAATGTTTAACATTTTGTCCTGGCCTCCAAATACTACATGATTTCTGCAACTGTAAAAAGGGAAAATCTTCCAAGCATATACTTTTCAAGTCTTGTAGGTGGAGGTGGCAAAGTCGGTAGTTTGTGGTACAGCAGTAGGGCAATAGCCTTTCAGTCAGACACATGCTTTCCATTGAAAGTCGGGCCTCGGTGGCTCAGTCGGTTATAGTGATAGTCCCACAGCCCAACACAGGCCTTCCATTGACGCGGCCGGGTGGGGTCGAAATAAACATTGCAAAAATCTTGAGTGGATTTTCCATATCGCCGTATGTGGAAAAGGTACTCACCAAAGGTGGAGGGTTTCCTTCCGACAAAGAACCAGGTTTCCTCCCCACTAAACCTGGCAACGCAGCCATTTAAGTAGGCAGGTCGGGTCAATTTTAATCATTTATAGTTTGTTTCTAAAACTTATACCAAACTATTCTACACATAGTTATAAGATGTAATTAGAAATCCGTTTGACATGTATAATCATATTTACTTAGAAAAATGATATTTAATAAATCAGGGGAGACAACTATTGTCTCTAAATATGGGCCTTTTCCAAGCATTTTTATGAATGGTAGTTATTTTTCTGTTCAAGCGAAAATGAGCAAACAGAGTCCAGTGAGAGGGCCCTGAAAAAATACACAGACTACACTTTTTGTTTTATTTTTATACGCCCGGCTTGAAAAGCGGGCTGTATTATGGTATCATCTCCCTCCGTCCGGCAGTCCGGCGTCCGCTTTCCCTTCCGCTGCATAACTTCTAAAGTTTTGATTCCATCTGCACAATTTTTTCTAAGTATATACCTTATGGGTAGAAGGTGTGTCGCAAACTATTTTTAACATCACTGATTACATAATATGGGAGTTATATTGGATTATGTAATATTCCCTTCCGCTCCATAACTTTAACAAATATGATCCGATGTTTTCAAATCTTTCATGTTACATACCATATTAACAGACAGTGTGTAAAAAAATTGTTTATGATATCAACTATGGCAAATTATTGGATTATGTACATTCCCTTTTATTCTTACTTTCATTTTCATGAAAATAACCTTTAAATTATAAAATGGCTTCTACTTTTCCTATTCTCATCAAAAAAGGATTTTTTCAAACTGCAATAATGTTTCTAAATTGATTAAAACTATTCTTAAATCAATATATAACGTTTTAATCAAATGAAAAATACATATAAGGATTAAAGATTTATCTACAGACCAAGAGATAAGTATCCCAGCTTTGGTCTATTTACCTTGTCAACAGTTAGCTCTCAGTCTCTAGAGCTTGACAGATTTATGGCCACCACATGGCCTCCATAAAACAGTGTGTGACATTAGCAATGGACCCATAGCCAAATCTATTGTAAATCCATTTGGTCTATTATAAAATTAGAAGTAATAACCTGTAGGTATATGGGAAGATTTAAAATATTGTCAAGATGTCAATTATGCCAATGTCAAACACTGATAAAATTAAATGTAGGCTTTTAACATGCCCAACTGTTATATATTTTTTGTAGCCAAATAATGTAGATAAAAAATATTATGAGAAAAATTGTCAAATCTACTTGAATTGGTGTGAGCTGCGAAATTGCCGATTAATTACATTTGTTTAAGTATGATTAGTAAATAAAAAACTGCTTTTCTAAAAAATTGAAACCTTTTAGTGCAACCTATATTGACAACAAACAATGTTTAACATCATGATTTAACAGCAGTGAGAATTGATGACTTGTACATGTACCATGTACAAATCTTGTTAATAATTGTTGATCCAAATAGCCCATTTTAAATTTGATACAGATGGATTTTAAAGGTTTTAGTGGTAAGATTTCATTTTGATGACATAACATCACCTTTTACCAAGCTTCACCTAATAAAACTGGCAACGCCGCCATATACATGTAAGTGAAATAATCTTGAGCGCGGCGTAAAACACCAAACAATCCATCAATCATTTACCAAGCTTCAACCTCTTCCCTCTGAATTTTGAAAATTAAATTCAAATAAATATGGAAGGATTTGTTTTTGGTATGGCTGCAGTTACAGTAGTTACTGTGCCTTTCCGGGCGTATTTTGGGTTTCCCGAAACTCTTGTTAACTTTTGAGACTCACATTTGCTTTTTAACTTTTATGATCGAATACCTTGTACCAACATTTGATGACGTCACCGACCTGCCTAATATAAGTGAAATAATCTTGAGTGCAGCATAAAACAACAAGCAAGCAATCCATTGATAGTACCCAGGTTCGAATGATCAATCCCACTCAGACCAAATCAAAATTCTGTGGGGTTTTTACTCTTTCACCCTATCTTGAAGAGTTTCCAGGTACTCGACAAAGGTTTCCTCTTCCCTAAATCTGGCAACACCACCATACAAGTAAAATAATCTGGAGTCCTTCCTAAAGCATCGATCAATCAATCAAGCCCTGTTTGATGATGTGAAATGAATATTAAGCATATATTTGACGTTTAAAAGCCAGTAACTGTTAATAAGAACATATTCAATTGCTACTGATCTGATATTTATCATCTACAAACAAATGATCTTACTATTTTATCTTATTTAATTGTGGGGTTTTACAGTGCTCCAGATAATTTTTTTTCAGTAGGAGTACTGTACTCCTCAAATTTGTTTTGAGGGAGTATTGATGATTATTAGAGGAGTACTGAGTACTCCTCTAATAATCGTCAATACTCCTTCAAAACATATAAACTATTAAACATTATAGACAAATTAATTCAGGAAACTTCCTTTCTTTTTTATCACTGTATACCAGCATCATTTATTTATGAACAGAAATATAAATGTCTTTTCAACTTTTGTCTTCGGGGAATGGGATTACAAAATTATCGGATTAACGTCAATTTTTCACTTTTTAGTGACAAATGAAGGCGCCATAGTTTTTTTCTTCTTTGGCCCTGTTGGCCCTGGGAAAGCCTCCCCAGTCTTCTGGTTTTGACAGAATGCCAGTTCCGAATGGCCCTATTTAGTTTAACACTACAGTCTGTCAAGCTTGGACCAACCAAATTTATCTTTAATAAAATGTCCAGTTTTTCTGGTTTTAACGAAGCCCTGAATTTAGTTTTTATTTTATTTTGTGTACTAAATGATCGCTCACACTCCACACTGGTCAGACAAATACATAAAGCAATTTGACAAAGTTTGCTAACATTCGGCATTAGCTTGTCGTGCATGCATATTATTCTTTTACACATTTCTTTCAAAGTTATTGACTTATAGCTCCCTCTTAGCATGCCCTTTAACATGGGCCACTCTTCCGCCAACATTTGTTCTTTGTCTATTAATGGTTGCACATTGGTTTCAATAGACGATTCACTCTCGGTGTTATAGATTTTTGTGACCTTTCCAGTGCCGTAGAATTCTCCCAGTTTAGTAATCGCAACATCAGCAAGCTTTTCGTCAAGAGAAAATGTTGCTGGCTCTAACACATAACCAAAATAATTCAGCATGTCACTGGCTTCAAGCATTCTTTCCTGTATATTATGAACTAGCTTTTCTACATACTTTTCCATTACAGAAATCAAATCTGCTTCCTGTTTTGGATTTAATTTGACAAGTGTCACACCACTCAAACTGAACTCCTCACCTAACGCTGCCTTCATTTCAACAAATTTGACTCCACCATCTTTCATATCTTTTAATGCACTGATAGTTGCTTCCATGAGAGGTTTCACTTCACTAAATACTAGATCTTGTTTTTGAAGCTCTGAGCTTAAAACAGCCAGTCTCGTGTGAACATCGTGCATAAAGGCTGTCAATAAAGCTGTTTTTGACAGTTCAAAATATTTATGTAAACCTTGAGCTGTTGCGTCATGTTTTCCTATTTCAGACAAGGAAACCACCACCGAAGGATAGCTCATGTATACAGCATTTACAGCATTTCTGATACTTAACCATCTCACAGTGTGCTGCTCTTTCATTTTAAGAATAGGGTCTTGGAGCAGCTCTTGTACTTTCTCAAGCTTGGTACTTTTGATTGCTGAATTTTTGAAGACAAAAAACAATAAATTGAAGTTTGTTTTGAATTTTTCTAGGACTGCGATACCTTTGATAGAATCGCCACAAGCCAATGCTAACCGGTGGGCTATACAATGACTGTGAAGCATGAAAGGCGAATATTTGGCTTGAAGCTGTACGCCAACACCAGTGTTTTGACCCATCATCACACTAGCACCGTCACTGCCCAAACTCACCAGTTTAGTCATATCAACCTTGTAGTGTGATAGAACATCAAAAATATGAAATGTTATAGTGTGGGCTTTCCCATCTTCAACACGAATAATACACAGGAATTTAGTCACCACAGAGCCCCTATTGTTTATGTACCGCACACAAATGACAAGGCGTTTATTTACTGCTACATCTTGCGACTCATCTACCATAATTGCAAAGAAGTCTGATTCATTTATTTCCTGAATATGAATGTTATAACCTTGGAAATACTATCCTGGATATCTGATATTGTATCCCATGACAAATGCGTGTGAGTGCACTTCATGCCATTAAGGGTCTGCAGCTCTAACAGACTGTTCACTTTTTCACTTGCAATTCCTTCTTTTGCACAATAGCACACGGTCCGGAAAAGAATTGCATCACTCTGGCTCACGCTAAAAGTTGAACAAGTGTCGTCATCACTGCTATCGAGTATTGTTGTTTCACTTTCTCTAGATCGTTTGAGTGTGGCACGTACAGCATCCAAATGTTCAGTACTCCCATTATGTTTTTGAATACTTGATATCTGTATATTTAACGATCCAAGCGTTCCCATGACATTGTTTTTTTTCTCGGTCTGACACAGTTTACAAAATAGTCTTTTCTGATCTCCGATTGTAATTATAGAACCAACCACGGAAATTTCCTAGTCCACTCCCTCTGTGTACTGTCACTCAGGTTGGCACCTTTGTGCAGTTTTGACGACTTTTTCTTTGCACATTTGTTTACCACATCGTCGATCAAACCTTCTAACATATCTCTTATCATTTCTGTAACTGTTGTCGTTTCTTCAGCGTTTTTAGCAAAAAACGCGGTTATTTTGAGCGATTTGGACATCTCAAAATCAGTTTAAAACCGCGTGGTTAGAAATGTTCCATCGCGCGTGACTGGTGACTATAACTCTCCACCGACCGACACTTTTCCGCACAGTGCTAAATATAACTTTCGCCTGAGAGTTATCTCCCTTTGCCGGTAGTGTTTATAGCGAGTCAGACTTCGTAGTTTAACTAGACGTTTAATTTCTTATTTACTTCAAATCATTTTTACCGTTACGCCCTGATTTCAGCAACAATGCGTATCGAGGGTTTATTGGGCGTATTGAGTACGCCTACTTTTTACATTGGATGCGTTTTGGATCATTTTGAATGCGTAAAATACGCCAATACGCCTCTTAACTGGAGCGCTGGTTTTATACTGATCTATTTTTTTTTTTTTCAGCCTATTCAGCATCTTTGATTGTAGACTGTTTGCTGACAGCAAAAGTAACGTTGAAGTTACAAAGTAAATAACACCCAGTTTATTATGAGCAGTACTGGCATGATCAGTAATAATAACAAAAAACGTTGGAAATGAATAGTAAAACATCATTTATTTACAGGAAGAATGAAACAAATACAAAAGTTTGTGTTCCAATTTCCTGTAGCAAAAATATAAGTACAAGCTAAGAGGGAAGGGTCCAATTACATGTCAAGAATTTGAATGTACTAATTTAAGAAACTGATAATAAATGTTTTGTTTATTCTTGGCCTGTTAAACTATTTAAGAATATGACCCTCCTACAACCTATCAGTGAGAAACTTTTGCATTTGTTTTGTCCTTCCTGTTGTGTATATGTACAAAATGGTACAGCTTATCCTACATGTATATGTTTTAGTTAGTCATTCATGATATAAAAAATTAACTACACTGGAAAGTGAATTTATTTTCTCATTTTGGATAATAAAGGCTGCTGAAATTCATATTCTTTTCAAGTATTTTAAGAGAATATTTTGTGTGAAATGTTCATTAAATGAATTACAGTAAAAAGATATCCACTGCACCTAAATCAATGTATTGTCTTTATGTCTGTATGAAATTAAATGCCACTTATTGGTAGAAGGTGGTTTCGATTTGTGTATCCAAGGCTATAAATATTTAGATCCCCCCCCCCCCCCACCCTCTATGCAAAAAGAAAATCTCTAAAATTTCTCTTTCTTTTTTGAGTAGGGAGGGGTTGGAGTGGAACCCCTCACAATCAC
This sequence comes from Lepidochitona cinerea, assembly GCA_963971465.1. Taxonomy (NCBI): domain Eukaryota; kingdom Metazoa; phylum Mollusca; class Polyplacophora; order Chitonida; family Tonicellidae; genus Lepidochitona; species Lepidochitona cinerea. The sequence continues at coordinate 58,701,335 of OZ020551.1, read as the reverse complement.
CACAGTATTTAGAAAAGCAGTAATTTCAGGGTTTAATAATTTAGTTTGAATTAAACTTGTTAACAGTATATGGGTGGGGCCTCCGTGGCTCAGTAGGTAGACCGTTGGACGCTCAATCTGAACAGCCTTCCACCAACGGGTCGCGGGTTCGAATCCCACTCAGTCCAAAAAATTGGAAAATTTTCAGACTGGGTTTTCACTCGAACGACCTATGTGGGATGGTTGCCAGTTACCACCGGAAGGTTGTGTGTTTCCTCCGGGCATAGAGCCCGGTTTCCTCCCACAATAAAACCATATATAGCCATATAAGTGAAATAATCTTGAGCGCGACGTAAAACACCAAACAATCAATCAATCAACAGTATATGGTTATACATCTTCTATGTTTAACTCACTATTTAAAGTGGCATGAGCTGCCAAAATGTTGATATTTTGACATTACAGAATTTTGAAATTATCGGCTATTTTTCTCAAGACGTGTAATTCAGAAGCTTTTTAGTGCTTCTAGTCTCGAGAATCTACGATAAAGTATTGTTTTGAACTAACTTTGGCTGAGAATGAATGAATGGTCGTCTCTGTTATTTAAATTTTGTTTACTTTTCGAACACTATTACGGTTCATGTAGGCCACATACTGTATGGATTTTCCTCATTCCAACGCCAATCATTTAATTTTTCGATGGCCTTCAAAGCCTCTTACTATCGTGATGATCAGAAATTATGAAAGAAGTGTGAATTTTTGGCAGCTCATGCCACTTTAATAGAATTAATACCAAATTGAGTTTAGACAGCATTGAACTTCTTGAACCAATCAGTGTCTACTCAAGTTGACCAACCTAATATAAAAATGTATATCTTGCATGTTTTCGCTATTTATTTAAACCAAACACACACACACAAATATGTAGGCCTTTACACAGTATAAACGTTTTGGTCTTATACCATGGACTTCACTCAAGTTCCTTTCTGCATGATCCACATCCTTTAACATATCACTCAGCTTCAGATGTTTGCTTTCGTTCTTTAAGTTTAATACTGTCTTCAATAAACTTAAGTAAGCCTTATAATATATATTTCCAGCTTCGATTTCAATTTCCAGCCTTTGAAAAAAAGTCATCTTAATTAGGCTAATGTGTATTAAATACTTAAGTCACAGTCTTGATGTTAAAACATTATCACCTAATCTACCATATCAAAGTCCTTGCATCATAAATTTTGGTACGTTTATTTTCTGTGTTTTGTTTACTGCCAGTATTGAGACTTACAGCTGCAGCATTGAAGCTGCAGACTTGAAGCGCAATAAAAAAAACCCAAAAGACAGACAAGTTTACGCTACATACTCATTGTTTAGGTATAATTAATTTACTTGGCGAAGGCATAGGCTGCGACATGTAGAAATTTAGTTAACCCGTACGCGCCGTATTAGTCCCTAACCTTGTGTTCATCATTTATAGTGTCGATGTACAGACCCGTATAGCCAACTCAGGCTCCCTCCATTTTCTTTGTTCCCAGACATCGCATTTAATATTGGCAACATGATCCTTTCTCCTCTAACTACCTCGTATTTTCAAATAATTTCTGCATGCTTCTACAGGGATTACTTTGTACGGCAGTGGCGTCGGAACGTAATTGAAAGTGGGGGGGCCCAACTATCACAGCACAACAGGCGAGGGTCCAGGGGCCGCCTAGGCCCCGTAAGCTCTTGGGACCCAGACGGCCGGAGATGCGTTCTGAGGGTTATTCTGGAAATAAATCTAATCAAATGGCCGGCAAATAATTCTGTCTCTTTTCTTGATTTTCGTTCACAAAACCTAATATTTTTCTATCAACTTCTTGAACATAAAAAATTCTCTTTAAACGCTGTCTTCAAGTTGATATTTCTCATGCTATTGGTACCAAAAGTTAATGATTTCCTCTGCGAATCAGATTATAAGAGGGATGTGCCACTAAGGTTTAAGAGGTGTTTCCACTTGTGCGGATATGGGTGAGGCAAAATCGCCCAATACTCTTTAAAGCCCCTTTCACAATTGAGATACGGCGGGTTTACGGCTCTTGCGGTCATGAATTTTGGCCTTCCGTACGATGGACCGCAGCCTTCCTTGCGGGCAACCGCACCTTACCGCGCGGAATTTTTGTGCCGCAAGAGCCGCAGAAAAGTTTGGTGTGCACATGGAATCCAATTTTTCGGCCGTGCGAATTTTTTTATTACCTCTGATCCGTGCGGGCGCCAGTACGTTCACCGTAAACCGTTGTATCTTGACGCGCTGTTGTTGCACGATTTTTTTGTGTCGTAAGATGCTCCGTGCGGTGAAATTTCTTGTTCCGCCAACCTTGCGGCAGTCGTAAACCGTTGAACGATTCGCCGTCTCGGTCTTGCACCGCCTTGCGTTCACCGTGCGAAAAATACCCTCAGGTGTCCTACATGTATATATTTTTGAGTGCTTCATTTTATCTCACAACAGTTGAAGCTTTTGTCTCGGTCTGCTTCTTGGCGGGCATCGTGGCGATCTTCCTCAATGGATTGACGTTCTTTTTCTTACGTTTTTTTTTATCTATGCGCCTTTTTATACTGCAATTACGTCTGCGGAGCCCAAAATCGCCGCACGATTTGACAAAACGCAGTAAGGCGCCCGCTCATTGGTGCGCGGCGAAGAACAATGACGCACGATGCATCTTGCGGCACGCCGCACGTTCCAACAAATCACGTAGCACCTCCGCGCAACTGTCTCACGGATCACGTGGGCTAGACGTGCGTTGCTTGCTTGCCCTTACGATGCCCCGGCCAATCGTAAAATGGATTATTTTCTTGCGGTAATTTTTCCGATTCTACTGCGGCCCGAAAAATTTTATCTTCACCGTGCGGTCGATTTCAGTATTTTGACCGTGCGGCGAAAGTCTCAATTTTGAAAGCCCCTTAAAGGGCAGTTCACAATTGAGATACGGCGGGTTTACGGCTCTTGCGGTCATGAATTTTGGCCTTCGGTGCGATGGACTGCAGCCTTCCTTGGGGGCAACCGCACCTTACCGCGAGGAATTTTTGTGCCGCAAGAGCCGCAGAAAAGTTTGGTGTGCACACGGAATCCAATTTTCGGCCGTGCTAATTTTTTTATTACCTCTGATCCGTGCGGGCGCTAGTACGTTCACCGTAAACCGTTGTATCTTGACGCGCGGTAGTTGCACGATTTTTTTGCGTCAGTTTTTTGGATCTTTGCGCTTTTTTATACTGCAATCACGTCTGCGGAGCCCAAAATCGCCGCACGATTTGACAAAACGCCGTAAGGCGCCCGCTCATTGGTGCGCGGCGAAAAACAATGACGCACGATGCATCTTGCGTCACGCCGCACGTTCCAACCAATCACGTAGCACCGATCGGCGCAACTGTCTCACGGATCACGTGCCCTAGACGTGCGTTGCTTGTGTCACTCTGCGCGGCTCGCCGCAAGAGATTCGTGGATTAAAATGTGCGGGAACCTTGCCACGCCCTTACGGTGCCCCGGCCAATCGTAAAATGGATTATTGTCTTGCGGTAATTTTTCCAATTCTACTGCCGCCCGAAAATTTTTATCTCCAGCGTGCGATCGATTTCAGTATATTGACAGTGCGGCGAAAGTCTAAGAGGTGTTTCCACTTGTACGGATGGGGTAAATACTGACAGGACCATGTAGCGATTGGCGCGGCGCCAATGCGGAACCGCACGGTGATTTCCATATTAAATCAGGTAAACCCTCTGTGGAAGTCCCTTTCTCTCACAAAAAGTTGGGATTGTTGCTCTTAAAATAAAATAATTCATGGACATCAGGCTTTTACAAGCATGCTTTTATATATTGCATACCAAGTTTCTGTAAGACATAATTCCTTTATCTTTAGAATACATAAATACAACAGAATTAATCCAGTGAAGCTTGTTTTGGTCTACATAGTTCGAAGGAAACCAAAAAACACACACAGCGAGCAAAAAATAATTTTCTTAACCAAGAAAAGTCTATCAGATTTGGTAACTACATGGGTATTTTGTACAAGAAAATATCCAGATGACGTACGGACAATCACACAAATGGCGCCGCATAGCCTACCGTAGGGCTTTTTGTATCCCCACCGTATCCGCACAAGTGGAAACCCCGCGTAACACACGACTTTCACGTATTTATACAGTCTCCAAATCACTATAATTGCCAATTATCATATAAGTCAACATTGCGTTAAGACGATCAAATATCAAAGAACAACCTAACAAAGATGAGTTAAAAGCGCAGTTCAGAAAACTTGGATCTTCTTTGTTCTTTAGATCCCTCAAAAACTATAGTTGTAGTGTATAATGTACGAAGGGTCTGCGGCGCAGCCGAGAAAAAACGACACTTTCTGAGTTTCCTAAACCCCAAAAGTGGGTAATTGAGAGGGTAATAAGTCGTAGAGAGGTCAGTTGAGAAGCGTAAAAGTGGGGGGGCCCAAACATACTCTGGCCCCCCCTTAATGAAAAGTGGGGGAGCCCAGGCCCCCCTGCCCCCCCCCCCCCCCCCCCCTCCCCCCCCCGCTTCCGACGCCACTGTACGGTACACCTTCAACACTCATGAGAACTCCGACGACTGAGCGAAATGTCAAACTCACACGCGATATGTTTACACGACAGTGCGCACATGCGGAAATGTTCCCTTACATGGAGGACTCGACGCGGTGCTTCGACCATCGTATAATTTTAGTGAACGTGACAAATATTTATTTCGTTCTGGAAACCTATGTTAGGATTTTCATGAAATTTGCACAACAGCTTCGTCTTAGTTTAGTCTTTACGAGAAAAATAATACCAAGTGTGACAAAATTCGTTTACACTAACTTTTAGTCACTCTCGTGGCCCGTCCAGCTTTAAATTCTTTTTAAATTAAATTAGTTCACTAATTGAAGCTTTTTACCAGTTAGATTTAACCAGAAATTATTTGATGACTAGGTGCTATCGCTGCTCATTCTTCCCTTAAAGTTTGATATCGAATTAAATAAACGAAACTTTAATTCTTGAAGGGTCGTGAAACGAAGTCCAAATCTTCACAGTTTGTTGTCAAACTAAAAGGTGTGTCATGAACCAACCAATGCCAAGGTCATTCAAGCAAGTTTATTGCAATAGCAAGTGTGTCACTTTTATTATCCCCTCGCGACGAAAGTCGGGGAGGGATATAGCGTTGCGTTTGTACGTACATACGTACGTACATGTAAGTACGTACGTACGTATGTTCACCTTTTGTCATCACTCTAGCGACTTCATTTTTGAACGGATTCTGACCAAACTTCATATATGAGTCCAGCATAGGAATACCTCGAACAAGTTCGTTTTTCAGGGTGCCAAGGTCAAGGTCACAGTTACTATTTATAGAAAATCTTTGTCAGCGCTCTAGCGACTTCATTTTTGAAAGGATTCTGACCAAACTTCATATATGAGTCTAGCATAGGAATACCTCGAACAAGTTCGTTTTTCAGGGTGCCACGAACAAGGTCAAGGTCACTGTTACTATTTATAGAAAATCTTTGTCAGCGCTCTAGCGACTTCATTTTTGAACGGATTCGGACCAAACTCCACATATGAATTCAGCATAGGAATACCTTGAACAAGTTCGTTTTTCAGGGTGCCAAGGTCAAGGCCACCGTTACTATTAATAGAAAATCGTACGTACGTATGTTCACCTTTTGTCAGGGCTCTAGCGACTTCATTTTTTAACGGATTCGGACCAAACTTCATATATGAGTCCAGCATAGGAATACCTCGAACGAGTTCGTGTTTCAGGGTGCCACGGTCAAGGTCACCATTACTATTTATAGAAAATCTTTGTCAGCCACTTGCAAATTCATTTTTGAACGGATCCTGACCAAACTTCATATATGAGTCCAGCATAGGAATACCTCGAACAAGTTCATGTTTCACTCAGGGTGCCAAGGTCAAGGTCAAGTTCACCGTTACTATTTATAGAAAATCTTTGTCATAACTCTTGCGACTTCATTTCTGAATGGATCCTGACCAAACTTCCTATATAGGTCCAGCATGGGAATACCTCGAACCAGATTGTGTTTCAGGGTGCCAAGGTCAAGTTCACCGTTACTATTTATAGAAAATCTTTGTCATAACTCTTGTGACTTCATTTCTGAATGGATCCTGACCAAACTTCATCTATTGGTCCAGTATGGCAATGCCTCTAACGCGTCACCGCTTTTGGGACTTCATTTTTAAATGGGTTCTGACCAAACTTCATCCCCACCCCCCCATTTTGCGTCAGAGTTCTTGTGTTAGCACGCGAGGGGATTTGTATCGTTTGCGATGCCTTGTTGTCTTTGAACCATAACTGTCACTGTCAATTTTGTATTTTATTCCTGCCACAAGGTTTAATATTCTTGGGAGGGGCCTCCATGGCTCAGTAGGTAGAGCGTTGAACGCTAAATCCGAACAGCCTTCCACCAACGGGTTGCGGGTTCGAATCCCACTCTGTCCAAAAATTGGAAAATTTTCTGAGTGGGTTTTCACTCAAACAACCTATGTGCGATGGTTGCCAGTTACCACCGAAGGTCCTGGGTTTCCTCCGGGCATAGAGCTCGGTTTCATCCCACAACATATAAGTGAAATAATCTTGAGCGCAGCGTAAAACACCAAACAATCAATTAATATTCTTGGAAAAGTCGATTTCATTTGAGTGACAGTCACGTGAATGAGGTTTACATATCGATTGTGAGATTGTACATATACGGTTATTGATGTTTTTTGTGATCTTATAAAGACTGATGGTGACTCAACATCATGCATTTTTTACACTCTAAGGATGTGCAAATCATACATGGTTGTATTTGTACATTTTTACATATCCACTCTAAAAGCATGTTAAGCTACTGTATTGATTTAAATTACATACCACATACCACTACCAAATGGAATAAGGATTTTTGCTTTGGAGGCCTAACACAGTCATAAATTCAGACTCTTTATATTTTTAAAAACTTAAAAAGGTGTAGATGTGTGGTATACCCAAATTAGATTTGGGCGTTTATCCTTTTTTTCACACGTATTCTTCCAGGACAATAGGATTATTATAGTTTGGCTAGTTAATTGATTGGTCTTGATGGGTCAGAGTTTATTTCCTGGTCAAGAGGGTAATATTCGCCTGACACAAACCTTTCAGCTATGGGATGCAGGGTAAAATCCCACTCATCCCGACCCCTGCACACCTTAAAAAAATCACATTATGATAATGACAACCTGCAGAAGGTTGGACGTTTCCTACCTTAACATAGCCCAGTTTCTCCTTGTTAAACCAGGCAAAACAACCACAAGTGAAATTATCTTCAGTGCGCTGCAAAACATCAATAAAGCAAAATTTCTACAGATCGAGTGCTAGACATTTATTGACTATGGAAGATCAATGGATCAATTTGACCAAGTTGACTTTGAATAGAATTGACCCTACGCAGACTCCGCCCCTCACAAGCGAATCGACCAATCAGCTTTCCGGAATTCCGCCACACCTCCAGCTCCTGACCGACCTTGGACAAACAAAAACGAAAAATGGCGATCGAATAATGCTATGCGTGTTAAACGGATTCTTCTGAAATTACGTTTATCTGCTATTTACTTTTTGACACGGCAAAGTATTTAGTCGAATGATGATCATTGCTCATTTCCTCACCAAAAAGAACGGTTACACACTGTTGTTAACGGTTGTCTATTTTTCGCTGTCGAAAGTGGATAAAAGAGAAGGGTTCACTAGTCCGAAGGTTCACTAGTCCGAAGGTTCACTAGTCCGAAAAACGGGTTCACTAGTAAGAAGGTTCACTAGTCCGAAGGTCCACTAGTCCGAAGGTTCACTAGTCCGAACGAGAGGGTTCACTGGTTCGAAGGTTCACTAGTCCGAAGGTCCACTAGTCCGAAGGTCCCGGTAGCAGGGGGGGGGGGGGGGGGGGGGGGGGGGTGCAGGACTAACGGAGAAAGACAATTAATTTCCTGAGGAAATAGGAGGTATGCAGGGTATATAAACCGTCGAACTAAATATTTTATTTTTCCTTAGGAACTCTAGAGGGTTATACGCATGACATGACATGTTCAATTTTAGATCCTTTTATTTATCAGATAATTTGAAAAGTTGGCAAAACATTATTAAAAAGATGACATTATACTTATATCTAGAAAGACACGTGGTGTCGACTTTGTAAACATAAACACACGGAAAAATCTTCTTGTCTAAAATAACCATGGAGAAAAGTTTCTAATTGTGTTAAAAAGAGGTATATCATTTAGACCTTTATACCCCATAAATTGAACAAACCGTGAAGAGTACTTTTTATTTTTCATATGTGTTCAAGTATACGTACCGCTACTCAGATTTTTTTAATTGCTTGAATAAAATGTCTATCAGTACCACTGTTTAGTTTTTCTCATCCAAATAGTGGATGGTCTTATTTGAGATATAGCGCATTGTGTCTGGCATGTTCGGACTATGGAACCTTCGGACTAGTGAACCTTCGGACTAGTGAACCTTCGGACTAGTGAACCTTCGGACCAGTGGACCTTCGGACCAGTGAACCTTCGGACCAGTGAACCTTTGGACTAGTGAACCTTCGGATTAGTGGACCTTCGGGCTAGTGGACCTTCGGACTAGTGAGCAGTTCCCGGATAAAAACTTTTAGTTTTACTAAGTTTTACAATACTCCAAAATGCGAAGAAAATGGCACTTCGAGTTAGATTTAACTAAGTTTAAACGAAAATCTGTCGTCATTGAAATCAGATAATTTGAAAAGTTGGCAAAACATTATTAAAAAGATGACATTATACTTATATCTAGAAAGACACGTGGTGTCGACTTTGTAAACGTAAACACACGGAAAAATCTTCTTGTCTAAAATAACCATGGAGAAAAGTTTCTAATTGTGTTAAAAAGAGGTATATAATTTAGACCTTTATACCCCATAAATTGAACAAACCGTGAAGAGTACTTTTTATTTTTCATATGTGTTCAAGTATACGTACCGCTACTCAGATTTTTTTAATTGCTTGAATAAAATGTCTATCAGTACCACTGTTTAGTTTTTCTCATCCAAATAGTGGATGGTCTTATTTGAGATATAGCGCATTGTGTCTGGCATGTTCGGACTATGGAACCTTCGGACTAGTGAACCTTCGGACTAGTGAACCTTCGGACCAGTGAACCTTCGGACCAGTGGACCTTCGGACTAGTGAACCTTCGGACCGGTGAACCTTTGGACTAGTGAACCTTCGGATTAGTGGACCTTCGGGCTAGTGGACCTTCGGACTAGTGAGCAGTTCCCGGATAAAAACTTTTAGTTTTACTAAGTTTTACAATACTCCAAAATGCGAAGAAAATGGCACTTCGAGTTAGATTTAACTAAGTTTAAACGAAAATCTGTCGTCATTGAAATCAGATAATTTGAAAAGTTGGCAAAACATTATTAAAAAGATGACATTATACTTATATCTAGAAAGACACGTGGTGTCGACTGTGTAAACGTAAAAACACGGAAAAATCTTCTTGTCTAAAATAACCATGGAGAAAAGTTTCTAATTGTGTTAAAAAGAGGTATATCATTTAGACCTTTATACCCCATAAATTGAACAAACCGTGAAGAGTACTTTTTATTTTTCATATCTGTTCAAGTATACGTACCGCTACTCAGATTTTTTTAATTGCTTGAATAAAATGTCTATCAGTACCACTGTTTAGTTTTTCTCATCCAAATAGTGGATGGTCTTATTTGAGATATAGCGCATTGTGTCTGGCATGTTCGGACTATGGAACCTTCGGACTAGTGAACCTTCGGACTAGTGCACCTTCGGACCAGTGAACCTTCGGACCAGTGGACCTTCGGACTAGTGAACCTTCGGACCGGTGAACCTTTGGACTAGTGAACCTTCGGACTAGTGGACCTTCGGGCTAGTGGACCTTCGGACTAGTGAGCAGTTCCCGGATAAAAACTTTTAGTTTTACTAAGTTTTACAATACTCCAAAATGCGAAGAAAATGGCACTTCGAGTTAGATTTAACTAAGTTTAAACGAAAATCTGTCGTCATTGAAAAAAAAAAGATTCAGCTTGGACTCAGTAAAGGCCAATTTCATAATATGAATGGAAGAGTAAGTTTTGGTGAGGTTGCCATTTTCCCTATGGACTGTGGATATCACATACCAGTACATGAAAGGTACACAATTTGTACAAATATATACCGTTTATACGAACATTCACTGATTCAGATTGTGAGGTTTTTCAATACTTTGTTTTGTTGGGCATGCCAAGAAGGTACTAAAATTACTTAGTGACCTAAATTAAAGTGGCATGAGCTGCCAAAATTCACACTTTTTTCATAATTACTGATCGTCACCACAGAAAGAGGCTTTGAAGGGCATCCAAAAACTAAATGATTGGCGTTAGAATGAGGAAATTCCGTACAGTATGTGACCTATACAAACTGGAATAGTGTTCGAAAAGTAAACAAAATTTAAATAACCGGCACGACCATTCATTCATTCTAAGCCAAAGTTAGTTTAAATCAATACTTTTTCTTACATTCTCGAGACTAGAAGCACTAAAAAGCTTCTGAATTATACATCTTGAGAAAAATAGCCAATAATTTCAACATTTTGTTTTAACATCAAAATATCAACATTTTGGCAGCTCATGCCACTTTAAATTAAACTTGGCAAACACTATCTAGAGGGAAATAATCTTCAGCATGCCAAAAATAATATATCTATCAATAAATCTGTCCATCAATCTAAAGCTTGACAGGATGGCGGCCAACTAAAATATACCAGGAACTTCAGGAAGTCAAGCAGCTTTTCAGATTGTAGGTCTGTCACTAAAACCTCAGTTAGATTTCATCTATGGAATCTACACTCTGGATACGATGCTGTAAGCACAAGTTTTCAAACTGGTGACCAACAAAAGAAAAACATATCACACATATTAAATTTAATTATTTTCCTCCACGCCATGGTACATATATAAAGACATACTTCCTTAAGGATGGTTAATGCATATCTGCCTGATTGGATTTATGGTATTTTAATTTATCCTGCTCAACTTTATTTCATGCCAACAAAGTTAAAATAAAAATCTGTGAATTCAAAACAAAAATATATTTTGCATAAAATCGAGATTAGATTGAATTATTTCAATACTGGTAAACAATTCAATCACAGAATGGAGAACAGTAAGTACAAGTTGACGAGTATTTATGTGAAATGTTCAGGATGTTGAATCAGCTCTACACCTTATTTATTCTGTTGGCAAAATGTCTTTTAAATATTTGGGAGCAGTTTTCAGACAGGGATTTCTTTATGAATTGTGAAATGTGCAGAATCTGGTTTTCACAATTATGGCTTTTGCATCAAAAAACGTTCATAGAAATTAAGTCAGGTTATATCTTGAGGCCAGTCATGAATATGATGCCTAGTCGGAGTCTCCTAGAAGAACACCTCGCCGGTGATTCTATCTGTAAGCGTTCCATAAACTAGTCATCAAAAGGGAGTTTATGTTGATACTCAATCCCTATTAGTTTTGGGGTTTTAAATTTTGGAAAACTCGAGACCGTCAAAGTGTTAGTCTCCAACCTCGTTTGGTATCAAAGAACACTTGTTAGTTGTATTTTCCTCCACTTTCCTGCCAGTCTCCGTGTTTTACGATATTGTACTTTGGGCCGAGGCACCTCTTGTTTTAAGGAAACGTCGCCTTTTGGCAATACCAAGGGGGCCTATAAGGAAATAAAAAGCAAAATAAGCAAATTACAAGTGTGCTCTGACATGTCATTTTTTTCTCTAAGTTGGGCTCAGCAACTTTGTGAGTTTAATCCTTTGGAGTTATTATTCTGTAATATCACAAATCGACAAAATAATATCATTTTGGAGTATTAATTTTTAAATTATGACTGACATTAACAAATGTTGTGTTGAGAGTATTCATTCAATTATAAGTTTTATACATCAACACTAACAGTAACACTAACAGCTGAACGACCTAGTTCTCATAATACGAAAATGATCTATTTACTATGCAGACCAAATGACTTACAAAACACTTGATTAGTAAGAGGAAAAACTGATGACAGCAGGTCTACGAGGCATGTCTTCGCAGGATTACAAATACAATACATTGGCAGTTGTATCGGTATCAACCATTTGACGCTTCGTCACTAAGTCGTAAGCGAACAGCATTAAGCTTAAGTATTTATTCAATGACTTAGAATACATTAATTATCTTTCTTGTAATCTACTTACCCAATCGCACATCTACATAGCGCCACTGCCAGATGTATATCGGTGGTTGAAATCTCATGATTCACTTTTTCGTACGACGGAGTAATCATCGAAAACACCTTCAGTCTTCACCTTGCCGAAATACTCGAAGGCACATGGATTTTCCCTCGCTGTGAACGATATTTTCACCAGTACATCGTGCATATATACTCCCCTGACAGTTTTGTTATACTGTAATACAGTCGTGTGCTTCTGGAGAACTGCAGACAGAAAGTTATCGGTAAGAACCGTGCACAGTTCAACCAACAACCACACTAGCGGCCATGTTTCTCTCAATGTTTGTCCGAGGTGACCTCATTAGCATAAGTAGGCGGAGCGTCGCGTAGGGAATTTTATATAAAGAAATAGAAAAGGAAGTATAAACTATGAAAAGGGCTATATCAGTATGTTTCTAGCAAATCTCAATTTCCTCTCTGGAGGCTGCAAAGTGTAGTTTGTGATTGCTTTGTAAAATGTACCAGTTGAGTCTGACAATTTTTGTTTGAATAACCAAAATTTAAGTTAAAAGGTTACCGAACTAAGAATCTTGAGCAGATGGTTTATCTTACTGTTCTACTGAATTACGAGATGTGTTTTTTTCAGATTTGAGAATATGCCCCTATACAGTTTTGTGTACACTTAAATGTTTTAGTATAATAAGATATCTAAGTAATAACATTTTTAACATTTCTTCTGAAACAAAATGCAACATGTACATTGTTTGTTCAGTTTTTCAACAGCTAATTTTGAGAAGAAAAGTGCAAAGATTATTATGTGTTTTTAGTAGTTTTTTCCTATTCATGTTAAGTAATTAAATTTTTACAGTTGAATACTGTGTTGAATTAAGTTGTCTTTTTTTTACCATTGTATGAATGGTTCAGTTCTAACAGAAGTTATTAAATCTGTTCCAACTTCCAATTATTTGCAATGTTACATTTGTAGTTCTACATGTATTCAATAAAGGATTTTTTTTCTGACATCAAGGGTCAACTGCTTAACTATATTTTACATTAGAGTTAAACAAAATAAGGAAATTGTTTCTTATGAGCAAGTTTTTTATTAGAAGCAGTGTTTGAGAATAAAAAAAGAAATATTTTAGCAAATAGTTTTCAATCTCAGAAGTGTATGAAGTGTCATAAGCATAAATCATGATGGTCATTTCCAATGTCTCTTATTTCAATTATAAGTGACAATTAAAAAGCAGAAAAAAAAGACAACTAAGTCAAAATGTAACGGAGCTGAGATACGTTTTATTCTTAATAATTGAAGGATATAACTCTTGAGAGGGGATAAACTAGGAAAGTAATTAATCAGTTTGTACATATACTGTATCTTGATTGGATAAGAGGATTAAAGAATGACCGATAAAAAGCTCAGAAAAGAAGCTGGCTTAACTAAAAAACGCTGTTTATAAGGTTACAAAGATCCATTAATCAACAAACACATGTATACCACTCTATATTCCTTAACTAAATTTAGGCACAAAAGAAGAGACCTGCTGTCACCTCATGTGCTACATATTCTGAAAAATGATCAACAAAACCCTTCAAGTTACAGAGGGGAAAGGAAATTGCACTTCATTGTTATGCTCTATTCAAGGGCAATAACTCTGGAAATTTTGGCAAGCCAAAGGTCACATGCACAAATGGTACACAATGGGTAACATGTACACAAAATTTCCTTGAACTACATGTAGTATCAAACTAGACAAGAGGTGGTCCAGACAAGCCTATGTGTAAAGTTTGCAAGACAAAAGTTATTCGAAAGCAATGAAAATAACTGCTCAACAAACTTTGAATGCACAAATGGCACCACTGTTGTATAATACATGTATATGCAAATGGCTTATAATGGCTCCAATAGTGTTAGTCAATAAATTATAATTGAACATAGCATACATGCACATATAGGTTATAGTTCTGCAGTATAGTTGACCAACAGCATTCAGATCTGATCAAATGCAAAATATTGGCATGAATAATTACAATGAAGTTGAATAAGAAGTCGCCACCAAGAAAACAGTTTTGTTTGGAGTTTTTTAGTACTGAGAGACTGTCATGAACTCCTTTTTTAAATGAATAAAGGCATCCGAACAGTTACTTGGTTCAATCTCCCCAGGGTGGGGGGTGATTTGCTGACAGGTTTCTCGAAATTCGGAATCCAGGAAGTCCTGATCACAATCCAGGACACCGGAGAGATGGGATACCTTTTCTAGATCTTCTTCCATCACAGGGATGCCTGTTGTAACAGAAATAAATATTCTAATGCACCATCAACTCGTTTGACGTTATATATGTAGAGATATAAAAATAGATCAATTAACCCATTATCTGAGCCAATTGAGTAACCTCTCTAGGTTTAGACTATTTAATAGTAGCAGTAACTGAAGGTAAGTGTTCGATCATGTCTAAAGCTTTGAAGTCCAAAGAAGGTGAGCTGTGCTCAATCACGTCATAACATTCAGGAATTATGGCGTCATTGCATTAGAGCTGATAGCACAGATATCCCCCTATATAATTTCTGAAGATGGGTTCCTTTACAACTAACGCAATGTTTATATGTACATTGTAGACAGTAGAAGACTAGTAATTAATAAGTTATTTTTAAAAAATGTTCAATATTTTGGCTCAGAAAAGCCTAAAAAAAACATTTGGATTCAAATTAAACATTTTGCTGACCAGTGACCACTGACAATGGAAATTAAAGTCTTTGTACAATTTTAAATCAAGGAAATAAGTCATTCCATACCACATTCCTCCAATCCATACTCCAGAGGAAACGAATAGATATGATTTGGAATTCCATCTGGCAACACAGTGTTCTTCTGGGCTCTTATCCTATGTGTATTCCAAATTGTGTTTTTGAAGATATCGAGTTCTCTCTGCATCACCGGTATCATTAGATAGGCCAATAAATTCCTGTTTAAAAATAACAGTTGACCATAATTTACTATAGTCTCAGTAAAAAAAAATGCAACTTAAAAAAGATAACTGGAAACGAATTTTGGTTCATTGACTGATGTTTTACGATGCACAACCCAACCTTCAGCAAATACCTGGCAACTGATAATTTTTGATACGCCCGGCTTGAAAAGCGGGCTGTATTATGGTATCATCTCCGTCCGTCCGGCTGTCCGCTGTCCCTTCCGCTCCATAACTTCTAAAGTTTTGATTCCATCTGCACAATTTTTTCTAAGTATATACCTTATGGGTAAGAAGGTGTGTCGCAAACTATTTTTAACATCACTGGTTACATAAGTTACTGGGAGTTATATTGGATTATGTAATATTCCCTTCCGCTCCATAACTTCCAATGTTTTGATTCCATCTGCACAATTTTTTCTGAGTATATACCTTATGGGTGGAAGGTGTGTCGCGAACATAGATCTTTATAGGTGAACGAGATCGAGTAGTTACGTCATAATCCCTATTGCGTCAGCAGCAGAGTGACGTGCATGCCATGTATGACGTCGGCCATTTTCTAAGAGGGCAAGCCAGCCATCGGTACTGTAAACAAAGCTACACATTCTATTACCGTGGATTTTTCGCTTTCAGCCCCATACAGCTGATCATTTTGCAAATTCACTCGATTCCATGTTACTATTAGTCATCATTTCATTTCTAAGGTAATTTCCAGACTGGTATTTGGCCTTATTAGCATAAATCGGGTGTCGTCCACCGTTTTTTCGTGGTTTCATGTGCGTTATTTATGGCCGCTATTTCGCCTGAATATTTTCTTTAAATGAGCGGGTATCCCTTAAAGAGTTATCATTAAAGCCCATTTAAACAAAATTTAACTGGACAAGTAAGATAACGTACACTAGAAAAAATCAGCAAATATTAAAATAAAAAAAAAGCAAAAAGTTTTCTAGTCTGGATAATAGCGAGTGAAGAATAACATGTTGCAGTAGATGGAAAAAAAACTAATGGTTGCCATATTGTTTAAAAGTATTGATAATCTGATACAACTTGAAAAAGATTGTCATTTCACATAAATTGAAATAGTAAAATATCAAGTTTTCCGTCTTATTCACCCCTCTGACACTAGAAAACTAACCATATGGATGTTCAAAGGCTAGAATTATCACCTATCCTCAATAAACGAACCTTGCTCGGGTTGTCAAAAACGAAAAGAAAAAATTATTTGAAATATACTTTTATTTAATAAGTATTTTTACTTGCTGAATATTTGACCAAAACATAAAATGTTCACTAAGACAGCTCTTCGAACCAACATAGTTTTAATGTAGATTAATTACATTAAGTCGAGCGAATCCAGTTAAAGAACAATCGGTGTTATAGTTCAAAATAAAACATCTCATATATCTGTACAATCGCATGCTTTTTACAGTTCAGTATACACTGCCAAAAGAGTTAGACCGAATATTCTTTTCAAAGCTCAATGTGGCATCTCACAGACCTCTCATAAATTTTAGGCCTGATATATATCTAGAAAGATTTAGAACAATAAATGTTAACAGTTCATTTTACAAGAACATCTCATATCATCTAATCATAAAACAATATTTGTTTGCAGTTGACTGTACAAGGATAAGTCAAGTTTCATAGTTTAAAAGATTTGAAACAGTTTCTGCAATGCAAATAAAATTGCGTTCAAAAGATACAACGACGACTAATACATGGAGATTACTGGCCTAAAAACAAGATAGTTTTAGTTAATTTGTGTCTTTTGGAGCCTTTGTTATGTAAAATGAATCTGTCTGTAAAAAGTTTACCGTGATGATACATTAGCGTTTTAATAAACAGACAAGATACATTTTTAATAATTTGGGAACAATGGTCCTCCTCCACAGAAATATCATAATCAAGAAAATGATCAGCATGATTTAAAAACAACTGTCCACGCAGAGATGCTAACACCTGGTTTTGAATAAATAGTACTGTATGTTTGTTGCTGTTAAATGGAGAGAGTGCAAAGTATTGCCTCACAAAGTTGTCAGTAGTTTTTACTATTTTGTATACATCATTTCCAGCATAAATGAGACCCCCTCTATCTTTCCTATGGGTTAGCTGGACATGCTCGGGCAATTGGGGGAGAAATTCACATTCCTTCAAACATTTGATACAGGTAGAACAGGAACAATCTTTGATAATGTTTCTAATAATATAGCCAGCCATGTAGTACAAGACATTATCATGATATTCTGAAGGGGAAGATAAAAGTTTAGCAAACTTTTCCATTTCTTTATTCTTGGGTTTAATACCAGACGGTTGTCCTACAGAAAACAAAGATTCCTCCAGTTCTTCTTCAATCATTACATTTGCATTCTTGGATGGCATTATAGAGTTTCTCATTAAAACTGATCTTAAAGCCCACTCAAATTGCATACAGTTGGGATTGTTGTTCCACCCCCCTCTTCTTCGAATTCTGCTGAAAAACATTTCCAGGTGATCTTGGGACATTTTATAGGTAAGCACATATTTAAATGGTGAAGTTGAGTCTGATAACAGGTCAATAGGTTCAATAGGTCAACAGGTCAATTGACAAATGTCAATAACAGAGAGAATGGTAGTAGAGAATCCAAGCCAGGCAGTTTTTCTCCTTCCTCTGACCACTTGTATCTTTAAGTGACAAAATGTAATCATTAATTTCCAATAATTGTTGAGTTCTGTATGTTAAATTCTGTAGATTCATTGGTCTCTTGTAACCTTTACCACATGGAGTTTTGGAATTCATGAAGTCAAACAACTTGTCCATTTTTCTAATAAATTCAGTGGTGCTTTCACTTCCAGCAAACTCAGGCAATTTCAAATCTTCTCTTAAAAAATCTATGGCATCAGCAACACTGGAGCTTAAAGTTTGAACTGCTAACTTTACATTCATTTTATGTTGCTTCCAATCAATGTGTTTGGATTTTAATTTGTTTGCCAAATAAAGATTATCTTTCAACTGAATTTCATTCAGCTGTTCAATATATTTCCAAGATATTTCTTTACCTTCATAAACAAAAGTTTTCAAAGTTGCCAAACAGTTTCGAACCAGTTTAATTAAATGACAAGCATCAAAGATGAACGAAATCGAGATATTTGGATTAGAAGGATGTGGGAATTGATGTTTCATCTCCTCATGAGTTATGATGCATCCCATTTCAGTAGCAGTGGCTTGATTGGCATATGACCCATCACATACAACTCCATGAATAACCAGTCCAATATCAGTTAGATGACTAATTAACTGCTTTAAAATTGCAGCTTGAGATTTACCAGAAAGATGATCAGATAAATAATAGGCAACAGGTAATTTCCATCGACCAGTCAAACCAACCACCATAAAAACAAGAGCCTCCTTAGCAAGAGTGTCACCACTAGCTGCCTCAAAATGACCACAATCTACAAAGCCAGCATATTTACCAGACTTAGCATCATAAACCAATTCTTTCTTTATAGACATGGTATCAAACATTAAACAAGCATGTTTCAACATGGGTTTTTCTTCAACCATTTCTTTAAGATGTTGGATAACCGCTGTTAAAAAGCCGGGTTCACAGTTGATGCTGGCACTCCATTTTCTGATGGTAGCTTCATGGGGAAGATGAAGATACTGCTTGAGGAAACTGTAAGCTTGGGGACTGTAGTAATGCAGAGTAATTGCAAATTTCTTGATTTCTTCTTCATATCTATAACCAAATTTATTTTGATCAATAAGATTAACTTCATTCTCTATTAGTTTAAATGTGTTTTCCCCAAAGTTGAGCTGTAATAAATCTACATCTTTCTTATCTATTAAATTGTTATTTTGAACTTCTTTCAGGAGGTTTTTCAACTTGATATCTCTTCTTTTTACTTGCTGTTTAACGGTTTTTAATTCTTTCTTCTTGATTTCTAATTTCTCTTTTGTAATTAACAGTTCTTGTTGTATATCTTTATATGATTTAGGTAGAGCAATATATGTATGGTCATCTGTTGAATATGTTAAAGTATTGGGCTTTTTTTTTGGTGGAGTATTGACATCTGTATTGTTGAGTATGTTGTTTGGTCTCTTTGATTTTCTTCTTGGTTCTGTTATTTTTGGCTGCTTGTAACTAGGGTAAGACGGGAAAACAGATGGTACCGCTTCGTGTAATAGTTCAAATTTGGTAATTATGTTTTTGTCCGGCTCCACATCCCTGGGGTGTACACCTACAAAATAACAAGAATAAATCATTCAATGGTATTGAATGATACCCTAACCACCAGTTTATGGGCTATGCTCAATGTTTAAAAAGTTCAACCTCACTTTTATATTTTGCCCTTAAGTTTTCGTTTTTTTCCAAGAATTTAACTAAAGGTAGCTTGGTCTTAAGTTTAGGCGCCTATACCCTTTGCAAAATGCTCATGGGTCAGTCCATGAACCTGCAAGTATAATTCTAAGATCTGTAGAATAGTATTTTAGAAGTCCTGATCACAATAAAAGTCTATGGACCTATTTAAAATTGCATACCTCTGATATAATTATCCTTAGTAAAGTGGTCACTGCAAACTGTATGGTAAATGCTAGGTGTAAAACCCTCTCGACTTATTTTGACCAACCATAGCTTTAAGCGTTCGGGTTCTTTCAATGGGAATCTGGAAAAATCAAAGAAAACACATCATAAGCGATACCCTTCAGTCTTAACTTAGCCTTAAAAAAATAATGTTGTGTTTCTGGTAAAGGCTAAAAAAAATCTCGGTAGGTAGGTAGGGATTTTTATATTTGTAGGAATGGCTAAAATACGTGTTTATTTGATGTTAAATAAAGTTTTTGATGACTGAGTCAGTCTGAGTGTGAGGCAGGACGCTGTATTTTTTTTTTTTCACAACATGGAAAAAAAACTTTCAGGTAGGCAATGATTGTTCCAGGTACTAGGTCGGGTTAATACCAGAAACACAATACTTTTTTTAAGCCTTAGTCAAGAATAAATGATTCATTCATTTATTGGAGTTTTATACCATACTTTAGATCATTTCACTTACTTGGCAGCAATGACATGAAAGAACACAGCGACTCGATACCATTTGGAGTCCATGGTTAGGTGGGGAGGGCGAGAAGATGAGGAAGGGCAGGTGCATTATACCGGCTTAGATATCATAGTAAATTAGTATATAAAAATGGCAATGTCCTATCTTAGGTACCTTCTCCCCACATAACCATGCCACATGGTATCGAGGCTATCCCCTGTGTAAAAGAAGGGATAGATATAAATATACATTTTTCGTTGTGTTTCAAACAAAACTCCCACAGTTTGATCTTTGTAGTCCAGGCCACTACATTAGACAAAACTACAAGCCATGAAAATATTGTAACTGCTCTGTATGGACAATTCCTACCCCAGACTTCTTTAGAACTCTTGTTCTTGTCCTCTTTTATTACGTGTAGCTATTCCAAAGGGCGTATATCTGGTCTTATACCACCTTCACCTTGCATTTCAAATTCGTAGACTGAACGTTGGTATATCATATACTATATGTATTGTAAATTAATATCACCATAAGTTCGGTAAATTGAACTACATCACCAAAGGTAGTCCGAAATATCTGCGATGATGATGTAAGACATTTTCTGACAGATAGGCCATCATCATCGTCAGAACGCATTTGATCAATTTTCTGGGAATTCCTTGACACACTTCGGGTTGGCAAGACCACCTCTCGTTTCTCATCAAAAATATCAAGATTCTCTACATAACTTTTAAAAATAAAATGACAAACCCGTACTTAAATGGTCTCCCTTTCTCATCGCACCAATCTGAAGTCTGTACGTCGACACAAGCCATAGATCTGCCCGGTTAAATTTCAAACTGTACCAAACCTTTAGTTTACAAAAGTTGCCATTTGCATACTCTCATTGATACGAGAAAATTGATCAAATGCGTTCTGACGATGATGATGGCCTATCTGTCAGAAAATGTCTTACAACAAGTTACAACTTACAATTTTACATCATCATCGCAGATATTTCGGACTACACCAAAGGATGCTAATTGCTTATGCTAGGTTTTCTAGTTTGTTTTTATCATAATCAGGGGAGTGGGAAAGTTATGATAAATACTAAACACTTAAGAAATTAAACTGGTTAAAACAGGTTTTGTTTTTCGAATAGCCATAGTGAAAAAGGTGAAGTGACGGTTGAAGTGTTGTACTGTAGTAGTGTCAGTGTAACTGAGTGTCAGTGAACCGCTACGGCCCGTACTTCAGCCTGTAAAAATACATTTTTCAACCTATCAGGGTTTCAAAATGGTTTCAACCTTGTTTGGATGAACTTACTTGTGAAACGATCTTCGGGCACCCTTTTCCCTTCGATTTTTGCAACCGTAAACACAGCAACTGTCTGGCATGATGATGGTGATCAGCTGTCTCAAATTTCAAACTTTGCCCTGTTAGAACATGGCCGATCGTCTGCTGTGACGGCACGACATGCAGCGCCACCACGCGATCTCGTTCACCTATAAAGATCTATGGTCGCGAACTATTTTTGACATCATAAATTGCGTAATATGGCAGCCATATTGGGTTATGTATATATTTACTTTTTCTCTCCATAACTTTAACAAATATGATCCGATGTTTTCAAATCTTTCATGTTACATACCATATTAACAGACAGTGTGTAAAAAAATTGTTTATGATATCAACTATTGCAAATTATTGGATTATGTACATTCCCTTTTATTCTTACTTTCATTTTCATGAAAATAACCTTTAAATTATAAAATGGCTTCTACTTTTCCGATTCTCATCAAAAAAGGATTTATTCAAATTGCAATAATGTTTCTAAATTGATTAAAACTATTCTTAAATCAATATATAACGTTTTAATCAAGTGAAAAATACATATAAGGATTAAAGTTTTATCTACAGACCAAGAGATTTACCTTGTGAACTTACAGTTAGCTCTCAGTCTCTCTCGAGAGATTTATTACTTTGTGTAACACATGGCCTCCATAAAACAGTGGGTGACATTAGCAATGGACCCATAGCCAAATCTATTGTAAATCCATTTGGTCTATGATAAAACTAGAAGTAATAACCTATAGGTATATGGGGAGATTTAGAATATTGTCAAGATGTCTATGGCCAAATAATGTAGATAAAAAATATTATTAGAAAAATTGTCAAATCTACTTGAATTGGTGTGAGCTGCGAAATTGCCAATTAATTACATTTGTTTAAGTATGATTAGTAAATTATAAACTGCTTTTCTAAAAAATTGAAACATTTTAGTGCAACCTTTATTTGACAACAAACAATTTTTAACATCGTGATTTAACAGCAGCGAGAATTGATGACTTGTACCGTGTACAAATCTTGTTAATAATTGTTGATCCAAATAGCCCATTTTAAATTTGATACAGATGGATTTTAATGGTTTTAGTGGTAAGATTTCATTTTGTTGACATAACATCACCTTTTACCAAGCTTCACATAATAAAACTGGCAACGCCGCCATATACATGTAAGTGAAATAATCTTGAGCGCAGCGTAAAACACCAAACAATCAATCAATCATTTACCAAGCTTCAACCTCTTCCCTCTGAATTTTGAAAATTAAATTCAAATAAATATGGAAGGATTTGTTTTGGTATGGCTGCAGTTACTGTACCTTTACGGGCGTATTTTGGGTTTCCCGAAACTCTTGTTTTTATTTTTGGTCTGAGTGGGATTTTAACCCCCGCCGCATCATGAAAGGCCGATGTTAGACTAAGGGGCTACCCATCTCAACGACTGAGGCCCCAAAAGAATTTTGGAAAATTGATGAATGTGAATTATAACAGTCGGTGTTGAGAGCTCTCAGCTGGTCACCGTATTCACTCATTACCAGGTTGTTTTCTTAACAACTGCCCGATTGATACCTTTATGTGTGGTTTAAGGGCGGTTTTGTCTATTGGGTTAACAGTTCTATTGTCCGTTTCAATTAATTTATCGCTGGTTTAGAAGCTGTTTTTAAAGTGAAATGTGTTTTTCTTTAATTCATGTAGTGTAACAGACCAAGTTTGATATAGGGTTCAAATTCCAAGTTGATATCATTAACATGATTTTAATTTGACAGAGCAATTTGTGTTTTCACATGTTAAATGCCATCAAGACGTACATGTATGGCCAATATATTGAGAGAATATCAGCCATTCCATTAGTGACTCCCGTGACATTTAGAAACTAAAATGTTCACAGCTTCCAAAATTTAGAAAATGATTTTAGAAATAATACCCTCAATGAAAGCCCATGACACCCTCTTTAATCTAAAACAAACATTTCTTGAATTAATTACTATCTTAATAGAAATACCAGCAAAAGGTAGCGTGACTCCCGTGACTCACAGGAATAAATGTACCTTGACAAACGACAGTTGTCTCCAGTTTTGTATCATTTTTTAATTCTAAATGTTTTTTCTTTTTTATGTTGTTATTCTCCACAGTGTGAGATTGCTAAATGCACTAATTTATTAACATGAACTTTAAAGATAAGCTGTGTAGTGGAACCCAAAAACGTGACTCCTGTGACAGTTAAAATGTGACTCCTGTGACAGGTCTCATATTAGAGTGGAAATATAGCTATTTGGAAGTAGAAATGCGAAATAAACTATTTACTTTCTGATGTTAAGGGAACAGACAGAAATTGAGATTAGCTCATGACATTTCTAAGCTAATAAATTTTGTTAAAGACTAGTTAATGTAAAAAATCTAATTTTACCGCTGTTAACTGTGAATGACTCTAAACATCAACATACCAAAGGTAAAAAGGGAACCTAACTTTGCAACATTATAGATCTAATTAGAATTGCAATCAAAACTATCAAAATAGTTAAATAATGACAGGTGAAATGAGATTTACTGAATATTTCAATATTCCATTATACATGTGCGCATGATATAAGCTTGTTTAAGACCCAGTTTTCAGTGAGTCAGTCGCTTTCAACATTGGTAATATATCTAAAAAATATTGATACTAGCAATGCCACAACATATTTAATATTGCTTAACATTGCATGTGAAATTTACAGTAGTTTACCAGTCATTTGATCGCTGATTCTGATCCGTGGTCAACCCCTCCCCCAAATGCATTTATCTAATGTCTAGCCCTGGTGTTGTCTTTTGGCCCAGGCTAGGAAACAAAAGGGTCTGTGCCTCAAAAGAGCTTGCATCATAATTGTACTGATTAGTTTCTGTATTCTACATGTAAGTCTTCCATCTTTTCTTTACCAACAGAACGTTTTTCAAGGTTTGAAAAACTTAACTACACTGACATCTATAATCTACATGTAGCCATTTTTATATCGATTCATTCGTTCAACTTTCTCGTAAGCCTTCACATTTTAGACTATGCATGTAACAGAATATAGAGAAACTAAACCCCACGTAACTAAAATACAAGATAATGTCTTCAAAGGTCAAGAACAAGTTGTCATAGAAAATACCAATATGTGGGCCTACGTGTATATCCAAACACAGCGTCACTCTAAAATTTAACATCTCATGGATCACTTGATTGATAAAGAGCTACAAATTTAATTTGAAACAAGCTTATTCTTCTCCTCATTAAAATCTCTATTATTATTGATGCTAGAATACCTGTCTGTTGGACTATGGGGATCATAATGTCCATGGTCCTTCAGTAGCACTAGCTGATACTTGAAATACTTCTCCAACCTTTCATGAAGCTCTTTCCACCATCTTTCAATCTTGAAAAAAAAAACATGTAAACATCAGAATTTTGTAGACAATAACAGAGAGACTGTCTTTTGTAGGCTGTGTCATATTTCAACCGAGTTTTTTCTCAATTTTATGATAATCAGGTACTGATATCTTTCATCTTTAAACATAGTCCGACATGCACTCTACTCACTGCTATAGAATATTTAACCATTATTATTAATTCAACTTACATTCAAATAAATCAATATCAGAGCATGGGTCACTAAACGAAATTAACAGTTACTACTGTGTTATTTAAAAATTTCTGACATTCATTGGGAGTACCTAATACCGACAATATTTCTTTTTAATTCGACAGAAATAATCTAAATGATTTGCCTAAGACATTTAACATTGTTGAATTGGGTCACAAAACAATATACTGCATCACACTTATTAAAGTGACTTGAGGTCAAATTTAGAGGAAATTTTCTTGAAACTGAATTAAAACATGTAGTTAATTGACCGATTGTTTGATGACGTCACTTGGAATATACGCGCAAAGCATAGCGGGTATTGAGGGATCTTAAAATAATTTTTAAATATGGCGGTTGGAATAATACTCTATCGAGAAAAAGAGGTAAAAGGCGTTAAGTTATCCGAAAAATGTGTGGATAAAAACAGGTTATGTCATCAATGTATTCCAAAAAAGTGACAGCTTGCTATAAGTACCAATCAACAAAATGGCGAACTGAGGTATATTTTACCCAGAAAGCTTTGCGTAAATCTATGTGACGTCATCAGGCTCGGCGGTAATTGTGCCATTTGTTATTAGCACAATCTTTGCTTCGTGTCGGTCACTGAGTACAGTATACTGATATTTTTTATTACAATGGTAATTCCTTTGTTTTCCAAATTCCTAGACATTTCAAATGCTCAACCTCTCGTGACAATCTGAATTCATGAAAAAAATCAGAATTTAGGTAGGCCTACATGGGTAACTCCTGCCACTTTAAATGAGACCGTTTATTATAACCTGCATCAGTTCAGGTATATGAAATTGTCAGCTTGCCTTAGTTTACTTCACTTAAGCCCACGGCACAGTAGTATGAAAGGCCAAACGCGCCATAAATAGCAACGTATTACGTTGCTCTCAAAACATAACATGTCGAAACACAACGCAACGTGAGTATATGAATCGTCCAATCAAAGTGCTTTATTTTTACTTTTAAACCTCCTTACGTTGCTCCGAATAATTAGAACATTTAATCTAGCGTGAACCAGGTTCGTACACGTTGCTCAGAGCAACGCAGATCCCTAGGACAACATGTAGTATGAAAACCACTACATGTAGTTTGAAAACCGGAAACGTCTTGTTAGACGAATTATGTTAGTTGACCAATCACATAGGCCTATATGCGCGGGAAATTTAACATAACGCACAACCGGAAACAATCTTGCTACACGTTGCTCACAACCGGAAACAATCTTGTTACACGTTGCTCTGGAACCAATGAAAGCGAGTCTTACATATGTATTTGATGTGTGTGATTTCTCCCGCAAAGTGAGACTGTCATTCCAAAACCCAACACTGACTGACGTCATCTAATTTCGACTTGAGACAAAAAGTAAACAAAACCACGTGATGTAGACAAAAACGAATGCAATTCTACCTAATGACTAATGTAAGGTTCACTATAAATGTGTGTCCATCTGCTTAACTTAAAATGATTTTGAGTTTGGACTGGTTAAACGTTATTTGTCTTAAAACAATCACTCGATAGAAACTGACGTTGTTGTTGTAACTTGTATAAAAGTTGACTATAACTATAAGTTATAAGTAGGCCTACTGCTTAGTAGTGAAAGTTATGATACTCAATATTACAATTTACATGTATACTTTAGTTTTCTATTATCCTAATTATTGGCACCAAGTAAATGTCTATCTTCTAATCTTAATATTATTATCAAACGGTCAGACAAAAAATCTAAACTGAAATAGTGTTAAAATTTGCTTAATTAGCTGTCAAAAATAAAAAAAAAACATAAATTCAGATAGTCAAAACAATTTACAGGTACTGAATACAAATTTCAAATCTTTTCCGGTAGTGGATTTTTTTCACTCGGTCGCCGTATGTGGAAGAGTTGCCAGGTACTCGCTGAAGGTCGGGGGTTTCCTTCAGGCAATGAGCCCGGTTTCCTCCCCCACTAAACCTGGCAACACCGCCATATAAGTGAACTATAATCTTCAGTGCGGCGTAAAACATCAATCAATCAATCAATTAAATCTTTCTATGGCATTTAGAAGTTGAACGGTTACAATAAGGTGTTATGGATAACTACTTCTTGGTTAGCCACATTCATGTGTCTCATTCTGTTTTACTTATTTTGCCGGCCAGACAACTAGTCCGGTTTATTTGGTCACAACGTTTCGATAGTTCTTTGATAACAATGTAAGAACTACATCGAAACGTCGTCACCCAATAAACCAAGAACTGAAGAAGTGGTTATCCATAAGTATTTATTCAGTTTTTTAAATAAAAGTAGGCCTAGCTATCAATAAACTAAACAATTGAAGATAACGTGAAAACCGAACTCTCATACGCAGTGAAAGGCTTTACTTAAAGGGGCATGAGCTGCCAAAATGTTGAAATTATTGACTATTTTTCTCAAGATGTACCTATAATTCAGAAGCTTTTTAGTGCTTCTTGTCTCGAAAATGTACGATTAAGTATTGTTTTGAACTAACTTTGGCTTAGAATGAATGAATGGTCGTCCCGGTTATTTAAATTTTGTTTACTTTGCCAACACGTTTTCGGTTTGTGCAGACCACAAATTCTATGGATTTTCGTCATTCCAACGCCAATCATTTAGTTTTTTGATGTCGGGACGATCAGAAATTATGAAAAAAGTGTGAATTTTGGCAGCTCATGCCACTTTAAAGCCGAAGAAAAATAATAAAGCCGAAAAATGCTTGATAAACGGAATTTAACATCAGGGGGTGTAGGCCTAAGTTTGATTCTCAGCAGCATATAAAGAACAATTGATGGGACTATTGTTTACACTTTTGGAATGGTACTTATGCCCAGATTGATTATTTATTGATTAACACCACACCTGCGATTATTTACTAGTGCATGTATAATTGGGTTGCCAGTTTTAGTGGGAGAGGGGACCACTGACTTTCAGCTGACAAATGGTAACCATTCCACCAGAGGCAATTGTTTGAAAACCTAGTAAGGGTGTTTTCTTTGGACTGGGAGTGCTGTTATAACAATCTAATTTTTTTAGAGAAATTAACCTGGTGCCAGATTGAGCCCATATCTATATCTATTTCGGAAAATTTAGGGCACCCACTTTCAGACCACTTTGGTTATTTTTGGCCTTGCCTCTATCAAATAACCTGGAGAGAGAAATAGGGCAACACTGCCAAAAAGAAGGGCATGGAGGCAAATGGCCTCGTTGCCCTGGTTAAATTCGAGCCCTGATTTTATGCTGCACATCTTGTCTCCAGATATAGTTGGAGAGGTAGTCATGCTAATTATAGTTAGAAGACCCTTAATACTTATCTAAGAGATGCCATTACTAGTTACTAGGATTGATTACTAGAAATACCCAGCACCCTCCTAAATCCTAATTTGACAACTTAAAGGCACACTTGCCGCGAAAATCAGGAATATTGTTTACATTAAAAAAGAAAGACCGTATTCTGTATTTTTCCCAAACAATATAAGTTAGGAACTTTCTATTTTTACCAAAATTTAAAAGTTTGGACGTCACTTTGTATTTTTAATTTGAATTTGAAAATTTGAATTGTTACGTACCCGGAACGTAAACAAACCGATCTGCCCCCTATTGGCGATTTTAGGTTTCAGTCGAGTGAGTGAACTAACGGCACAGTGTAGTTTTACATAGGCCTATTTATCTGAGAAATACAGACTGACGATCGGTTAACAGCGACTGGAAAAGCCTGCGGATAATTGTTTGAGTGTAAACCACAGATACAAAGGCCTGAAAGGAGGGTAA
Organism: Lepidochitona cinerea; assembly: GCA_963971465.1. Lineage (NCBI taxonomy): Eukaryota > Metazoa > Mollusca > Polyplacophora > Chitonida > Tonicellidae > Lepidochitona > Lepidochitona cinerea. Next base: position 58,672,434 of record OZ020551.1, on the reverse strand, counting down.
GCCAACACGAAAGTTGACCGACACTGATCGTTGTTGTTGTAATCAGGCTTCGATTTGTTTTTCACCCCATTTTTACAGTCTAAAGCTAACTAGACATGTTTTATGTGTCCTATTTTTAAGTTTAGTGGTATTAGTCGTAGTAAGCTCATGTAAATTGGTTTTCTTCGCAAATTTAAACAGGCTACGGCGGCAAGTGGGCCTTTAAATGATCTACACCTTTATTTCATAATTATGTGAGATAGTAATTATTATAGGTGCCCTGGTAATTTTCAAATGTTGACAGGTTTTAACTGGAAAATCACCGTCGAGTTGCACAAAACGATCTTAACTGAAGGTTACAATAGTTATACAGTACATGTTGTTATGTCCCATGCTATTGAGATAAGCTAAGAGCACTCTGAAGTTAAGTGTGCTTCATGCACACATTTTCACCAGTAGCTGCCCAGTCTTCACTGGTAATTACGAGATGTTCACTAGTCTAGTAATGATGAGATTGTCACAAGATGTCCACCAGTATGTACGGGATGTCCAGTATGTACGGGATGTCCACCAGTGTGTACGGTATGTCCACCAGTGTGTACAGGATGTCCACCAGTATGTACAGGATGTCCACCAGTATGTACAGGATGTCCACCAGTATGTACGAGATGTCCACCAGTACATGTATGTACGAGTTGTCCACCAGTACATGTATGTACGAGTTGTCCACCAATACATATATGTACGAGATGTCCACCAGTGTGTACAAGATGTCCACCAGTGTGTACGAGATGTCCACCAGTGTGTACAAGATGTCCACCAGTGTGTACGGGATGTCCACCAGTGTGTACCAGACGTCCACCAGTGTGTACCAGACATCCACCTGTATGTACGAGCTGTCCACTAGTGTGTACGAGATGTCCAGTATGTACAAGATGTCCACCAGTGTGTACGGGATGTCCAGTATGTACGAGATGTCCACTAGTATGTACGAGATGTCCACCAGTATGTACGAGATGTCCACTAGTATGTACATGATGTCCACCAGTATGTACGAGATGTCCAGTATGTACGAGATGTCCAGTATGTACGAGATGTCCAGTATGTATGAGATGTCCACCAGTGTGTACGGGATGTCCAGTATGTACGAGATGTCCACCAGTGTGTACAAGATGTCCAGTATGTACGAGATGTCCAGTATGTACGAGATGTCCACCAGTATGTACGAGATGTCCACCAGTATGTACGAGATGTCCACTAGTATGTACGAGATGTCCAGTATGTACGAGATGTCCAGTATGTATGAGATGTCCACCAGTGTGTACGAGATGTCCAGTATGTATGAGATGTCCACCAGTGTGTACGAGATGTCCAGTATGTACGAGATGTCCACCAGTGTGTACAAGATGTACAAGATGTCCAGTATGTACGAGATGTCCAGTATGTACGAGATGTCCACCAGTATGTACGAGATGTCCACCAGTATGTACGAGATGTCCACTAGTATGTACGAGATGTCCAGTATGTACGTGATGTCCACCAGTATGTATGAGATGTCCACCAGTGTGTACGAGATTTCCAGTATGTACGAGATGTCCACCAGTGTGTACAAGATGTACAAGATGTCCAGTATGTACGAGATGTCCACCAGTGTGTACAAGATGTCCACCAGTATGTACGAGATGTCCACCAGTGTGTACGAGATGTCCACCAGTGTGTACGAGACGTCCACCAGTGTGTCGAGACGTCCACCAGTGTGTACGAGACGTCCACCAGTGTGTCGAGACGTCCACCTGTGTGTACGAGCTGTCCGCCAGTGTGTACGAGCTGTCTGCCAGTGTGTACGAGCTGTCTGCCAGTGTGTACGAGATGTTCGCCAGGGTGTCAAGATGTCCACCAGTGTGTATGAGATGTCCATCAGTGTTTACGAGATGTCCACCTGTGTGTACGAGATGTCTACCAGTGTGTAGGAGATGTCCACTAGTAATTACAAGACTTTCACTAGCAAAAAAACCTGAATCAATTCTAAACAACTGTTTTTTTTTATCAATCCTGAAGTTTACTTTATTTTTACCAAATGTATTTAACCGATTAGAGACCAGGCAAAATTTTATACAGGGTTCAAACTTTTTTATGGTTATGAACGAGACAAATTTTTTTATGGTTAATAGAAATTTTGGCCATTAGATGTTAATCTCTGACTAAACACTATTTTCTTAAACATTTACCATAATCAAATTAAATGTAAACCAGGGCCATCCCAACATATCCTTCAGTGTCATCCAGCTTATGATAATTTGAAATGGGTTTCTTACAAGTGACTTATAGGTAAAGCTCTGTTTCACTATATCATTTAAGTAAAACACTCTATTTGGTTTAACACTTAGATGTTAAATTCATTGCATGAGTGTATTTAGCACATTTTTCCACAAATAGTTTTGGGTGGTCATTGACAATCTGGAAACCCCATTTTTCTATAGGTAACATTGGAATAGGCACACATTTGTTTAATTCCTTCATTTGGTTGTTCTTGGTACCTCTAAGAATCCCCAAATCTCAATCAGAAATAACATAAAAGATAAACACACTCAATTCAAGTATAACTTTAGCTTTATTGCTCCATATAAAATAAAATGTTGCACTGTTCTCAAAGAACTTATTTGTCTTGAACAACATCAATTCGTTGATAGCTATATTGGACACCCTACTGGAGATACTGAATACAAGTATAGGCCTACATGTATGTCCCCCGCATCAAAACGCCTAGCACAAATCCATGTTCTTTGTCCATGGGGATTTGTCCATCATTGTCCATGGGGATTTCAGGGATAAATGCAGCATGGTTACAGTTTTGATCAATATGATTGGTACAATCCAGGGAATATTTTTGCAAAATAGCTCAGCCTCTCCAACATAGTTATTTGTTTCTGTCCAAAACTTTTTTTCAACAGGAACCCAACATCTTTATGGACATCCTTCAACAAAAAGAAAAAAAAAGAGGATTTATTGACTCTATAAATAAATTCATAGCATAGGTTAGAGGAAGAAAAATTAAGGACAAATTAAGGATTGTTCCACATCAAACAGTAAAAAATGTTGCGAGGGAAAGGCCCTAATCATTGTATCAAATAATCGACAAGTAAAATCTCTATTAGCTGTAACAAATATCTTGAATATCGATGTAAGTTGTCGGGTTGGGGGCTAATCGTTGCCTAAAGGTGTAATAACGGGGGTATCAGAAGATATCAGTGAGAGTGAAATCGTAAAAATATTGAAAAAAAGTAAAGTAGCAGATGTTAAAAGGATGACAAAGGGAAGAGAAAAAATCCCCACTACATCTGTGGTTGTAGCACCTCTCTACCTTCAGATATCTACATTGAGTACCAACTGTTTAAAACACGTCAATATATATACCCCCGACAATCCGTTGCTACCATTGTCAAAGAATGGGGCATGTGGCCTCTGAGTGCAAGGGGAAAGCTGATAAAGCTGATGCAGACTGATAAAGAGAATGACATTGAATTTCCTCCGGAAGTAGGAGGTAACCGTCGAACTAAATATTTTATTTTTCCTTAGGGACTCTACAGGGCTATACGCATGACATGACATGTTCAATTTAAATCCTTTTATTTATAAGATAATTTGGAAAGTTGGGAAAACATTATTAAAAAGATGACATTATACTTATATGTAGAAAGACACGTGGTGTCGGCTTTGTAAACGTTCATGTATATATAAGTGAAGAGTACTTTTTATTTTTCATATCTGTTCAAGTATACGTACCGCTACTCAGATTTTTTTTTTATTGCTTCAATAAAATGTCTATCAGTACCACTGTTTAGTTTTTCTCATCCAAATATTGGATGGTCTTATTTGAGATATAGCGCAATATGTCTGGGATGTTCGGACTAGTGAACCTTCGGACTAGTGAACCTTCGGACTAGTGGACCTTCGGACTAATGAACCTTCGGACTAGTAGACCTACGGACTAATGAGCCTTCGGACTAGTGAGCAGTTCCCTAAAAAAGACGCGCCATTCTACTGCAATTTGAAAATTTTTCAAAACTCAATACAAATAAATAAGTAACTAACATTTTCTCGGTGTGCCGACATTATCCCCCAGCGACATTTTCCCCCACGACATTTTCCCCCGCGACATTTTCCCCCACGACATTTTCCCCCGGAGACATTTTCCCCCGGTGACATTTTCCCCCGGCGACATTTTCCCCCACTAACTTAATGAGTGTACTCGGGCAATACGACAGCCTACCTTACTTTTTCCTGCAAAACTTGGAATGTCCAGTTGGAAGGCCTACGATTAAGAATTGCTCTGTTATCGATATATGCTGGGACAATTAAAATTTCATTGATTGATTGTTTGGTGTTTTACGCCGCGCTCAAGATTATTTCACTTATATGGCGGCGTTGCCAGTTTTATTGTGGGAGGAAACCGGGCTCTATGCCCGGAGGAAACCCACGACCTTCCGTTGGTAACTGGCAACCATCCCACATAGGTCGTTCGAGTGAAAACCCAGTCTGAAAATGTTCCATTTTGTTTTGGACTGAGTGGGATTCGAACCCGCGACCCATTGGTGGAAGGCTGTTCGGATTGAGCGTCCAACGCTCTACCTACTGAGCCACGGAGGCCCCCAAAATTTCATTGTAAAAGCCGAACTCAACGGCAAATCGAAAGTGATTTACGTTCCACTTTTTATCGGCCGCGAGGTTTTGCAGAAAAAAGGGAAAAAAGTAAGGTAGAATGCCGTATTGTTAAAATGGGGGAAAATGTCGCCGGGGGTAAATGTCTCCGGGGGAAAATGTCGTGGGGGGAAATGTCGCTGGGGAAAATGTCGTGGGGGGAAATGTCGCTGGGGGATAATGTCATGGACTCCATTTTCTCATGGATCATATATTTTGTGTGGGGACTTTAATTCACATCACATGTGTTGGGGAAGTGATCGCTCCGACAGTAATGGAAATAAACTTTCTGATTTCATAAACGATAACGACGGTACTTCTTAACGACGGCTCACCCACCAGATCGAATGATTCTAACGACATGTCTAGATGAGACTTTCTGCTCACTTAACATATCGGGAAACTTTGAATGGTGGGTTGACTATGAGTCTAATTGTGGGAGTGATCACTTCCCTATAATTTTGACTCTCGGTTTTAAAGCTGACAGTGATCCACTAGAAACTTGCCAGAAATGGCTACTGAAAAATGCAAACTGGCCTACCTTTTCTGATAACTGTAAACAAGCAATAACACCAGATATTTTCAGTCATGATGTGGACAATTTCAACGGTAATCTTATAAATGCTATAAACCAAGCAGCGTCTGATACAATTCCAATGTCGACCGGTAGGCTTGGCATTAAACCTGCTGTACCTTGGTGGACACCTGAGTGTTCTATCGCGGTGCGCGAAAGGAAAAGGGCAAAAAATAGGCTTGCCGCACTCGTTTGCCGGATGACATTATTTTATACAAACATCTGAAAGCCAAAGCCCAACGTACAATATAAACAACTCAGAAGAAAAGTTGGCATTCGTTTTGTACCACTGTCAATTCGCATACTCCCATTAAACAGGTATGAAACAAAGTTAAGTACAAAATGTTCCGTCCCAAACCTTTGTGTTTGACGGGCATAAAGCTACTTCGGTTTCGGAAGAGTGCCAACTACTTGCTCAGCAATATGCTCATATTAGCAGTAACAGCAATTATAGTGAGGAATTCCTAGAGCGCAAATCCGAAATCAAAGGCGCTTTTGATGACAATATTTTATGGGATGATATGGTAATAAATGAAGATTTTACTCTTACTGAATTGATCATGGCACTCACAAAAACTAAAAATACGGAAAATATGGAGAGGATAAAATCTCCAATGAAATGCTTAAACATATTCCCGAATCATGTCTGAATGTCGTTCTCCTTTTTAATACAATCTGGGCAACAATGAAAATACCAACTGCTTGGAAAACCTCAAATATATGTCCTCTTTTAAAACTCGAATAAAAACCCGTCCGATCCGGCATCCTCTGACTTCCTGTTTGTGGTTTTTGGATAAAAATAACCTATTAACCGATACTCAAAGTGGTTTTAGGAGAGGTCGCCTACAACAGATCATGTTGTTACTCTAGAAACTGCCGTTCGCCATTCACTTACTAACAAAGCGTATCTCTTAGCTGTCTTTCTAGATATTGAAAAGGCCTATGACATGATGTGGAAATGTGGCCTGCTAGTGAACCTAAGAGAGATGGACGTAGGTGGTAGGATGTTGGGTTGGATAAACGATTTTCTAAACAACAGATTATTTAAAGTCCGTATTGGTACTTGTTACTCACCTTTAACTGCTTTAGTCCCTCAGGCAGTGTCATTTCGCCCACTCTGTTCAATATCATGATAAACGATCTTCCTTCTAGCCTAAATCCCAAGCTCAGGAGCTGCATATTCGCAGATGACAAAGTTATTTGGTTTTCAGGGCGAAATTTTAAAAATGTGGTGAATCATATACAGAGTGGGCTTGATGACATTGCCAAGTGGGCAAAGCTATGGGGATTTAGGTTTTATTCTATCAAGACTGAGGCTGTTCTGTTTTCATACAAACAGATACCATTGCCATTAGTTTTGACCTTAGATCAGTCTCGTATCAAATGTTCCAAACAATTCAAATATCTAGGTGTTATATTTGACTGCCATCTTACTTGGAATCAACACATAAAAAGTCTCATAAACAAATGTAAATGTGGCCTTAACCTTCTGCGCTGCATGTTAGCTACAACATGGGGCTCCGATATCGGAAATTAATTGATCCTTTCAGTTCAACCGAACTAGAACATACAGTGAAAAAATCTGACCCAATTAACATAACACGCCTGATTTCAATTGATCATATTGGAAAAAACTGGAACCAATATTTAAAGGCTTATAGAGATGCCTCATTCAACCCAGAGACTGGCAGAACAGGGATTGGGTTCTGTGTCCCATTATTGGTAAATTTCTCACGGCGATCAAATATCTAAACTTCTTTTGCCAATCAGAATTCATGAAAAACATTTTTTCCCCTCTGAATCGTCCTCAGATGAGTCTAGAGAAATTTTCCTCATTTTGTGTTACTAAATATTTGTCGCAATCGTCATGATCGTTTTCGCTATTATCTTCAAAGTAACTGTCATCTCCATTACCCAGCATTTCCAAGACATCTTTTAGTTTTACATGAAGCAGTGGTTTACGGATTTCCCTCGAACTCATACTGCTAATACAACTACCCAAACAGCATGATGACAGAAAAAAACGTTAGATTACTATGTAAATAAAAAAACAGAAGAAACGCAAGCAGTCCTTTATACCCAAGGGGTCATATTTGACCCCCAAACAGTGTATTTTCACCTCAATGGGACTATTATCACTGATAAACTGGCTAATATTATTAATAACAGATGGTCCAACAAGTTGGCTGATGATGTTGGTACCAAAAGTTAACCCCCCCCCCATTATGGAGGAAACTGAACGCATCCGCTAAACGAGCGAATTTAAGTCAAGCTAACGTTAAAAAACGTTATTAAAAGCTTCAATTGCCTTGACTCAGTTAACAGACACTCTATTAAAGAGTGATGATCTCGGAACTGTAGACCTAAAATCTGTGATACCCCTTGCAACAGATGCATTAGCTCTCTTAGGTCATGCCACTTATGACAAGTCACTTAGAAGAAGGGAGACAATCCGGCCGTCACTGGGGAAGTGTTATTTTGGGATAAACTCTAAAAGAAGCCAAGGAAGCAGAAAAAATTGGTTCAGCCGCCTTTACAACGGGCAGAAATGACCAGCAATGGAAACACAGGGGTTATAAATCTCAACATACAGGAGGCTATTCTCAATATCGCTACAAGCCTAATTTTTTAGGCCGAAAGAACAGCTTCAAGCGACACAGGCGGAGAGAAAAATAAATCCTCCGGATTAACCACCTATTTTGGAGGTTTGCGTCATGTTGCTCAAAATTGTTAACACATTTGGAAAGCAAAGCTTTGGCATTTGAGGCCGGTAGGATAAGTAAATATATTGGCAGCTTGACTGATATAACTTCTGACTCAAATTTTAAAATCGGTTTTCGGTGTAAGCATTGAGTTTGACATTAAACCATTCCAGCTTACTCTACCCTCCTCAGTACACTGGACAGGTGTTGAGGGTGCCATTATTGACAACGAAATTCAAAGCCTTTTGATTAAAAGTGTTGTTGAACGAAGCCAACCTGAAATGGATCAGTTTTTATCACCGATATTTATTAAAGCTTAAAAAGATGGCTCATATAGACTCAGTTTGAATCTTAAAAGTCTAAATACCAATGTAACTTATCATCATTTTAAGATGGGTTAAAACGTTAAAGCTGATTTCTCCAAATTGTTACATGGCGAGTGTTGATCTGAAAGATGCCTACTGCAGTGTAAATGTGGCAAAATCATACAGAAAATGTTATATCAGTTCACTTGTCTTCCTAATTATTAAAACCTAGGTTATATATCCAGTGGATACATAGACGACTCCTATGCACAAGGAAATACTTACAAAGAATGCTGTGAAAATGTTAAGGAAACAGTCGCTTTGTTTGATAAATTAGGATTTATAGTCCATCCGAAAAAGTCTAGTTTAATACCATGCCAGACAATAACCTATTTTGGTTTTATATTACTCTACGTCTATGACAGCAAAGCTTTGGCAAAAGCTAATAAAATTAAGATTAACTGTGACAAGTTACTATCCTATCAAACTACCAGTATTAGATCAGTGGCACAAGTTATAGGCCTTAGTCTCGAGTTTTCCTGGAGTCCGATACGGGCCCCTTCACTATCGATATCTTGAAAGGGACAAAAATTCGGAGTCTACGTCTAAATAATTGGAATTTTGATGGTTTTATCCAATAAAGCAAAAAGGTGGAGTGTCAATGTTTTATCCAGCCCTAGCTTGATCACTGAGACCCACCCTGAATTCATTATCCACAATGGACCTCAGATGAAACCAGTAACCATATCAATTATCTTGAGCTTTTATCTGGTTTGGCCTTAAAAGTTTTGAATCCATGTTAACAAGCAAACATGTCCGGCTTATGATGGACAATACTACAGCAGTAACAACCATAAATAATATGGGAACTAATCATTGTGATCAGCTTCTTGACTTATCTATTGATATATGGTAATGGTGTATAAAGCGGAACATTTGGCTAAGAAGCAGCTATATTCCTGGTGCGGACAATTACACAGCTGATAGAGTGTCTAGGAAGCACAATACTGATATGGAGTGGAAACTAGACAACTCTTTGCGAGAAAAGGCATTTATAAAACTCAATGTTAAACCCAATATAGACTTATTTGCCTCTCGAATAAACCATCAGTTAAACCCATACATCTCATATAGAGCTGACCCGTATGCAGTTGCCATATGTTGGAATGATTATAATTTTTCCTTTTAGTGTAATAACCTACAGAAAATATCAGAGGAGAGCTCCACCGGAGTGATAGTGGTACCCAGGTGGTCAACACAAATTTGGTACCGGAAGTTCTTGCGGATGCTGATAGACAATCCAATATTACTATCTAAAGGGGAGCGAACTCTCACATTACCAGGACAGCCAGAGAAGGTCCATGCTCTACACCAAAAGATGGTGCTAATGATTTGCCATTTGTCCGGGAAATCATCATTGATACGGGCGTATCATCAGAGGCTACTGAATATATCCTTGATTTAATACAGGATCTATCTTGAAAGATGGAGATTTTTTTGCTCGGATAGAAACATTAATCCGATTTCGCCACATTTAAATGATGCAATTAATTACCTAGCCAGCTTGGCCAACAATGGATTGGGGTACAGCGCCGTGAACACGGCAAGGTCAGCTCTATCTACCATGTTAACACTGTCAAATGGAATTACATTTGGGAATCAGCCTTTGGTTAAGAGACTTATGAAAGGGATTTTTGAAAGAAAGCCTAGTTTTCCTCGATATGTCCAGACTTGGGACGTTTCCATGGTTTTTACTTATTTACGAAGCCTATCACCAGCGAATGAAATAAGCTTAAAGGACTTGACTTTAAAAGTAACCGTTTTGTTAGCGTTATTAACGGCTCAGAGATGTTAAACTCTTCATTTAATTAATGTTAACGCCATAACTTTTTCTGACACAAAATGTGTTATCGTTGTCGATTCTCTTTTGAAGACTTCCAGAACTGGAAAACATCTAAAACCGATTGAGTTGTTTTCATTTACGGATGAAACTTTGTGTGTGGTAACCTATTTAAAGTTTATAGAATGGAAACTTTTCGTTGAGGAAACTCCTCCTTGTTACTGAGTTATATTAAACCCCATAAACCTGTATCTACAGAGACTATCTCTAGATGGATTAAAGTGATACTGGACATATACTGATTGGGGAATTACCGCCGCGCCTGATAACGTCACATAGATGTACGCAAAGCTTTCTGTGTAAAATGTACCTCAATTCGCCATTTTGTTAATTGTTAAGATGTCACTTTTTTGGAAAGCATTGATGACATAACCTGTTTTTATGCACACATTTTCTGGTAACTACCCCTTTTACGTCTTCTTCTCGATACAGTTATATTGCTTCCGCTTTATTTAAAAATTATCCTTCAATCCCCTGAAATGCTTTGCGGGTAAATTCTGATGTCATCAAGCAATCGGTCAATTACCATCCGATCAATGCTTGTATCAGGTATAATAGCGCTGCTTGGGAGACCCCTGGCCCAACTCAACATTTAATTAAGATGACCAAGAATGATTCACACCCACAACCCATAGATTTACATATCCCCCTAGCTGGCCCAACGTCAGAAATTAGGGCTGTTTTTTTAAGACAAAAAGAATTTCCTATTGTTAATTTCTTTGTCCAACAGACTTTGGAAATCCAATCATTTTTTGGACAAACATATCATATCACCAAGTTATATTATGAAATAAAGTTTACAATTCCAACTGACATCAAGATCTTGAAGATCTTGTTGCCCCTGATTATAGGGGTAGCGTGGAGTGCTGAGATGCATCGTACCCATGCTTTCAGCAAATCCCAAAGATGCAGAAATCTTGTTAATGATGATTTAATTCTCCCACCTTAACATATTGGACATCTTATATTGAAAAAAAATGACGTCATTTGATATATCGCTGATGTTGCAGGAAATTTCAAACAATTGGACATCTTATATTGAAAAAAAATGACGTCATTTGATATATCGCTGATGTTGCAGGAAATTTCAAACAATATAGCGATCTGGACATTTTCATGGGGAAATATAAAAAGCTTTGCCAAATAATTTGCATTTCATGTATCAAATTGAAATTTGAACAATGTGTAAAGCTTGGCCCAAGGCAGGAATTAAAAATAAAGAAAAAAATATGCCTTTAGTTTAGTTTAAGAGGTAACTCACAGTGTGAGTTAATTTTTGGTGTTTGTAATGGTTTATTATGCATGTTCACATTCTGTGGCTCTGTTCTGGGACCAGTTTAAAACAAGTTTGTCGTTGTATCAAATTATATAGATATTTGCATGTGTGTAATATGCAACGTGAAATTTTGGAAGTTTTTCCCTGTCGTACATGTTTTTTGCACTGATGGATAAAAACAAAATTAAAGTAACTGTAAACATATTTGACAGTCTAATATTGTGCATCAATCTTCATTAAAAAGCAAATGATCTGGTACTTTGCATCCACTTTTTACTCGGATTTCTGACCACCTTTTGCTGACTTCCAAATAAATGCTGCCAAAGTTTGTCGGAAGTATGTGGTTTCTGTTATCGAAGGGCCTGGGATCTTGATCTTGTTTAGCCGCGCACATGTGTCTCACCCTGTTTATTTACTTGTCGGTCAGATCTTGTTTTATTCGGGTCGCCTAACATTGTAAGTTGTAACAGAGGCAAGCCGAGACACCATATATTTTGGTATTAATAATATTCGTGCCAAATTGAACCTTAGAAAATCACTCGAATTTACCAATGAGAAATAATCTCATAAATATTTCTCAAAACTAGCCTCGAACAGGTCGTTCAATAACTTGAATAAGGATCTAGTTTTATTTTATTTTATTTTACTGTTGTGACTTATTTTATTTATTTTACTGTTGTGACGTAGCCTGATCGACGAGCTAAGAAAAAACTGTTTAAACATTCGCGCAAAATTAAACATTGGAACTTGGAAACATAAGAACAGCCCACGAATCTAGCAGCGAGAAAACAAACTGAAAATATCTTAATTAAAACTTATCTCGCAGAGGGCCTGTCTTTAAAATTGACAGGACATGATCATACAACACGAGTAGCCGCCATTACTACACTACATCACTGTAGGGTGTCATGACCTGCACACATGCGCATGTCGAATCTTGCTTCCTGTAGGATCCTTCTTGCTAATTTCGCTTCTCGTTGTTGTAAAATATGTTTTGACGATCGAGATCTAAAAATAACTAGAGAGCTCATTGGCCTCACAAGCTGACGCCAGACAGGCGCCATCTTCAACTACCCCAGTTAGCCATAATCGCTAGCACAGAGTAATAGAGTAGATCGAGTAACCTTCCTTTCGGATGCTTCCCACTTCGCTTTTTGTGACTAAGCAAATTTTGTAACCTAAATCATCGCCCAATCAGATCAATGTAAAGGTCTGCCCTCCACTGTGGCGTCAGACCTTTACATTGCTCTGATTGAGCGATGCTCTCTAGTGATTTTTAGTTCTCTATGGTTTTGACACAGGTTTTATAGGTATTTACACCTGTAAGGTATACCTGTAACAGACCCTCACCTTCAAAAGTAGTCCGACTAATGGAGGAAAATTTTAATTTTGCCCCAAAGCAGCTGGTTTTAAATTCATATTTATACCAAAGCTAAGAGTAAGACTATTTTTGAAAAAGTGGCTCGCCTATGTTTTGGCTTGTACTTCAAAGTATCTTTCTATTGATTTGCAGACTTTAGATCATTTTAGGGTTTGAGAGTTCGAAGAAATCAACTGGTTTAGTGAAAAGAGTAATGTTTCAAAGATATAATAGACGGTAATAGCTGAAAGATAGTTGAGATTAAGGATAGTTAAGACTTAGCTTAAATCTGAAATCCGAAGTCCTTCCAAATAATTCATTTAAAAGCCGTAACTAACCTAAGTAAATAAATTCCGAAACCCATAACAAAAGGCAAAGTAGTGAAATCCAAAGGTGTGTAGACTGAGTTCCTCAAACACCAGTGTTGCGTTACTTTGACATTTCTCTGGACGTAACCTTACAGTGCGATGCGTCAGAGACTGGGCTGGGTGCCTCTTTACTACAACAAGGACAACCTGTAGCTTACGCCAGTCGAGCTTTAACACAGACAAAACGTAACTACGAACTTCTAGCCATTGTGTATGGATGCCCTTAATTTCACCAATACACATTTGGACGCCCTGTAACTAGTCCGGGTTTTTGATTTCAAAAATTAGTTAACAATGCGCCGATTAAATGAGGTGTCAAGGCCCAGCGCGAGGTGTAATCTAATTCCGAGGTGTTGTGTAATCCGTGACATCAAACAAGGCGCCGTCGGTTCAGCCAATAGCTACGGGACAGAAAATAGGATAGGTCGGTGGCTTTGAATATGGCTAAACCTAACCATCTTCTGTCAATAAAGACGGTCCCTGACCTTAAAGTCGCGAATTTTAGATGAAACACGGCTAATTCTAACCGTTTAGTCCCCTACTGTCAGTAAAAATATTTGAAAGGAAACTGTTTTTAATTCCAGGTGACGGACCTATTCTATATTCGCACCAAAATCACATTGATACACTTAGAGCCTATGTGTGAAAATGGTTATCCTTGAACACAACTTCATATATCCATCGATCGGGCCCGAAACTGCCTGGTATAAGCGTAAAAGAGGGGTTACAGTATGGATATATAAATTCAGACCTGTAGGTCTCAGGCCCGATCGTCGGAGACATGGAGTTGTGTTCAAAGGTAACCATTTTCACACATGTACTTGACTTTTCTCTGGTGTTTGGTATTTAATATATTTGATCGGTAAAATCAGTTCTAATAAGGCCTTCTCGTTGAACTTTATATATGCTGACTCAATATTTCGACTTTTATTGTCATTATCAGAAGAAGTACCGAAAATCCTCCAAACGATAATATAGCCCATAGGTCATAGGCCTACCCAGACCCAAGGATAGTTTCCTCAGCATTATTTTCCCACGAGACAGTATCCCTTAGTCTTTGCTGGTCTGTAGTCCAGACAATGTAAAGTTAGGAATTTATATATACGCATGACATGATATGTTCAATTTAAATCCATTTATTTATAAAATAATTTGAAAAGTTGGGAAAACATTATTAAAAGATGACATTATACCTATATCTAGAAAGACACGTGGTGTCGACTTTGTAAACGTTCATATATATATATTTATCATCACTAAAATACACGGGCACAGGGACAATCTTCTTATCAAAAAAATCCATGGAGACAAGTTTCTAATTGTGTTAAAAAGAGGTATATCATTTAGACTTTTATACCCCATAAATTGAACAAACCGTGAAGAGTACTCAGATTTTTTCAATTGCTTCAATAAAATGGTCTTATTTGAGATATAGCGCATTATGTCTGGGATGTTCGGACTAGTGAACCTTCGGACTGGTGAACCTTCGGAACAGTGGACCTTCTGAACCTTCGGACCAGTGGACCTTCTGAACCTTCGGACCGGTGAACCTTCGGACTAGTGGACCTTCTGACTAGTGGACTTTCGGATTAGTGAACCCTCGGACTAGTGAGCAGTTCCCATGATTAGAGGGCGATGGTTATAGAGATTAAACCGTCGGCGTTTATTTATTATCCTTTAATTTTCAAGCTTGCCATTTGATTGGTGATTGTTGGTTTGTGTGTCTCTAGTGTGCGGACTAGTGAACCTTTGGACAAAAAAAAAGTAAATACGTGTGAAATCGTGCGGTTCTTGGAACAGACAACCTCAACTAAACAATTTACATTCCAAGGTTTACAATCCATATTTATGGATTGTAAACCTTGGAATGTAAATTGTTTAGTATGAAAATAGTTATCCTTAAACACCACCCCACGTCTCTGTCGATCGATATGGCGCTAAAATAAAATGTATGGTTCTCAACGGTTCTGATGCTTGGAAACAGTGTGTGTGGTTTTAAGCGCAACCATTTGAACTATTGTCATATCAAAGAAATCTTTTTGAAAAACATTTGTGATCGAAAAGGACGCAGACTCCAATCACTCCGTTACTATTCTTGAGGAAATACATTAAATTTAGCTATAAAGGCTAATTATTTTAAACTGGTAGACACATGGTTCTTTTACATATATATGGTGGCGTTACCGAGGTACCAATTTTATCCCCAGACGTTATTTTCTGCAGGTGATATCTCCCTGTAGCTATTTATCAAACCAACTCGTCCCAAAAATGAGTAATCTATCACCGGTTCCGTATATAGGCTACTGCACTCTGAAACTTCGGGGACTTACGTACTTGAAAGATTTGTTCAAGCATTTTGTGTTAGATTTGTATTCTAGTTTTCGGAACTGCTCACTAGTCCGAAGGTTCACTAGTCCGAAGGTCCACTAGTCAGAAGGTTCACTAGTCCGAAGGTTCACCAGTCCGAAGGTTCACTAGTCCGAACATCCCAGACATAATGCGCTATATCTCAAATAAGACCATTTTATTGAAGCAATTAACGGTAGCGGTAGGTATACTTGAGCAGATAATAAAAACAAAAATTACTCTTCACGGTTTGTTCAATTTATGGGGTATAAAAGTCTAAATGATATACCTCTTTCTAACACAATTAGAAACCTGTCTCCATGGTTATTTTACACAAGAAGATTTTCCCTGTGCCTGTGTGTTTTAGTGATTATAAATATATATATATATGAACGTTTACAAAGTCGATTAGAAACTTGTCTCCATAGTTATTTTAGACAAGAAGATTTTCCCTGTGCCCGTGTGTTTTAGTGATGATAAATATATATATATATGAACGTTTACAAAGTCGATATAGGTATAATGTCATCTTTTAAATAATGTTTTCCCAACTTTTCAAATTATCTTATAAATAAATGGATTTAAATTGAACATGTCATGTCATGCGTATAGCCCTGTTGAGTTCCTAAGGAAAAATAAAATATTTAGTTCGACGGTTTTATATTCCCTGCATACCTCCTACTTCCTCAGGAAATTCATTGTCTTTCTCTTCATCAGCCTGCACCCCCCCCCCCCCCACCCCACCACCACCACCACCATTCTACATTGCTACCGGGATGTACGCCCGTGGCTGTGCATAAAATCGTCGAATTATATATTTCCTTTTTCTTTGGAGGGATCATAAATTCATAACTGTACATTGTCTCGACTAGCCCTATGGGCTATATTATCGTTTGGAGGATGATCTGTACTTCTTTGGACTAGTAAACCTTCGGACTAGTGGACCTTCGGACTAGTGAACCTTAGAACCAGTGAACCCTCTCGTTCGGACTAGTGAACCCTCTGACTAGCGGACCTTCGGACTAGTGAACCCGTTTTTTGGACTAGTGAACCTTCGGACTAGTGAACCCTTCTCCTAGTTTTATTAGGAAAAAACATGTTTTGAATGGAAGATAATGTTGACATAAGCCTATGCAGTAAACTCAATACATGATACTTTTGTTCACTCACTCACCTAATGCAATGTTGAATATATCGTGTTCTGAAATTGAGGGGTACTTGGCCTATTGACATGCGTCCGTTATTAAGTAATCATCTGCATTTATCTGACTCATCTAGTCCCGCAGAGTAGGGGGAAAAAAGAACAACAACTGGACCTGGTTGTATTTGCTGCTGTTTGTAAGGAAACGCCTATTTCCGACAACGGTATTTTA
The DNA here is from genome assembly GCA_963971465.1 of Lepidochitona cinerea. Lineage (NCBI taxonomy): Eukaryota > Metazoa > Mollusca > Polyplacophora > Chitonida > Tonicellidae > Lepidochitona > Lepidochitona cinerea. The sequence goes on along the minus strand of OZ020551.1, from coordinate 58,655,553 downwards.
TAAAGACGCCTACAGACGTATCATCTTTATCATGGTATCCAGACATTTCGGCCTGGGACATATCGGCCTGGGACATTTCGGTACGGTACATTTCGGCCTGGGACAATTCGGCCTGGGACATTTCGGTCCAAAGTGAAAACCTACCTTGGTTTTAATTATATTTGATTAAAGATTTTCTCATTTCTTTCTCTTATTCTATTTCTATATGCTCAAGTTGATAAATAGGTTTATTTTTGTGGATAAAGCTAGGAAGTTTACATGACTATACAATATGTTTCAAGGGGCCAAACTGCCCAGGATAGACAAATTTATTTATATTTTCTTGTTAAAAGTTGTATAATAAAGTGAAATTGTCTGCAGCACATGCCAAGGCTATGCGCATTAACTAAAAATTGAAAGTTTTGAAATGCATACCCTTTTGTAATTACCTGTAGTAAAAAAATCAGAAAACATGATAAAAGTGTATTGTACTAGAAACAATGGAAACAATTTTGCAAATTCGCACATCAATTAAAATTATTAAAACAATTTTCAATTATTTGAGTAAAAAGATATACCTCGACAAGTTGGACAGTCTGGTATTTGTTAAAAACCTAAATTTCAGTGGGGCTGACATCATAATGGTTAACATAAAGGTCTGAAATCGACTTCTTGGTGTATAAATAACTTACATCAGGTGTTTACAGAGAGAACCCATAAATTAAACGCTTAACAATTTTAGAACTTAAGTTTCTGATAGACTGTCTAATTAGTTCAGGTAATACAGTATATAAAAAAATGTATTCATTAGAATTATTTATAATTTTCGCAGAAAGCCTTTAGTTTCTACAGCAAACTAAATTTCACTATTTCTCTGACTAATACCTGTAACATATGTATCATGAAAGTTTGAAAGATTGTCCAAGATTGTCACTGTTATAGCTGAAAAATTGCTGAATATGGAGTGAGAAATGAGAAAATATACAATTAAATAGAATAAAAACCAAGGTAAGCCGAAATGTCCCCTTTATCACTTTAGGCCGAAATGTCCCAAGCCGAAATGTCCCAGGCCGAAATGTACCGTACCGAAATGTCCCAGGCCGAAATGTCTCAGGCCTAAATGTCCCAGATCCCTTTATCATATCTCATTCAGTCAGTTTCCACATACACATATAATGCCAATCTTTAGATATTCCTCCGCTGTTCGTGGGTATCATTCCTATCAGACAGTATGGAAACCAGTTAAGAAAGAGGTCCTCACAAAAAGAGAAATAGGAAATAAACACGACCTTTTTGCTGTAGCTGTAAGACAAGAAATAAATGAAGTTGGACACATGCCACGAGAAATTGCACGAATTGCCTAGTGTTTCATCAGATCTGGATTGACAATACAGTGTGAAATAACCTCAACCAAGAAACGAAGATCAAACCTTGAGCCCTGCTTCACTAGTCCGAATGTTCACTAGTAATCACTAATAAAATAAGAGGGTTCACTGGTTCGAAGGTTCACTAGTCCGAAGGTCCAGTAGTCCGAAGAACAGTGCCGATATCATCCTTAAAATAAAATAGCCCATAGGGCATAGGCCTACCCAGACCCAAGGATAGTTTCCTCAGCATCATTTTCCCACGAGACAGTATCCCTTAGTCTGTGCTGGTCTGTAGTCGAGACAGTGTAAAGTTAGAAATTTATGATCCCTCCAAAGAAAAAGGAAATATATAATTCGACGATTTTATGCACAGCCACGGGTGTACATCCCGGTAGCAGGAGGGGGGGGGGGGGGGGGGCGGGGGTGCAGACTAACAAAGAGAAAGACAATGAATTTCCTGAGGAAATAGGAGGTATGCAGGGTATATAAAACCGTCGAACTAAATATTTTATTTTTCCTTAGGAACTCTCGAGGGTTATACGCATGACATGACATGTTCAATTTAAATCCTTTTATTTATCAGATAATTTGAAAAGTTGGCAAAACATTATTAAAAAGATGACATTATACTTATATCTAGAAAGACACGTGTTGTCGACTTTGTAAACGCTCATATATATATATTTGTGATCACTAAAACACATGGCACAGGGAAAATCTTCTTGTCTAAAACAACCATTGAGAAAAGTTTCTGTGTTAAAAAGAGGTATATCATTTAGACCTTTATACCCCATAAATTGAACAAACCGTGAAGAGATAGAGGATATTGAACAGTTGTGTTTGAATAGCACTTATATTTTTTCGAGTGAAAGCCGGAGAATAACCCACGAGACGCGAAGCGTCAAGTGGGTTATCCCTCCGCCTTTCAAGAGAAAAAATATAAATGCTATTCAAACACAACTGTACAATATTCTGTTTATTATTTATACTATCATGTTTTAGGCTGGAGATTGTTTATGAAGTATAAATTTATCAATTATAAAAAAGAAAGTATTGACAAATTTATGACGGATTAGGTTTTCAGCAAACGTAGGAATATATATCGCTGACCAATGAAACAACAGCATGTCTGTTCTTCTCACGTGACTATCGACTGTCAGATTTGTGGTCATTTGAATGGCCATTTTCTCCCTGAGTTTTTCGCGATATTTGATGTAAAGAGAAATTAAATCGAACTCCATGGATTTTAACTCTGCAGAGCATCAGTCACCAGGATAAAAAATGATATTTGAAATTACTTTACATTGTTTAAACGCGTCAATGAATGGCAAGTACAGTTATTCGTTACACGCAGTGGTCCGATTCTCCGAAGCCATGCTGCAGGTCACACAACTCTGCCAACATACGATCGATTTTGAAGTTTTGTTTTATCGCTTTGACTTAGAGTGGTAAGCCGATCCTCTATTAAATCAATTATGTGTTTTCAGCTGTTATTTTTTTTATCTTAATGCTAATTATGACTGAAAAGGCTTCATTTAGCCTATCGAAATCCTATGTACTGTTGTTGTTGTACAGCAGACGTCGGTACGCAAGAAAGAAGTAGGTCCGACGACGTCATCGGCTTCGTCGCGTGCATTAAATAACAAAAGTGTTATTTCACTGCAGTGAATTATAACATTTCTTAGTGAAGGAAATCCCTAGTTTTCACTTATGTATAACTAATAATACTTTTTATTTTTCATATCTGTTCAAGTATACGTACCGCTACTCAGATTTTTTTAATTGCTTCAATAAAACCACTGTTTAGTTTTTCTCATCAAAATAGTGGATGGTCTTATTTGAGATACAGCGCATTTTGTCTGGGATGTTCGGACTAGGGAACCTTCGGACTAGTGAACCTTCGGACTAGTGAACCTTCGGACCAGTGAACCTTCGGACCAGTGGACCTTCGGACTAGTGAACCTTCGGACTAGTGGACCTTCGGACTAGTGAGCAGTTCCCGAGCAGGGAGGGCTGGAAATTCCCTGTGTTTATATTTTCGAAGGAAAATCATTTTTGTACAGAAAAGCTGGACAAACTTCTATGCCAAACAAATAGAGAGGTCCTCAAGTCTGTTCCATAACTCAGAGATTGTCATATTCGCTAAAGTGGGACCACGTGGTCATTATTTGAGAACTAAAATAGGCTACCACAATCTTCCTAATTAGGGATCCCCAACTTGGTGGGGATACCTATTGAAATCGTTCTGCTTTTTCTTTATTATTATTATTATTATTCTTATTTGTTTTCCACGGTTTTTGTATAACTCAAACAGTTTTCTAGACACGACTCTCATCTTTCACATACATATTCTTAAACAAATTATCTAGGTCCATTTTTTCTGAATTGTCGCTACGCTACGCCGTTTGTCCGCCATTTTGAAAAAGACGTATTTGCCCAAAATATTTCTTCTCTGAAACCGTTCATCCGATTTAGCTCAAATTTCACATACACTTAGTAGAGGTCGGGGGACTAATAAGTTGTCAAAATCAAGAATCTCCGCGAAAATTCATAGCAGACTTTTATTCGTCAAAGTTTTGATCTTTTTAACTTTTCAAAAAAATGCAATATCTAGAAAACCATTTATTGGAACTGATCGAAAATTTGAGGTAATAAAGTATTCTGTAATATCGCAAGCTTCGTGTCATGGTGTCGTCTTAAATGGAGCTTCACTTAATTGGGCGACATTCCTGAGAAATAATGTCTTGTTGGAACAATAGAGTAACAACTATCATTTATCTTCAGTGAACACACAGGCTATTTCAACTAATTTTAAGAATGAACAAACAAAAAACCACCTATTCCACATCTGTTCGACACTTTGTGTGTTTTTGTTTTCAACCTTCGAATTCGATTTATTCAATTCAATTCAATTCATTTCACTCAGGACCACCATTGGTGGCACGAGAGGCATCAATAGTACAATGTATAACATGGTGTTTTCAGTGTTATTTCCATACAATCAAGTCATAACATCACATTATTAAATATACATATTACATATTAACACAAATATATCTTAGAAATTCAAACAACCATACTCATGGCTTTTTCAATATATAAAGCTAAATTTGTTTGTCCCTTTTCATAGGTGCACAAAAATAATTCTCTTGCTTTCAGTGCATTTGGTCTGACGTAACAGAACCTTGGGAGGTATTTTTCTTACAGCCTTAGTTTTGTCACTAATTAAAAGAAAATGAAATTCATCCCCAATTACACCTTTGTCACAGGCATAACATAACCTGTCGGTTCTGTTAATGCTGTGCCACCTGCCTATTTCGATTGGCAGAAAGTGATTGCCTGTTCGAAATCGAACAAGAGTTGTCCGCATTTTTTTTATTCGGCAGCAGCAGATATCTCTCAAAACAAAACTCTGTTTATGAGCCTCGCTCGGTCTGAGAGGAGGTTCACACTGCCGAAGCCTCATGTAAATAGATGTTCAAATTGCCGAATTTCCCATGTGGTTCTCGCTCGAGAATTTCACGTAAAAATACATTTAAATTGAAAAATACATTAATTGTGTACAAATTAACATGAGTCTTATATTCAAACAATGCTAAGAGACACATTGCAAACACTTAGATAACTATTTAATCACTCTTTCATGCTTTTTGATGAAAACATAGATCAAAGAAATAGCCTGTGAAAATTCAAGAAAGGGCGACGTATCACTCGTTTGATGAGTAAAAATTTAAACATGACCAAAGTCATTTTCAAAAATTAATGGCAAAAAATTCTCGATTCGTTCAGAAATTAGTGAACTCTTATAAAAATATCTCCAGGAAACGTGGATTGAATAAAAACATTTAAGTTTACTTTATTGGTGTAAATAACATTTACAGTTGCCAACTTAATTGCTGCAGCTGAACGAAAATTCGATTGGTAAAATAGTTATTCTACGTTCCCGTGTATTTTTCATTTTGAAATATTCCTTCTTTTCTAGCTCGGTAAAAGACAATATTGATCTTCTTAAGTGTCTTATGGAACACTCTCCTTCAAAAATATTTATTATTGTTACATTTTTGGAAAGAATTTAGGTGTTTAAAATCCCAATTTAGGTGTTTAAAATCCAAATTCGAAAAGGCCATTTTACAGACTTCGAGCAGGCATGGCGGCCCGGCAACACGCATGGATAAATTATTTCTTATAGTCTCCCTTGGAAACCTGAAAGGAGTCTATATTTCATACGTTTTAAAATGACCTAAGGATTGCGATTTCACTCTGAGGTTAACAAAGCTCCGATAAATGTCTTTTTTTGACTACTCTGGACTCTGGACCCAGTTAAAGACAAATGGGTTATTTTGGCATTGAAGACGTTTCGGAGTCCAGAATGGGTTGTTAAAGAAGAAACGTCTCTTGAAACTTTAAAGGTTATTCAAATAATTATCTTATTTTCCAAATGCCTTATATTCAATTCAATTTTACTGTACAAAACACCAAGTGAAAGGCAGTTTACATCAATTTAATATAGATTATTGAATTAATAGCAGGGCCTGTGCCCAATAGCATGTTTATCATGTGGGATGTCGTTTGTTAGTGGCTTACATAATGCAGGTATATTGTTAAGGTGAAAATGAACTTTTCATGATCATTTAAAGTACTACATATAGGACAAATATCAATTATTTGGGAAAATAAAGGGGTACGTAAATCTTTATAATTTGGACATGCAATTATGAAATCATGCTCATCTTCTATGATACTTGGACAAAATGGGCAAACATGTTCTGATAAATGAAAACGTAAATGACTCCCTTATTCTATTTTTGATTATTCTAAGTTTCCGTACCAGTATATGTTTTGTCCAATATTTACGAAAGAAATGAAGAAATCCATGCCATACAGCATCAATCAATGTGCAAATTAACTTGCATGTGACATCTTGGTAATGTTCCCCAGCCTGATATGTTGAGCACGTGGTAACATAGTTCAATGTTATAAACCTTTTACTTTTATATTCATTGTTTTCAGATAGTTCTTGACATCCTCTAGTGTTTCTGCACATCCTCATTTTTTTTGTTTTGCATGAACCATAATGACATGACAGACAGGATTTTACTGCGATGAAAACCAGCTGAAATAAAAAATATATGTTGTTTAATAACAAATTAATGACAATATTATTATTAACTATAATTATTGAACACAAAATCCAATAACAGTTTTTAGATATTTTAGATATTTCCTTTCAAAATGCAAGTCTATATTTGATTTTTCCCCCCCATAGCTTCGGGAAACCCAAAATACGCCCGGAAAGGCACAGTAACTGCAGCCATACCAAAGCAAATCCTTCCATATTTATTTAAATTTAATTTTCAAAATTCAGAGGGAAGAGGTTGAAGCTTGGTAAATGATTGATTGATTGATTGTTTGGTGTTTTACGCTGCGCTCAAGATTATTTCACTTACATGTATATGGCGGCGTTGCCAGTTTTATTATGTGAAGCTTGGTAAAAGGTGATGTTATGTCAACAAAATGAAATCTTGCCACTAAAACCATTAAAATCCATCTGTATCAAATTTAAAATGGTTAATGATCAACAATTATTAACAAGATTTGTACACGGTACAAGTCATCAATTCTCGCTGCTGTTAAATCACGATGTTAAAAATTGTTTGTTGTCAATAAAGGTTGCACTAAAATGTTTCAATTTTTTAGAAAAACAGTTTATAACTTACTAATCATACTTAAACAAATGTAATTAATTGGCAATTTCGCAGCTCACACCAATTCAAGTAGATTTTACAATTTTTCTCATAATATTTTTTATCTACATTATTTGGCCACAGACATCTTGACAATATTCTAAATCTCCCCATATACCTACAGGTTATTACTTCTAATTTTATCATAGACCAAATGGATTTACAATAGATTTGGCTATGGGTCTATTGCTAATGTCACCCACTGTTTTATGGAGGCCATAAATCTCTCGAGAGAGACTGAGAGCTAACTGTAAGTTGACAAGGTAAATAGACCAAAGCTGGGATACTTATCTCTTGGTCTGTAGATAAAACTTTAATCCTTATATGTATTTTTCATTTGATTAAAACGTTATATATTGATTTAAGAATAGTTTTAATCAATTTAGAAACATTATTGCAATTTGAAAAAATCCTTTTTTGATGAGAATCGGAAAAGTAGAAGCCATTTTATAATTTAAAGGTTATTTTCATGAAAATGAAAGTAACAATAAAAGGGAATGTACATAATCCAATAATTTGCAATAGTTGATATCATAAACAATTTTTTTACACACTGACTGTTAATATGGTTTGTAACATGAAAGATTTGAAAACATCGGATCATATTTGTTAAAGTTATGGAGAGAAAAAGTAAATATTACATAACCCAATATGGCTGCCATATTGCGCAATGTATGATGTCAAAAATAGTTCGCGACACACCTTCCACCCATAAGGTATATACTCAGAAACGGTATATACTTCGGACGGGGGTGCAGACTAACAAAGAGAAAGACAATGAATTTCCTGAGGAAATAGGAGGTATGCAGGGTATATAAAACCGTCGAACTAAATATTTTATTTTTCCTTAGGAACTCTCGAGGGTTATACGCATGACATGACATGTTCAATTTAAATCCTTTTATTTATCAGATAATTTGAAAAGTTGGCAAAACATTATTAAAAAGATGACATTATACTTATATCTAGAAAGACACGTGTTGTCGACTTTGTAAACGCTCATATATATATATTTGTGATCACTAAAACACATGGCACAGGGAAAATCTTCTTGTCTAAAACAACCATTGAGAAAAGTTTCTGTGTTAAAAAGAGGTATATCATTTAGACCTTTATACCCCATAAATTGAACAAACCGTGAAGAGTACTTTTTATTTTTCATATCTGTTCAAGTATACGTACCGCTACTCAGATTTTTTTAATTGCTTCAATAAAACCACTGTTTAGTTTTTCTCATCAAAATAGTGGATGGTCTTATTTGAGATATAGCGCATTTTGTCTGGGATGTTCGGACTAGGGAACCTTCGGACTAGTGAACCTTCGGACTAGTGAACCTTCGGACCAGTGAACCTTCGGACTAGTGGACCTTCGGACTAGTGAGCAGTTCCCGAGCAGGGAGGGCTGGAAATTCCCTGTGTTTATATTTTCGAAGGAAAATCATTTTTGTACAGAAAAGCTGGACAAACTTCTATGCCAAACAAATAGAGAGGTCCTCAAGTCTGTTCCATAACTCAGAGATTGTCATATTCGCTAAAGTGGGACCACGTGGTCATTATTTGAGAACTAAAATAGGCTACCACAATCTTCCTAATTAGGGATCCCCAACTTGGTGGGGATACCTATTGAAATCGTTCTGCTTTTTCTTTATTATTAGGGGTCCAAGCAATGGCTTGGAACCCTCTTATTTTTGTAAGGGTTCTTATTATTATTATTATTTTCTGATGTTCTTTGCCGGACACTATCTCAAAAAGTATTTGTCGGATAATACTCAAACTTTACATGTAGGACTGCTATGGACTAGAGATGCAAACGAAACAAGTATGACGTCATAGGTCACATGGTATGGCGGACATCTTGGATTTTCGGCCAAAAAACAAAACGTCTTCTTCTCTTAAACCAATCGGCCTACATTTGTCAAACTTGGCTTTTTATGTAGGGTGTGTATGGAACTAAAATAATGGTTGAAAATATCTTCGGTCAGATCAATATCTAGGGAGCTCGCCATAGGTCAAAATTAACATAAAGTCAAAAAACCTATAAATGTCTCTAACTCTGTAATGCTTAGACATATATACTTGAAACTTGATATATAAGCAATGCTATATTAAAAGAAGGCGTGCAATTAATTTAAAGTTCATTAGTTGGTTAATTAAGCTTTTAGCTAATTTATTTGTATCTTTACTTCTAATGCACTTACAGAGATGAAAAATATATCACAATATTCTAAATCGCTTTACTTGTTCGAATATGTAATAGATAAAACAGATTTCTTAACCGATGTTGTGTTTTTTTAGCTTATTAGTTTTTCAGTCAGGCATTTATTGCCTCAAGTTTTATGGCTTGTCAAGATAAGAGTGGTCCGGCTAGGCTCATGTTTATAATAAGCAATAAAGCAGCATGGAGATGTTTGTTGACATAGGCCTGATCTCTCTGGTTTATTAGCTTAAGGAGCTGCAAAGCTGGCAGACTGAAATTCACATGGTCAATGTTAACAATATCCAGTAGTTCCACTGATTAGTTTAACGTAGTACACAAGTAGTGTTATTCCGAAAAACGAAAACTTCATATTGACTCAATATTTCGACTTTTATTCAGTCATCATCAGGAGTGAATCATCATCCTGATGATGACTGAATAAAAGTCGAAATATTGAGTCAATATGAAGTTTTCGTTTTTCGGAATAACACTACTTGTGTACAATGTTAACAATAGGTAGATAATACATAATAGATTCTTCTATGGAGCGGTTTTACTAAAACCAAAACACATAGGACAACTTGTACTATACTTTGTACATGGTCATGTTAAATATGAGCTTTCCAGAGAAACTACTCTCATCATCAGAAATTACAGCAACACAACGTCGGCATGTTAAAAAAAGGCATTATATACACAGTAAGAATTAACAAAACAAACACAAAAGTTATTATCATTGATAAGGTGTGATTCCTGCACTGCAGTTGAAATCACTACAATCTAAGGTGGGGGGGGGGGGGGGGGGGGCAATCTTATTACAGATCAAGAGTTAACTACATGTATTAAGATATGAAGGGCATGGAATCAGGTGTGCTGTAACATCAGGATATTAGGAAGTTCTTTAGATGCTTTTAATCCACTGTTTTAGACCGGGCTCTTTCTTCTGATACACAGAGCTTCTCTGAACAGGATGTCTGACCAGTGATACGATTTATCAATAATTACAGTGTTAATATGAATAAAGTCGCAAAGTGTAGGTGGACTAAGATCATTTAAATTGCCTGGTAATGATTGTAAGTTTTTCAATATGGAGCGGTTTTACTAAAACCAAAACACATAGGACCACTTGTACTATACTTTGTACATGGTCATGTTTAATATGAGCCTTCCAGAGAAACTACTCTCATCATCAGAAATTACAGCAACACAACGTCAGCATGTTAAAAAAAGGCATTATATACACAGTAAGAATCAACAAAACAAACACAAAAGTTATTATCATTGATAAGGTGTGATTCCTGCACTGCAGTTGAAATCACTACAATCTAAGGTGGGGGGGGGGAGGCAATCTTATTACAGGTCAAGACTTAACTACATGTATTAAGATATGAAGAGCATGGAATCAGGTGTGCTGTAACATCAGGATATTAGGAAGTTCTTTAGATGCTTTTAATCCACTGTTTAAGACCGGGCTATTTCTTCTGATACACAGAGCTTCTCTGAACAGGATGTCTGACCAGTGATGCGATTTATCAATACTTACAGTGTTAATAAGAATAAAGTCGCAAAGTGTTGGTGGACTAAGATCATTTGAATTGAATTACAGTCAAAACGTCCGATAACAAGAACGCCCGATACCAAAACGCCCAAACCAAAAGTCAAAACGCCCGATACCAAAATGCCCGATTGGTGTAAGTGCGTTACCGTTTTAACTCGCCACTACAGTTGTCGTGTCATTACATGTATGAGGCGCTAGAAGGTGAAACAAAATGGGAACACTTGTTTTTTTTGTATTCATTTATTTTTATTTATTTATAATCAAATCAAACCGCACAGGTCATTATGGTATCAGAGACGGTAACAAATTAACGTAAGTTAGGTGCACATAAAGTTGTATAAGTATCAACAAAATAGGAGAAATGTTAGAAATAATTTATTAATAATTATAAAGTAACACTAAATATTTAACATGAACTCAAAATTTGTTTCACTAACGGGTTTAATTAACACGTTGACACGTGTTTTGAGTAAGTTTGAGTTGTTTTTTACACTTCATTTAGCTATCATACGAGAGACATTGCAAATTCTTAAATTACTATGGATGCCCATAAACAATATATATATGTGTAGCCGAGAAATCTTGGCTCTGCCGAATTTTTTTTTCCGTGTTCGTCATAGCCAAGATCACTTCCATAGTAAAAAAAGGATATATGTTAAGGAGACCCGCCGAAAAAATCGGCGGCGCAAATTTCACAACAAATAAGCAAAGAATAAAATATTTACCACTGCATTCCGATAGCATAGACCACGAAGAAGGAGTTTGTCAAACTCATGCCTTTTATAATTGTACCTTTTATGATATCTAATTTAATTGTATGTTTTATGCAATGATCCATGAAATTTTCTCGGTGTATGCATGTAAAACCCTTGTGTTTTCTGCATTTAAAATTATAACATATTTTGTTTTTTGATCTGAATTCTCTAATTTAGGATTTACGCAGTAGGCGTTATGCCTCGTGTGGCGCCCGACTGATCTCTGTTTAACCGGTCGATATATTATCCAGGCTGAATAACACAGCGGGCGTTATGACCTATCTGTCGGGCGTTTTGGTATCGGGCGTTCTTGTTATCGGACGTTCTGACCTGCTTCCATTTGAATTGCCTGGTAATGATTGTAAGTTTTTCAAAAAAATAAATTCTTCACAATTAGAAACATGATTGAAAATTTCACTGTTTTTATTTGGACTGCCATGTTCTTTTATTCTTGTAATAAGACATCGGTCAGTTTTACCAATGTAATCTGAGCCACATGCTGGGCACGTAAATTTATAAACACCTGAGCTTTTGTAATGTTTAGGGGTCCGATCTTTAGGGTTTGTAAAAAAGTAAAAAAGTTAATTTTGGTGGTCTGTCATTGGAAAACAAAGTTGATGGGTTTGATTAATAATTTACGAATTTTAGATATAGATTTTTAACAATAAATTCTCCTCTTTTCCCAATGTATGGGAGTCTCATCCAAATTTTATCAAGTTTCTCATCAGATTCTTTATTTTTAGGACCAAATTTAGGCATGCATTTTCTTAGCAATTGTTGGGCAGTAAACTTACGATATCCATTCCATGATAAAAACTTAAAAATGTCCTTACATTCAGTATTAAAAGATAATTCATCAGAACAAATTCTGAAGGCTCTATAAATCAACGATCTAACCCAAGCTGTTCCCCAAATCTGTTCTCTTTATCTGTTTTGTCAACGTGCATATGTAATAATGATAATAAGTTTGTAAATCTGTAAGGCCATTCCTAATATTGTTATATCACTGCTTAATCTGTTTGTTTTTTACCTGTATATATACAAATGTTGTTGCTAATGTACCTCACTCCTGATGATGACTGAATAAAAGTCGAAATATTGAGTCAATATGAAGTTTTCGTTTTTCGGAATAACACTACTTGTGTACAGTTGGTTACACATTGAATAAGCGGAGAGGAATGGATGAAATTTGAACATTTAATATAAGATTTAATTTTGAAATATGAAGGGACTCTTTGTTTGCTAAGTTAAGCTTGTTCTTAGCCTGGTCAATTACCTCACATGACAGTGTGTTGGGATTGTGATTGTTGTAACAGTGACTTGCAACTGCAGAGGAGCCACTGTTTTGGTGCATAATGTGATGCTCGGAGAACCTCTGATTAATATGTCTGGATGTAACTCCTACATAAGATACAGGGCAATCACCACATGTAACCTTGTAAATAAAAATACTTCGAAATTTTTCATCTTCGCGATCTTTGTAATTAAAATAAGAACTGATTTAGAAAGTTTTGTTTAAAGATACAAACTGAGCTGTCGGGACAAGGTTTTCAAGTGATTTTAGTTCTTAAGATAATTTTGCTGAGGCTGGTCCAAGAAAGGGTGTTCTGATGAAGATTTTGTCTGAAAATTTATTGTTTAGTAACTGTTTAATGATTTTCTCTACCGTGGGAGTGGATATTGATTTTGGAGTAACATATTTTTTATTTTATCGATTTCAACGCTAAGTAGTTTGTAGTCATACCAATTTGTCATACTATCAGGCAGCTCGCCATACCTCAAAATTAACATAAAGTCATAAAACATGTAAATGTCTGTAACTCTGTAATGCTGAGACATATCTACTTAAAACTTGATATATAAGTAGTGCTTTATTAAAAGAACGCGTGTAATTATTTTAAAGTGGCATGAGCTGCCAAACTTAATTCACACTTTTTTCATAATTTCTGATCGTCACAACAGTAAGAGGCTTTGAAGGGTATCGACAAACTAAATGATTGGCGTTGGAATGAGGAAAATCCATACAGATTGTGGCCTATACGAACCGAAAACGTGTTCGAAAAGTATACAAAATTTAAATAACCGGGACGACCATTCATTCATTCTAAGCCAAAGTTAGTTCAAAACTATACGTTATCGCACATTTTCGAGACTAGTAGCACTAAAAAGCTTCTGAATTATGCGTCTTGAGAAAAATAGCCAATAATTTCAATATTCTGTTTTACCGTCAAAGTATCAACATTTTGGCAGCTCATGCCACTTTAAAGTTCTTTAGTTCGTTAATTAGGCTTTTAACTAATTTATATGTATCTTTAATTCTAATGCACTTACAAAAATGCTAAATATATCACAATATTCTAAATTGCTTTATTAGTTCAAATAAATACATGTGTAATAAATAGAACATATTACTTGACCGATGTTATGTTTTATTAGGCTATTAGTTTTTCAGTCATAAGTATTTTACTCCTCCACGATTTATGGCCGGTCAAGACAAGCTGGACAGGCTATGTAGTGCAGGTCAGATGGATATAGTGACTGGGGATGGGCTTAACACTTATATCCGTGTATCACACCACTGTCCACTGTAATCTAATACCCCAGCCAATATCTAGTGAGCTCGCCAATGGACAAAATTAACACAAAGTCACAAAACCTATAAATGTCTCTTACTCTGTAATGGTTTGACATATCTACTTGAAACTTGATGTATAAGTAGTGCTATGTTCAAAGAAAGCGTGTAATTATTTTAAAGTTCATGAGTTAATTAATTAGGCTTTTAGCTAATTTATTTGTATCTTTACTTCTAATGCACTTACAGAAATGAAAACTATATCACAATATGCCAAATCGCTTTACTTGTTCGAATATAGGCTGGATATAGAAAATAGACTGGAAGACGAAAGAATTAACTCCCCTTAATATATTATTGTGAATTTCTGATGTTTCTCTTTCGGGCATTATCTCAAAAAGTACAAATCGGATTAAACCAAATCTTGACCTATAGGACCGTCAATGTCTGCAGATGTAAGCAAACAACTAAACGACTTCCGCTTGGACCCCGGAAACAGCTGCTTTAGCAGCTTTAATTATTATTATTATTCTTATTTGTTTTCCACGGTTTTTGTATAACTCAAACAGTTTTCTAGACACGACTCTCATCTTTCACATACATATTCTTAAACAAATTATCTAGGTCCATTTTTTCTGAATTGTCGCTACGCTACGCCGTTTGTCCGCCATTTTGAAAAAGACGTATTTGCCCAAAATATTTCTTCTCTGAAACCGTTCATCCGATTTAGCTCAAATTTCACATACACTTAGTAGAGGTCGGGGGACTAATAAGTTGTCAAAATCAAGAATCTCCGCGAAAATTCATAGCAGACTTTTATTCGTCAAAGTTTTGATCTTTTTAACTTTTCAAAAAAATGCAATATCTAGAAAACCATTTATTGGAACTGATCGAAAATTTGAGGTAATAAAGTATTCTGTAATATCGCAAGCTTCGTGTCATGGTGTCGTCTTAAATGGAGCTTCACTTAATTGGGCGACATTCCTAAGAAATAATGTCTTGTTGGAACAATAGAGTAACAACTATCGTTTATCTTCAGTGAACACACAGGCTATTTCAACTAATTTTAAGAATGAACAAACAAAAAACCACCTATTCCACATCTGTTCGACACTTTGTGTGTTTTTGTTTTCAACCTTCGAATACGATTTATTCAATTCAATTCAATTCATTTCACTCAGGACCACCATTGGTGGCACGAGAGGCATCAATAGTACAATGTATAACATGGTGTTTTCAGTGTTATTTCCATACAATCAAGTCATAACATCACATTATTAAATATACATATTACATATTAACACAAATATATCTTAGAAATTCAAACAACCATACTCATGGCTTTTTCAATATATAAAGCTAAATTTGTTTGTCCCTTTTCATTGGTGCACATAAATAATTCTCTTGCTTTCAGTGCATTTGGTCTGACGTAACAGAACCTTGGGAGGTATTTTTCTTACAGCCTTAGTTTTGTCACTAATAAAAAGAAAATGAAATTCATCCCCAATTACACCTTTGTCACAGGCATTACATAACCTGTCGGTTCTGTTAATGCTGTGCCACCTGCCTATTTCGATTGGCAGAAAGTGATTGCCTGTTCGAAATCGAACAAGAGTTGTCCGCATTTTTTTTATTCGGCAGCAGCAGATATCTCTCAAAACAAAACTCAGGCTTAATAATTTGGTAAAATGTTCCCTTAGTCGAATTAAGAATGTCTGCATGATATTGTTGCAGAAATTGATCTTTAAGAGTTTGTTCCAGAGATTTAGTTAATTTTTTTTTACCAGTTACTAGCTGACCATCCCAAACGACATTAAGACCTACGTTGTACAATATAGACTTAACTGATTTTAGCCAACGTGTAGAATGTACATTTTGGTTTCTGAAAATGAACCGGTATATATTGACTGATATTTTACATTCTTTGTCAAGAAGTAATTTTGACCAAAATGAGATCATTCTAGTACATACACTAATAGAGATAGGGAAAATTCTCACCATATATCATAAAGTTAGGTGTTGATTTTTTTAGGTGTAAAACAGATTTATAATATTGAAGGACAAAAGATTCAATTTGCTTCAGGTTAGAAAAACCCCATATTTCGCATCCATATAACAAAATAGATAACAAAACAACTTAAGTTCAAGATCAATAGGGAGTGATAATCGATACACCTTTCTTTTCAATGCAAAAAGTGCTTTGTTTGCTTGACCAATCAGTGTTTTAATACAGGAGCCGAAGACACCAGTATATCTGAAGACAATTCCAAGGTAAGTATATTCATCTACAATGTTTAATTCTCTACCATTAAGATAAAATGTAGGTTGGTTTTTCGGGCGCCGTTTTGTAAAAATGACTATTTTTGTTTTTTCTGTGTTTACTTCAAGTCCCCATGTGTTGCAATAAGTTTCAAATGCCGTTAGGGCAGATTGTAAACCCTCATTGCTTTCAGCTAATAGTACGGTGTCGTCGGCATAAAGGAGCATAAAGAGTTTCAAGTAGATGTCAAGAGTTTCACGCGCTTCTGTGCTTAAGGAAGATAAACCAGTGACCCCCTCACCTGCCAGGTGGCTCTCAAGGTCATTTATAAATAAAGAAAAAAGTAAAGGAGACAAGTTTTCACCTTGACGAACCCCTACCTCACAGGCGAATAGCTCACTTTTGGATCTTCCTTGCGAAACACGTGATTTGATACCACTATACATATTTGATTAATTTAAGACATTTGCCATCAATGCTTTCTTGAATAAGCTTTTGCCATAAACCTCCCCGCCATACTCTATCGAAGGCACGAGAAAAATCTATGAAGGCACAAAAAAGTTTACGTTTGGTATTTAGGAAGTATTCAATCAGCTGTTGTAATACAAAAATATGGTCTAACGTTGAGTAGTTTTTCCTAAATCCAGCTTGAGCCTCATTTAGGATTGAATGATTTTCGCAATATGTTGTTAGTCTTTTGTTGATAATGGAGGTGAATAATTTTCCCAAGCAACTAAGTATTGTAATAGGTCGGTAGTTATTAGGGTCAGTAATTGGTCCTTTGTTCTTGTATATGGGTCTAATGATGCCTGTCAGCCAAGATTCAGGTATACAACTGGTGTTTAAAACAACGTTAAATAGTTTGTGGTATAATGGCAGCATTATGTTTTCAGAGACTTTGATATGTTCATTTAGGATTTGGTCACATCCAGCGGATTTATTATTGCGTAAATCTTTTATTGCCTGTTGTATTTCATCGATACTCATAGGTCTATCTAACTCTGCGATAGGTTGATATTCATGTTCACTGCTCAAATCCTCCACCTTCGGGTCATTCGGGCGAAGTGAGTTTATATTTCGATAAAAATTATACAAGGTGTCTATATCTATCGCAAAGGATTCTTTGGTTTTATCAAAGTTATTAATTATTTTCCAATATTCCTTGGGTGAATCCTTTTGTAAATGACGTTTAAAGTACGCGTAAGTTACTGAAAACTTCGAACAATGTCAACCGACACACCAAGCAGTCCCGGCTCGTATATAACAGGAAAATATTAAATTTGGCAATGTAAGCGATTGGAATTCCTAATAATTACAGCTTCATACCTTGATATATATTTTCCTTGTCATCAATCAACTGACAGTGAGTCAGATATTTAAATTAAATATTTATTTTAAAGTGCTAAAATCGAGGGTGATGAAATTAGTCTTTGAGAGTAAGTTCCCCCTGTCTCTAGGGTTTCCACCCGGCTTCCTATTCGAAGCTGCATGCAAACCTCGATACGGCGCGAGTCTAGCTTTCGAGTCGAAAATGATATGCGTCATTCTTTGTTGAGATTTTGATTCATAAAGAGTTGCCCGCCATGTTTGACGATAACCAATACAGTTCTAAAACATCACATACCGCAAAATGTACAATTTTGGAGATGAACATGGCGACTCTTTCGGTTCGTGTTGATTTAGTCTGTCCAAAAGTTTCCCACGGTTGAGAGAGCATTGACCTGCCTATGTGTCATGTATTCGGAAACCATGATCTATCCCACAGAAATATGAGCCTCGCTCGGTCTGAGAGGAGGTTCACACTTCCGAAGCTTCGTGTAAATAGATGTTCAAATTGCCGAATTTCCCATGTGGTTCTCGCTCGAGAATTTCACGTAAAAAGACATTTAAATTGAAAAATACATTAATTGTGTACAAATTAACATGAGTCTTATATTCAAACAATGCTAAGAGACACATTACAAACACTTAGATAACTATTTAATCACTCTTTCATGCTTTTTGATGAAAACATAGATCAAAGAATCGCTGCGCCATCACATTCACTGGCGGAGGGATAAAGAAAATTTGTACATAATAACGTTGGCAGTAAGTTTGTGACATCGTAAATTTGCTACTATTCTCATATAACTTTGTTTCACACTCTTTCCCCTCTACATACCCTCAAAGGAACCTTGTTCTGCTGCGCTCCACGGCGGCTCCAAAAAGGTGTAGAGCCCTATGGCCGTATCGGCTGTATGTTGAAGTTGAACACTGATGGAGAGACTTGTATTTAGACGAGCTCGTACATTGTCCTGTCTCATGCATTTAACTAAGTAAAGATGGCGAGGCGAATGTTTGAAATTGGTTGTGTGTAGAGTGAAATCGGCGATTTTAGTAAATGTGAGCGATTTTTGTGCAAGTAACTACTGATTTTCCGATTATGGGGTTCGTTAAGGTATTATACAGAATATTTGAAAGGAAACTAGATGTTTTACTGTAAGTTCCAGGACCGGCTTAGATGAACTAGATCAAAATATAAAGAAATATATTGTGCGACATTTGTGGGGTACATAAAATGTCATCAAATAAAACCAAACATCACAAAGAACATTCAGGCACAGGACGCAGGGGCTGACTGAAGCACGAACCTGGCTGGCTCGAATGGCCCTGTACAGGCAGAGTAGTACTGGCTACAACTACCAACCGTACTGTCTGCGGTAGCCGAGAAATCTTGGCTATGCCGAATTTTTTCTTTACGTATTCGTCATATGACGATTACGGAAAGAAAAAAATCGGCAGAGCCCATATTTCTCGGCTATGCCTGCGCCTAACAGCAAAATACAATTGAAAGCAAAATGAGTTTACCTGGATGCCTTTGTGCTGGATGCAAACGCTATGAATCTCACAAGATAAAAATTATACACTTGCCTATATAGTCCCTCGTTTCTGGTCATGGTTTTAAGGAATGTTTAGCTTGTAAACAGCTGTTAACGACTATTCGGAGTAGTCTTTAGGAATCGTCGCCATGTTTTGTGTTGACAAATGACGTCAGTTGTTCGGTTGTTAGCATTTCCCATCTCGTGTTTTTTCCCATGTCTAAGATGTCCCGCATGTAGCCACATGCTTAGTTCTAAAGCGAAAGGGAGGTAAACATGTGGACAAGATTGGGTTGTCTCCTTTAATCAACCCTATTTAGGTGCCGGATTGATTGGTTATTGATCCTAACAATATCAACCACTATAAAACCATTGTTTGATACAGATTAACACATCTACTAAAGTCAACCCTAGACGAAATATGAAACAGTTGTGACAATTTTGGTAATTTCATTGGCTGTCCCCTGGGACAACAGGGGGCTGTTTCTCAACACCGACGTAACTTTGCGCCTAGTCGTAACGTCATGGCAACATATACCTTCAACATTACGTTACGACCAGGCGCAAAGTTACGACGGGCGTAAGTTGTGTTGAGAAACAGCCCCAGTACTGGTAAACAACAACCCTTAACCAATGCTCTACGATCGTTCAAAGGTAAATTGGTAAAAAGGAATGAGTGGAGGTCCTCCCAACGAGCATGAAGAGAGCTCATTATTTGCCATATTTTATTTTCAAGAGAGGAGGAATGAAGAGGATGTAAAGGCCTATCCTCTAAAATCGACTGGGTTTGCTAATAGCTATATGGATCCGCTATGGGCGTTATTCTGGAAATAACAGTTCATCTTTTTTTAATTTAAAAAATAATAACAATAAAATTTCAGAAATGTTTTATAGGTCACTTGGATCCATTGATTGTTCAGCATTCAAGATAATTTCCAGCGTTGCAAAGTTTATCGAGGGAGGCAATCTTCAGGCGATACCTTATGCTATCGTATACCTTAGATCATTAAGTTGAAATTTTAGGTTTTAGGCCGAGGCTTATTCAATGTAATTTATCGGCGCTTCGTCCTAGAATTTAATTATTGACACCCGAATACATTATTTGTGGGCTTTTAAAGCACAAATATTCTATACTTTTTTTTTGGCTTTAGCCAAAAACCCATGCTGTCCCGATTTTGGGTACATGCACCCGTTCTAAAATACAAAGAACGACAGTGAACGTTTTGCAAACACAAAAATCAAAGTCTCATTGATAGATTCATGAGAAAAATATTATGAAACAACATCCAAAAATGACACAAAATTAAAATAAGCCATAGTAGAAATAGCTCTGCAAATCTACAAGCAATGGAGCTTGGGATGAAAATATTGGAACGACATATACGAGTCGTGTTTTGACAATATACAAATCTTTCTCCACCCCACGCTAACTTAAAGTCGGTGCTAAAAAGATAAGGGGTTATTAGATTCCTTATAAAACCTACTAGCCCGTTGTATGAAGAGTTCAGGTGCAAAAACCGACAAACGTCATTTTTACATATTCTAACGTATTCTAACTTAGTCAGATACACTCTACCAATAGCCTTTCTTAAACAACGTTTAACAAGTCCCACAAGGCAT
Source organism: Lepidochitona cinerea (assembly GCA_963971465.1). Taxonomy (NCBI): domain Eukaryota; kingdom Metazoa; phylum Mollusca; class Polyplacophora; order Chitonida; family Tonicellidae; genus Lepidochitona; species Lepidochitona cinerea. The sequence goes on along the minus strand of OZ020551.1, from coordinate 58,634,644 downwards.
TCGTAGAAACCGCCCATCCATGGAGCGAATTCTACAATAAAATACCATGAAATTGAGTCAATACCAATGTAGTTGTGGACTTCACGGTCCCTGGTAACTTTATCCCAAGCTTTATCAATAGTAGATTTACCTGGTTTAAATTGCGATTCGTTGTCACTGATGATTGTCTTCGGTTTACGACAATGTTTAAGAACAGATTTCACAGCCGTCCTTCCCTGTAGAATCCAGTATTTGGTGTTTTAGCTCCATGACTAATCTCGGCATGTTCAAGTCTACTGTGACAGTGAATAATGTTATTCTCATCCAACTTTAAACCTAGTTGTGGGACAAGATTGTGTGTCCCTTGCCGTTGAAGTGATGAAAATACTTCCGGAAAGTGACGCTATTGAGTGTTTTTATCCCATAATATTTAAGCTTCGTCTACTTCATGCACTGTTAAGGTTTTCCTAAAGGTATTGGGTTTACATTTACGAATTCGCTTTAAGAACCGAAGACACCAAAAAGTCTTGTAAAGGATGAAAATGATTTTGGATCAACGTCAAAGGGAGGGTTTGGTAAAATTGACTCACTTGAACTTCCAACAGACGCAGCTTGAAGTTCAGACACATTTTAGGGATGGTCAGTAATCTGTGTAACAGAGGGAATAAAGGATGGCCATACCTTTGGTGATTTATTAATCCATTCGGGTCCAAGTAGCCATTTACATTTGTGAACATCGATTTCAAAATTTCCCCTAGTGGCTAAGTCTGCTGGGCACATACCTGGATTCGATGTCAGGCTGCTGTTTGATCTCTTTGATTTGGTTCCTTACAAATACAGAAAGAGGTTTGTTAATATAAGCAAATACGAAACACATTGAGAATCAGTCCACAGAATTCGGTTTTCAATTTCAAGTTTCAAATGTTCCTTTACAAATGGAACTTGTTGGAATCGATAAATCTGGAGGTTATGTTTATGAGGCCCTACCCATGTAGGGCCTACCCATGTAGACCCTACCCATGTAGGGTCCTTGAGCCAGAAGAATCGAGTGCCACCTGTAGAAATGCTTTTTCTATGTCAGCGATCAAGGCTATACGGTGTGTACGGAATCGAAGTAGTAGTCCCCATAAATTCTGTAAAATAACTAGACCACGATATAAACAATCATTGAGACATGGCATTGTTTTAGAAGACTTTGCTGATGCATCATAGACGATGCGGACCTTCGTTGTTAATTTGAGTGGAGAGAGAACTGCATGATGAGGCAAATAATATACAATTATTGACTCTCATGCCAGTTAATATGATGTTATAATGACCTGGGGCCGATTCCACGAAACTCGACTCAAGTCTAAAACTATGCTTAACTACCCAAAATGGACTTAAGTCGCTTAAAAATTACTTAAGTCGATTCCACGAAACTTTCCCAAAGTTTGCTTAGCCCAAAAAAGTTTCTTAACTTAAGACACCTCGTAGGTGACTTAAGTCCAAAATGAGTTTCCTCCACAAGATGGCGGAAGTATTTTAAGGTCGCACTGGGATACGAATAAATGAGTCAAACAATATAAAATATTTCCGTATCGCACTATAAGTGGTGGAAACTGGCGTCAATTCAATTCTTTCAAAATGTAGACAAGCTGCAGCATCCGTTAGTTTGAGTTATTTAAATACCATAGAGGTAAATCGTGACGAAGCGAGGGAAGCCGGGCACTCGCTGTACCACTGATAAAAAATGTCGTCCAATATATCGATTTATTCTTTTGATGGAATAAAATTAACCTACGGTTTCAAAATCTATTCCGAAAAAAACTTTCGACTGTTGTCGCCATATTTGTTTACATGCAACGCGAGCGCCGTCTGTACTAATACTATTGCGTGAGGAAGAACCATAACTCCAACGGGTATATTTCTATTAAATGCGTACACCGGTAGTAATTTAAATTTTAACGAATTCTCCTTTAAATTACATCTACATTTAATCGTCTAGTTAAGTCATTTTTACATTTGTTTTTCCTTTGGCCTTCGTGGAGATCAACCAAGCTAACTAAAGCCAATGGTGGAATACAAAAAAAAAAAAACAGTAATAAGAATAAGGGTTAAACATATATACAGAAAGTCAGTGATGCTTGATTGGAAATTCATTATGAAACCCCAATCTTTCCAAAGACAAAAACATTGAAACAAATTTTGAATGTTAGTTAACACTATATGGAACTGGAAGGGTCTAAGATCGTTGATTTCCTCCAAGCAAACAACTCGGTTTCCTCCAGAACTAAACCTGGCAACACGGGCATATAAGGGAAATAATCTTGAGTATGGCATAAAAAATGGAACCCGAATAGAATGACATGTACATGTAGGCCTATATCAAGGATACTTTTATTTCAAATTCCATAGAGTAATTATAAATGATTGGATATTATAAAAAATATCAAGTGTGTTTGGGATTAAATGTGAAAATTGATATCCTACAGGTGCATAAAGGATCAATCTAAGTAAGAGTAAAATGAGAATTTTAAAATTTCAGAAATTTATGCACATCATTAAAACAGAATTTATTTCAAACTGGAATAATAAAAATTATAAACTTAAATAAAAAGTTTGATAATAATCTCAAAAATATCAAGAGTTGATTATTCTTGGAGATATGAATAGAATTGAAAAGTAAAATGTTGGAAAGTTTGCATAAATTATGAAAATTAAGTCTGAAATCAGCAAAAAGCATATTTGCAACTAATACTACATGTGTAAAATGTCTTAACCATGGCAGGATTATCAGCACATGAGTAATAAGAGGAACAGTATAATCAAGTTTAAAATCTAGAGGATTTGCATAAATCTTACATACATGGATTCATGAAGCAGTTCGAAAACAGTAAAAGTTATGAAAGGGCCAGAAAAATATAAGTTTAAATTTCACAAAAAAATGAATTATGTAACCAGCTATAACTAATATAAGTATAAGAGAGTGTTACTGTATAATAAGTTAAGATTGATAATAAATCAATTATTTGATGGTTTAAATTATCAGCATATAGTGAATTTAATAGCACTCATAAATGTTTTTTTTCTGGCATTATCAACAAATAAATATATATTTTAGTTAGTATAACACATTTGAAACATATATTTTTAAACCTCTAACAAATACATATATTGAAATCCTTTTTTTTTTTCGCCGATTTAACATCAAATGACAAGTATGGGAAAAGTTGTGTCTTTCAAAATAGGAGTTCACTTCTTTTTACTGATGGATTGGCATGTAAGGCCAAGGGTTATGTAGATAATAAAGGTCTTCATTATGGGTTACACATCTTTGCTATTGAATACACCTTTCACCTCATTTTCAAACATAGCAAATAGACAACTAACAGCTATTTTCTTTCTAATAAAACTCAGAAGAAATGAAAATGACAGACCCTTTTGCTTATTGGACAAGTATACTATCAACATGTACTTTACACATGTGACATGTTTAGATATAAATCCATATAAGTTGCTGATGTGAGAGATGTAGTTTTCAAGTCTTTCGGTAGTTAAATGGAAACTAAAATACTTTGTCATTTTTAGTAAAACAAATCCACATGGCTTTCATTATGTACACTTGGCATGGTCTTTAACATCTTGAAGTGCTCCTTATCTATAAAGAAGAAAAAATAGATGTAGAAACGATAATTCAATAATTCTCCTTTTAAAAAAGACTAAAATAGATACATTAATGACTTGGTTTTATATTCAAAACTCTGATAAGTAAATGTATTTTTATTACAACTTATCAACGACAAAATGGCAAACAGAATCAGCATCTGAATTGGTGATTGTAGTTCTATTGTATCAAACTTTGCTTGAGTCAGTGACATCAAGCCTGAATTACAAAAAGAAAAAAATATTTTGAATTACTTTAGGTTTTCAGATTAGGTGCATGGAACTTTCGAAAACAATACAAAATTTTAAAAAGCTATTTTCCTCAAATTGACCAAATACAAAGGTCTTTTTTTTAAATTTTATGCACGTAAGTGGCATGAGCCGCAAATATTAGTGGTATTTTTTTCTCCATAGATTCAGGTTGTCAGAATGTTAAAGTTTCACCTAAAATATATATAGAAACCCAGAAAGAGTTTACGTAAATGGTATGCGCAAATTTTGGCAGCTTACACCACTTACATTATATATATAATTTTGAACACTAAAACACACAGGGAAAACCTTCTTGTCTAAATACATATAGATAGATAGATTTAAATACATTTACTACAGATTTCTGCATTTCACTTAATAGGGAATTCAAACGCCTACGGCTAAATGTATAAAAGAGTATACTAAAAACAGTGAGAACTAAATAGAATCATTATAGCGTGGCATGAAGTTGGCATCATCTGATTTCAAATGCTTAATTATTAACGGCTTTTAAATAATTTGGAAGGACTTCGGTTTTTAGATTTAAAACCCATTTTAAATATCTATTAATCCTACCTGCCTTTTAGAATGTGTAAATTAAGCTAACATTTTTCGACTTTTTATTGAACAGGATTGAAGAAGCTGTTGGCACTTGAACATACTGGGTTGCTTAAAGTAACAGCTCTCTAAAAGCTTTCATCTGATATTGTTGTAGATAATTATAATAAAGCATAGCATGCATCCAAAAGCGTAGCATGCATCCAACTACATGTAGACAAGACAAGACGAGTAGTCTTTCTGGTCTAGACAGTCTTTCTTGCTGGCGAGAACTATAGGAGTCTCAGTTGAGTTCCATCACTATCAAGTGTGTAGGATAAATTTTACAGAAATCTCAAAACTGGATGTGATCAAATACCCCAAGCCGTTAACAGCCAGTGGTGTTGGTTCGAGTAGGCAAATCAAAGTGACCGAGGCAACTTGCAGTATTAAATGTTTTATTTATTTATTTTTTTACTTTAATGATGGATCTACTAGTACTATAGTATAATAATTATGAATTTCAAATGCAGGCCTATGCAACACATTTCAGATACAGGCCTATTAGGCCAACTGGTATCAGGTTAATGTGTCCACAAGTATTTATAAGGTTCACAACTAATAGACACGGGTCACCCAGAACCAGTGTCAGAAGTTCACTAACCATGAACTGTGACCATGCCCGAGTCAAGTAGGCCTATTCATTCCATGAAAAACATGCAGCATTGTAAGGGATTGGTGGGACGTTGCCGTATTGATAATGATATTAATTATTGTAATTTATAGTACCGATCGATACTCCCCGAAAGTCGGGGATTTCCATCGAACAATGTTTCCGGTTTCCTCCGCACTAAACCTGGCAGCGCCGCCATATAAGTGAAATAATCTTGAGACTTGAGTGCAAATAAAGTAAAGTTGAGTAAACACCAATCAATGAATTATAATTGATAATGATGTTAATTGTTATCCTCACTTCTAATTTTATACTAATGATAAAAAATTAAAGACATCACCACGTCCTCAATTGTTTTTTAACAACACGAGCTTTCGGCACCTGTTAACATAGTAACTGCTGCAAACAATTCACTGATTGGCCACTTAACACATTTGTTCTTTTCTTTTGTATATATGTCAATATTTTGAAACATTAAATTCAGTTACACTTGACGAAGGCACCGGCACAGGTGCCGAAAGCTTGTGTTGTTAAAAAACAACTGAGGACGTGGTGATGTCTTTAATTTTTTATCATTAGTATGGAACCCACGTTTAAAGAGAGTTTCAAACATTTCTTATAATTTTATAGTTTAGACTAAAGTTTTTCAATCAAGGAATTATTTAATGAGCAATCAAATTGAAAAAAAATAACACAGGCCAACCAATTAATAATGAACTACTGTAGCTAAGATTCAAACGTTCAACATTGAAAAATAATTTCAACTCACCCGCTACTCTCCACTTCTGAAACAGGTGCACCATTATTAATTAATAATATGTCGAACTTGAATTTGAAAAATCAAGGTGCCGATATCGTCATCATTTGAGGCCAAATGGGAAAGCAGAACAAAAAAGATCTCAGAACTAAGGCATTCATGTTTCAGCTATCTTAACACGTCGCTTGGCTGCTTGAAAAGCTAGGGACTTGTTGACAGCAGAAGTCAAAATAATCGAAAATACTCGCTGTGAAGCCATGGTTGGAGTCGTCGCCATATTGAAAGGGGTTGATGTACAAAATCTACCTCCAACTTTTAGAGAGTTCCATTTAAATTTGCTTACCTTATTTATTGATTCAAGAATAGTTTTAAACAACTTAGAAACATTATAGCAGTTTGAAAAAATCTTTTTTTAACGAGAATCGCACAAGCAGAACCCATTTTACAATTTAAAGGCTATAATAATGAAATCAAAATTTAGAATAAATGGGAATATCACACAATCTGATAATATGCACTAGTTGATGTTATAAACAATTTAGTCTGTTTGTATGGTATATATGTGAAAAAATTGAAAACATCAGATTATCTTTGTTTAATTTATGGAACAAACAAGTAAATGTTCTATAATCCAACATAATTGCAATATTACGCCAACTTATGAGGTCAAACATAGTTCGCAATATACCAACTGTCGCAATATACCAAGTTATACGCAAAAAGGGAATATGACATAACCTAATATGGTTGCTGTATTATGCAACATGTGATGCCATAAATTTTTTTTGACAAAACGTTGATTGATATGGTATGTAATGTGAAAGAATTGAAAACATCGGATAATATTTTTTTAAGTTAAGGAGAAAAAGACTAAATATTACATTATCCAATATGACAGCCATATTACGCAATGTATCAGAATGTATTCACCCATAGAAAGTGGCCGATGAACGAAACCCCAAACTGCTCCAGAGAATAGAATATGTAAAACATGCAGGAAAGTGGAAGATGAATATCATTTTTTGTTAATTTGTCCCCTTTATAACGATCTAACAAAAATTTATATTCCTAGTTTTTATTATTGTCATCCAAGCATTCACAAATGTGTACAATTGTTAAGCTCAAATAACACAACATTGTTAAGGAACTTAGCTACATTTATTGAAAAGGCTTTCCGTATACATAAAACCACTCAATGTTTGTAATATTAAATTTGTTCAATCTGCCATCAATCTATAAATGTTTGTGAAATGTATGCTCATGGGCCAATTGGCTTTATGCAATTAACTTCATATCATATCATATGATGTCAAAAATAGTTCACGACACACCTACTACCCATAAAGTATATACTCAGAAAAAATTATCCAGATGGAATCAAAACTTTGGAAGTTATGGAACGGAAGGGAATATTACAGAATTCAATATAACTCCCATATTATGTAACCAGTGATGTCAACAATAGTTCGCGACACACCTTCTACCCATAAGGTATATACTCAGAAAAAATTGTCCAGATGGGATCAAAACTTGATATCATAAACAATTTTTTTACACACTGTCTGTTAATATGGTATGTAACATGAAAGATTTGAAAACATCGGATCATATTTGTTAAAGTTATGGAGAGAAAAAGTAAATATTACATAACCCAATATGGCTGCCATATTACGCAATGTATGATGTCAAAAATAGTTCGCGACACACCTTCCACCCATAAGGTATATACTCAGAAAAAATTGTGCAGATGGAATCAAAACTTGGGAAGTTATGGAGCGGAAGGGAATATTACAGAATTCAATATAACTCCCATATTATGTAACCAGTGATGTCAACAATAGTTCGCGACACACCTTCTACCCATAAGGTATATACTCAGAAAAAATTGTCCAGATGGAATCAAAACTTTGGAAGTTATAGAGCGGAAGGGAAAGCGGACAGCAGGACGGACAGAGATGATACCATAATACAGCCCGCTTTTCAAGCCGGGCGTATAAAAAATGAAAAGAAAAAACATATAAAATCTAACCGATCATTTCTAGAGCATCTTAATCTACGTCACTAACATCACATCTTTTTCTCTTTTGTACTGGAATACCGGTATCTAGCAAGGAAAAAAAGACAACTCATCATTCTATTTATGGGCTTCAGACAGCCATTTGATAAAAATCAAGTGATGTGATTGGTTACATCACACGAGACTGGTGCCCTTGGTAGCAGCATGCTTGAATACACACCTGTACACTTCAATACACTTTCCTTCAGGCCTGGGAGATCCGGGTTCAAGCCCGGTTCGAGTCAGACCAAAGACTTTAACAGTGGTAGCTGTTACTGCTTCGCTTGGCGCTCAGCAATAGGAGTTAGAGCAGCGACTGGTTGGCCCGGTGTCAGTATACTGTGACTGGGTGAGGGGGCTTGCTGGTTGTCTTCGGCAAGTCGTCTCGGTGAGACAGCACCTAAAAGAGCGGTGGAAATCCGCCCTGTCACAAGGAGACAACGTCTTCATATAACCGAAATACTGTTGAGCAGGACGTAAAACCCCAATCACTCACTCACTCACTCAATACACTTTCCATTGGTCAATTTATCCCTCCTGGGAAGTCATTAAGGTTGATTGATTGAACATTATTTCACTTATATGGCAGTTTTGCATGTGAGAGAAGGAAACTGATGAAACCCAGACCTTCGACGAGTAAATGACAACTATTCCACATAAGGCTATCGCGTAAACCTATTCAGAAAATGTGCAAATTTTAATTTGTTTAAGTGTGACTTGATCCCCACTACTTAATAAAGGTCAATTTATAAGAAACCTGATGGAGGTAAAATTCTACTTAGAGCATATTTTTTTATTGAATGGGATTGAGACAGCATGACAATGGTATAAATTTATAGATCTTTTATTAAGATTTTTTTTCATTTACATGACGAGGCTTAAAGAGGAAGAAATTGTGCTCTTTTATGTAATAAACCCTTGATTTAGGCGGGTACCTGGCAACCATACATGTAACACATATTTGGTTCTCGTTCTCTTTTTTTTATTGGACTGAGTGGATTTTGAACTGGTAACCATTGCTGGAAGGCTGGTTTCCACTCAAAGGACTAGTAAACAAGTTGAGTAGAGTGAGTGTATATCTAATTTTGTCTCTAATTAGATTTAAAAATGTCTTACCTGGCTCATCTTCGTCTTCTTCATCCGTCTCTATAATAACCGGCTTTCTCTTCAAAGGTTTTTTGATTGGAAAAGGTTGATTTAAAGGAACACTGGTGTCTACCAAAGATAAATAAATGAAGACATTTAAATATCTGACCTGCTATTTAACTGAGAATAATACCTAAAACCTCACTGATTATCATGCCAACATTATTGGAGGAATCAGGAATCACAGAAAATACAGCTATATCAATATATCAGCCCCCCCCCCCCCCCCCCCCCCCCCACCCAACATTACAAGGATAGTTGACATAGAACCATTAACTAGCAATTTGTCAACAAGGCTACATTAAAACAGTACTGAGTAATTAATAGGCTAAATTATAGTCAACAAATACTTAGTATGATCAATTTGGCTGAGCACTTTTCCCATGACACGGACTTCCTTCACTCCGAAAGGGCATTGGTAATTGTCTGCGTTGATTGCAGCATCATGTCCCATATGATCCATAAAAACGCTCTGATCCTCTTTAGACATATCCAAACTAGCGTATATGGTTGAAATTCTATGCCTATTACGTGTGGCATTAACAGAAACATTTGCTGCTTTGGCAACCTGTTGAACTGCATGCCAACCTGAACAATGAGAAGAGGACTGTTTAGAAGCAAACAGAAATTGATTTTCAGATCTAATTCCATGAGCCTGTCTGTTGTCAATGAGAATTTCCACCACCTTCACAATATCTTTTGGTATCAAAACTGGGACAACCTTTTCCCTTTTCCATAAAGGTACGCCAAGTGAAACTGGCCAAACAAAAACTTCTCTGCCGGGTCTGCAACTGCTTCTACGCTTTCAGGAGGTAGCCAAACAGCATCCATTGCATCTTCCCACTCCTTAATTAACATCCGTGACGGCTCCTCACCACGCCTCCCGTTATACAAAGTAAGTCGACACACAACCAGGGATCGTAAACTCGAATAGTCTGATATTTGAAAATTAGTTTCGAAGTGTTTCAAATGTTCGCAAATGTAATCTTTCATTTTTCGCAATTCTGCATCAACTGGTAGTTGATCAGGTCTCCGTGATTTATCCATCAAGCTGGAGATACACTGGTATCGTGCATTTGAAAACATCTCATGAGACCTAAATGCGTAAGCCATTTGAAATTTGCATACCTCCTCGTAATGTACATCCTGCAAACTCTCAGTATAGAAACCTTTAAGAGATTTAATGGCACGCTGTATGATTGAATTTAGGTTCAGTTTCAAACCATACTTCTCTTTCCCATTTTCTGACTGACCATCCCATCAATGGCATCCCTTAATGATGTTAAACACCTGCGTGTAAACATGTCCTGTGTTTTAACATCAGAATTGGTTATAGACTTAAACTTCAGATAGAGGCGAGCCATTTCCCGCATTTCACACATGACATCTTTTCTTATCTCATCTTTCTTACTTTTTTCTCCTCTGCGCAAACAAAAGTGTCGATAGCCTATCTGTTGAATCAAAGGGTCTTGTCTACAGAGGTTACCAGCCTCGGTGTCTCTTAGCTTAGATAGCACTTCTCTAACAAATTCTTCATCTTTGTGAATTGCATTTGGTGCTAGAATGATTGGATTTAGTGGCTGTGCTTCCATCTTAGCACAAACATGCTGATGCTTGTAATATGCTCTATTTGACAGAAAACGCTTACACCCAGAGCACATACACACTTTATCAGATGTTTTTGGTTTTCGTTCTCGCATAAAATTCTCCTTATCTGGAACAGGAGATGCTAAGATTTTCAAATTGTACTCGTACATTCCTTCAATTCTTTTTTGCTCAAAGAACTGGTTTTGTAATTCTTTTGGGAGTGCAAGCACATCTTGAACTTCAGGCTCTCTTTTGTGGACCAAAGAAATGTGACGTCTGAACTTACCTCCAACAACTATTTCACGGCAATATACCGTAAATCACGTAGAACATCGACACCTAATTCTTAACTTAAAATCCGACACTTCGAGAAGACTGGCTTACTTCAAAGGAGGGCGCCAGCTGAGGGCTTAATCACTTGCGGAAGTAGGCATGTTGTTTGGCTCAGCGTGCGCCATAGATGTACTAACAAAGGGCTGTCAGCGGACTAAAGACCAGATTTTATCTAATAACTATTCGAAGATTCCCGAAATTCGCTTTTGGAATCAGGAAATAAATCATTACGGAAGTGAATGCGTTGTTGTTGTTGTTCTTGTCAACGGTAAACTTATGCTATGGTTTTCTTCTATGCGGTCTTATTCGTTTACATTTCGCTGGTTCATGTCGTAATTGTTTTATGTCATCCCAAAACTAAGTGTTCACTTCTCACCAAATGTTTAAGTGGCATGAGCTGCCGAAATTCACACTTTTTTCATAATTTCTGATCGTCCCGACAGTAAGAGGCTTTACTTTACAGGCCATCGAAAAACTCAATGATTGGCGTTGGAATGAGGAAAATCCATACAGTATGTGGCCTGTACGAACCGAAAACGTGTTCGAAAAGTAAACAAAATTTAAATAACCGGGACGACCATTCTTTCATTCTAAGCAAAAGTTAGCTCAAAACAATACTTTAACGTACATTCCCGCGACTAGGCGCACTAAAAAGTCTTTGAATTATACGTCTTAGGAAAAATAGCCAATAATTTAAACATTCTGTATCAACGTCAAAATATCAACAGTTTGGCAGCTCATGCCCTTTTAAGCTAAATTATTTCGTTTTATATCATTAAAGCAAGGTGCACATATAAAAAATGTGTTTATCTCCGCCGGTCTATATTTTGTACAGCAGTTTCGTCAGCGCCATTCCCTGTTCAATTCTTTACTGTAGGCACGTACATCTATCAGTTCAGTTTCCCGTGAAGTGTTTCAACCATCGTTATTTTTGTATTTATTTAGTCACAACTGGTCCTTATTTAGTTATACATGTAACTGGGCCATGAATTACGATCCATGAATAATGGGAATTTACGGCAGATTTTTATTTATTTAGAAAGCGCTTGCCGACACTAGCATATCATTGGAACAGTTTAATACAACAAAGGGTTATTGCCAGTATGGGCGGGGTGGTAAATGTCACTCACTGTCAGAGAATTTTCATTCAGCGAAACAGCCAATAAGATTCAGCAAATAGCTGACCTTCAACCAATCGATAGTGTTTTGCTGTAATCAAAATCCACACAACTGACTGGCGCCACGTAGCCTACGGTTCGAAGGCGGAGACTCGATACATTTGTTCATATGGGTACGTTGAGTCACTAAATAGATCACATATTAGATCTTACAAATAATAACTAAAACGGTTTTCGAAGAATTTGATCTGTAAAATTCTTTACTTTTGCTCAAATAGTTCTTATTCTTGATCATGGTTTTGGTTCCTGTTAATGTTTCTTGTTTCACTTCCCCGTCGTCTGTACGGAGATTACAAGCCATATTTCGACAAAGTCGTTGCTCTGAAAAAATACTGTAGGCTAAAAGTCTGCATCCGATGATTGATTGTTTGGTGTTTTACGCCGCAGTCAAGATTTTTTTAACTTATATGGCGGCGTTGCCAGTTTTATTGTGGAAGGAAACCGGGCTCTATGCCCGGAGGAAATCCACGACCTTCCGTTGGTAACTGGCAACCTTCATCCGATGAGCACTACGGCCGTAATGTGTTATAGTTGTAACTTGTATGATGAAACCATGCGACCAAGTGACATTCAAACAAAGCCTGGTGAAGAAAAAAAAATACCGATCTCCTGAACTTTGGACTTTCTCCCCCCTTTTGAAGGATAATAGAATATTCCAACTGGCTTTCTTCAACTCTCCAGAGACTAGTTGCGTGTACATTTCCTGGGCAAACTTATAACACAAACTTATAATAACATGGATTTACCGCTGAACGTATAGATACAAGGTAAAAATGATATCAACAACAGTGTAACCATTTCTGAGGCCAACTGAATAAAAACACTGAGAAAAGGACGGTTTGACCGATACCAATATTCAATAATACACACAGTTGAGTTTGACGCGTTTGTACAGTCAGTTTTTAGCCACTTTTTTTCTTTTTCTTTTTCTTTAAGTTTAATAACGGGATTCAATTTTAGAAAATCAACCAAATGTAGCAAGGTTCGGATTTTCATTTGATTTCATTTATGTTTATCTGTAATTAATAACTCACAATACACAAAAGAGTGCATTCAGACGGTCGGTGAGCGACTATCAACACAACCCAGCGACAGGCATGAATACCCTGCAGTGAGCTCGTTAGTGTCACTAATCGATTCTTTGTTCACCAATCCCTGGGAAATAACATCAGCCGCCCTTATCGCATGACCTTAGTTGGAAATAAAATCGTTGAAACTCTACGTGATTTACGGTACACAAAATCTCTTAGGTTTTTGTGAAAACAAATAAAAATAGCTGTTTTACATGTGCATCCTGAAAACATCTACATATAACTGTAGTTTAAATGCTGGATAGATATAAATCTAAATCCAAAATAGAGCCAGTGATGACGCATCAGCCATTCATAAAATCAGTGTTTTACCCATCAGTCTCTAAATTGATTGTTTTTTTAACGTTGATATTGAATATTTTCCACTTATTGTTTTGATGAAATGTGCATCTAAAAACCCCTAAATAAGTAAGCAAATAATTATTACCCTTACGTCATATTCTAATACATGGCTCAACATACCTCATTATGTTTTCCAGAAGCATTAAGATCTCTAATGTTTTTATTTGCTTGTTTACCTATAAAAGCAGATTTAGAAGAAAAATATGACATTTACTTAAAACAGAGGAACCATTTTCATCATCAGTCATTTGTATGAAGTATAAATAGCTCTTTGTAATTGGCATACATGTATATTTGAAAAACCAAACAATCTTTCCATAGGCTTTATAGTCAAAGAAAGTGCAAAGAGAAAATGTGTATATTAAAACAAGATTGATTTACAAAAACAGACTAAAGGGAACATCACAGATACACCATTACAACAAGATTGATTTATAAGAACAGACTAAAGGGGACATCATGGATACACCATTTCAACCAGATTGATTTATAAAAACAAACTAAAGGGGACATCACATATACAACAATACAACAAGACTAATTTATAAAAACAGACTAAAGGGGACATCATTATACACTATAAAATCAAGGTTGATTTATAAAAACAGACTAAAGGGGACATCATGGATACACCATTTCAACAAGATTGATTTATAAAAAACAGACTAAAGGGGACATCATGGATACACCATTTCAACAAGATTGATTTATAAAAACAAACTAAAGGGGACATCATAGATACACCATTTCAACAAGATTGATTTATAAAAACATACTAAAGGGGACATCATAGATACACCATTTCAACAAGATTGATTTATAAAAACAGACTAAAGGGGACATCATAGATACACCATAACAACAAGATTGATTTATAAAAACAGACTACAGGGGACATATAAATAGATTCACCATTTCAACAAGATTGATTTATAACAAGAGTTTCGAGAAACCCAAAATACGCCCGGAAAGGCACAGTAACTGCAGCCATACCAAAACAAATCCTTCCATATTTATTTGAATTTAATTTTCAAAATTCAGAGGGAAGAGGTTGAAGCTTGGTAAATGATTGATTGATTGATTGTTTGGTGTTTTACGCCGCGCTCAAGATTATTTCACTTATATGGCGGCGTTGCCAGTTTTATTAGGTGAAGCTTGGTAAAAGGTGATGTTATGTCAGCAAAATGAAATCTTACCACTAAAACCTTTAAAATCCATCTGTATCAAATTTAAAATGGGCTATTTGGATCAACAATTATTAACAAGATTTGTACACGGTACAAGTCATCAATTCTCGCTGCTGTTAAATCATGATGTTAAACATTGTTTGTTGTCAATATATAGGTTGGACTAAAATGTTTCAATTTTTTAGAAAAGCAGTTTATAATTTACTAATCATACTTAAAGGGGCATGAGCTGCCAATATTGTTGATATTTTGACGTAAACACAGAATGTTGAAATTATTGGCTATTTTTCTCAAGACGTATAATTCAGAAGCTTTTTAGTGCTTCTAGTCTCGAAAATGTACGATAAAGTATTGTTTTGAACTAACTTTGGCTTAGAATGAATGAATGGTCGTCCCGGTTATTTAAATTTTGCTACTTTTCGAACACGTTTTTGGTTCGTACAGGGCACATACTGTATGGATTTTCCTCATTCCAACGCCAATCATTTAGTTTTTCGATGGCCTTCAAAGCCTCTTACTGTCGTGACCATCAGAAATTATGAAAAAGTGGGAATTTCGGCAGCTCATGCCACTTTAAACAAATGTAATTAATTGGCAATTTCGCAGCTCACACCAATTCAAGTAGATTTGACAATTTTTCTCATAATATTTTTTATCTACATTATTTGGCTACAAAAAATATATAACAGTTGGGCATGTTACAAAGCCTACATTTAATTTTATCAGTGTTTGACATTGGCATAATTTTCACCATAGACATCTTGACAATATTTTAAATCTCCCCATATACCTACAGGTTATTACTTCTAATTTTATCATAGACCAAATGGATTTACAATAGATTTGGCTATGGGTCCATTGCTAATGTCACACACTGTTTTATGGAGGCCATGTGGTACACATCAGGGCCATAAATCTTTCAAGCTCTAGAGACTGAGAGCTAACTGTAAGTTGACAAGGTAAATAGACCAAAGCTGGGATACTTATCTCTTGGTCTGTAGATAAATCTTTAATCCTTATATGTATTTTTCATTTGATTAAAACGTTATATATTGATTTAAGAATAGTTTTAATCAATTTAGAAACATTATTGCAGTTTGAAAAAATCCTTTTTTGATGAGAATCGGAAAAGTAGAAGCCATTTTATAATTTAAAGGTTATTTTCATGAAAATGAAAGTAAGAATAAAAGGGAATGTACATAATCCAATAATTTGCAATAGTTGATATCATAAACAATTTTTTTACACACTGTCTGTTAATATGGTATGTAACATGAAAGATTTGAAAACATCGGATCATATTTGTTAAAGTTATGGAGCGGAAGGGAATATTACATAATCCAATATAACTCCCATATTATGTAACCAGTGATGTTAAAAATAGTTTGCGACACACCTTCTACCCATAAGGTATATACTTAGAAAAAATTGTGCAGATGGAATCAAAACTTTAGAAGTTATGCAGCGGAAGGGAAAGCGGACGCCGGACAGCCGGACTGCCGGACTTAATACAGCCCGCTTTTCAAGCCGGGCGTATAAAAACAGACTAAAGGGGACATCATAGATACACAATTTCAACAAAATTGATGTATAAAAACAGACTAAAGGGGACATCAAAGATACACCATTTTAACAAGATTGATTTATAAGAACAGACTAAATGGGACATCATGGATACACCATTTCAATAAGATTGATTTATAAAAACAGACTAAAGGGGACATCATGGATACACCATTTCAACAAGATTGATTTATAAAAACAGACTAAAGGGGACATCATGGATACACCATTTCAACAAGATTGATTTATAAAAACAGACTAAAGGGGACATCATGGATACAACAATACAACAAGATTGATTTATAAAAACAGACTAAAGGGGACATCACAGATACAACAATACAACAAGACTAATTTATAAAACAGACTAAAGGGGATATCATAGATACACCATTTCAACAAGATTAATTTATAACAAGAGTTTCGGGAAACCCAAAATACGCCCGGAAAGGCACAGTAACTGCAGCCATACCAAAACAAATCCTTCCATTTTTATTTGAATTTAATTTTCAAAATTCAGAGGGAAGAGGTTGAAGCTTGGTAAATGATTGATTGATTGATTGTTTGGTGTTTTACGCTGCGCTCAAGATTATTTCACTTACATGTATATGGCGGCGTTGCCAGTTTTATTATGTGAAGCTTGGTAAAAGGTGATGTTATGTCAACAAAATGAAATCTTGCCACTAAAACCATTAAAATCCATCTGTATCAAATTTAAAATGGGCTATTTGGATCAACAATTATTAACAAGATTTGTACACGGTACAAGTCATCAATTCTCGCTGCTGTTAAATCACGATGTTAAAAATTGTTTGTTGTCAATAAAGGTTGCACTAAAATGTTTCAATTTTTTAGAAAAGCAGTTTATAATTTACTAATCATACTTAAACAAATGTAATTAATTGGCAATTTCGCAGCTCACACCAATTCAAGTAGATTTGACAATTTTTCTCATAACATTTTTTATCTACATTATTTGGCCATAGACATCTTGACAATATTCTAAATCTCCCCATATACCTACAGGTTATTACTTCTAATTTTATCATAGACCAAATGGATTTACAATAGATTTGGCTATGGGTCCATTGCTAATGTCACCCACTGTTTTATGTAGGCCAAAGCCATAACTCTCTCCAGAGAGACTGAGAGTTGACAAGGTAAATAGACCAAAGCTGGGATACTTATCTCTTGGTCTGTAGATAAAACTTTAATCCTTATATGTATTTTTCATTTGATTAAAACGTTATATATTGATTTAAGAATAGTTTTAATCAATTTAGAAACATTATTGCAATTTGAAAAAATCCTTTTTTGATGAGAATCGGAAAAGTAGAAGCCATTTTATAATTTAAAGGTTATTTTCATGAAAATGAAAGTAAGAATAAAAGGGAATGTACATAATCCAATAATTTGCAATAGTTGATATCATAAACAATTTTTTTACACACTGTCTGTTAATATGGTATGTAACATGAAAGATTTGAAAACATCGGATCATATTTGTTAAAGTTATGGAGAGAAAAAGTAAATATTACATAACCCAATATGGCTGCCATATAACGCAATGTATGATGTCAAAAATAGTTCGCGACACACCTTCCACCCATAAGGTATATACTCAGAAAAAATTGTGCAGATGGAATCAAAACATTGGAAGTTATGGAGCGGAAGGGAATATTACATAATCCAATATAACTCCCATATTATGTAATCAGTGATGTTAAAAATAGTTTGCGACACACCTTCTACCCATAAGGTATATACTTAGAAAAAATTGTGCAGATGGAATCAAAACTTTAGAAGTTATGGAGCGGAAGGGACAGCGGACGCCGGACTACCGGAGATGATACCATAATACAGCCCGCTTTTCAAGCCGGGCGTATAAAAACAGACTAAAGGGGATATCACATATACACCATTATTGCAAGTGCTAACTGAAGGAAATATCATACATGTATAGTACTTACTGTCTATATTTGAAGGGGATTTACATGTATCTTCAATGGTACCACAAGATAAAACACTCTGTGGAAAAAATAAAAAGACATTTAAAGGTTTCTGTATTTCCTCTTTTCACGCCATAGCGAGTGTCTTTTTAATATTTACTGAGAGGAAAAATAAAATTGCAATGCAAACACAGTGCCCACTGAAGTGAAACTTAACAAGTTTGTAGCAGTTTAATTGTTCAGAATCTTCAAGGTGATAGCTGTCTAGCTGCTTTCTATTGCCCTCAACTTCTGACAATATCATAAAGAATTTTTTTAGTCTGTACAATGCATGTAATTTTTAAATGAGTTTCATAAAGGATGGCATATAAAGCGGAAGATATAAGTTAACAAATAAAATAACATCTACTTTGGTAAAAATAGGAATGATGTAATAAAATCACTTACTCCAAAATAAGGAATTATCTCGGATGTTTCAGTACAACATGAATTCTCATCTTGTATCAAAGAGGACATGTCAGCAGTCTCTGAAATGTAGAAATACTAATGGTACACAAGCTTTGTCAAAGATTCACAATAATAAAAATAAGCTCAAGAGGCCTCAATCAAAATCTAAGTTACCAACTCATGATAAAAGTCTGAGACTTGCATGAACCCATGGTAATGCTAAAGCAGAAGAAGTTGTTGATAAACATGCAAATATATGGCATTTGTATATTAATGATACACATACAAAGGAGGCAAGAGAAAACCTTTCTACAAAGGGTAAACAAATAAAACATTAAATGTCGAATTGTGAATGTTTGTAGATTAGTTAGAATACATCATATTTACAGTCTGGGTTGTAATTGCATAGCTATACAATGATATATAACTCACCTTCTAACCCCATCTTCCACCAATGGGTCGCGGGTTCGATTCCCACTCAGTCCAAAAAATTGGAAAATTTTCTGACTGGGTTTTCACTCGAACGACCTATGTGGGATGGTTGCCAGTTACCAACAGAAGGTCGTGGGTTTCCTCCGGGCATTGAGCCCAGTTTCCTCCCACAATAAAACTGGCAACGCCGCCATATAAGTGAAATAATCTTGAGCGCGGCGTAAAACACCAAACAATCAATCAATCAATCTAACCCCATCCTTTCATCCTCTTGTTCTGGACAATCATACATTTTACATATATTTTCCCCCGATATCTCCTCTCCGTCAGTTTTATTTTCCTCCGATATCTCCTCCCTGTCTGTTTTATTTTCCTCCGATATCTCCTTCCTTTCGGTTTTATTTTCCCCCGATATCTCCTCCCTGTCGGTTTTATTTTCCCCCAATATCTCCTCCAAGTCTGTTTTATTTTCCCCCGATATCTCCTCCCTGTCGGTTTTATTTTCCCCCAATATCTCCTCCAAGTCTGTTTTATTTTCCCCCGATATCTCCTCCCTGTCTGTTTTATTTCCCCCCGATATCTCCCCCTGTCTGTTTTATTTCCCCCCGATATTTCCCCCTGTCTGTTTTATTTTCCTCCGATATCTCCTCCCTGTCGGTTTTATTTTCCTCCGATATCTCCTCCCTGTCTGTTTTATTTTCCTCCGATATCTCCTCCCTGTCGGTTTTATTTTCCTCCGATATCTCCTCCCTGTCGGTTTTATTTTCCTCCGATATCTCCTCCCTGTCGGTTTTATTTTCCTCCGATATCTCCTCCCTGTCTGTTTTATTTTCCTCTGATATCTCCTCCCTGTCTGTTTTATTTTCCCCCGATATGTCCTCCCTGTCTGTTTTATTTTCCTCCGATATCTCCTCCCTGTCGGTTTTATTTTCCTCCGATATCTCCTCCCTGTCTGTTTTATTTTCCTCCGATATCTCCTCCCTGTCGGTTTTATTTCCCCCCGATATCTCCTCCCTGTCTGTTTTATTTTCCTCCGATATCTCCTCCCTGTCTGTTTTATTTTCCTCCAATATCTCCTCCCTGTCGGTTTTATTTTCCTCCGATATCTCCTCTCTGTCCTGATATTAATAAGGAAAAAAATCATTCTGAATGAGTTAGTCATATTGCCACATCTAATGCATCTTTTCCTTTTATCTTAGTCCTTTTATTTTTTATAGTTCTTCTTGACATCATTTCGACAGTTCTCTGTCCTTGAATTGCTATGAATTGTCTTGCTACATGTATGTATTGCATTATTATGTAATGCTTGTTAACCAATACTTCTATGTACTTTATTTATTCTTTTTTATGTTATAGAGGAGAGCAACTTAGTATTCTCCGACTGTTTGTAATCCTCTTTAAAAAAATAAAGCATTACATTACATTACAATGCATCTTCTCATATCTTCATTAGAAAACAGGGGGCTCAGTCTGCAGAGTGATAGTTTTTCAGTTTGACATAGGCCTTTTTTTTGAGGAGTTCAAATCCCACTCCGTCTAAATAAATTTTAAAAGTTTGTGAGTAGGTTTTTCTCTGGGTGCCCTATGTGAAAGAGTTGCCAGGTACTGGTCAAAAGACAGAGTTTCCTTTGGACAAAGAGCCACCCACACTAAACATGTAAGTGAAATAATCTTGAGTGTGGCAAAAACATCAATCAAATAATATTAGTCAATCTTTAGAAAACCAAAGCAAAAAATTGAATATGAATATTAAAAAAAGAACGTAAACTCGTAAAGAAATGATTGCAGTATTAATAACTAATGCTGAAACAAGTAGACATTTTTTGCAACCTGGTAACCGTTTGGTAGGCTAATGTGGGGAAATATGCCGATTTTAGTACAAATATGGGATACCTTACAAGAAATACTATGGAAAGGTTATCTGCACCAAGTTTTTCACTTGTGGTATGGGAACGGCGGTAGATAAATTTGACAGATGAATTCAGAAGACAATAAACGGATAGCGCATCTGATAACCTGGTTAAGGAACTCAGAGTGTGTCTTCGGAAACAGTCTCCAAGAAACCATATCTACCTGAGCCAGGACATGTGGTCATGTGCAATGGTTTGGAAGTTATGACTGTTAAAATGGCAAAGTGTGCGTCGAGTAGTGTGTCTGCAGCTTAAGGGGGCCTCCACAGGTAAATCTTTGAACGACCTATGTGGGATGGTGGCCAGTTACCACCGGAAGGTCGTGGGTATCCTCTGGGCACAGAGCCCCGTTTACTCCCACAATAAAACTGGCAATGCCGCCGTATTAGTGAAATAATCTTGAGCGCCAGGTAAAACACCAGCTGAAGTCGGACAATGTTGTGGCGGGTTTAACTTATGGAGCTGTTTAAAAACAACAGCAGGTCACCTGTAATGTTATTATTAACCGGTTAGTAGCAAAAACCAAACCTCTCACGGTTAACCAATTACCTGTTTCAGCACTAACATCAACAATTTTAACAAAGCCTTACCTGGTTATGAGATCTCCTTATTGATAATTGTCTGATGAGATAAATTTTAATTAATACTGTAGATCATCTCAGATATAGAAAACAGTATATTACAGTTGCTTGAGTTTTAGAGCTATTTCAGGAACAGATTCTGCTTGAGAAATGTCAAAAGCATTAAAGGCACACTTGCCGCGAAAATCAGGAATATTGTTTACATTAAAAAAGAAAGTCCGTTTTCTGTATTTTCCCCAGACAATATAAGTTAGGAACTTTCTATTTTTACCAAAATTTAAAAGTTTGGACGTCACTTTGTATTTTTAATTTGAATTTGAAAATTTGAATTGTTAGGTGCCCGGAACGTTAACAAACCACAATGCCCCCTATTGGCGTTTTTATGTTTCAGTCGAGTGAGTGAACTAACGGCACTGTGTAATTTTACGTAGGCCTATTTATCTGAGAAATACAGACTGACGATCGGTTAACAGCGACTGGAAAAGCCTGCATGGTGATTATGGTTTGAGTGTAAACCACAGATAAAAAGGCCTGAAATGAGGGTAATCCAAAACGAAAGTTGACCGACACTGATCGTTGTTGTTGTAATCAGGCTTCGATTATTCGTTTGTTTTTCACCCCATTTCTACATTCTAAAGCTAACTAGACATGTTTTATGTGTCCTATATTTAAGTTTAGTTGTATTAGTCGTAGTAAGCTCATGTAAATTGGTTTTCTTAGCAAATTTAAACAGACTACGGCGGCAAGTGGGCCTTTAAGGCAAAGAAGCTGTTTTGTCACCTAACACATTTTACAGCAGGCTTCAACAATCAGGATGAATTATTAAGTTACACAATGAGAATAATTAAAATATGTACATGATGAAAATACCTTTTTTCGCCAGGGAAGATTTGTTACACCATAGTCGTAACAAATCTCTTCTCCTATCATAATGTCCATTAGTGCAAATAGACAAAGATGCGGAGTTCCATCAACCATAACAACTACCACCTTAGCATTTTCTTCTCTTCCAATGCCATCGTTCAATCTCCCTTTTCTTAAGTCGAAAGGATCTAATGTTGCGTCAACACTGCAAGAAAAGAACAAAATTATTCATCCAGAAACTTCACAAAATATAAGCACATGTGCTGCCAGGATTGTATGTATATATATATATACAAAACTTTTCGTTGAGCATCTTACCTCCTGGAGTGAGTGACCGGATAATCTTATTCAATGATCACTGTTGTTGTTGTTTTAGACTAAAAGTGGCAGAAAGCAGTCTAATAATTGGCTATTTTCACATTGCTTGTCCTTGAATTAGCGGAATTCTTACCGCAGTCAAATGCATGTGTTTGGACTTGTTCTGTTAGCAGATAAAGTATTTGAAAATGAAACATACCAAAGCGTCTTGTTCTTGGCCCGAAAGAAGTACATAAAACTCCCATCTTCTTCATTGTACTCAGCTTCCCTCTGAATAGCTTGTTTGTTGCTGATTAAATCTCCGGCATACTCCAAAAGAAAATCTTTTGCTTTGAATGATTTTGTTGCAAACACACCCCTGCCTAAAAATAATAGAATTGTGGCTTATCATCTTGAATCAAGCCTGTTATAATATGGTAATTTTATCAATCATCTGGCAGGAAATTCTTGAACACTATCTTTTTATTGTTTTAGTTTTTTTATTGTTTTTGTTAATTTTAGTTTGTGAGATGGAGTTTACCAGCAGGTTGCTTGTTACCTGTAGGCTATGAGATGTAGTTAATAACCGTGTGATTTGTTAATTGTAGATTGTGAGATGTAGTCTATAACCATGTTGCTTGTTAAGTGTAGGCTGTGAGATGTAGTTTATATACAGGTTGTTTGTTACCTGTAGGCTGTGGGATGTAGTTTATAACCAGGTTGTTTGTAAATTTGTAGGTTATGAGATGTAGTTTATAACCAGGTTGTTTGTAAATTTGTAGGTTATGAGATGTAGTTTATATTAAACCTGAAGAATTGGGGGGTAATTCTCATATTCCCCCAAGATATACTTACCTGTGCAAACACTTGCCTTTCGACCCTAGGAGAGAGAGCAACATGCATTTTACACACTAAAATAAAAAATCTTGCCCTAATGTTCTGTATATACTATCCTAGTCTAATACCCTATACTGGCTGTCCATTTGTAGGCACTGCGCATGCGCAACCCTTCCTCTTCAACTTCCTCTTTTTCAACGCTCGCATGCGTAATAGTGAGGGGAGGTTGGGCCGGGCTTAACTGTTTGCACAGGTAAGTATATCTTGGGGGAATATGAGAATTACCCCCCAATTCTTCAGATTCCCATAGATATAACTTACAACTGTGCAAACACTTGCCTCGAATCCCACAGTATGGAGGCGGGACTAATACGCAGTACAGAGCATTAGAAGATTTTCTTCCGGTAACATACTGTTCATTGACAACCAGCCTTAGTCACTTCGGGGCTGTTACCGCGGCCCTGGAGTGACAAAGGTAGTAAGGGAGCTTATCCAAATATCGTTCGCAATCCAATCGTGAACTGACGGCCAATTTTGCGATTCAAGTATTCTTTTGTTCTCCCCACATTCCCCCAAAATTTGAGATTATGAATAGGCACCCCGGGGCGGCTTAGCGGCAATCGCAAAATCGCTCCTGAGAACGATTCAATGAAAAGAAAAGTAGTCCCCACGTGCTTCGCAGGGGCTCTTCCTGCACTGTTGACAAGCTGTTGAGCTCAAATTGGTGGGTCTTAATCGTGTATGACAGCTTGCCGACAAAGTCTGCATTTATTCTGCTAACCTAAAACTTGTAGGAGTCATTATTTGTTTTTACGAAAAGACCTCTAACTAAATGTCCATTATTTCTCTCATTGTTGTATTTATATCCTGTGTCTTTCAGTGCACATCCGGGTCGTCTCCAAATAAATAAAAATACGAGGGAGGAAGAACAACGATCAGAACTGCTGCTGTTCGCTTGCAGGGAAAGCACACATTATTGTTTTGACTAACACAGCTTTTTTTCTTGTGTTTAAAGTTATCATACTAAAAACCTGTTCTGCCTTAATCATACAACAAATTATACTCACTTGTGTTAGTGTATTGTTTTTCGGCGAATGCGTTTTTAAATTTATCAAGTTTGGGTCTTTTCGTTGACCTCTTTGGGTTTATTCAACTTTGGATTTTTACTGAGAAACGCGCACTTTGTTTAAAGTACTGTCTCTGGCATACAAGCTTCATGTTAAACCCTACAAATTAGCTTTAATCATTAGCTTTCGTGCAGGGGAATCATATATGTGCATTCTTTAAATACTAAGCTGTCGTTTTGTGTCCAAGATAGAAACTAATTTTTGAAGCCACGGATATTTCTTTCTTCTTCAACTTTATTTACTCTGATCATTATTTTGACATAAAAAAAATTTACATTGATTTAAACTTTTAACAGATTAGCTTGGATAACCTCGCCTGGAGGGACACAATACCACCTGATGACAGAGACCTACAGTTCCTCGCCAACTGAGACCGCTAATTGGGTCGTTTTCTTAGTTAGAGTCATCTGGCATATAAATGTTTCCAGTAGTTTCCGACACATCAAAGAAAAACGTCCAATCTATAACAGCAAGTCACATGAAATTTGGCATACACATTGGTTACCGTGTGATTTTTATTGAAAGAATTTTGCTTTTCTGTATATGTCTGATTTCAAAATATATATGAATGGACCGGACATATATTCATTTTCAAGACGCTATGCTACGTACGCCTTCGCGTTGCTACAAACAGGTTTACGTCATTTTTGTTCAAGCAGTATTCAATTCTTTCTTATTTATGGACATTTGTGTAAAAATGTAGACAGTGTAGAAGTTTTAATAAACTAAGCATGTATTTTTAAGCCCTGGTTTGTTGAGACGTTTTAATGGATTTAAAAGATTTAATTGTATATACCAGTGATTCCTGTCGCAGTTCTGCAGTTTAAGTGCAAATAATGAAACAAACAGATTAGAAATTTTAAAATTACTTGTATTTTTCTCTATTCAAAATTAAAAACAAAATGGACAAATTAACAAATTTAATAGTAAAATAGCATAGTAAAGGAAACATTTATATATATTAACATACAAGTTTAAGAGATGCCAGTCTTTTTGAGCGACACTTTGCATTAATGCTGTTTCGAATTTGCCGGTCAAACCGAATTTCATCTTCGCTAATGTGGAATAGCATAGCAGCATGTCTATAAATGACCGTTAGTTTCTCCTCACATAGTTTCTTCTTATATACACTTTCATTCTTGTACGATCTTTGACCACCTTCCAAACTCGACGTTTTCAGTTCTTCTTTGGTAAAAACAAGGTCCATTGCCCCCAAGATGTACTTCTTTGGTGTTGGTTGTCTCCTTAGATTCTGGAACTCCCGTCTGTTTACAAAGACTGGCCGTCGATTGGAGCCAATGTTTACCATTGCGGGTATTTCCATTGGAATAGCGTCAATCTCATATGGCAGGAATGGGGCGTCTACGATTTCCGGGATATGAAGGGCAGGGCGAGATGGAGGTGTGATGGGATTGGCTACTTGTGGTGAAGTGAGGTTGACACTTTGTGTAGGCGTGATGGGGTGGACGACTTCGCAGGATAGAATAGGGTCAAAGGTTTCTCGGAGTGGGATGCCACTTAAGAATGGCGAGATGGGGTTGGTGACTGGCGGAGGTGGGATGGGCTCGACGACTGGCGGAGGTGGAATGGGCTCGACGACTGAAGGAGGTGAGATGGGGTTGTCGACTAGCGGAGGTGGGATGGGGTTGACGACTGGCGGAGGTGGAATGGGCTCGACGACTGAAGGAGGTGAGATGGGGTTGTCGACTAGCGGAGGTGGGATGGGGTTGACGACTGGCGGAGGTGGGATGGACTCGACGACTGGCGGAGGTGGAATGGGCTCGACGACTGACAGAACAGAAGGCATTGGGGGATATAGCTGCTTGTGCAGAAGTGTCCGTTTGGAAATCTTACGGCGTAGTAGATCTTGGATTTTCGATAGCATCTGCATCATTATATCTTGGTTGCCCTTGATAATGCGGACCTCGTCAAATATATCGTCTATCTTCTCTGGAGACGTTGATTGCGGGGCTTTTACTGGTGTCTCAATGACGAAGTCTGTTTCCATCAAGATGCTGTCGTCGAATACAAAATCCTCTTCATCGCCAATATTTTCCAAAACAAGATATCCATCGGTCTGGTTCATGTCTTTTGCTATGGAGATGGCCTCAGATCGCGAACTGCTGCTCCATTCTACTTCAAATGTGTTGAGTATGGCTTTAGAGTCTACAACAGGGAAACATATATTTAAATACAGTACGACTCATGGTCTATATATATAGGCTATGTATTCGAATGAAATTGTGCTCAAATTTACGTCTTAGTTTCACACTGTATAAAGTAAACATAAGTTTACACTGTATCAAGTAAACATAAGTTGTAATACGAAATGTTTACACATTAATTAGATATAAAACTACATGTATTTACCTGCCATTCTTAGGATCTCCACTAGATACAAATCTTGATATAAGTCGGTTTGGACAACTTGACCCACTGCTAATTCGCCGTCGGATATCAAAGAAGAACTTCTGACGATCATCGTACAGCCGTCCTTATCAAAAAGTATCAAGGACCATTTAGGGATAGATTCTAACAAAGTCTGTTCCATCGTTTTCGACAATTTTTTTGGCGTGGCTCTAAAGTAGATCTATATATGCAGTTTATACTGACAATGATCTGAAGATAATATCCTCGTAGCTCCCCTTTTATTCAATATGTCATGATATCCGTTATTGCTCAAACTACAGGATACCAAAACAGATCTACTACAGAGAATGGCTTCAATGTTTCAAATCAGCTTTATGTTTAGCGCCAGTTGTTTCAGTCGTTCACATTGAAGACACAATCAATTGCGCCAGCACAGCACATTAACTTAATTGTCGCCTTTTATGAGTGTGATTCTAGCTTACACCCGTTGAAACACTCATCTTACAAATAAAAAAAGTAACTTTAATTATAATTGTATTTTGGGAGCGTATTTAATATATACAAGAGCAATATTGTTGAATAACATAGTTGACACTCGTTACTCAGCAGAAATCTGTGAAATTAACTCAACAGCCCAGCAGGGGTATGAATTACGGGGATCATCTCACTCTGAAGACAGAGACAAAGTACAGGATTAGTATTCAAAGAAAATGACATCCAGACAAGCACATGCAATATATTTTTTACAAAAGAAAGAAAATTTATCAAAATTATTAAGACAGTCACATAATGGTTTTTGTTTGGCTATAAACTCACAAATAAATAACGTGGAAGTACGGTTTATATTGATATATTTTGAACAGAAGTAGTTTATTTCACACTTTGGTCGCTGGTGAGTTATAGCAAATTCTCACTTTGTGGAAAGCAAATACAACTTGAAGCTCAGGCCTGTAAAAAAAAAACACAATATTTATCAATTTAACTCTGCCGGTAATTTCTAAATTTATTCAACAACAATCATAATGAATCTCAACTAAGAGTAAGAAATAAGCCAGGTCGGGTTGTGGGTATTCGCTCCTGCTGACGGGTGTGATATACGATATTTAATATTTCCCAAATGTGTTGGTCAAATGCCATAGTAGGTGTGGATATCTTGACTACGCGTGACTTTCAAACTAATATTTAAAATACCATTACTTTAGTGTGTCCATTTTACCAAAAGTCAGGCGAAATGATTTCACTACATCCTGTAGCGTAAGTGGATCGATGTGTAATGCGGTTGAGCCTAATACTCACATGTGGCTGCTCACTGCAGAGTGAATGTGGATCACTGCGCATAGAAGACGCGTGTCCCTAACTGCCAAAAACAAAAGACCGTCTACCTATCGCAAACATCACAGCATGGAGCCCTAGTGGGGTGGGGAAAATCGTGAAATAATCGCAAAACGGGTGTCAATTTTGCGATTGATCTAATTGCGATAATTGGATAAGCTCCCTAAGTCTGCCGCCAGAGCAATAGGGAGCGTAAGTCTCATAAGAAATATTACGAGATTTTGTGATATTCGGTGACAGATGACGTCATTATGATTAAGACCGTTTTTGATGACGTTGCAATTCCATTTGACGTCTTTTGTTCCATAACGTCAGATTTAAACGTCATTTTGGAACGAAAAAAACGGTCAGTCACATGCGCAATGCAGTGCCGGTGACAGGAACTTTGTGGAATTCACACGTGACTGGCGCTCCCTATAGGCACATATACGTTGGCGGACGGTTTGAAAGCGGGTCGAACCTGATCCGCGTTCGATATTATCTGACGTGACGATTCCAGATAAAGTGGAGTTTCCTTAGATAGTTTGTCAAAAACTACGAATGAAATTCCACTGTAGATGAGGACGTCGGTATTCCATATGAAATTAGAAATCCGCCCAGCCCCAAAGGACTGTGGGACGTTCGATCCGTTCGCCTAAATCCTCGTTCTGCCGAAGACATTGTGTGGGGGAATCATCGTTTATCAAGCCCCTTGGTAAACGCAGATTGCACAGGAAATATATTCTCTATTAGAGAAATGTGTTTTATTTCATTGATTTATTTATTTCTTTCGAAATAAACTTCACTCGGAACGGAGTAAACAACATTCCTGTGTCGGCTACGAAGACCGGTGGTCTTCGCAAAGGTCCGCGCTCAAATCTGCAGCCTTTCTGCGTCTTGGCAAGCAAAGTCAGCACCCAGGCTCAAGTGGCCGTACATACTCGGAATAACGGCTGTTCGTGTATTTCTTACTACGGTAATATACACAAGCACTGCAGGTTTCGGCGTTCACATCCCGTCGATCCGTAATGGCGAAAGGGTGTTAACAGTAGGCTATCCAACAGGCCTATCAACCGAGTTGTTACTGATTAGCCAATCACCGCTCCTTTCTTTCCCCGGCATGGGAATTCATGAAGATGGCGGAAAGAGGACAATTCCAGCAACTGTCGAGAGAAAACATCTCTAGTATGGTTTACGTCCGAACTTAAGATCTGTAGTCAGAACAGGTACGGTACTTCTTTCTTTTGCTCGTTTTGAAAAAAAAGAAGAATTTACTTGAAACCCAGTTGGCGAGAAGTTTGTCTAAGATTTGAAGGCAACGATATTCTAATGAACTAGGAGCTCGGTCTTGTAGATTGCTTGATTGGTCTTCGCGCCGCACTGAAGCTATTTCACTTATATGGTGGCGTTGCCCGATTGTGGGGGAAGAACCCGGGCCCAGTGCCCGGAGGAAACCCCTGACCATCGGCATGGCAACAGGGACTGATCCAGGGATAATTTGGGCATACCATTTCGGTTAAAAATGTTCCCACAATAAGACAAAACAACATCTCAGGCCCAAAATTCAACATTTAATGCTATTTTGACATTAAAATCTGTTGGTTTTAAGAATATGGGCGGATTTTTTGCTTGTGAGTCTGGGTGCCCATACCTGTATACAGGTATCAAAATGTCTCTGGATCAGTCTATGGGCAACTCCTCCGCATACGGCAACCGCCATAATATCGAGGAGTTGTCATTTTGCAACGGTAACTGTGAGAAAAAAAAAGGTCAGGCCAATAAGTAATAGTAAGCTGGCTTGAGGCAATGCCACAAAAACAAACAGCGCATCATTTTAAACTACGAACGGGCTGTTATTCATTTACAACCGCGTAGTAGTGACACAGTTTATCGGTCAGCCTTGAAATCTGAATGAAGGCCGAGTGAGCAGTCCAACCTGACGATTGATTAATCGATGAATTACGCTGCACTCAAAAGCTATTTTGCTTATATGGTGGCGTCGCCAGGTTTAGTGGGGGAGGAAAACCAGGCTTATCGTCCGGAGTAAACCCCGAACCTCGGCAAGTACATTTGGAGTCTTGCACATACCCATCTTGACGAAGACTGCACGTGTGTCCGACGAGTGCAAACCTCGCCCTGCACTAGTGTAGTCTCTTAAGTAGTATGGTGCGAAGGTCATAGGGGACCCCCAAGACCAAACCTCCTAACGCCCGATCCCATAAATTATGGATGAGGGCTCACAATACTGCCAAGGTTGCTCGTTGACGATGGAAGATTTTTGTATGAAAACAAGATGAGGGGTACCTAGATATTACCAGTCGTCATGATTGGTTAATGGTCTTCTGTTTACGTACCCCCCCCCCCCCCCCCTCATGATCTGTGGCACAATTGGCAGGTCGTCCTGCAGGTCCAAGGAGGGGAAATCCGATTAATGTATTAATCGCTGATTTTTTGCTGCAATCCATGTTATTTCACTAACCGGGCAACTTGCCAGGTTTAGTGGGCGACCCTCAGGGGAGAGGGTTACATGGTTGATGCTTTACGCCGCACTTCGGCTTATTCCACTTATACTGCAGTTTTGCAAGGATAAGTTGGGGAGGAAACCGGGCTCATCGACTGGAGGAAACCCCCAACCTTCAGTTAGAACCTGGTAACCCCTCTACATACGGCGACCGAGTGACAAGTCCCCTCAGAAAATGTATTTGGTCTGAGCAAGATTCGAACCCGCGCCGCATGATTTGTGTAAGTAGGCCTAGGATTGACATGCACCCCAGGCCTGTGTACTTAAACTCGTTGAAGGGCCTTGGTTTTGAACTAGGTTTTCAAAATCAAAGGCAACCAGGTGGGGTCCAGAGCCTAGCTTAGCGGATGGGGAGACTCCCACGCTTGGGCGATTTCCCTCCGGTAAGCACAAGGCGAGTGTGGGTGACACTCGGGAGAGGTCGAACCCTGCGTTAATCCTGTTAACGACCTCCATCCCCCCGCTGATAGGGGGGGGGGGGAGCACCACTGCTTGGATGTGGCGGACATCCCCGTCATGGTGGGGATCCTAGTGGACCGCCTCTCAGGTGTTTGCTCTTAATTGAGCAGCCGTTGATTGATATAGTCCAGGAGTCCAGAGAAAGTCAAATATTGACCGTCCGTCTCCGCTACAGACACCGGGACAGAGCTTTCTCCCCGAAAATCAAATCTGGGATAGGGGTGTCTGGTTGGAGGTGGTCCCTTGATCAAGTACTATAAAGTGGATTCATTGATTGTTTGGTGTTTTACGCCACGCTCAAGATTATTTTATTAATATGGCGGCGTTGCCAGTTTTAGTGTGGGAGGAAACCGGGCTTTATGCCCGGAGGAAACTCGCGACCTTCCGCTGGTAACTGGCAACCATCCCACCTAGGTCGTTCGAGTGAAAACCCAGTCAGAAAATTGTCCAATTATTTCATTTTGGATTGAGTGGGATTCGAACCAGCGACCCATTGGTGGAAGGCTGTTATGCTAAGCCCCCTGGTGGGTCGACAAATCCAGAGTTGGGGTGACGCCCGTAGGCCAACCAACCGACTCCTGTTGTCAGGCGGATCGACTCGTGTGTATGGGTGTACAGTCGTGGTCGAGGCCGCCGTATGTTGAGGCTCCCTGGCGGTTCGACAGATCCAGAGTTGGGATGACGCCCGTAGGGTAACTAACCCACTCCGGATGTCAAGCAGACCGACTCGTGGACCCGGGCGTACAATGGTGGTCGAGGCTGCCGAATGTTTAAGCATCCTGGCGGCTTGACCGATCCCGAGTTGGGGTAACGCCCGCAGGACTCGCCCACTCTGGTTGCCAGGCGGATCGACTCGTGTACATGGGCGTACCTTCGTGGTCGAGACCGCTGTATGATCAAGCCTCCTGGCAGTTCGACAGATCCAGAAGTTGGGATGACGCCCGAAGGCTCAAATCACTTCAGTTGTCAGGCAGTTCGACTCGTGTACCTGGGCGTACAATCGTGGTCGAACTGCCTGTGTTCAGGTCGTAGCGACCTGGGACCCTCCACTGCCTTGCTTCCCGAAAGAAGGTTAGCAATGGAGACTTTAACGCCCTGGTTCGACAGATCCAGAAGCTGGGATGAGGCCCGAGGGCTCAAACCGTCTTGGTTGTCCGGCTGCTCGGCTCGTGTACCTGGGCGTACAGTCGTGGCCGCAGCTGCCTTAAGTTCAGGTCGTGAAGACCTGGGCCCCTCCATTGCCTTGCTTCTGCGAAAGAAGGTTAGCAATGAAGAATTTAACGCCCTGGTTCGACAGATCCAAAAGCTAGGATGAGGCCGAGGGCTCAAACCGCTTTGGTTGTCCGGCTGCTCGGCTCGTGTACCTGGGCGTACAGTCGTGGCCGCAGCTGCCTTAAGTTCAGGTCGTGAAGACCTGGGCCCCTCCATTGCCTTGCTTCTGCGAAAGAAGGTTAGCAATGGAGACTTTAACGCCCTCAACGTTTGCTCCATGGCACTCAAACGTTTTGTATCCGCGGTTGTGCTCCGCTTGGTGGGGGGTCGGATCGTCTGGCATGGGAACCGGCAGGTTCCGTATACCGGACAGTCATGGTCAATGAACGTCCACCGTCCGGGACACTCGTCCGTGTGACGACGACGGCTTTATATGGGTAGATACAGACGACGGAGCGTCGCTCATCTGTGATCAACTGTTGAACAACAAAAAGAAATACATGTGGTGACAACCCCAACCCTAATGTATTCATTTCAAGTAAGCAACACCAGTGTACCCGATTCCGTAGATAAAATCCCGGAAACACATACCGCCGTCCGAACAAATCAAAAGAAAAAACAATAAGAATTATTTCAATTTTATTATTATTTTATTTTATTTTTTTTTTTTTTATTTTTTTTTTTTTAGATTCGGACTTGCCCGATTACTCCCATCTGCCGAATCTGGAGATATTTCAACATCGACTTAGATGATTTGCATCTCCTGGTGGATGTAGAACGTCTTCTATCGAATAATCAGCCACTACACACACAAGTTCCCATAGTATTTCCAACAATCTAAAACATAATGGAAAATATGGATTTAAAATCCGGGAGAGCAGAAGTTTAGAAAAAAACAAACAAAACGAGAATATTATGTGGGAACACAATCTCGCTAAACAAACCCCGTAAGGGTGTTGAATTATGCCTCCCCCGCTGTACTTAAGGGGTTGGGTTGGGAAGCCGACGAACAACACAACACGACCACATGGCGTGGTGAAAACTGGACCAGCTTGGTACCCGAATCGGTTGAAACGGTAGAGTCCAAAACCCCTCAAATATCCAAAAATAGAACATTTTGTGTGGCCAGAAAACCTTCCGTAATGTAAAGGAAGGTATCTAGCCGCTAGGGACAGATAAATTTCGTACTAAAAACGACTTAGAAAGAAGGATTTAGTAAAAAAGGTATACTCAGTAAATTTTAGCTGTTGCTTCATCCCTTGCAAGTTGAAAAAGAGGAAGTTGAAGAGGAAGGGTTGCGCATGCGCAGTGCCTACAAATGGACAGCCAGTATAGGGTATTAGACTAGGATAGTATATACAGAACATTAGGGCAAGATTTTTTATTTTAGTGTGTAAAATGCATGTTGCTCTCTCTCCTAGGGTCGAAAGGCAAGTGTTTGCACAGTTGTAAGTTATATCTATGGGAATCAGGTTGTTTGTAAATTTGTAGGTTATGAGATGTAGTTTATAACCAGGTTGTTTGTAAATTTGTAGGTTATGAGATGTAGTTTATAACCAGGTTGTTTGTAAATTTGTAGGTTATGAGATGTAGTTTATAACCAGGTTGTTTGGTGTAGGTTGTGAGATCGAGTTTATAACAAGGTTGTTTGTTAACTGTATGTTTTGAGATGTAGTTTATAACTGTGCTGTTAACGGTAGGTTTTGAGATGTAGTTTGTAACAGTGGTGTATTCCAGAAAATTCTACTGAGTAAAGCCAAGCTTTTGTCGGTCGTCAGCCTAATGAAATATCATAGATAGTGTTTTATATTACAAATTGCTTCAAACGATTCTGCTTGCTAAAGGCCCGTTCACACGGTGCGATTTGTCGTACCGACTTGTCACACGCGATTTAAATGGAAGCATTTGATTGGTTGACAAATCATATCGACCAATTAAAAGCCTCCATTTGAATCGCACTCGACAAGTCTATACGACAAATAGCACCGTGTGAACGGGCCTTTAGGCCAAGCTCGTCATCAACCTAATGAAATATCATAGGTTTAGTTTATTACAACAATTTATGATTGGGTATAAAGATCTAAATGATATACCTTCTTTAAAACAATTAGAAACTTGTCTCCATGGTTATTTTAGACAAGGAGATTTTCCCTGTGCCTGTTTGGTTTAGTGTTTATAAATATATAACAAAATACGCTTGGACACAGTAAACCCCGCCCCATGGATGAATCTTGCTGTTGGTTTTTTTAATAGACAGAACAATGATTTAAATCATTTAGTGCCCTTGTGTGTATGCCTACGCCCTAGGTTTGTAGTTTTTTGTCACTGCAGAAACCTAACAACAAATTTTAAATTTCCAAGCAAAAATACAAAATGTCAAAAATTCATAATGGCAAAATAGAAACGTTTTTTCTTCTGTTAGGGAAAAATACAAAAACTCTTTTCTTTTTTTAAAGGCACACTTTACACTAATAACTAGATTCCGAATACTGTTTTCATGAAGAAAAAAAGTTGTTTTTCTGTATTTGTCACAAAAGTTTTGACCAAATTTCAAAGTTTATACATCGTTTTGTATTTTCACCTGATTTGTTAGGTTCCCACATTGTCACAAATTACCATCCTCAAAACAAGCTCCCCTATTTCAGGGAATTAATCTGGGAAATACAGGCAAAAGATTTGGTTTGAGAGATACAAAAAAAACAACTTTCCACTAAATTTGGGATAGAGTCAAAGTAAACTAAACACCAAAACAAACAACAACTTTCAATTAGAGAAATCCATATACTGTATGGATTTACCTAATACCAATGTAAACCATTTAGCTTTTCAATTAACTTCAGCCCTCATATTGTTTTGACAATCAGCATTTATGAAAAAAAAAAATACGGATTTTGGGCAGCTTGTACGACTTTAATGTGTTCCATAGTTAATTTTAATTAGTTTTTCTTATACTAAAGCCAATGACACAAAGGCAAAACTGTGAATGGGCCTTTAATTTAATTAGTTTACAACCTTTTTTTTTTTTGCCGCAAGTGGGCTTCAAAGATATTGTTCAAGTTTTGATTAGAGAAATATATTTAAAGACATGGTCAAAATGTCCCATGAAAAAAACTTGAACTACAAGTATCAGCTTACCTGATGTTACCCTGATAGTATGGCTTTGTCGGACCCAATAAGGCCAACTAGGCAACCATTATTGGGTAAATGTGTTGGTAAGAGGTTGACCAAAGGTTATTTTCATGCTCAAAAATGGGTAAGCAGTATTAACACTTGGACCAACGTATTTGCAAAATCTAGTTAATTTATGGTTTTCCAACATTTGTGACTACACGCTTCTTGAAATATAAGATAATAAAGCAGTTAGACTAGTACAGTATTGGGTAGGACCAGCTCACACTGAATACTTCCTTTTGATTGGTTCAAACCAGTCACGCAGAGACCGTTGGCGTGTATAATTCAATATTACGTCACCGTGCTGATCCATACAGGGTCACTACTCGCTACTATATATGGCTTGTGATGTCATGTCTGCTCACCCCATACATATTAGAAAAAGCTTCTTGAGTTCACATTATGCCTTTTATGAAATTTTCAGAAAAAAGGCTTGAATGTCGTACAATTATTCGTTAAAAGGTTTGTTCGAGGGGGATACGGAAATATATGGAATCAGTAAACCGTATATTGAGCTCAGCTAACACCTCGCCCAATATTCCGTTTACCTACCCCTTATATTACTGTATCCCCCATCGAACAAACCCTGTAACTAATAATACACAGCATAAGCCCAAAAGTAGGACCTTGGTTGACCTACATGTAAAAGCTTGTGTTATCATAAAGGAACTTCAAAGACAGTATTAAATTTTAAATCAAGTAAATATTTTTCCTTATCCATATATTTTTAATCTTAGATATCTATGATATATTTATGAGCACTAAAACACACGGGCACAGGGAAAATCTTCTTGTCTAAAATAACCACGGAGACAAGTTTCTAATTGTGTTAAAAAGAGGTATATCATTTAGACCTTTATACCCCATCATAAATTGTTGTAATAAAGTAAACCTATGATATTTCATTAGGTTGACGACTGACAGGAGCTTGGCCTTAGTCAGTAGAATTTTCTGGAACACTTTGTATTGCATTGACAATGCTTATGCATCTTAAGCTATAGAAAGAATATCGTCAGACTATATATTATGGGGTCATGGGAAAAGACAGTGAAAATTCCCCCATATGATATACATGTACATGCAAGTTTGCAAAAGCTTAGCTTACCAATATACTTGTTAATGAATTTGACTTCAAAACCAGCAGTCCTATCAATTCCATTTCTGCAGTGCGCAATTGCCTCTTCTGCATCCAACTTGTCCCAAGCATCTGTTTTTTTAGACTGGAAAAACAAATTGTTAACTTTATACGGTTGAATATTATACAAATAATTAACATCTAAAAGACTCCCAGACAACCATATCATGGATGAACCAATGGTTGAGGGGAAATTAAATACCCTAATCTTTTAAGATTATTTTTGTACCTTTAACGTTCTTTGGTTCTTTATAGAACACAATGCCACATGTTAAAACAAATTGATTGATCCAATGTAAGATTAACTTACCAACTTTTTACCACGTGTTAAACCCCCATCCGCCATTTTTACGTCTGTAGGCTAGTTTCTTAGGACAATACTATAAAGAGTGAAAACAAAAAGGAAGTAACTGTGTGTACCATAATGTAGTTGCTCTGCTTTACTAAATGAGACAATTATAATGTATTAGTATACCAAAAACCACTAATATACCCTTGTATGCTAACCTACAAATTTGTCGGCAAAATATTTTTTTTCAAGACCCGTTGTTTTTAGTTAACTATCGGATTTGATTTAAAAGTGACATGAGCTGCTAAAATTCACACTTTTTTCAAGGCCATTGAAAAACTAAATGATTTGCATTGGAATGAGGAAAATCCATACAGTATGTGGCCTGTACAACCCAAAAACGTGTTAGAAAAGTGAACAAAATTTAAATGTGCGGTAAGGGTAAAGAATAGCAGGTAATCGAATAAGGTCAGTTGGCAAACAATAGGCTAACCCTAAGTCCCACGGGGGGTCGCAATGTTGAAGCGATAGGCCATACCTGAGCGACCCACGTGATACCTGCTATTCTTTACTCTACCCGATTTGTCGACTGACTTGTGAGGGTAAGGATATCCCATATCGAGCAGGAAGGCCAATATATCTGTTTTCAGTTGGTTCAGCAGTTAGTCAATGCCACGATAAAAACAAAATGGAAAACTCACCAGCACTTCTGTCTCAGGCTGCACTCCATCCTTTTCGTAAATGTTTCCGCCAAGCCATGCTTCGACGGATTTGTCTGAATTATTCCGAACATCACCGAGAGCCCCAATGAAATTGTCAGAAAGAGCCCCAATGAAATTGTAAGAAGAAATTGAACAACAAACTGGGGCTCGATTTGTATATTTTTTATTATTTGGACTTTCAAACTAAAATAGTGGTTTTCTATACCTTCGTACATGAAATAACAAATCGAATAAGAAAAAATATAATATATATTAAATATTTTAAGTTTCAGCCAATTTACATGTGTCACCTTTAGTCTGTTTTTTATATTACCGTCTAGTATACATTCCAACTTTTAAAAGAGGAAATTATTAAAGGTTGCAGGGGCAGTACAAGTTTAAGCTCTTACGGGTACACACCCTGGGGGGACCTTCCTCCATGAACGGGAAGTGGGATGATTTGGAAGTGTTTGTACCATCTAGAAAGGGCTACAGAACTTAAGGAGACACCAATTTTGTCTCCTTAAGTTTGGTGTCCCCGTAATTCTTATATTTATATACAATGTGGACCCGAATGCTGGACTTCTATATCTATATACATATATATATATTTATTTATGTTCCCCTAAATCTTCTTGACTTAAATAACCATGGAAAAAAAACACACCTGTATGTAGTTCTCATGTGAGGTTCGGTGAAGGACTACTGATTTTAATGACGAATGCTATTTTCCATAGGTGACAGTTATGGATCGCTGGAATTCCTATACAGAATTCCGAGAAATACAATCTCAAACTTTATTCCTGAAGTATGTCAAGCCTTGTGGGATGTTCTACGCAAAGATTATGTGCAGGTACATGTATTTGGTAATTTAAAGAATATGGCTGGCCCCTCACTCTATGTTATCTCTTCAAATCCTGTGTTGCAAACTAAAAACACTTAGGTCAAATGAAATCGGTCTATCCAAAATATCATTGCAATATCTTTAGGAATAGATACAAAACTACACCAAGGATTGAACATGAATAAAGAAAGTTAATATTCTGTAGCACACTTTTAATTTAAACAGATTAACGTGTATAACAACTTTGTAGGGCAAAAGTAACAGACAATAAATACAATCCATTAGATGGAAAAATAATGACAGTTTATCCATATATGTTTCAGCAATGAATTACAAAGGATAGAAATGTGTCTTGTGATCATCAAAACTGCAACAATGTTCCTTTTATGACAGCATAAAATTATATGCTGTAAAATGCTTTGTTTATATAAACCTTGTATAAATAGTTATAGTAATATGCAAAATAAGAATCAATGACTAATTAACTATCAATTCAGTAATTAATGACACAAAATATGTAAATATGGAAAACCGAATTCTTGTAATTTGTCAAAGATAAATTTTAATGACATCTGGTAGGTGATTAAGTTCATTTTGGGAAAGTAAAATTAATGTAGTCGTAGAAACTTCCAAAATGATTTTAGTTGGATTTTTTGGTAAAATTATCAGCTATTTTTCTCAGGTAGAAATAAGTCTTGAAATCAAAGAATGTTTGTTATTTAAAGTACTGGTACTGTTTTAACTAACACTCTGGTCTAAAATGAGGAAATGTTCCTCCTGGCAAATTTGGTACTTTTGGAACACTATTTCCAGATAGAAAACAAACTAATTCCTGTAGGTCGTGGGTTTCCTCTGGGCACAGAGCCCGGTTTCCTCCCACAATAAAACTGGCAACGCCCCCGTATAAGTGAAATAATCTTGAGCGCGGCGTAAAACATCAATCAATCCTTCAAAAACAAAGTAAGTACAAATTCAAAAATGTGCTTTAAACAATTTGAATTTGAATTTTCTGGATGTGAACAAAATGTTACGAGAGTACAATGTACATAAAGTTCGAATATAAATACTTTTTATAATGATGGAAATAATACATATTGTTTGAATTTCTTTTTTAACATGAATAAATAGGCTTAAACATAATGTTCAGATATGCAGGAAAATTTAAATATACATTTATCTATATACAATAAAATAAATGTGATTTCCATAGGAGATATGTAGGTACAGAGTAGAATTCTTATTAATTTCTTAACCCTACAGTACATGTCAAAACTGCAAAATATGTGAAACACGCTTGACTGCAACGCAAAACACCAATCAATCAATCAATCAACTTTCTTTGCAGGTTAAACAAAAGATGAGGACCACCTTACAGGACAAATTTTAACAAATACAAAAATTCTAAATATTGGTTTAGCTTTCAAACTGATATTGAAAAATAAGCTCATTTATTTTAAGTTTTAAGATCTGTTTCTTCTTTTTGTCTTCAATACTCTTAAGTTCTAGGGCTATTTGTCTTCCAAACAAGTCATCACTGTCTTCTGTTTGTTTACGTTTGTTACTTATGTCCTGTAAGGTGGCCATCATCATTGTGTTCAACCTGTCAGCAGAATTCATTTTCTGTTTTTTCTTTGGAGGAGCTGATGAAGTTTCCTCATTTTCTTCTTGCTGGAAATTAAAGAAAAACTATTTAAATTTCAATCAGGTCCCAGAGACAGAAGAAAGATGGAGAGAAATTCAACAAGGATTCTTCGAAAGGTGGCAGTTTCCTAACTGCATAGGTGCCACAGATGGCAAACACATCACTATAAAATCACCTGCACACAGTGGTTCAGAGTTTTATAACTACAAAAAGTTTTTTAGCATAATATTACTAGCTCTGGTGGATGCAGATTATAAGTTCATTTTTGTTGATGTTGGTGCAAATGGCAGAGCTGGGGATGCAGCGGTTTATGCACAGTCGGATCTTGCCCATATATTAGAACATACATTGTTGAATATACCAGCACCCAAGCCCTTGGATGGACGTGAGATGCCTGTGCCTAGTGTTGTAGTTGGGGATGATGCATTTGCATTAAAGCCATATCTTTTAAAACCTTACCCACAGAAAAACTTATCTGATGAAAAAAGGGTTTTCAACTACCGCCTCTCTCGTGCCAGACGTGTCTCAGAAAATGTTTTTGGGATCCTTGTTAGCAGATTTGGTATTTTTAAGAGACCTCTGGAGATATCACCAGATAATGCAGTAAAGGTGGTTCTTGCTGCAGTGGCACTGCACAACTTTTTACGTTCCAGTGCAGATGGTACATACATGGCACATCTCGGTGATAAACCACTGGAAGAATCTGATCGTGGAACGGCAAGTTTTAAGTCACAAGTAGGGAACAGGCATGGTGAGAAGGCTTTGGCCATTAGAAATGAATTGGCTGATTATTTTATGACTGATGGACAACTACCCTTGCAATGGGATATGATTTAAACAGCAAAAATTAAACCATACAATGAATTAGCCAGCTTCATTTTAAATTAAATTCCAAGCAATTGTCAAATGCAATTACAGTCATTTTTGATTTTGTAAAACTATGATAACCGTTTAATACTTCATAAATTACAACTAGGTTAACAATCAAAGCCCCACACATTAAGACCCAGGCTCAGTTCTCTTAAACTTAAAAGTTTTCATGACAGCCTTAATCTTATATATTTATTATTTTGCTGGAAAAATATCTACCAGTGAGAGGAATAAACCTGTAAGCTCATTTGTAAATAAATAATCATTTACTCTACTCACTCCATTTGATATGTTGAGCAAAACTCCACACATTATAGGGAGAGAAAATGCATTGAGATATGAATTACCACTCTGAGTAAGTAATATATATATATATATTTTCAAGATTACGTGTGAGTATAATCACCCCCACTTGGAGGAAAGAACCTAGAAGACTTCTTATACTCAACAAAGCTTACATTCTCTGAATTTACACCACAAAGCTGGAACAACCTATCTAAAAACGAAACTAATTCACTGTACAAACTAAAGAAAAATCCAGAGATAATTATCACCAAAGCTGATAAGAATAACACCACTGTTATACTAGACCGTGAATCCTATATACAAGAGGCTTACTCGCAACTATACGACGGTATACATTACGAAGAAATCGAGGATATCAATACAAAACATACTCATCAACTTGTACTGAATATTGTAAACAAACTCCATAAACTGGAATTACTCAGTCCTAAAGTGTACAAATATTTATATGACCCCTATGTAACAAAGTCAACACCTACACTTTATTTCTTGCCTAAAGTACATAAGCTTAAGGCCAAACAACTTCAACAAAACCCGTGCTTGCCTTATAAAAACAAAGGTCTAAAAATACCTGGACGCCCCATTATTGCGCAATGCAATTCACCCACTGAAAAGCTGGGCAGATATTTGGATTATTTTCTACTACCTATTGTACAAACTCAAACCACCTATATATCGGACACACTGCAATTCATCAATGATATTGAAAGACAAATCGTACCTAAAGGTACATTACTTATTACCTATGATGTAACATCGCTGTATACAAACTTGCCTTTCAATGAAATCTTAAACGCCCTGTCTGCCGACCTAAGGTCAACTACAAATTCTGAATATGAACTAACTAAACCTCCAGAGCAAACCCTAATGGACATTGCTGAACTTATACTCACGAAAAATGAATTCATATTCAATCAAAGAAACTTCAGACAAATTGTCGGAGCACCTCAGGGTGCGGTACCCAGTCCTGAACTCTGCGACATCGCAATATATAGACATATAAATGCTATCATTAATCAATTTGCCCACAAGCAAAAGATCATCTTTCACAAAAGATTCAGAGACGATGGGTTTATGCTCTTCACGGGAACTATTGATGAAATTGCACAATTTTTCACCTTGGCAAACAATGCCCATGAACTTCTGAAATTTACACATGAAATATCAGACTATGGAGTCGCGTTCCTAGACACATATATATTTAAAGGAAACAGATTCGAGCTGCGGCAAACTCTGGATACCAGAATTCACACTAAGAAAACGGAAACATACCAATATCTACACAGGCAATCGTGTCACCCACCCAGCTGTTTTAAATCTTTTATCACGGGGGAAGTCAACAGATATATACGAACACTGTAACTCTGAACAAGACTATTTGAACAAAACCAAATCTTTCATCTCTAAACTCAGGACTAGAGGATATCCAGACTCCGAAATCAAGGAGTGCATTGGAAAAACAAACTTTAAATGTAGAAACCTCATGTTAAACAAACTGAAAACTAAACCAGCTTCCAGTGGGACTAAGAAGTGCCCTAGGTTTATTACTACATATCACCACAAAGCTCCTATGATCAAGTCAATCTTGAGGAAATACTGGAAGCTCAGTCTGAAAGAAAGTTTCAATGAGAATCCACTCGTTGCATTCAGAAGAGGAAAAAACATCGGCGAAATCCTGAAAAAGCACAATGTATAAAGCCAATCCCTTTCAGAATATGCACAAGTTGAATACCGCATCGGACACATACTCATTGGCAGTGTTTCGGAAAATCTGATTAGTGTAAAATATACACTTTTTACTTCCACTATACCAATATTCAGCAGAAGGAGACTACTCGTGTTTCACCTTATTCCACCGTATCCACTTATGTAACGCATTTTAACTATCAGCGTACATACAATTTCCTGACATTGTG
Organism: Lepidochitona cinerea; assembly: GCA_963971465.1. Taxonomy (NCBI): domain Eukaryota; kingdom Metazoa; phylum Mollusca; class Polyplacophora; order Chitonida; family Tonicellidae; genus Lepidochitona; species Lepidochitona cinerea. The sequence goes on along the minus strand of OZ020551.1, from coordinate 58,591,127 downwards.
ATATCGGTACTCACCCTGGGATCTTTATACTCTATACCATTAACTACCAGCTGCTTTAGGCAACATATCCCTTTTTCTGAGTAACCACTTGGGACTCTACTGCTACCCTGTTATATGATATCACGCGGGCTTTCCCGCACTGAAACCGCTAGCATGTTAGGCTTTATAGGAACTAAACCCTATTGCCATGCTATGCAGTATACATTTTAGAAAATAGCAAAATACACGCTATTAGTCTCTAAATCAAGAGATGACCCCCCTATACAAGCCGGATTCACTTAGGCTGTATACTACCAACTACTATGTACTCTTTATTTATGTAATGTATGCGCTGGGCCCCTGATGAGTGAATAAGCGCTGGTAATTCTATGATTTATTTACCTGAAATATTCCGAAACACTGCCTGTAATTCACTTTACACCACCCTACTACAGCTATATACTTTATATACCACCAGGCAGTGTCGGGCCCGATCGACGGAGACATGGAGTTGTGTTCAAGGATAACCACTTTCACACTCTCAGATCCAAACTCCTGGGGCCGGGATTATAAAAACGTGCTATACTCAACTCAGACTCCATGCTCAACTCTCCTTGAGCATACTCCCAGGAGTTTGGATCTGAGATTGAGATTATAAAACATTCTGAGAACGTGCTCAACTGAGTATATAAACAAGGCAATTTCAGCCAAGTTGAGTACGAATTATTGGAGCTCTCTAGGAAGGGAGGTAAAAATGAACGTTTGTTTTGGTGTTGTTGCAATTTTGTCAAGTCATCGGCAGGTCGAACGTTTGGAAATAAGTAAAACTAAGAGTTTATCACTTCCAAAATTAGTGCAAATAAACTAAGAAACTACAATTTTTCACTAAATATCTATAATAAAACTTATTTAGAGGGCTATTTTACGTTGAGTCTATAACTTGGAGCAAGGTCGATAGCTTGCTTAGAATTTCGTACTCAGCGGAGCACAAGAACGAACTCAAAGAGTCAAAAGTTTTATAATCCCGACTTTTGAAGTGTGAGTTTGGAGTTGAGCACAGAGTCGTGCTCAAGTACGTTTTATAATCCCGGCCCCTGGGAGTATGCTCAAGGAGAGTTGAGCATGGAGTCTGAGTTGAGTATAGCACGTTTTTATAATCCCGGCCCCTTGGCCCGGGATTATAAAACTTGCTTGAGCACGACTCTGTGCTCAAAAGCCGTTTCTGTGCTCAACTCCAAACTCACACTTCAAAAGTCGGGATTATAAAACTTTTGAGTTCGTTTTTGTGCTCAGCTGAGTACGAAATTCTAAGTAAGCTATCGACCTTGGGCCGGGATTATAAAAACGTGCTGTGCTCAACTCAGACTCCGTGCTCAACTCTCCTTGAGCATACTCCCAGGAGTTTGGATCAGAGATTGAGATTATAAAACATTCTGAGAACGTGCTCAACTGAGTATATAAACAAGGCAATCTCAGTCAAATTGAGCACGAATTATTGGAGCTCTCTAGGAATGGAGATAAAAATGAGTGTTTGTTTTGGTGTTGTTGCAATTGTGTCAAGTCATCGGCAAGTCGACCATTCGGAAATAAGTATAACTAAGGGCTTTTTACTTCCAAAATTAGTGTAAATAAACTTAGAAACTACAATTTTTCACTAAAAATCGATAGCAACACTTATTTAGAAGGCTATTTTACGTTGAGTCTAACTTGGAGCAAGGTTGATAGCTTACTTAGAATTTCGTACTCAGCTGAGCACAAAAACGAACTCAAAAGTTTTATAATCCCAACTTTTGAAGTGTGAGTTTGGAGTTGAGCACAAAAACGGCTTTTGAGCACAGAGTCGTGCTCAAGCAAGTTTTATAATCCCGGGCCCATGCTCCAAGTTAGACTCAACGTAAAATAGCCCTCTAAATAAGTGTTGCTATCGATTTTTAGTGAAAAATTGTAGTTTCTAAGTTTATTTACACTAATTTTGGAAGTAAAAAGCCCTTAGTTTTACTTATTTCCAAATGGTCGACCTGCCGATGACTTGACACAATTGCAACAACATCAAAACAAACACTCATTTTTATCTCCATTCCTAGAGAGCTCCAATAATTCGTGCTCAATTTGACTGAGATTGCCTTGGCCTGGGATTATAAAACTTGCTTGAGCACGACTCTGTGCTAAAAAGCCATTTTTGTGCTCAACTCCAAACTCACACTTCAAAAGTCGGGATTATAAAACTTTTGAGTTCGTTTCTGTGCTCAGCTGAGTACGAAATTCTAAGTAAGCTATCGACCTTGCTCCAAGTTAGACTCAACGTAAAATAGCCCTCTAAATAAGTGTTGCTATCGATTTTTAGTGAAAAATTGTAGTTTCTAAGTTTATTTACACTAATTTTGGAAGTAAAAAGCCCTTAGTTTTACTTATTTCCAAATGGTCGACCTGCCGATGACTTGACAAAATTGCAACAACACCAAAACAAACACTCATTTGTATCTCCATTCCTAGAGAGCTCCAATAATTCGTGCTCAATTTGGCTGAGATTGCCTTGTTTATATACTCAGTTGAGCACGTTCTCAGGATGTTTTATAATCTCAATCTCTGATCCAAACTCCTGGGAGTATGCTCAAGGAGAGTTGAGCACGGAGTCTGAGTTGAGTACAGCACGCTTTTATAATCCCGGCCCCTTGTTTATATACTCAGTTGAGCACGTTCTCAGAATGTTTTATAATCTCAATCTCTGATCCAAACTCCTGGGAGTATGCTCAAGGAGAGTTGAGCACGGAGTCTGAGTTGAGCACAGCACGTTTTTATAATCCCGGCCCATGATGAGCTGTTCAAAATTCGCACTTTTTTCATAAATATAAGACAATAAGATTGTTTGAAGTTCAACGAAATGCCAAATGATTGATTTTGAAATAAGGAAATCCATAAAGTATGTGGCCTGTACAAAAGGAAATATTATTCCAAAGAATAAACGTTAAATAACATTTAAATAACATTCTTTATGTTAGGCCTACGTTAGTTTATTGATTGATTGATTGATATTATACTTGCGTATAACAGGCAAAAAAAAAACGCAATGCAGTTTCACTCTTCCATAGCTTAATTTTTATTAAGCCCTTCTTTTGCTCTCTTGAGGCGCTTAACATGCTTTAGTTTTTATGGACAGTCTCCATCTTAGAAAAACATCGAGACTGTGATTGGAACTGATTGACTGCAAATGAAGAAAATTAAGTATTTGTCTAAATTAACCCTTTTGCAGCCAATAACTATATAAAATATATGAAAAGAGTGTTTTGTAGTTTGAGAAAATTAACAATAAACAAATTAGAGAACAACCAAACAAAAAGATAAAACATAACCGTGAAACACGATTTTTTACACTCAAGCCAACGAATATCGCGCACCGAATGATGCTGTAGGCCGACTCGAAATCGGTCGAACGACTCAATTATTTTACCTTATCTAGCTATAACATGTAGCCTAAATATACAAGCGAAACAATCTCAAAACAAGTTTAGAAATCATATTTAGCGATGGGAGAATACTTTACCGTTTTTTGTGGGCCTTAACTTTCATTTTGTATTTAGTGCTTTTGCTTAAACGCACCAGGCTCGATTGTGAGCGCTGCGCCACCTTCTCACGTCATGGAGTTACTTCCCTTTAGTTATGACAACGAGTTCGCTAAAGAAAACGCGACAACATCAAATTTGACCGTTACATACCGGCACCCAAAATCGTCAAACATTAATTAAACGATTTTCAAAACATTTAACTGTAAACGGAAAAATTTTCAAAAAAGTTCATGTAAACCTTTAAAGTCCAAATACTGTTAACCCTTTAAAGTCCAAATACTGTCAACCCTTTAAAGTCCAAATACTGATTCACTTAATTTTATATAATTCAAAGTCCATCAGCCTCCAATACAGTGCACAGTTTATGAATAGGTCTAGTAAGAGTTCCACTTTGAGTTTTCACAACAACACTTCTCACAAAGTCGTTCTTGTCCTTACGACATTCTACCACTCGACCCATACACCATGAATTACGTGGACTGTCATCTACAATTAGCACAATGTCTCCTTCAGTTACATTCCGTTTAGGACTTTGCCATTTCTGTCTCTGTTGTAGTAAAGGAAGGTATTCCTTCACCCATCTTCTCCAAAAAGAATCGGCAAGAAACTGGACTTGTCTCCATCTTCTGCGAACATACGAGTCTGTTTTACAAAACGATCCGGGGGGTATATCTTCACCTTTCTTTAACATAAGCAAATGATTGGGTGTTAAGACTTCAAGGTCATTTGAACTGGATGGCAATTCAGTTAAAGGTCTTCCATTAAGAATGGCTTCCACTTCGCACATCAAAGTAGACAAGGCTTGATTGTCTGTTCGTGAAGAATGGCAGAAAGAACTTTCCTTATGGAACGAATTAACCTTTCCCATATTCCCCCAAAATGGGATGCTGTGGGGGGATTAAAAGACCACTTAATGTGTTTATGAGCCATCACGCTGCTTAACTTATTTTGATCAAGTCTTTGTATTTCTTCTCGAAGGGCCTTTTCTGTTGACACTAAATTAGTGCCATTGTCGGATCGAATTGAAACAGGTACTCCTCGTCGGGCTATAAACCGACGAACAGCATTAACACAAGAGTCGGTGTCTAGAGAATGTGCAACCTCAATATGGATTGCCCGGATAGAAAGACATGTAAAAATTACACCGTACCGTTTCACAGTACTTCTCCCTTTCCGGATACAATATGGGCCAAAAAAATCTAAACCGACGTTAGAGAACGGCGGTTCACTCGCCTGAATCCTTTCTGTTGGTAGGTCGGCCATTTTCTGGCAATTTCTTCGGGACTGATATTTCCGGCACCCAACACATTTCGAAACAATTCCTTTAATGAGTGTTGCAGCTCCGGTAATCCAATAACTTTCTCTCACTTTGGCCAAAATAGAGTTTTTACCAAGATGGGCTAACACTTTGTGTGTTTCAGTTAGTATAAGATGTGATACAACTGAAGATTTTGGTAACAAAATGGGATGCCTCGATTTGTACGGAATGTCAGCCCTGGTAAGCCGACCACCCACTCGAACAACATTGTCCTGAATGAATGGATCCAATTTAAACAGAGAACTTGATTTAGACAACTTGCCTTCTTTAATGAGCTTTATGTCTTCTTTAAATTCCGTCTTCTGGACGTACAAAATTATGGCATCTTCTGCTGACTGAAGCATATCCGCTGTGGGCGAAGTGTGATTTACAGTGTCTTTAGAACTGCACACCCGACGATCTTTTCTTATTCTTTGAAGTTTAATTTTTCTTTCCTTTTCGTCTGTACCAGTAATTTCTTTCACTTCTTTCGTCCATCTTTGTAAATTACCTTTCATCTGTAGAATGCGTGCCACTACTCGCTTCAGTTTAGACCAACTGGAAAATTGTTTGAACAGTCTCTCAATAATGTTACAATTATCAACCGTAGTTGCAGCTACAGTTTTTCGTACTTCCGGATCATCACAGAGATTTAACTTGTCACATTTCTTGCTTGGCCACTGTTGTTCAGTCAAATACAAGAAACTTGGGCCAGACATCCACACTTTATTTGCTAGAAATTTGTTAATCGACTGTCCCCTGGATGCAACATCCGCCGAATTAGTGTGGGTGTTAACATAATGCCACTGATTCACATTTGAACAGTCATGAATTACCGATAAACGATTTGCCACAAATGTCTGAAATCTCGAGGACTGGTTACCTATATAGTTTAGAACAGACATACTGTCCGTCCAATAATGAACATCGTCAATTTTCATATCCAGTTCTCTCACAATAATTTGTTTCAAGCGAACTGACAAAGTGGCAGCGGTCAGTTCCATTCTTGGTATTGTAACCTTTTTGAGTGGGGCTACACGTGATTTGGACATAAGAAGGGAACAATTTACCAAACCATTGTTATCCACCAAACGAAGATAACACACCACACCATAACCAACTTCACTGGCGTCAGAAAAGAAATGAAGTTGGCGTGACGTCAGAGTTCCAAAGTTTTCGGATTTATAACACCGTGGTAATTTGATCATATTTAATTTTTCAACATCTGAAAGCCATTCAAGCCATTTCCTTTCTTCTACAGCATTGATAGAGGTGTCCCAATCATAGCCCTTTTTACACAGTTCCTGTAAAAGAATTTTTGCCTTTAACACAAATGGTGAGACAAAGCCCAGGGGGTCAAACACTGAGCTAACCATTGACAATATACACCTTCTTGTAGCTTGATTTTCACGGAGAGTTATTTTGAACCCAAATGAGTCACTTTCCATAAACCAGCGAACGCCTAAAGCACGTTCAACAGGTAAGTCCTTTTTGTCACAATCAAGATTTACACTTTTGGCGAGCTCTTCAACTGGAACAGTTTTGAGCACGGAAACATTGTTGCTTGTCCATTTTGTTAAATGGAATCCCCCAGTTGCACACAATTTAGAAACATTTTTGATCAGTTCAATTGCCTCGTTTTCTTGATCAACTGATACCAAACAATCATCAACATAAAAGTTCTTTTGAACGACTTCACAGGTTTCTTTATTGACATTGACTGAATTGTCAATGGCCGTTTGCTTGAGAGCAGAGTTGGCACAGCTGGGTGACGATGTGGCACCAAACAAATGCACTTTCATCTTATATGTCAGGCGAGTTTCACATAAGTTGCCATTTGGCCACCATAAAAATCTCAGAAAGTCAGTATCTTTTTCAGTAACTAACACTTGATGAAACATAGCTTCAATGTCACTCATTAATCCGATCTTGCCTTCTCTGAATCTTAGCAAAACACCAATTAAATTGTTTGTAAGATCGGGGCCTTGAAGCAGTTGACTATTTAAGGATATGCCAGAATACCTTGCCGCACAATCAAACACGACTCTAACCTTTTCTGGCTTGTGTGGATGGGTAACATTGTGGTGAGGCAAATACCATACTTTCCCATTGTTTTTATTAACATCTGGAAATTTGACTTGCTCTGCATAACCGTTTGCTATCAGGTTCTCCATGAAATCGGTATAATTTTCATGGAGTTTAGTGTCTTTACAGTCTCCTTTTCAGGTTATTTAAACGTTGAAAGGCTTGGACTCTGTTGTCTGGGAGTTGTATTTCACCATCTCTAAAAGGTAAGTCAATTTGATAATGTTCTTTTGTTTTACAAATAGAATGTGTCACTTTCTCAAGAAATTTCTTATCATCTTGAGATGCTTCTTTTTTGTCCTCGGACAATCTTTCTGGGAAGTCAAAGTTCATAGAATTTCTCACCATGTAATCTAACTTTTGTAATTGTTCAATCTCGTTTATTCTTTCAATGCACACTTTATTAACCCACACTTGATTTACTTCTTGATTACTTTGTTTACTATCTCTAATGACGTTCCACAAAATCCATCCCAATTTACTTCTTGTGGCATGTGGACTGTTACTTGGACCGCTCCTCACTTCTATAGGTGTATAAACATCTGGAACATTATTCCCTATGAGTAGTCCAACGTTGCCTTTAATTTCAGGAATTTCTATATCATTCAAATGTTGCCAATCAGAAACATCTTTCTGTGTTGCCATATGGCTTAGATTCACAGGCATTTCTTCTTTACTGTAGACCTTAGGCAAGTTAATCATATCACCGGTCAGTGGATTTCCAATCTGCAGGCCTTTAATAACATGAGTATCCATGTTATATGGATCCCCCATTGTGTTCAGTTTAATGTTTGTTTTGTTGCCATAGCAGCCAAGCTGGTTCATCAAGAATTCACTACAAAATGTCACTGTGCTGCCGGGATCAAGGAATGCATAGGTTTGTAATGATTTGCTACTGTTCTTTGATTTTACTAAAACAGGTATGATAGCCATTGTACAAAATCCCTCGGAATCCCCGGCACCCATATCACCACTAGCCACAGCTGAGGTATGTTGAAAATGTTTATTTTCAGATTGATCCTTTTTTGTGTTGTCTTCTGTGTGACAAACAGACGGATGTCGAAACTTACATATGTCACAGGTAGCCTTTTTTTTACAGTCTTTTCTTTGGTGCCCAAATTTTAAACAACCGAAGCTTAAGCTTCTAGATTTCAAAAAGTCACATTTTTCTTGCCATGGTTTAAATTGTAGAGTTTTACAGTTCTCCAGGGAATGATTAGGGTCCATGCAGTAAAAACAAGGAGGGCAAAATGATTTGTGTTTGGTTTTAATTGATTGTTTCTGAAGGTACAGGTTGATTTTCAGCAAAATATGTTGATTTTGGTTGGGCCTGTCTGTTACTTGGTTTTACCCCTTGGTAGGTTGTTTTAGTTGGTGGTTTGATGTGGGACTGCATGGCTTCACGGCCATACACTGGGTCGTTCAACTTTTTCGATTCATCTTTCACAAATTTCACAAAATGAGAAAATTTGGCTGACTGTTTATTTGACCTCATTTGATGAACTAAGGCTCTCCATCTATCATGGCAATAAAAGGGCAATTTACTTAAAAGTAATTTCACATTTTCTGAATATTCTAAGATTTGTAATGCTTCAATGTCTTTTACAGCATTTTCACACTCTGTTAAGAATATACCAAATTCATCAAAGCCTTTTGGATTGTCAGATTTTATTTGAGGCCAATTTCTTGCCTTTGTTATGTAGGCATTGGCTATGATTTCAGTGTTGCCATATCTCTGTTTTAGTTCTTCCATGGCAGCACTGTAACCATGTTCAGAACTGAGGTAACTGTAGCCTGTCACAATTCTGTTGGCTTCACCATATGTGCTTTGTTCGAGGTGATTCATAAGTTCATCAGTAGTATCACAATTTGCAACTATTTTTGCTTGAAATTGTCTTATAAACTTTCTGTATTGAAGCGGATTGCCGCTGAATTTTAGAATTTCTGTAGGGGGTTTTCTTAATTGTTTCACAAATGTCTCTACAACACCCTCGGCTTTGTCCTTTAAATTTTGGTTTACAGTCTGGTTATTGGGAATGGAGTTATTACTTGTATACATTGGGATGTATGGTGGGGTTTCTGGGTTAAGCTTAATAGAGTTATCTCCCCTTTTGAGAGATTTTACACTGTTTGATGTTTTGTTTATTTCACCACATTCATTTAACTCAAACTCTTCTAAAACTTTTGTTTTGGCATTTGACACTGCCAATTCTGTACTAAGTTGAAGTTCTTCCTCTTGTAATTTCAGTTCAAGTTTAGCCAATTCTATTTCTCTTCTTTTATTTAATAATAATGTTTTTGCTTCTATTTCAGCTTTCTTCTGAATTTCTCTCAACCTGGCTGAGGTAACAGAAATTTTTAGTGATGAGGCATGGCTCCGTACTGAAGACTGGGCTTGAATTTGCGAGGCACTATCCTGGGGGGTGATAACAGATTGATTGGATTGATCTCCTCCACTGGGATTCGAAAACTATTTTTCGAATATAACTTTAAAATCTGTAAAACTGGCTATCATTTCTGTACTAATGTCTTCATTCTCACTTAAGTCAAAGGTCTTGTAAATATCTTGTTCTTTGAAGAAATCTTCTAATAAAGATAACCAATTGGAATGTTTTTTTATTTCTTCGCTATTTTCGTTTGATTTCATCAGTTCTTGAAGATTTTCTCCTTGCTTTGTTAATTCAACATACAGTCTCTTGAGTTTCTTTTCAGTTATTTCTAGACTTTGTTCCCATTTCTTTCTACTAGGTTTTCTGGTTCTTTTCTCTTGAGGGGCGTCTTCCATGGTGTAGTTTATAGTTTAACTATCTGAACTTTGAAGATGGTCCAAAAAACGTCAATGATATTATACTTGCGTAGAACAGGCAAAAAAAAAACGCAATGCAGTTTCACTCTTCCATAGCTTTATTTTTATTAGGCCTTCTTTTGCTCTCTTGAGGCGCTTAACATGCTTTAGTTTTTATGGACAGTCTCCATCTTAGAAAAACATCGAGACTGTGATTGGAACTATTGACTGCAAATGAAGAAAATTAACATATTAAAGTATTTGTCTAAATTAACCCTTTTGCAGCCAATAACTATATAACATATATGAAAAGAGTGTTTTGTAGTTTGAGAAAATTAACAATAAACAAATTAGAGAACAACCAAACAAAAAGATAAAACATAACCGTGAAACACGATTTTTTACACTCAAGCCAACGAATATCGCGCACCGAATGATGCTGTAGGCCGACTCGAAATCGGTCGAACGACTCAAGTATTTTACCTTATCTAGCTATAACATGTAGCCTAAATATACAAGCGAAACAATCTCAAAACAAGTTTAGAAATCATATTTAGCGATGGGAGAATACTTTACCGTTTTTTGTGGGCCTTAACTTTCATTTTGTATTTAGTGCTTTTGCTTAAACGCACCATGCTCGATTGTGAGCGCTGCGCCACCTACTCACGTCATGGAGTTACTTCCCTTTAGTTATGACAACGAGTTCGCTTAAGGCCCGTTCTCACTGTGCGATTTGTCGAACCGACTTGTAGGATGCGATTAAAATGGATGCTTTTAATTGGTCAATATGATTAATCAACCAATCAAATGCATCCATTTTAATCGCATCCTACAAGTCGGTTCGACAAATCGCACAGTGAGAACGGGCCTTAAAGAAAACGCGACATCAAATTTGACCGTTACATAGTTTATTCACCTGAGATAATAATCAGAAAAAATAAAATTTATAATTCAACACAGTACATAGGCGAGAATAAAGTCAATAAGACTTGTTCTATCCCAACGTAATATGTATAGTCTTAAAGCATACAAAACACTATACATTAAGGTACAATCTCCATGTAAGTAGCGTTGGAAACCTTTTTTAATTTCAACAACAAAAGTTTAACGGACAAATGTCAACATTTTGGCAGCTCATGCACTTCAAATTCTCAGTTTATTTTCTACGTTGACGATAAATAAATCCATATTTAGCTTACTCTTATCCATATCACATATTTAGTTACAGAGACTCCTGTCTAACATCGTGTACATTATCAGAAGTTTCTGCCAAAGAGGACCAGTTCATTTCAGTTCATTAAGGCCAGCATGAAAATGGCCCGGATTATAAAAGAAGATACAAGCTGCTTCACTGTAAAATGGCTCGACCTCTGAGCCAACGGCCAGTCATTGCTTATTAAAAGAAAAAGAGTTGGAAAGATCTCCCTTGTCAGTCTTCTACCTAGGAACCGAATTACATATTTTGTTCAAGTTGAGTTTACATGAATTCTTGCTATAATTCGCAAAACTTTGTCAATATATAACAAAGTATTGCACAAAAAAAAATTACTGATTAAAGCCAAACTCCTGTCTGTCATCACCCTAATCAAATATCATGAGAAATCATAAAGGCATCATAACGAAGTAAATTGTTTGTGAACAACACGTGGTGATGCCCTAATGATTTCTCATTAGTATAAGGAACCCATGTTTAAAGAGAGTTTGCAAACATTTCTTAAACCTAAGACTTGGTATAAAGGTCTATATGACATACCCCATTTTAAAGACAGCTAGAAACTTGTCTCCAAGGTTGTTTTAAGTCAAGAAATATATAGTGATATAAAATTCAGACATCACCACGTAGTAAGTAGTTTTGAGCAACACGAGCTTTCGACACCTGTACCGGTGTCTTCGTCAAGTGTAACTTAATCAGTTACACTTGATGAAGACACCGGTGCAGGTGTCGAAAGCTCGTGTTGTTCAAAACAACTTACTACGTGGTGATGTCTTAATTTTTTATCATGAGTATGAAACCCACGTTTAAAGAGAGTTTGCAAACATTTCTTAAACCTAAGACTTGGTATAAAGGTCTATATGACATACCCCATTCGAAAGACAACTAGAAACTTGTCTCCAAGGTTGTTTTAGTCAAGAAATATATAGATAACTGAACAACGAGGAATTAGATCCATTAGCTATAAGAAACCAATCACTCAACTCGGAATCCAACCAGTTAAATCATGTAGTAATCAATAAGCAATTGGTCAATCAAGAAACACACAAACAATTTTAAACTAAAACAAGAGTTTCGGGAAACCCAAAATACGCCCGGAAAGGCCCAGTCACTGCAGCCATACAAAAACAAATCCTTCCATATATATATATTTTTGAAATTATGCAATGGGTCCTTCAAATATGAAATCTCATCTGGTGTTAAATGTCCAGGTCTTCAGCTTGGAGTCCAGCTAAATCACTTGCTGAAGACATCACTGGCCAGGATGTTTGCCACATTTTATATAGGTATATTTGAACAGCTAGAGCCTAATCTCTGAGATGGTCAATGGTGTGTAAATATACAAGTCTTATCTGTTTACACTTACAACCAGGTTTATGAACATTGTCAAACATATCTTTAAGAAGCTATATTTGCTTTACCATATGGGTAATAAAACTGAATTGAAGAGCCTTTAAAACAGAGAAATAATTATAATTCTTAACTTTTTAGGGTTTGGCCACCATAGCTATCACTAAATTATCCAAGGAAGCTGACACACCTACCCATAAGCTATATCCTCAGAAAAAATTGTCCAGATGTAATCAAAACTTTGAAAGTTATGGAGCGGAAGGGAATATTACATAATCCAATATAACTCCCATATTATGTAACCAGTGATGTTAAAAATAGTTTGCGACACACCTTCTACCCATAAGGTATATACTCAGAAAAAATTGTGCAGATGGAATCAAAACTTTAGAAGTTATGAAGTGGAAGGGAATATTACATAATCCAATATAACTCCCATATTATGTAACCAGTGATGTTAAAAATAGTTCGCGACACACCTTCTACCCATAAGGTATATACTCAGAAAAAATTGTGCAGATGGAATTAAAACTTTAGAAGTTATGGAGCGGAAGGGAATATTACATAATCCAATATAACTCCCATATTATGTAACCAGTGATGTTAAAAATAGTTTGCGACACACCTTCCACCCATAAGGTATATACTCAGAAAAAATTGTGCAGATGGAATCAAAACTTTAGAAGTTATGGAGCGGAAGGGGAAAGCGGACGCCGGACAGCCGGACTGCCGTCCTGCCGGACATGATACCATAATACAGCCCGCTTTTCAAGCCGGGCGTATAAAAAGAACCTGACCAACCCAACTAAAACTGCAATCAATAATGTATCCAATAATCCAATTAATCTTTCAATAATCCATTATGGATCCATCAATCAGTCGAATAATCAATTATCAAAGAGATCAAGCAAGAATCCAACAAGCCGCCAATCACATAGCTAATACAGGATCCAACCAATAAAGTAGAAACATTTTCCATTTTAAACCGATCATTGGACTCGCATCGCAAACGAAGCCAAGTTGCCAATGGATACAATAGGGAATATACACTACGTCTTATCAACAGGTTTAGATACCACAAAAATCCAATATTATGGACATTTTCTGAGTGGATTTTGTTTACATCCGCGATGGTGGGGTGATTTCCCTGGTACCAACTGCAATCCGGATTACAACCTTGGGTTCTATGTGCAAAGTTTGCTTCTTTGGAAGAAAGTTTCGAAATCCCACTCGGTCCAAAGAAGGGAAAATATCTGTGCTTTTTTCACTCGATTTCCGTAGGTGAAATTGTTTCCAGGCAGGAATATTTACTATACGTTAAATGTTTCTCTTATTTTCACAGATCTACGACGCTGTTCATCTACTTTATGTCTTTGGCGGGAATGGCTGCCTTCACGTTCACGTATCTTTAGGATTAGCACTGCAAAGATGTGGTCCTTGTTCAATCCTAATATACCAATTTTACTATACATTCTTATGCCTCCATCGATAAAATGAATAGATTTTCTGGTCCGAGATTTTCTGGAGACCAGAAGCCTGTTTCACAAAGCGGGTGTAGCGTAAGTTTTTACGTAACTGCCATAGCAACCCTTTCTGTAGAGATACGTTGCTATGAAAGTTACGCCAAAAAATACGTCTACGCCGGTCGTCAGTATAAAAAATAGTCATTTTGGAGTCGGAAACCCGGACGACTACCAGGCATATAACCGAATGTTCATAATATTATAAGGAATTGTGGTATGATCGATCAAGTAGAAAAGTATATTTTGTGATCATATTAATTAGCATTTTAACATGTTTCTTTCGGAAAACATGTATTCATATTTTTGAACATCTGCTTCTCTTTTTTAACACTGGATCCATACCTATTTCGTCTTTTAACAGATTTTTCATGACGGGTTTTCTGCCAGTTGGGTTTGAGTTCGCTGCTGAAATAACATACCCTGAACCAGAGGGCACCTCATCTGGAATACTGAACGCATCAGCACAGGTGAGCTATAACATTTTCACTCAGTTTTTCTGTCAGGATGAAATATCATATCTTATGTACGTCTTCTAAAATCACCTCAGTTAACAGGCCTATAATGTGGTCAGCTCACTACCTCGAAAACCTAGCCGAGAAATCTTGTCTGTGTGGTCTTTCTTTATCTCTCAAAAACAATGGTGCAAATATCAGCGAGTTTATGTTGTATTATCAGTACTATAGAGGCCGATCGTTCGGACTGCTCGAAAACTGTAAACTCAACTTCACTCGATTAGGATCTCCTTTTGTTGTCATGAAAATTGCATCTGGTATCTTACAATATTCCCTGCCTTAGGAATCAACATTTCAACAATGATGCATGATGTAATGGATTATGTACCGGTACCCTATTTAAGAATGATTCTAGATATTCTATATATCTTTAGAAACTATGAATACAGACCCCAGCCACCCCAGGTTGTGGTGGAATCCATGGCACTAAACAATCAATGCTTTAAATTTAGCTCTATAATGATAATAGATTGATTGATTGATGTTTTACTCGGCACACAAGATTATTTCTCTATGACTTAGATTGTATATTGCAGCGTTGTCAGGTTTAGTGGGGGAGGAAACCGGGCTCATTGCCCGGAGAAAACTCCCGACCTTCGGCAAGTACCTGGCAACTCTTCTACATACGTTTGAGTGAAAATGGGTAGTGATAATAGAGGTCATGTTCAGACAGACACTATAGTATACGTAAAACGAAAATTTAAATGATGGTGGCTATTTGTATTCAAGTAGATCTTATATTAAATTTACTTGTTTTTCTGTTTCAGTTTTGGGACATTGTTCTTACATTAGGAATACGAGCTATGATAGCTAAAGTTGATGTTCTATATGCCAATATCGTCAGGACAGCCTCTCTATTGGTTGGGTGAGTGAGTGATTGGGGTTTTACGTCCTGCTCAACAGTATTTCAGTTATATGAAGACGTTGTCTCCTTGTGACAGGGCGGATTTCCACCGCTCTTTTTAGGTGCTGTCTCACCGAGACGACTTGCCGAAGACAACCAGCAAGCCCCCTCACCCAGTCACAGTATACTGACACCGGGCCAACCAGTCGCTGCTCTAACTCCTATTGCTGAGCGCCAAGCGAAGCAGTAACAGCTACCACTGTTAAAGTCTTTGGTCTGACTCGACCCGGGCTTGAACCCGGATCTCCCAGGCCTGAAGCGGACGCTCTACCGACTGAGCTATCGGGGCTGGTCTCTATTGGTTGGAGTCCTCTTAATAAGTAAGTTTGACAAAGCTTCAAGGCATGGAGATATTTAGTCTGGGTTTCTGACTCCAAAATGAGGTATATTGGAATACGGCCGTCAGTATAAAAAAATAGTAATTTTTGAGTCAGAAACGCGGACTAGGAGATATTGGATAAAACTGGAGTCATTCACAATTGGTAGAAGTGAATGAGATAAATACACGTCATATCTTCTGATTGACAGACGAGAGCTTTCTTATACAAAACAGAACTAATTGTTAATATATTTTTCATTCAGTTGCAATAAGACCTATATACAGACGGCAACAGGCAGAGAAATTGGCCCATACTTCAGAAGTGGAAGTAAAAGATGGGGAGGTGTGAAGAAAAGACATGCGGGAACAAGAATCAGTTATGACGTAGGAACTACTCAAAGCGTGGTTTACTTCGCAGAAGCAGTCGTCCAATCAAAAGGTCGAATTTACCGCAAAAAAGGAGGGAGCTAGAAATTCTGGAAAATAAATCACTGCTACACACCAAAGAAATGCTTAATACAAAGGAACAGTACCATGTATTTGATAAATGTTGGTCAAATTTTCCACTCAAGTGGCTTTTGCATTTAAGATTGTGATAGGAAATTATTGAAATTTTCTTAACTATTTACATTATGATTGGTTGCTCTCTATATTACTATTCATCTGACTAAAGGCAGATTTCCTTGCTGTGTTGTGACATGGGTATATTTGAGAGAGTTAAGGGCCCTTGAGTAATTGAGAGTTTCATCATAATTAGTCTGTTTCATACACTTAAGCCGCGGTCACACTAAAGCCAATCTAGTTTACTTTAAACGTGTTTTGATGAAACCTGATCACTTCGAACAACTTTGCGGTCACACTGGGCCTGGCGATGTTGATCGGCTTGATAACTTCTGATTGGACAAACAGTTCGTGTGACTTATCTAGGTCATACTCATTAGCCAATGAAAACAACGATCAGCTTTCCGCATTCACGCAAACCACTTCACAAACTAGTTTCGATCGATCGAGAATTCGGTATCAATCCGAACTAGTTTCGCTCAGTGTGATCGCTCACATATACCGAACAAGTTCGAAGTAATCACGAACGACTTGTAGTGTGACCGCGCCTTTAGTGGGGCCTCCATGGCTCAGTAGGTAGAGCGTTGGACGCTGAATCTGAACAGCCTTCCACCAATGGGTCGCAGGTTCGAATCCCATTCAGTCCCAAAAAAATGAAAAATTGTCTGACTGGGTTTTCACTCGCACAATAAAACTGGGGACGCAAGTATGTTTTTATCCACACTCGAGAGTATTTCACTTATATGGTGGCCCTGCCAGATTTAGTGGAGGAGGAAACCAGGACGTTCGCGAGTATATACCTGGTAACTCTCCCAATGGCGTGAAAAACACATCTAAATTCAGCATTTTATTGTACTGAGTGAACCCGCAATCCACCAGTTGGAGGCTTAAGTCTGACTGAGAGACAACTAAATATAAAATTAGCTAATCGTCTTATTTTTATATAGAAGTACAAAATAAGAGCTTTCCCTTTATATACTAATCTTGGTGATATTGGTTTCAATAGTTTTGCAAGAAACAAAAAAAAAAGATTTGCTCTCTTGAATTTTGTCGCACATTTGTTACCACACATCCTCGGTTTGTATAAGATAATCAATTTCAACGTCAATCCCTTAGTATTTTTTTAAGGAAATTCAAATGGTGAACTGACAACCAGACCTTATGAAAAGGCCTGGATTTTGAGCTCTTTGATTTAAATAAATAGTGACATCAATCGATATGGCGGCCATGTTTGTGGAAAACCGTCCTTGCAGCATTTAACATGGCAAACCTGTTGAATTATTCATGTTAACGTTATCAACTCAAAATTAGAAACCTGCGCCACAGTTAGTTTCTTATTTTGTATGGAATAATGAAAAAATGAAATTTCTTTTAAAAACAAATTATTATTTTAAGCAGCTTCCACACTTGTGAATAATAATATGTAACAAACAATAGCGAAAAGAACCGCAAGAGATTAATGCCAATATATATAAAAAATAATCGAACGCTATAACCTAAAGAATGTGTTTTGTTAGGGTATGGATGGAAGATGTATATGGAGTTATGCTTGAAGTTGTTGTACACAGGCACTTGTTGAAACTGAGGGAAATCCCGAAAAAACGTGTGTTTTTTCATTATATTTTGACGCACATATAAATGGATGGTAATGTAAGCACGTTTTAGATAAATGTTTCTGATCTGATGAGCCCGTTTTATTGCATAGTCTAAATAAATATTTTTAACATTAATCAAAGTCTTTGTCTTTTTTGTCTTTCGTTGACCTTGTCAGGTTTAGTGGAGGAGTAAAGCAAACTTTTTGCCCAGAGGTAACCTCTGACATTTGGGAAGTATCTGGCAACTCTTCAACTAAGGGCCATTGAGTGGAAAAACCCAATCAGAAATTTTAAACTTTTCTTTGGTCTGAGTGGGATTTGCACCCATGTGATGACCCATTGATGGATTGGTCGATGCTTTACGCCACACTTGAGATTATTTCACTTATATGGCAGCGTTTCAGCGAGTACT
Organism: Lepidochitona cinerea; assembly: GCA_963971465.1. NCBI lineage: Eukaryota > Metazoa > Mollusca > Polyplacophora > Chitonida > Tonicellidae > Lepidochitona > Lepidochitona cinerea. Next base: position 58,573,029 of record OZ020551.1, on the reverse strand, counting down.
TGGTAGCTCTTCCACATATGGGGACCGATTTTTCAATTTTGTATTGGCACAGCATCGATGGAAGGTCTGAGAGGGACTGACGGAGGGTCACTTACACGCTGACATTACAAATGAGACTTCTCAAAACCCCTGTAATCGATATTAATACCTGAAGGGACAAGAAAGGGGTTTTGGTCTACTTAAATCAATACATTTACCATTGAAATCGAGTTTTGATTGGTCCATGTGAATTACGTTAAAAGATTCTGCTTGAGTTGACTGGATACACCCAAAATAGCAGCATGGAGTTAGCCAAAAGTCCAAGTACTTCAAAAAACCAAATCTATGTGGACAGTCGATTTTGAGGAATATTACTATAAGGGAGATTGTTGTTCTGTTGACCCTGCCATTGAATGATTAACCCTTATTGATACCACATGTACCAACGATAGGCGGAGAAATGGTTAAACTTAACAAACTCTGACTTTTCCACAAGTGAGTAACTAGCCCAGATTTCTGACTCCAAAGTTACTATTTTTTAAACTGACAGTCGTATTTATACAAATAATAATTTTGGAGTCAGAAACCCGGACTAGTTAGATTGATTGATTGATTGTTTGGTGTTTTACGCCGCGCTCAAGATTATTTCACTTATGGCGGTGTTGCCAGTTTTATTGTGGGAGGAAACCGGGCTATGTGCCCGGACGGACTAGTTAGCAACCAACAGCTATTTCAAAACGTCTGTAATATTTCACTCTTCTATTTCACCCATAAAAGAAAAATCAACATTTGAACAGTAATAGCATAACATTTATTTTTAGAAGAAAAAATGAATTAAAAAAATGGGGAGAAATAAACAGAACTCTGACTTCAAAAGAAACAAAACATGTTCCTAAATGTTCTGCTTCAGTTAACAAACCTGGTGCATTAAAATCAATATGAGAGAAGACTGGATAAATGATAACTGGTTGGTGCCATGATGTCCGACTACAAAATATGAAGCAAGATAAAATAACTGCACGAGTGGACAAAGTGTGAACATTTTTTCTTTCAGATTTATTCCACGACGGTTAATCACGGATTTCATGTTGATTGAGAACTGTCTGTTGATTCACACACATACTACAAGTATTCGAAGACTAATTCCCTATCAACATGGCTGTTGTTTTGATTGTGGGTGAATATTTTTCGTTTGAACATGATGCTCAGTTTCGATGTTGTGGAACAAAATTATGTCAAATAGAATTGCGCTGTCCTCACAAACTTTTTAAATAGTGTCACCAGAGACTGAATAGCCCAAAATCTTGAAGGAATCTTACAGGTCCTATCTAACTCGTGTAAACTAGGAAAATCGTGGTTGGCACATAGTTTACTCAGTATGGATGATCTTGGTACAAACTTGGTTCAAATTCAGAGTATGAGTTGCATTATATCAGTTTTAGATAACACAAATCACCTGGTATGAAATATATCATACACAAATCTGACATTGATCAGTTGGTGTTGAACGTCGGAATCAAGATTATGTCCCTTACACAGCAGTGTTTTCACATCAGCAGATTGGACAAGGGCTGATGTCTGATCATCAGCGAGGGACCAATCCTAACTCCTGCAGACAAGCTGTGGCAGATAGAGTTTTAGCTTGCTTCTTGTTATTACATCCTGTAGCCGACTGGTAATACGTACCATTCACAGCAACCTGGGACAGTAAATACAAGAAATATAAATTCCAGCGGCACCAACTGTTAAACAATTTCATAAGGCATTTAAATTAGCCAAAATGATGCATGTGTTTAAAATTCCCATTTTGTCATTGATTAATAACAGGTCTAAAGTGTTAAATCAAATGAATGATATACATGGAATGGCTATGTCCCATGGCTATATTGTATCTTGGTTCACACATTCTAAAATCGCTGCTCTAACATGGAGACGACAGTGCTTGGCTTGTTACACAGTCACAAACCAGTGGGAGGCAAAATGATCGATTCGGACAAAAATTCTACTGAAAACATTTTGCAATAGAAGAACTACACAGAATACAGTGTATAACATTGAAAGTGTTCGATACAAACACTCCGTTCCAAATGTGATTTTTCTACTTGACAATGCCGAAAACCCACAACCCATGGATGTGAGGCTTATGTCGGAGTGAGAGAATATCGCCCTGCGGACTGACCAACCAAGCTGGGGAGCACACGGTTTTCTAAATGCCATCTCTTAGTAATTAGAGCGCTTGCTGGAAATGTCACCTGACTGCCATTCCACTTATATAGTTCATCTCCTCTGTCCCGAATAAAATATAAGGAAGCACCTCAAATGTGCTTTACCCCTCAGCCAAATATGTCCAGTAAATAGAGATTGACAAAAAATTCACTGAATTCAGTTCTTCATACTACATGAAGTAGGTATGTGAAACTAGGAACTGTGAGTATAACTGTCAGTCAAATGGTAATTCAGAGTAACTCACTCAAGTACCAGATGTCTCATGTCACATCTGATTAAAACTTGAATGAAAGAGACTGCTATGACTCCACAAATAAAGATACATTGCAATCCTCATCAGGGAAATTAGTCGTGAGTTTGATTCTCACCTGGGCAACAAAATGGTCTATCGCAAACCTCTATGGATATTCACTATGAGTAACAAAGCTGTCAGTAGAATAGCTTAGACAACAAATTGTTGACAGATGCCAGTCCGACCAGACATGTAATATGATGTAAAGACTTTTTTGCAAATAGCTAATTGGCCCATGAGCATACATTTCACAAACATTTATGGACATATATGCCCATAACAAAAAACAAAAACAGACCTTGAAGACAAAATTTTTCTTGTGAGCAGGGCCACTTTCTTCAACCAGCTCAAATTGTGGGGAGGGCCATCTTCTTTTACTGCACAGCTCTACAAGGACAGAGACTGGGTGCTTACCTGAAAAACACAACAAAAGTCACTAATCAATATATTGTCAAAGTAAAGTTGGATACAATTGACTAGATACATTTCAGTGTATTTTGAAACAAACATGTCGACTTTATTTATTTGATACTTTACTGTCAAGATTATTTCACTTAAATAGCAGTGTTGTCATGCTTGTTGGACCATGAATCGAACTTTGGTCTTTCTCTGGAGAAAACCCAGAAGTGTGTCTGGTACGTAAAATCCATATCACATATGACAATCAAGTGCAGCTAACCACTTACAAATTAGTTTTCAATTTTGTGCTTTGGACTGAGGGTTTTATAAGCCCACAGATCATAGATGGAAGGCTAGTGTTGGCAAGGGCGTCTATAGCTCTACTCAGTAAAAACCAAGAAAAAGAGGATAAAAAAAAAGACTGAAATTAATGCTTTAACATGGCATGAGCTTTTTCATGAATTCAAATTGTCACAATAAGTTGAGTGTTTGAAGTACTAAAAGATTGAAATCAAAAAATTCTAAAAACCAAGACGCAGAAGTACATTTTTGTGTTGTCGCTTAAAAAAAAAACCGTATATTCTCGCGTTTGGTATCATCAGAAAGTTCTTATTTTGTACTTCTTGATAAAAATAATGATAAGCTAATTCGGTTTCAAAGAAATTTTTCCTTTATTTGGCAGCTTATGCCTACCTGACAAATCTCTAATGGCAGTTCTGGGCCCGGTTTTACGAAGCCTCCTTAGTTAAGGTGATCTTAGTGGCTAAGGATAAGCCTTAAGGGAAATTTTAAGATGGACCTACGCCACTTTTACGAAACCCTCTTAAACCCATCTTAAGATTTTCACCTTAGCGATAACTTAAGAGGGAACTCTCCTCAAGTGGAGGAGGGAAACTCCTTAGATACCGATGTTTCCTTGCAGATCACAAGGTTTTTTTTAGATTTTAAGTCTTGGAACAAACCTTTCTTTTAGTTATTTTCTCAACCAACACTGTTTGAATGATAGGACAGCAACAAACTTTCTTCTGATAAAGCCTGTTGTGATTTTAGTACATTGCATAAGAACTCCACAAAGGGGAGTGACTCATGAGAGCAAATATCGTCAAATAGTAAAATGCACTGGCATTGAATTTTGAATGTCATATTAAATCAGAAGAGATTCTTTATACGATTTCAAAAGTCTCCTCGCTGTTTCATCCCAAAATAACTATTGTGCTTATGTTTATAAGCTAAAATATGACTTAAGGAGACGTTAAGTGTGCCTTCGAGGCACCCTTAAAAATTCTCTTAAAGTTAAGGTGATCTTAAGCTACATGTATGGGGGTTTCGTAAAATAGCATGGTCTTAAGTTCTTCCTAAGGGGAAAATTAAGGTGTCCTTAGCTTAAGGGGGCTTCGTAAAAGTGGACCCAGGGGGCTCTCGGGGACAGGAACCTTTTTCTGTCCTTCTTCCTGGGAGATCAGGCCTAAAAATATTTAGACCATTGTTTTCAAATTCATCATAATATAAATATGTGCAGATACTAATACTGTTTTCACTTGAAAACGATGCAAGTATCTCCACTGAAAATATAAACGAAGAAGTTTGTTATCCATACCGACCCTGTGTTTATCTACACCAAAAGATTTGCTTACAAAAGCATAAATACACTGTCTTTGCCTGTGTAATGAGCCTTGGTGTATTATGCCTTTTAGGAATCCCCATCTTTGAGTTAACCTACACACCAGTGACTTCATTTTGCCCAGTCCTTCGCCTTTTTTCCAGCCCAGCTTTTTGCAACAGCATCATCCCAACCCCACCAGACACGAGAGCAGCTGTTGTCAGTTGTTCCTAGGGTAAAAGTAATTTATACCTTATCAGCAAAATTTAGTATTAAAGATATTGACTATAAGGCAATACAAAATATACCAGAAATATCATAGAAAATAAGGAGGGGGTAAAATACAACAAAAAAACCCATTTAACAATATTTTATTTGTACTTGAACAATATATAGATGAACTACCGGTAATGGCTCTTTAACAGAGCTTTAACACAAATTTCACTTACATAATCAGTTGTCTGGGTTGAATGATTGATTTGATATACTCAAGATTATTTCATTTATATGACGGGGTTGCCAGGTTTAGAGGGGAGAAAATTGGGCTCTTTGCCCAGAGGAAACCCCTGACCTTGGCAAGTACCTGCTAACTCATCGACATACGGAGATCAAGGGAAAAAAACCCACATAAAAATTTTTTAATTTCATTTTGTCTCGTGGGATTCCAACCCTCAACGGTTGAAGGTCTGTCTCAGACTGAGGGACTATCACTCTGCCGACTCAGCCACGCAAACCCTCCTATTGTCTGGGGGCTATAGGGGTGGGTAAGGAGAAGAAACCTGGATCTCAGGCAACCGGAAACTATAAGGATTCGTAGGAATTTGGCAACCAATCAACAATGGCAAATAATTAGAAATTATAGCAATTATTTGAGACAACCATTTGACTTGATATTAAGTATAATTGGAATGACATTGACAATGGTAAAAATCACAGTAAATAAATATTGACTATTCTCTGCCATTGACAAAAAACTTACCAGGCAAAGTGTTTGTTGACTTACCTAAAGGCTTGCTCGATGAGGAAGGATGGTTGGCCGGTGATAGAGGCAGTACTGTGAGCTGAACTGACACCCCTAATCTGTAACAAGTTCTCAATGACTACCTACTAGCAAATAACTACACTCCTTGCTATAGTATCTTATGCCAAGTAGTCGCTACAACGCTAGTTCGACCTTACCAAAGTTCGTAGTTATATTACATTCAGTGTATACACACATTTGGTTACTTCAAACTACCGTAGAAACAAGCTTATCTAGATTTGTGACTACTGGTAGATTACTTAAAATCAATAAACAGATCAGGTTAAAACTTTAAGTTATGTTTTTTTTCTTCAGTGGTATGATGTATCAAATACCAGTTAAATTATGTTGAAACAGAATTAGTTAATACTTGGCCATTTTTTATCTAAAGTGCAAAATAAGACCTGTTGATACCAATCTTTGGAATGTATGTTTGGTTTTTGTAAGCAAGAAAACTCATACATCACAGCTATTGGAATTTTATCTGTTATTAGCTCATATCTTCGGTTAGTAGGGGTTACTGGTTTTAGCGCTATATATTTTTTAACAGCTCATGCAGCTTTAAAGTAATAATAAGCAAAAAAGCTTTCCCCTTTCCCATATTACACTGTATTTTATTTAACATTGAATGGAATGTGTGGCACTCCCTAATTTAGGCATAGGAAACCCCAAGTATTCCATCAACAAGTGAGAAAAAATTTACAAAGGCTAATAGGAGTCAGTGTTGTTGTTGTTGTAATTTTATCAGACTAGCAAAGTGTTATATCAGGAGTGAAGCTATTGTACAATGAAGGAGCCATTGATAACTGAAGTACATTAAAGAGATATGCCCCCATGATAAAAAGAAATCTATTGCCTACATCTCCTTATATTTAGTGGACATTTCTCTATTAATGTACTTTAGCTGAGGCTTATTACAGATCAGGGATAGAAACGTAAGCATAATAGATCAATACCAAGTTAAGGGGGAATAACTCTTTGCTTGCAGATTATTATATCCCCTTAAAATGCTATTTATAAATGTTCTCAAAGTGTACAGTTCTTGAGACAAGCCACGTGGAAATTATGTCTCAAGATACTGTAGAGCATTAAGTGTTGTAGAAGCTTTCACCCTGAAATAAAAATTCTGAGATTTGTTTTGTTTTAGTCATCACTATTACCACCTTAAGGTTTAGCATGTATAATATAGGCCTACTATGAGAAATCAAGAAAATATTAAGAATGTGTTGTTCTTTAACAGATTTTGAATACTACTACTTGAAAGTGTAAATTTATACAGTCAAACCTGGACAAGCGACCACCTGTAAACAGCGACCAACTGTCTTAAGCGGCCACCCCACGACGCCCCCGAACAAAATCCCGTACTTAAGACACTGAGTAGAGCGACCACCTGTCTAACGCGACCGCGACCAGCTGTGAAACTCATAAAGTATACACAAACCCTGTATCAAACGACCAAAAGTTGGTTCTATAATCGCTAAAACGCCCCACTTGGTCTTAAAAAAACAAAAACCGCGCCTTTACCGCGCATGCTTAATCCCGCTGTAGCAGACAATCTACGATTTCTCGTAACAACTAGAGCCTACAATTAAAGCCGTTTGTATAGCATTATACTAAACAGAATTGACAACAACAAAAAATTATCAATAGATATATCGTGGTTGGGTTCCTTTTTAATCCTACACAAATCGTAGAGATGTACAAAAATCAATGAAATAAGTCAAAATGCAATCGCCTAAGACTGGCAAAGCCCTCTTTTTTCATAAGAAAAGGCGACAGGTTATCGAGATGTCGGTTGCATAAAACCTGAATTAAGAGACCACCTGTCTTAAGAGACCGCTTTTCACGTTTCCCTTAGTTGGTCGCTTAAACCAGGTTTGACTGTATATCATTTTAAACACACTATCAGCCAGAGTCTTTTTTTTTTAAAAGTTTTTGTTTGCTTCAGATGCATGTTGTCTCATCCTAAATAACATTTTAGTTAGCAGTTAGATATTTTTATGTGAGATATGTTAAGTTCTACTAGACATAACTGAGATACCCCCCGCTCTGCAAGAAAAGTCGGCCTATCTGAGAATTGTAGCATCAAAACAATAATATAATGGTCAGTGATAAGTGATGAGAAAACCAACAATGAAATTGAAAATGCAAAAACACAGAATATGATGATAATTCTGCTGGCAAGTACTTGCTGTATTAAACAAATGTGTGAAGTTTCAAAGTTGTAAGTTAAAGACTTTTTTAGATAATGTGTTTATAAGGACCAATGGACAGACGGACGGCGGAGGCAACGACAATACCCTTCGGGCAAAAAACTATGTTAATGTAAGTCTAGGAGAATGACTGAACAGCATAGCAAATTTACAAACTCTGCATGGTCATCTTTTTGTAACTGCAACTGTAAGCAAGACGGAGAAGCGGGAAAGGATAGCCCCTTAGCCATGATAAGCAAGCTTTATAGAGTACAACAATATGCACATAGGATGATATGTATATGCACATGCATGATAAAGATGGAGAAACAGCACCAAGAGGAGGAGACACATGAATTGGGCATGATTTAATGCTACGTCTGTGACAAATGATGGAGTAAGACAAAATATCATGCAAAATACTCGCTGGTCATGTTTAGTTAGCATCGACAACAAGAAAGTAGACTATGAGGCTGCTTGCTGATCATGTTACCAGCACTCACTACGAGGAAGTAGGATATCAAGAGTGCCACAAGCACAATAATGAAACATGCAGGCTTATATGACAAGCACAGCAACTACCGTACAACTGTACAATGGGACAAAATTGTGTCTACAAACAAATGTATGAACAGACAAATGGCAGAACAGAGAAATGACAAAAGGAGTCCAAAATGTCATAAATATGTAAAAATATCTCCTTGCAAGTAGGACATGGACAACTTCATATCATTGGTAACATTTGTCAAGTTTCATTGAAAAAGAACCAACATCTGGGAGGAGTATTTTGGACAAAATTGCGTCTACGGACAGACGGAGGGCACAACGATCAGACAGATGTATGTGTGTACATACAAACTTTATGCCAGCAGAAGGGGGGGGGGGGGGGGAGGTAGGGAGGAGGGAGGGAGGGGCGATAACATGATAACCCTGTCTTCATATGGAATGAGACCCATTGGAGGAGTATTTTGGACAAAACTGTGTCTATGGACGGACGGACGGACAGACGGACAGAGGGAACAACGATTGGCCGGATGTATGAGCGTACATACACACTTCATGGCAGTAGAAGGGGGGGGAGGGGGGAAGGTAGGGAGAAGGGAGGGGCGATAACACGATAACCCTGTCTTCATATGGAATGAGACCCCAAAAATGGCAAAGTCCTATAAGTCAAAAACGTCAGAAAAATGTGAAAAAAGGAAATATCATCCTGTACGTTGGGCATGCACATCTACATACCATTGGTAACATATTTGTGAAATTTCATTGAAATCAAAGCAAAATCTTAGGAGGAGTAGTCCGGACAAAATTGTGTCTACAGACAGACGGACGGACAGACGGACGGACAGACGGACGGACAAGCCGATTCCAGTATACCCCCCCCTAACTTCGTTGCGGGGGGTATAATTCATGGTATAAAGAAAAATAATTATGCGCCTACTTAAAGATAGAAGACTTTGGTATCTTATAGTGATGACAAAAACAGAACAGCAATAAACCAACTTAACCACCAGTACAGGTGCAGCCTCGTTAGTGGTCATTTCAACGCGATCTTGTTACCGATAATTTATATTCAATTATTCAGACCTTATCCTAAAATCACACACAAACATTCCTGCTTTACCCAACTGTCCAACGTTGTCAAATTATTGAAATTTGTCCAATTTAGTTAAGGCAATCACAATCTACGGCCTCATTCTGCATGTTCTATTTGAATACAGCGGTGCTACATGAAGTCCTGGTGGAAAAGTTTGTCACTCAAAATGCTAAAAATCAAAATAGGAGTCAAGCTACCTTTCTTGCCCATGCTTGTCGTTTCTTATCTGGTCCAATAAGTTCTTGTTGAGAGAGAATAGTAGCTCCTGTTGAGCCCATAAACTGACCAGGTAATACTTTAGATTCAGCCCACCTACTGGCCTACAAGTAGATTACAAGGGGTTCATAAAACAATCCCAAATTTTCTATACTGAGTGATGGGTTTTTCTTGCCTGATTGTTTATGCCACACTCAAGATCATTTCAAGTTGGAGAAGAAACCAAGACAAGTTGGAAAGGAAACCAATATAAGTCGGAGAGGAAACCAAGACAAGTTGGAGGGGAAACCAAGACAAGTTGGAGAGGAAACCATTAGAAGTTGAAGAGGAAACCAAGACAAGTTGGAGAGGAAACCAAGACAAGTTGGAGAGGAAAGCAAGACAAGTTGGAGAGGAAACCAAGGCAAGTTGGAGAGGAAACCAAGATAAGTTGGAGAGAAAACCAAGACAAGTTGGAGAGGAAACCAAGGCAAGTTGGAGAGGAAACCAAGACAAGTTAGAGAGAAAACCATGACAAGTTGGAGAGGAAACCAAGACAAGTTGGAGAGGAAACCAAGGCAAGTTGGAGGGGAAACCAAGGCAAGTTTGAGAGGAAACCAAGACAAGTTGGAGAGGAAACCAGGATTTTTGCCTCAGCTTTGGCGGTACCACTCACCAGTTATACAGAGGGCAATTACAGTACCGTCGCCGATAAAAGGAAATTTGACTAGTAAAAGCCAAGCTTGGCCCAGCGATGGTCTCAGCAGGTGTTGGGTGAACACCGCGCATGAATGATAAAGTAGTCCTCTAAGGTCTACAGTGCTCTGAGGGGCGGTCACTAGCCAGCCGTAATTTTACTTTGATTCTGATTCATAACTGTTTGAAAACATAAGATACTCCTTGGAAATATAAGTAGGCCAATGTCCGCAACGTAGTAGACCATAAATTACATGGCAATCTGCCTTGATGCTTATCATTGTACAAGAAATGAAATAAGAAATGTTTGAAACTCTCTTTAAACGTGGGTTCCATACTAATGATAAAAAATTAAAGACATCACCACGTCCTCAGTTGTTTTTAACAACACGAGCTTTCGGCAACTGAATTTAATGTTTCAAAATATTGACATATATACAAAAGAAAAGAACAAATGTGTTAAGTGGCCAATCAGGGAATTGTTTGCAGCAGTTACTATGTTAGCAATATTCTGACGTCGGAAACTACAAAATGACATCATTAAGAATGACGTAAATCTTTAACGTTATAATACAAAATGACGTTATTGCCTAACGCTATAATACAAAATGACATAATAAGTTAACATTACAATTCAATGCATCATAATAAACAAGCTAAATAAAAAATCAATATAGATAATAAGTTTTTACATAAAAGTTGTTACATGTATTTTACAAATTTATTCCATATTTTACTCATCTGTATACCACAATCTCTATTTAATGAAGAATAGCATCAGTAACATACATGTGAATGATTACTCCCAACTTAAAGTGCAAAAAAATATCAATATAGATGATTTCTTTATGGCGCAGTGAAGCTAATCTGCAGGCGTGATCAGTCACAGCCAAGATGTTTTTTAATGCACAGTTTAAACATTTTACGGGTTGAAGCTGGTCAACGCATTTTCCTTTTAACGGCGACGGTACTGTAAATGAGAAAAAAGTGTTTTCAATGATTTCTTTTGACTGAGTGAGATTTGAATGCCCGGCCAATCAATGGAGGACTTGTGTCTATGTGGGAAACTATGAATCTACCTATTGAGCCAATGAGAAACCGGTTTTGAATCTATTCCAGGAAGTGTATGGAAAGTCATACCGATTTCAATGATTACCTTTTGTTGTGCAGTCCTCATTTGACTTATAGCCTCTACGTCATTCGGGTTTCTCTCAAGTCTCCGTACTGCAGCAAGTCTCTCCGAAACAATACGCCCTATATCAATAGGCTGAAATCATGAAAAACACAAATATTTCTGTTATAATAAATAACTACGCAATCGTCGTGAAGTATCTGTGGTGATGTTTTTATTATATCTCATTAAATTTGAATGACTTCTTCAAATTTCTGTCATGTTTCTTAAATTTATGGTCTAAATTCACAAAAATTTATCTTAAAGGATTCATGAATAAAGCTTAAAGCTGGGTTGAATTTGTTTATGGACGAAATGTATATTTGAAAGACATAAGTTTAAACGAAATAACCCTCCCAATAGTTCCCTTGTAGTCAAAAAAAAGAGGGAAGAAAAATATGCATATTTTCCGTATTTTTCATAACTAATAGTAAACTCCTTTTGTGAAACAGGGTCGTGTTGGTCGTTTGATTGAGGCCACAACTGAGGAGGGGTTTATTATATAGAATAGACCGAAAATTGTTATCATTTTTATTTTAGTTTTTTGTATTTACTTTATTGGAATTATTTGCAGGTGTATCTTCTTCACAAGTATAAGCCTCAACATAAGGGCGCATAAGAATAATTTCTGATCAAATCGACATGTTGCAGACTATGCTGAACGTTTTGCTATCTATTTTTTCGGACATTAATTATCATAAAAATTATTCGAAAAGGGATTTTGCTTCACCGCTGATCTATTAGTTTACCACATGTAATACTTTCAAGTCAACAGCTTCAATGTGACCCTCAGGGGCCTCGGTGGTATGGTGGGTTAGAGTGATCGTCCCTCAGTCTAACGGAGACCTTTCATCGATACGGCCCGGGTTCAAATCACACTGACCAAATAAAAATTGAAAAATTGAGTCGATTTTTCACTTGATCACTGTATTTGGATGAGGTGCTAGGTACTTGCTGAAGATTGGGGGGGGTTTCCTCCGAGCAAGGAGCCCGGTTCCCCCCCCCCCCCCCCCCCCACTAACCCTGGCAATGCCGCTTCATAAGTGAAATAATCTTGAGTGCGGCATAAAACATCAATTGATTAAAAAATCAACCCATTCCTACAATAGAAAATATAGCTTACTATAGCAGGTGGATCTTTAAACACTTTATCTTTTTCTGGAACCTTCACAGCAGCGACTTGCACCGCCGCCTCGGCAGCAGTTGTAATAGTAGGCGGCACAGGTGCAGGTGTTTGTAGTAGTAGCGGTAACTTGTGCTGTAGTTTTGCACGATGTTGACTCCCACTGGACACGGGAAATGTTCATCTCAATTTTGCAGATTCTGTCACCTTCGCTTAAGGTGTCAAAGTAGGCAGCTGCTTTGAATTCTAAAAAATATAAAAGCCTGTATTAAGCAATGATAAATGTATATTAATTCTATGTACATTAAGCATCTGGAAATATATTTTGTCTATGTTTGGGATTGACAGCAAATTGTATAGGGTCTTACCTGTTCTCATCTGTACTAATTTGTGTAAATGTACACAGCCACTAATCACTCGGAACATCCTTCGGCTATCTTCGCTCGCTACCGGTCGGCTTTGACACGCCTCGGACAGTCTGCGCTTTTTATCAGTAAATTACCGTATTTTTGGGCTGAATAAAAATGGCGTCGAAAGTAAATATCAAAATGTTTTACCACAGACGAAAAAATAAAATAAAATTAATTATAAATTTAGTAAATGCTAATATCATTTAGAAAGATATCTGTTTATATATTATTATATTTAGCCCGGTAAAGCACATGTTGTGTAACGCAAAGAAGTGACACAGTTTCGGTACATTCCAGGAATCCTCAAATACTTCAATTATAAAACTGATCGCGCCTGAAAGTTAACAAACAGAGTATTTCGGTCCCTCAAATTATCACGAGGACACTTTCAATGGGCCCTGAAGAGGATATGGAACTTGTACGTTACACGGCTACCTTTTTGGTCGCCACATTCAAAATGACCTGCAGTCTATCAGAGGGTATTTCACGCACGTAAATCCCCGAAGTTATCAGAGTGAGCCACTAATCTGTCACTTATGCAGTAAAATTGTCAAGCCTTAATGGGCTTCTGCAGGAAAAACCTTTGTCTTCTGTGCTACTATTTATAAACTTTAAAATACGGGCACAGGGAACCATCAAACTAACCAGTCTCATCATAAGTCAGGAAATGAGCATGAAAGATACATTGGGCTACATGTACAGTATAACACGTACCCTTATATTGAGTACAATGGGTGGAGCTTCTTTAACTGAAACGGACGATGAATGGTGAAATCTTCATCTTCAGATTTCTGCTCTGGTTCTCCAGACGTATCAGAGAGAGAGTCATCTGGCCGTAGATCTTTCTCTAACTGCCTCTGTTTATCCTTATCACTGATCTTCTTACAATAATCTAGGTCAAAGAGACAAGGGACAAAGATTAAATAGAGAATATATGGTGTCCCAATTAAACTTGTTCATTTCTTGCAAAACAGCTTAGCAGGATACAAAACAAAAACTTTAACAAGATCAACATATGGCCAAAAGACAATTCAAAGGGGGCCTTTGTGGTCCAGTGGGTTAGTGTGATTGTTCTGCGGATATGTTTCATTTCATCGATGAGGTGAGTGTTTTAATCACACTCAGACCTAATAAAAATTGAATTGAGTGGATTTTTCACTCGGTCGCCATATGTCGAAGAGTTGCCAGGTACTCACCGAAGGTCGGGGGTTTCCTCCGGGCTATGAGCCTGGTTCCTTCCCCCGCTAAACCTGGCATAGCTGCCATATAAGTGAAATAATCTTGAGTGCGGCTAAAACATCAATCAATCAATTAATTTAGAGACAGTCCATTTTTGAAAGAAAAGAAAAAAAATGGACACAGACACATTATGAGGGATAATCATGTTGACTAGAAACTAGAAAGCATGTATGAACTTATATGTCTGATTTTTTAGCTTTACATAATCTTTATAAAATCAGCAAATTAATGAAAAGCTAAATTCTAACAGATTTTTCAGTTGATCACCCTTTCTGGCCTATGTAGAATAGTTGCTAGGTATGGATTTGTGGAAGGCGTGTTGTTGGATCCTATTTGATAAAACTTAATTAGTCAAGTAAAATTGCCACTCAGAAGAAATAAAAATTTAAATTTCTGAGTGGATTTTTTACTCGGTTGCCATATGATACTTGCCAGGTACTCGCCAAAGGACGGGGGTTTCCTGCAGGCAATGAGCCCGGTTGCCTCCCCCACTAGACCTGCTAACGCCGCCCTATAAGTGAAATAATCTTGGGTGCGGCGTAAAAGATCAATCAATCAACCAACTAAAATTGCCATGCTTCAACATTATAGCTTAGTCCGCTATCTGTTGTTCGTAGACTAAATGTGGTTGATGAAATAGCCCCTGGGCTATCAACGGCTAAGGTAAACCAGAGAGAGGCCATTCTTTACTCCCAGTTAGATGTTTGTTAACTACCTGTCAGTTCCTCCACAGATTTCTCTCCTGAGCGTAATTTAACCATGGTGTCATGGCTGACATTACCACTACCACCGGTCTTCAGCGCATTTGCTCTGGAAGATACGGACAGGCTACACGTAGGTATCAGACCGTATAAGGTTTTCATGTTTAATAATATATATTATGGTTCATGTTCATATACCAAAAATTTGCATTAGCTACCAAAAGAGCTAGACAAATTATGTTGCGCAACAAAGAGAATGTGACGTCAAATCTTATATTAACCAGCAAGTCATGTAATATAAGATAATATTAACTGTCATGTGACCGCCTATTGACCAATGAAATTGCAACACTCACTCTAGTTATATTATAATATATATTATGGTTCATGTTCATATACCAAAAATTTGCATTAGCTACCAAAATACTGTTTTTCACCCAATATCATATAAGTGGATGAAGAAGCTTTCAGCAAAATATTTACTACGTTCACCAGAAAAGATTGGGACTCTGATATAATGGTACAATAAACAAAATTTTCTTAGATTCTATGTTCATAAAATTTTGGGGGGCCTCCGTGGCTCAGTAGGTAGAGCGTTGGACGCTCAATCCAAACAGCCTTCCACCAATGGGTCGCGGGTTCGATTCCCACTCAGTCCCAAAAAATTGCAAAATTTTCTGACTGGGTTTTCACTCGAACGACCTATGTGGGATGGTTGCCAGTTACCAACGGAAGGTCGTGGGTTTCCTTCGGGCACAGAGCCCGGTTTCCTCCCACAATAAAACTGGCAACGCCGCCATATAAGTGAAATAATCTTGAGCGCGGCGTAAAACAACAAACAATCAATCAATCAATTAATCATAAAATTTTGGAAAGAAGAAATCGTGGATGTATTTAAACAGTAATTACATTGCAATCTGGCGAAGTTTAGCCTTGTCAATTTGAAGGTGCTTATCGTCATTTTCCTGTTCAGAGCTAGTATCTTTCCTTCGATCACGGCGATCATCATGGGACTGATCCTCTTCTTTGCGATCTTGGCGATCATCATGGGGCCGATCATCTGACTTGAGATCACGAGACCGATCATATGAACGATCTCGTTCATGGCGATCATCATGAGACCGATCGTATGAGCTATCTCGATCACGTGATCGACTCCTCTCAGAAGTGGAATGGTGCATCCTACAAATACAGCAATTAAAAAAAAATATAAAATTAGAATAAAATGAACGTACATCCATAGTAATCAAGACCTTGCTTTACAAATCTATTTTAGAAAAATCTTCAAGGTTTTATGAATAACTTTGGGTAATATATTATTTTAAGTAAAATCTGCTTGTGAATGTGTACTTTTTAAGTCAGACCAAAAAGAGGATATAATTTTGAGAGTAAAACATGCAACATTTAATGCTTTATTTGCTGATTTACCAAAGTTACAGAAACTAATAAACTCGAAAAAGTGACGTCCTACACAACTTCTGCCAGTAGTTTTACTTATCAGAGGACATATGACGTCAAATTTAACAGGTTTTATCGTGTTACGGAAAATATGCATATTGCACCCACACCTACATAAACGATCTGACAGCTACACTGAACTCATTTTATTTCATCTTTCCTTTTTTAATGTATAAATTTAGCCAATCAACGCTTAGAAACAAGATATAAGACCTGTTCAAAAATCCTTTATTATAAATGAAAAAATATGATACCAGGGATTCATACATGTCCAATTTACCTACCGATATTTGGTGTAAAAAAACTCAAAACATCAGTTTTTTTTAAAATTAATTGATTGATTGATTGTTTGGTGTTTTATGCCGCGCTCAAGAATATTTCACTTATATGGCGGCGTTGCCAGTTTTATTGTGGGAGGAAACCGGGCAGTTCTTTTTAACTCAAATTGGGTGTGAAAAACTGAATAATGCTCGATTGATATTGACTATTTAACATTGATTGATTGTTTGGTGTTTTACGCCGCGCTCAAGATTATTTCAGTTATATGGCGGCGTTGCCAGTTTTATTGTGGGAGGAAACCGGGCTCTGTGCCCGGAGGAAACCCACAACCTTCCGCTGGTAACTGGCAACCATCCCACATAGGTCGTTCGAGTGAAAACCAAGTCAGAAAATTTTCCAATTTTTGGACTGAGTGGGATTCGAATGACTATTTAAGAAGCAAAAATCTAAATTCAAGAGAAAAGTCCCTTTGCAAACTGCAGTCAAACGACCGTGGCCGTCATTCTCATGTTTAGATACTGAGAAACCTGTAGCCTCGTTTTCAGTGTCACCCATTTTGCACTTTGTAAGTCTTTTAATTACCTTAACACTTCTAAAATAAGCCGATTTTGATGAACTGAGAAATTTTGGTGAGTATTACCCACAAAAATCGTAATAATTATATTTAATCAGCTGTTTTTGGCCGTATAGAAAATTAAAGGGGTGTCTTAATTTCGTAGCGGTAAATAAACCTTTTTTTTAGCTGCAGAAATCCTGTTAGTCAGCAGAAATTTTATTCACTGCTGTGAAAATCTGATTCGTAAGAACTGTGCCTTCAAAAATGTGTTTCATGGAAAAGTTATCTATTGTATCTATTGAAAAAGAAAACAGCTAACATTTTCTTAAGGCTAACTAATCTTGACTATACCCTTGTTCATGACCTATTATTTGTATTAGTGAAGTCATCTTGAGTGTGACCTAGCTATAACATCAAAATAATACAAACTAAACAAAATGTCTTTTAAACGGGTAGAAATATGTAAGGAAATTTACTGCTGGGTAACTTCTTCAAAGAATGCAGGCACATGTAGTTGATTAATATTTTACCCAGCACCATTATTTTACTTATGTGGTTTAGTGGTGAGGAAACCAGGTTATAGGTTACATGATACAGTTTCATTTCCCATTTGCGGTAATGTTAACGTTTTGATTGGTGGCTAATTACCTAAATCTCGTTAAGACTTTCCTAACCATTTTCAAATAGATCAACACATGAGAAATCCTTTACAACCAAATAAAGTTGACATAGTGCATGCCGGTTTCAAGCTACACACAATTTAACATGTGTACCGCCATTTTGACAGTTTTAGGCTTACTTATTCTAGCCAAACTTTGGTATTTTCAAAATTGAGTGAACATTAAAAAAACACACACAAAAATCTGTTATCAGGCATTGATTGAAAGCTTAAAGTATGTACAGTAGACCTATGTTAGTTTCAATCCAATATTCAAATAACCCAGATACCAAACTATCACTATGTAGCCACCTTCTAGCTCCTGTATAACCGAAGTCAATTTTCATTGGCTGAGAAAACACAAACTGGGTGTTGTGACCTATAACAAGGATATAATTCCTCGAAATTTGTCAAGTTTAATAACTTTGCTTTTATTAACCAATATCAAATTGAATTTCAAAAGATCAAAGCTTTTCGGCCAGTCGTTTTGAATTTGCGAGGTAATTTACACACCCACCCCCTTCATGTTTCCAGGCTTATATTTTAAAGTTTTTCTGAGGACCAATTTAAAATGTTATTCCTCGCTATAAAAAGGTGAATCATCAAATACCCTTCAAATTTGCTGGAAATGATGGGTTGTTGGTTGAAGTTTACTGTTAGCATCTGTCCGGGTTAGAGACTGCCATAAGGGCAGAGCCAGGGGAGATAACCCACCCCACCCGTCCAAAAAATGTCTGATTTCTTAACATTTGGACTGTTTGAAAGCTAATAAAACTTCTCCAGTGATTTAAAAACTGTCCAATTCAGGGCCACAGTCATGTCAGCTTACCTGTTAAGATATAAAAAGGGCAATTTGTACAGATTATATCATTTCAGACCCACAGGGAAGGGGGTGGGAGGGGTTGGGGGGTCTGGTTATTTTACATCAATAGCTAATGAGCTTGAAATAATCATTTGCTTTGAAAAACATTAATAATTCCAAGAAGTGAAATGTCATTCCTAGACCTCATTGATGGAAATGGATCACTACTGAGGCATATACAAGTATTTTACACCCTACAATAAGAGTCTTGTGGTTGCTCAAACCTAGCCCTGGTCCACAAAAGCCTGTTTTTCAGAAAAAGTGGTGAATATTTAAATTTTTTTACTGAATTCATTTCTTTTATATTTCAAATATGTAGTCCAGATACAACGGCACCAAAAATGGTGGTGGTTTGAAAATTTAGAACAAAATACTTACTTTTCACACTTTACTATAGGTTACATGATACAGTTTCATTTCCCATTTGCGGTAATGTTAACGTTTTGATTTGTGGCTAATTACCTAAACCTCGTTAAGACTTTTCCTAACCATTTTCAAATAGATCAACACATGAGAAATCCTTTACAACCAAATAAAGTTGACATAGTGCATGCCGGTTTCAAGCTACACACAATTTAACATGGGTACCGCCATTTTGACAGTTTTAGGCTTACTTATTCTAGCCAAACTTTGGTATTTTCAAAATTGAGTGAACATTAAAAAAACACACACAAAAATCTGTTATCAGGCATTGATTGAAAGCTTAAAGTATGTACAGTAGACCTATGTTAGTTTCAATCCAATATTCAAATAACCCAGATACCAAACTATCACTATGTAGCCACCTTCTAGCTCCTGTATAACCGAAGTCAATTTTCATTGGCTGAGAAAACACAAACTGGGTGTTGTGACCTATATGCCTGTCAACCAGTACCTCACAACCCTTGCACATAGGAAATGTTGAATATGTTAAATAAATACCTGCCCACATTTAATTTTTATTCCGGTCAGATTTCGAAGAAATAAAGAACAGCTTGTTATGTCGGCATATAGAAACGTTTTAAACCATGTCAGCACAGTGCACTGATATAGACTGATCAACACGAAATGACGTTGTACAGTAATCTTTGCCGGTCATTGTGACGTCATTTGGCAGAGAGTTTTTCCTAAAATGTAGCATTGCCCGCGTTTGTTTGTTTTGATTCTTGAAAATGAAATATATTACTCCCTATGTTTTATGAAGTATATGAGATAGTACTTAAATTATAAGGATTGACTTTAATGTTTCTTCGGTTCATCGAGTTATGAACGAACTGGCCCCTGTACAACCTTTTCATAAACCGCTTCCCGGATTTATTTAGTTTGCACAGGGGCAAGTGCGTTCACAGCTCGATGAACCGAAGAAACATTGCTATCAATCCTTATTTAACTAATTTGAGGTTTAATTGCATGTGATATGACCAAAGCACCTGCTTTATCAATGTCGGAAAAACATACAGACCTATAAGACCTTGTAAATAACACCATGGGTTTTCCTTTGTCAGCGACCCACTTCCTCTCAACCTGTACAGGCGATCTCTCTCTGTATTCTTCCCTTGATGACGAACGATGACGCTCTCTTGGAGATCGGGACCTAGAACGACTGCAAATAGAACACATTTAAAAGCCTTAGCTGACGGAAGCAAACCAGAAAAATTGGATCAAAATTACTAACTTCAATTCATGCTTTTGTATTTCAAGGTTTGAATTTGGCACCTGTCCGTCAGACTATCGGTAGTAAAATTTAAAACGGACTGATAACAAACAGGTTTAAATGTTGAAGAAATGTGCTGCATGTTGAGACTGTAACTACAGACAAAAGGACCTTAAATGAGGATAATCCCTGGAGGTAAAATGTTACGGATTGTTGTTGTTGAATTCCAGCTTCACGACACCCCCATTTAGGCATTTTAAACACAGCTGGATATGCATAGTGGGCACAATGTTTAATTTTAGTGGTTTTACTCGGTAGTAAACTCTTATAAATTGGCTTCTTAATAAATGTCAGAATTCAATTCAACAAAGAGAGTGTGCCTTTAATAAAACATAAATATAAATACACACATTGTGTCATTAAACTATATTTGCCATACTTATACAACCTGGCATAATATGTTCTCACTTTAGGCTTTGAAACGGATAAAAAAAAAAAGATTATACCATGTTTGCCGTTGTTCCGCATCAATATTACAAAGAGAGTGTGCCTTTAATAAAACATAAATATAATTACACACATTATGACATTAAACTATATTTGCCATGCTTATACAACCTGGCATAACATGTTCTCACTTTAGGCTTTGAAACGGATACAAAAAATTATTATACCACGTTTGCCGTAGTTCCGCATCAATATTACATATTAGCCCTGTGTTTAATTTAACCAAAGCTCTATAAGTGTTGGTTTGTTGACAGGGTCTCTTTGATTAGAACAGAGAAAACTAAGTCGCCCAATAGAAACTGAAAAACAATCTTCACTTAAAGCAATAAATGGTCACCTTGATTTCTTAGACTTCTTCTTTTTAGTTTTCTTTTTCTTCTTCTTATGTTTGCCAGTCTTGTGCTTCGTGTTTTTTCTTTTTTTTCTTTTTGGATTTTGAACTAGATCTCGGAGATCTCATTTTCATCTTTCTTTCCCTCAGACTTATCATCTTCACTGTCGCTGCCTTCTGAAGATTCTGCAGAGTTTGATGACAACACTTCACCTGTAAATTGTCAAATACATTATCAAAACAAAAAATAAATTACTAAGGAAACATAATTATCTACTATTCAATATTTCATCAAGGAAAGTGTCCATTTGAGCCCCAGTTGCCAGGTAGAGCAATAAAGTGCTCAAGCCTACATTATATAGCGTTGACCAGTGCAACCTGTTTGAATATGGGTGTGACTGTCAATGCCACATGATTTGGACACTAAATAAGAATAAGCAAGAATAAAGTCTGGTAAAGGTAAGTAAATGGGAAATGACCCAAAATTAGTAAAATACCGTAATGTTGAGAAGCTATTACCGTATTACAGATTCTGATAAATTATTTTACACCATAGGACATTGAATGTGTATTACCTTATCATTATAAGTTTATACTAAAGTAAAATTTACTTTGATTGTAAGTTCTTTACCTTCCTCCAAAGGTTTCGGGTTTTTCTTCCCAGGTAGAGGTACTAGCTCTCCAGATGATATCAAGTTAGCACTTGCAGAAGATATTTTTAATTCAATCTTTGATTTTATCTTTGGAATGGTTGAACTTTTTCCACTAGGCTCCTTCACTGTCTCTTTAGCACCTGTATTTTGGGTAACTTCAGATGAAATGTCAGATAATCCCTTCAAAGCAGGTGTCATCTTATGCAGATGTACCACGGACTCGCAGTCCTTTTTCTTCTCAGACAACGAGTCGCTTGATACATTGTTGACATTAGTTGTAGTACTTTCATTTTTTGTTTCTTTTTGTAAACTTAGTAATGTTTTTGTATCCTGTATTGATTTAGACGTCTGAGATAAATCTTTTGATTTTTGGACGTGTTTTTTCTGATCAAGTTCATTGCTTTCTCTTCTTTTTTTTATCTTTACTTCATTAGAATCTTCCTTCTTTCGTTTTCTTATGTACTCCTGCTCAACCATTTCCATTTTCTCCGCAAGGAAATCTCTAATCATTTCGTGAACTATCTCAGATCGAACCTCAACATCATCTCTTGTATCGGAGCCACGGAGACTGGCACTTCTCATTTCAGACTTTATTCTTTTCTTTATTGATTCAGCCAAGTTCTGAGGAACACTGGCATCACCCCTTTTCTTGGCATCCATTCTGTTACAGATTAACTGGGTGTCATGGTGTTTCTTACAGTCAAACACCGCCTCTCACTAGCATTCAGTGATTCACATTGGTTATACTATTTTTATTTTTTGCTTTAAACAAATTTAAAGTTTATTGGGAAAGACTAATTCATTTTATACTAGTTTAGTGAGGTGGTTATCAAACTGTACTACCAAGCACCAGTATCAGAGCTATTTGTTATTTAGTTGATACTAATTTCACCATTAGATTTCATTTAGTGGAACTGGAAGTAACTGCAGTGAAACTGTAATCCATTTGCAAAATACGAAAATTGGACCTTAGCAGCATCAGCAGCATCAGCAGATCAGCGAGCTGCAAAGTAAGTAAAACCAGGATAGAGTCACACAAGTGCGGCTATCATCTGACATGCGTGCAGATGACTGAGATGTAGTAAATGTGAGAGTAATACAGTGTCTTCACATAACAAATACACTGCACAAAACACAAAAGCAATGTCCAGGTCTACAATTGTTCATACCAATTTTGAATATAACTATTCGACGATTCCATTTTCATGGTTTTATGGTTGTTGTTGTTGTTTAGCGCTTCACCAAAGCCTACCGTAAACTCACGCTAGTTTCACAAAGCGATCTTAACTACCATGACAACCAGTGCTAGAGGTATACGTTGCCATTGGTAATTAAAGCTGGACGGGCCACGAGAGTGACTAAAAGTTAGTGTAAACGAATTTTGTCACACTTGGTATTATTTTTCTCGTAAAGACTAAACTAAGACGAAGCTGTTGTGCAAATTTCATGAAAATCCTAACATAGGTTTTCCACAACGAAATAAATATTTGTCACGTTCACTAAAATTATACGATGGTCGAAGTACCGCCTCTAGTCCTCCATGTAGGGGAACATTTCCGCATATGCGCACTGTCGTGTAAACATGTCGCGTGTGAGTATGACATTTCGCCGGAGTTCTCATAAGTGTTGAGGATGTACCGTACAAAATAATCCCTGTAGAAGCATGCAGAAATTATTTGGAAATACGAAGAAGTTAGAGGAGAAAGGATCATGTTGCCGATATTAAATGCGATGTCTGGGAACAAAGAAAGTGGCGGGAGC